>JAGIQG010000024.1:21692818-22428726 GCA_024679065.1 Sphyrna mokarran | reverse complement strand
CTGCCTTTTCCCCATAACTCCTGACCCCCTTATTAATCAAGAACCTATCTATCTCTGTGTTAAAGACACTCAATAACTTGGCCTCCACATCCTTCTGCTGCAATGAGTTCCACAGGTCCACCACTCTCTGGCTCCTCCTCATCTCCGTTTTAAAGATTATCCCTTTAGTCTGAGGCTGTGCCCTCAAGTTCTAGTTTTTCCTATTTGTGGAAACATTCTCTCCATGCTGACTCTATCCAGGCCTCACAATATCCTGTAAATTTCAATAAGATTCCTCCTCATCCTTTTAAACTCCACAACCGTTCCTCATATGACAAACTCTTCATTCCAGAGATCATTCTTGTGAACCTTCTCTGGACATTTGGATGAGTGCAGAATAGTTGTCCATTTCAGTAACTGCTGGGCTAACAGTGCTCTGTTATTCATGTATTCCATGAATGTCAGCACTCATACTCTGAGCAGACTGATCTACGTCACTGAGGGAGCCTCGCATCTTTATCCCGCTGAGACTCTGCTCTTATATCTTGTACGAGTGTTGCTGCATGTCTTTCTCCAAGAGATTGGCCAATATCTCATGGTCGCATCTCATGTGGTTTAGCCTCCATGATAAGTTCATGATGGCGATAGACTTCTCCATTCCCAGTCCTGGAGCTCCCACTTTCTCAGGAAACTCTGCCAGATATCCACACATCTGCGGTTGATTCTCTAAATACTGTCCCAAAAGTTGATTCCATCTTGCTACATGCTGGAAAATCATCATGACTTTCTTCCCTCCTCATGGGAAACAGTATACAAACATCTCTGTCCCTGGAGTCTCCTTCACCATTCTAGTGCAGTGATTTTCATTCTGTGCCACCAAAACTACAAACACGCTAAATCCCTCCTAAGTACTTGTATCTGATTTGGCACAGTGTGGGCTAGCAAAATGTGATGTTGCCTTCTTGGACATCTCTGCTACCTCCTGATGCTGGAAGGCTGATCTCATCTAGAGTGGTACAGTGGTTAACACTGCTGCCTCACAGCACCCAGGATCTGAGTTCAATTCTGGCTGACAGTGTGGAATTTGCACGTTCTCCCCATGTCTGCGTTGGTTTCCTCCAGGAGTCCAGTTTTCAACCAACTCCAAAGATGTGTAGGTTACATTTGGATTGGCCTTGCTCAATTGTCCATTAGTGTCCCACTGTACATAGGTTAGGGGGTTAGCAGGGTAAATATGTGGGGTTATGGGTTACACCTGAGTGCAGATTCAATTTGCACGCGGGACTCTATGATAAGTAAGTTAAGAGGGTAAGTGGGAACAGCTGGGACCTGTGTGAGACACAAAAGGAGATATTTAGCTGTAGATCCTCACACTGTGATAGCAACTATGGTACATGCCAATTCCTTAGCCAGACTCACACTGCCCTTATGATACAAACCCATCCTTGCATTCCCCTGATGCCAAAAGCCAACTGTGCCCAGTGAAGTGACATCCTGAATTCCCCCATTACCACCCATGTGCCAAGATTTCAAAAGTGCCAGGATCCCACAAACAGTAATGTGTTTATAACCAGATAATCTGCTTTCTTGACCTGAATTGGGAGATAAGGATTAGCCAGGACACTGGGGAGTCTTTGCTGCCATTTTTTGAATAGTTAGCATGATGGTACAGTGGTTAGCACTGCTGCCTCACAGCGGCAGGGACCCAGTTCATTTCCAGCCTCGGATCACTTTGAGTGGAGTTTGCATATTCTTCCTGTGTCTGCGAAGGTTTTCTCTGGGTGCTCCAGTTTCCTCCCACACTCCAAAGATGTGCAGGTTAGGTTGATTGGCCATGCTAAGTGGACACTAGTGTCAGGGGGATTAGCAGGGTAAATATGTGCGGTTACAGAAATAGAACCTGGGTAGGGTTGTGGTCAGTGCTGACTCAATGGGCCAAATGGCCTCCTTCTGCACTGAAGGAATTCTATGGATTCTAGTGTTGCAGGAGTAGATGGGACCTTGTCTCCTCTGAACAATGGCACCTCTGACATTATTGAATTCCCTCAATATTGCACTGAAGTCATCTGCTTAAATACATTTAAGTAATAAAAATGATTAGCCTAGGATCTCTGCCACCAAAACTGGTACAAGTATTTTTCCATTACTACTTCCTTTAAGGGTCAGACATCAATACACAATGACTGTAACAGCCAATGTAAAATGATAGTGATTGTACACATTCAAGGTTTAAGTATGCACTCAAGGAGGAAGCAGTCTATGAGAACCAAAGGGAGTCTGGCTGTCCTTCCCCTTTTCTGGAGGTTTCTCCTTCCCACTGAAACATAGATTTCTTCTGCTTCTGGTATATAGTCGCAAAATCTAGAATGTGGTTGATTCCTGTTAATGTCTCACTGACTTACCATTACCAGCAGACACAAAAGAGCGAGTAGCTAGAAACATGTTGCAACACATGAAAATATTGAGAGGTACATATTACCCAACCTGTGATAGTAAACCCCAAGTAGTCTGTCCATATCAATCAAACTGTTTCGTTGTGCTGTGCATTAGCATTCTCACTGTGATTCTAAACGATTTATGTGGTTCAAAATCTTTTACAATGCATCTCCAAGTTGATAGTGAAAATTTCCTGTGTACTACAAACATGTTACTCAAACTGCAGTGTTATTGTGCTATGTAAGTCATATTGCAATCTCAATGTACCATGACTCATGCCACAATGATATAGGGTTGAATCATCCTTTGTACATGTGTAAGACACTTTTGATAGTAGCTTTGTCTGCAACAAGCATTGGTGCACTGAGTCACGAGAAAACCACTTTTCACATTTTTCCTGCACTTAATAGTGCATGAAGGCAGACTGTTGTCTGTTTCCTTGGCTAGTAATTCCAGTAAGAAATCCCACAACACCAGGTTAAAGTCCAACAGGTTTATTTGGTAGTACAAACCACAATCTTTCAGAGCACTGCCCCTTCATCAGGTCTGTTCACAAACAGGGCATATACAGGTACAAACTCAATTTACAAGACAGTAGTTAGAATACGAGTCTTTACAGGTAATCAAGTCTTAAAGATACAGACAATGTGAATGGAGAGAGGGTTAAGCACAGGTTAAAGAGATGTGTATTCTCTCCAGCCAGGACAGTTCGTGAGATTTTTGCAAATCCTGGCAAGTCATGGGGGTTACAGATAGTGTGACATAAACCCAAGATCCCGGTTGAGGTCATCCTCATGTGTGCGGAATTGGCTGTCAATTTTTGCTCAGCGACTCTGTGTTATCGTGTGTTGTGAAAGCTGCCTTGGAGAACGCTTACCTGAAGATCAGAGGCTGAACGCCCTAATAAAAAGAGAACACTTCTGAGACAAAGCAGGCAAACATGGGACACAGTGGACATACCTTTGTCATCCAGTACTCACCCGGAGCGGAGAAGCTACGACATCTTCTCTGGAGCCTTCAACATGTCATCAATGAAGATGAACATCTTGCCAAGGCCATTCTCATACCCCCACTTCTTGCCTTCAATCTCAAACAGACCATTGTCCATAGCAAACTACCTGTTGGACTTTAATCTGATGTTATGAGACTACTTACTGTGCTTACAAAGCCACCATCTTCACATCAGTAATTCCTGGAACAAGTTGCTAGTCTGCCACCAAGGGTTTATAGCTGGAGGGAAGCCAGTCCATATCAAGTGGGGCTGATCAGGAATCCTCTCTCACTCTTACTGCCAGTCATTGGCTTGTTTGGAAGGATTTTCGGGTTGATACTCAACCTGTTTCACTGCTATGAACACATCTTCCTTGGCCGTCAAGTCCTGAGGTTCGATTCGAACCTGAAGCTTGTGGCTCAGAATCAGGAATGCTACTCACTATGCCACAGGGCCTCCCTTTCATATTCTGACTGCTGATAATTTAAACCCCCTGGGCGGCACGGTGGCAAAGTGGCTAGCCTCACAGCACCAGGAATCCTGGTTCAGTTCCTACTTTGGGTAACTGCAGAATCTGTACATTCTTCTGTATCTGTGTGGGTTTCCTCTAGGTGCTTTGATTTCCTTCCACAGTCCAAAGATGTGCAGGTTATGTTGATTGGCCTTGATAAATTGGTACTTAGTGTCAGGCAGGCTAATGGGGTAAAGTATGTCGGGTGTAGGGGTGGAGGCTAAGTGGGCTTGTGGTCAGTGAAGACTAGATGGGCCAAGTGGCCTCCTTCTGCACAGTAGGGATTCTATAATTCTACGTGGAATTTAACCTGTATCAATATACACATCACGACTTAACAGCCAGGGATGAACCATTAAGCTTCACTGATGATTGTGGCTTTTGGTTATGTGCCGATTAAAGCAGAAAAATCACCTACAAAACCAAGGTAATGTGGGAACTATATTCAGAGAACAGGAACTTTACTGGAACAATTCACTGAAAGAAGGGGAACGTTTTCAACTATGATTTCCAGCTGCTGCTGGTTATTGAGGTGCTTCACTAGGAAACGTAAAAGAGATACATTTTCTAAAATTTGAAAAGACAAATAGAAACATTTTAAAAAGCTCAGACGGATGATGTACTTGGCAATGGCAATAACCAAAGTTTGAAAGGACTGGTCCTTGAGAGGAATGTGCCCACTATTTAAAATATGAAACAAAATATGTTGCTAATTGTGATTGGGGTGGATTTTCAAATAGTGACTCCAATCTTTGTTTTGGAAAATGGGCAGATGGGAAAGGAAAATCTGAGAGTACCAATTTACTGACTGATTTCAATATTCTTTCAAAATTGCTTTCCACTAAACTCACTCACAGTGGGGGATAGAGAACTGTTCAGATTAAATTTTGATTTGTTTTTTTTCTTGTCACAAGTATTAGTATACAGTGAGAAGTATTGTTTGTTGTGTGCTATATAGACAAAGCATACTATTCATAAAGAGTGAGAGTGCAGAATGTAGTTTTGCAGTCTTAAGTAAGGTGTAGAGAAAGATCAACTTAATACAAGGTAGTTTCATTCAAAAGTCTAATGGCAGCAGGGAAGAAGATGTTCTTGAGTTCTGACCTCAGACTTTTGCAAACTGGGGAATCTACACTGGTTGTAGAAGCTCAGCTACAATTTTCATGAGTGAGGAATGTGATGGGTATATTAATCTCAGCTCCTTGGCTGAATACATAGTATCCTACAGTGCAGAAGGAAGTATTTGGCCCTTTGAGGCTGCACTCGCTACAATCTCACCTGGCCCTAGCCCGATAACGCTAGGCATTTACCCTAGCTAGACTCCCTGACACTAAGGGGCAATCTAACATGGCCAATCCACCTAACCTGCATATCTTTTAGCCTGTGGGAGAAAACTGGAGCGCTCAGAGGAAACCCACGCAGACACAGGGAGAATATACAAACTCTACACAGACAGTCACCCAAGCCAGGTGGATTTACCCCACTAATCCCCCCTGAGAATAAAGGACAATTTGACATGGCCAATCCACCCAACTTGCAGATCTTTGGAGCATAGGCAAAAACCGGAGCACTGAAGGAAACCCATGCAGACAAATGAAAAGCTCCACACGGATAGTCACCCAAAGGCAAAATTGACCCCAGGTCCCTGGCGCTGTGAGGCAGCTGTACTAACCACTGTGCCACCTTACCAGTCAGTAAATTGGTGAATGTAAAAGTTGTTATGTTTGGGAAGAAGGAAAAATAGAATTAGACTCTTTCAGTGTCCCCGATGTTACACACGTGGGAATTGTGTCTCCAGAAGTTGCCACCAAAAGGATATATCAGCTGAGATTCTCAATGTTTAATACCATTTTTAATGTGTAAAATTGACCGTACTGATCTTTACGCTCTGGGCTACTCACTGGATAGAAAATTCATTTTGAAATCCATTCTCAGCAAATGGGAATCAGGCTATTGTTTTGAAAATTGGTTCAAAAACTAAAAATTGACAAGGAGCCAGGAGGAAGAAAGAAGGTTGCAAATAAAAGATGTCAAAGGTCTATATGAATCATAAGAAGTCGGATTAGCTGGAGAGAAAAATAAACTTAAAAAACTGAGAAAGAGGAAAGGAAAGTTTGAGAAAATGGGCCTTAAAAACCATATGGTCCTCAATAATAAAAATAACAAATCATTTTGTTCTCTAATGAAAATTCTATTTAACAAATTTATTTTATTAGTATATAGAGATAATATTGTGCAATGCAAGTATTCCTGACTTTTAGCACTGCTGCCTCACAGCTCTAGGGATTCTGGTTCAATTCTGATCTCCGGTTACTGTCTGTGTGGAGTCTGCACGTTCTCCCTGTGTCTGTGTGGGTTTCCCCTGGATGCTCTGGTTTTCTCCCACAGTCCAAAGATATGCAGATTAGATGGATTGGCCATGCTAAATTGTCCCTTAGTATTCCAAGGTTAGGGAGATTAGCCAGGTAAATACATGGGGTTATAGTGATAAGGCTTGGGTGGATTACTGTGTCAGAAAGTTGGTGCAGACTTGATTATTCTCCTTCTGCAATGTAGGGATTCTAAGATTTCACAGACACAATGGACCCATTGGCCTTCTTCTGCATTTCAGAGATTCTCCGAAGATTTACACAAGTGCACCAGTCCATGTCAGTGTGAATCTAGTTATCTCTGTCTGTGCTGGCAATCTGTGGGTTAATTTGGGTTTGTTGTTTGTCGTATTGTCCTTGTTTATGTTCCCTGCTTTTAACATGCCTTTATTATCCCAGCTCCAACAAGCTGCAGTTTCTTCCGTTCACAAACACAGAATAATTTAGTAACCCTTCATCCTTCTCCACGTAGGGTGTGGCTCAGACTCCACATGTGGTGGTAGAATGAAATATTCAGGATATTTTTCATGTGGCAAAAAATAGGATCAAAATTGATGGTTTGAGCAGATTGTGATGCATGTAAATCAAGGACATGTTGTGCAATTGAGAGGGGGTGTTTTGCAGAGTAATGGATAGGAAATGACAAGTCCATTAAAAACACATGCCCCAAATCCAAGGACCTGTTGTTCTTCCCAAGCACACTGTTTCTTTCTAGACAGCATATCCCAGTAGCCATGTAAGATTTACAAAGCTGCACACTCATTCTTAGCTGTGCCCACAAGCATATTGTTAACTTCTGTTTAACCACTGTCTGTTAAATGAGGGTTTCTCTTCTGATTTTGTTAACTGTTCTAAATTCCATTTAAAATTATGTGACTTCTTTATGGAAAGTGGGAGAATGATTCCCTTGGAGCCAATCGTTTGTGTGGAAAGCTGATGGCAGACATGAAGGTCTCTTTCTGTGCTGTAGCAACTCTAGGGTTATTCATATGATAATCAACAATAGATTTACCAATATTCAACTATAAGTGATTAATTGATAGAACTGTAATTACAATGGAATGATTATTCATTCTTCAATATGTCATTTCCAATGACAGAGAGTACACCGACAAACAACTCTTGCCTGATAACTACTGTTAATTTATTTACACTCCTTTACCTAATAGCACAATCAGATACTCTGGCTAACCTTAGGCCCCAGAGTACAGTTAAATAGGATCTCACAATTGTTTACAATGTAGGATTAGAGAAAATGAGAACTAATTGACACTCCTGAACACAGGAAATAATGGCAAGGATTTATGGCAAAGATACTCCTTAAAATAAACACTAAAAAGGGTATAAAAATATAAAGAGACTATCTTCTGTTCATATCACATTGCAGACAATAATATCCAATCAGTGCTGGGGTCAGTCTCCCAGAGATGGTCTGAAGTGATTTTGCTTGTTATCATAAAATAGTTACAGCATAATGAAAGGGCAACCTTTCAGCCCATCAAGCTATATCAGCTGTCTGCATAGTGTTGCAACCTCGCGTACTGTCTCGAATCTAACGTACGATCGACTGATATTAGTTCTTCTCGGTTAGGCTGTCCCCAGCATCAATTTGCTCCCACAGTAAAAATTAGTCCCAGAGTGATGAGGAGTCCAATGTACGGTGGACAGTCTCTGTCACTGTTGGGGCAGATGGCGGTGGAGGGGAGGGTGAGTGTCTTGCCTAGGTTGCCATGTGCCCTTTTCATTGTCAAAACTGGTATCAGTGGTACGTTATCATCTATGTCATGCATTAGCATATCCCACCTGTTAACCTTTACACCACAATTGAGACTGTTACAAGTACAATTTTTTTTTTTTGACTGCTCACAACCATATTTTTAGAAAAATGCTGGGGGAGATAAAGAAGAAATATTGGCCTGTTGTATCGGGTTGAGGATTTTAAATTGTGCTAAAGGCACAATGTAAAGTACATGTTGCTAAAATCATTCTGTGACATAAACAATGCACGGTTTCCAATCTTTGCTGGATAAGATGAAACTCTTTGGGTGGGATTTTCACTCCCCATTCCCACCTCCCGGTGGTGGAGTTGGATTGCCATTGGCCACCTGTGGGATTTTCCAGTCCCGCTGATATCTACAATGTTTTATATGGTTCACCCATCCCCCTGCTGGTGAACCCGTCGTGATGGGAGGAAGGGGGGGAGGGTCAACTTCAGCAGGACTGGAAAATCCCACTGGCAGGAAGGGCAGGAAAATCCTCCCCTTTGTAACTGAATTTTAGCCTTTTATTCATTGTGAGGGCAGATCAACAGAAACAAATTTTGTAAATAAATGACTTTAATCTCAGGAAGATATGTAATGAGTTAGAATAGGTAGGAACAATGATGTTAGCAAGAAAAGGATTAAAATCAATGCTAAAATTAAACAACAGAGAGAGAATGAGGGGAAGCAATAGGTACAGCATGGGCATCTATTTATATTTAACTTAAAATGGCACTTTTGAACAAAGAATAAAGAACAGCACAGCACAGGAACAGACTCTTTGTCCCACCAAGTCTGTGCCAACACAGATACCTTTCTAATCTAACATTTTCTTGCCTCTATGTGGTCCATGTCCCTTTATCTCCTGCCTATTCATGCATCAATCTAGATGCCTCTTGAACGTTGTTAAAATATCTGCTTCTACCACCTTCTCTGGCAGCACAATCACCAGCCCGTGTGGTGAATCTTACATCTCTTTTAAACTTCCCCCTTTCAGTTTCAATCTATGCCACCAAGTAATGGGCCCTTTGACCCTGGGAAAAAGACGCAGACTATCCACTCTATCCAAACCTGTCATAATCTTGTAAACCATTATTGGGTCCCCCCTTATCCTCTGACGCTCCAGTGAAAATAATCCAAGTTTGATCAACTTTTCTTCATAGTCCATAACCTCCAAACTCGGCACCATCCTGGTAAATCTCTTCAACCTGGCATGAGGAACCTTATCAAAGGCTTTACTAAAGTCCATGTATACAACATTCACTATCCCTCCCTGATCAATTTTTCTTTTCACTTCCACAAAGAATTCAATCAAGTTTGTAAGACACGAGCTCCCCTTCATAAAATCATGCTGCCTATCACTAACTAAGCTTATTCTCTTAAAGCTATGAGTACATCCTGTCTCTAAGAATCTACTCCATTAATTTCCCCACTATTGATGTAAGACTCACAGGCCTGTAATATCCTGGATTGTCTCTTCTACCTTTCTTAAACAGAAGAACAATGTTAGCTACTCTCCAATTCTCTTGTATCTTGCCCGTGGCTAAAGAGGATACAAAGATTTTACCCATGGTCTCAGGAATTTCTTCCCTGGCCTCAATATTCTGGGATAGACCCTCTCTGGCCCTGGAGACCTGTCCTCCTTAATGTTTTTCAAAACCTCCAGTACCTCCTCTCTTTTTATTACATGTCCTAGAATGTCAACATCCTCCTTTCTATACTCACCATTCATCACATCCTTCTCCTTTGTGAATACTGCCGCAAAGTCATCGTTAAGGACTCACCTACCTCATCTGGCTTCACACACAAATTCCTTCCATTGTCCTTGAGTGGTGCTAGACTTTCCTTAGCTACCCTCTTCCTTCTTATATACGCATAAGAGCCTTGGGAGTCACCATAATCCTGCCTGCCGGACATTTCATGGTCCTTCATACCCACTTGGAGTATTGTGCGCAGTTCTGGTCACCTCACTATAGGAAGGATGTAGAGGCTATTGAGAGAGTTCAGAGGAGATTTACAAGGATGCTGCCTGAATTGGGAGGCAGGCCTTATGAAGATAGGTTGAGGGAACTGGGACTCTTCTCACTGGAGAGACGTAGGTTGAGAGGTGACCTGATAGAGGTTTATAAAATGTTGAGAGGAATAGATATGGTGGATTCTCAGAGACTATTTCCCTGAGCTGAAATGGTCACTACGAGAGGACACAGATTTAAGGTGCAGGGAAGCAAATACAGAGGGGATGTTACGGGTAAGTTTTTTCACTCAGAGGGTGGTGAGGGAATGGAATCGGCTGCCGTCGGAGGTGGTAGAGGCAAACTTGCTGGGGTCTTTTAAAGACTTCTGGATGAGTATATGGAAACGAATGGGATAGGGGATTATAGATAGGTCTGTGGATTGGTAGATATAGATGTGATCAGCACAACTCGTGGGCCGAAGGGCCTGTTTGTGCTGTAGTGTTCTATGTTCTATGTTCGTTGCCCTCCTAAATCCCTGTTTAAGTTCTTTCTTGCTATCTTTGTACTCCTCAAAAGTCTTATCCATTTTCAATTTCCTGAAATTCCTGTCTGGCTCCTCCTCCTTTTTCACTAAGCTCACAATCTCTCTTGGCATCCAGGGTTTCCAAGTCTTGTCATCTTTATCCTTCATTTTATTTGTCCTGGATTGTTAACAACTGACTTTTAAAAGACTCTCACATATTGGATGTGGATTTACTCTCAAACAGCCGTCCCAGTCCCAGTATATTCCCTAGTTCCTGCCTAATATTGTTGTAAATAGCCTTCTCCCAGTTTAGTACTTTCACTATGGGAGTTTAGCATTTTAGTTGTTCAAGTTTAAAATTACAGTAAAATCTATTCCTACAACTGGAATAGTTTTACTTCCAGAACATCAATGTCTTATGAATGCAACAATGATTGAACTCAACACATACAAGGTATTAATGTATCTGGGTCCACTCATAATCTAAGAGTTAAATGTATAGGACAAACAGCCTTGTTTCTGTTTATATCATTTCAAATTTAATTATGTCATCAGTTCTGAAGTAGTCATACTGGAGTTAAACCTTTAACTCAGTTTCCTTCTCCATGGATGCTGTCAGATTTGCTGAGCTTTACCAGCATTTTCTGTTTTTATTTCAGGTCTCCAGCATCTGCAGTATTTTGCTTTTATTTTAGGCAAGTCATGAGTCATCCAGACTCGAAACATTGGTTCTATTCTCTTTTCACAGATGCTGTCAGGCCTGCTGAGGTTTTCGAGCATTTTGAAGTTTCAAGTTTATTTATTGGTGTCATAAGTGGGCTTTACTTTAACACTGCAATGAAGTTACTGTGAAAATCCCCTAGTTACCACACTCTGGCTTTGTTCAGATATACTGAGGGAAAACTTAGCATGGCCAATGCACCTAACCAGCACATCTTTTGAATGGAAAGAAACCGGAGCACCCAGAGGAAATCAGGTACAGGTTCGGGGAGAACTCCGAATGCACAGTGACCCCAGCCTGGAATTGAGCCTGGGCCCCTGGTTCTGTGAGGCAGCAGAGATAATAACTGTGCTACTAGCCTCCCTTTCTGTTTCTGATCCAGTTGGGGATGATTGGTTTCCTGACTGCAAGTTTAGCTATATGCCCAGCTTCTTCCCAGTCCACAATAAGGGTAATAAATATTGTTATTAAAAAGAAGAATTTGCGTCATTGGGTCTCTTCAGGTTCTGACTCCTCTTTTCAGTGGCTTGGCCAAGCTGAAAGTCACAATGGCTTCATGACTTTTCCCCCTAGTTAAAAGAGCAGTCAGTTCTCAATTACATCATTGGAGTTTGATCTTCATTCTTAAAGAAGGACCCTGCCAGTTTCTGCCATGTGTCCACCCCAGCTGCTTCGAAAAATAAGTTAAAATTGTAGTCAACAGAGAAAAAGAGTGGGATATCTGAGTTTTTTTCTCTACTTTCCCAGGTGGCTAAGAAAATTTGGCATGTCTGCTACATGTAAGACCTACTCCTACAGATGCAGTCCAGAAAGTGTCTTTTCTGCTTGTATCACAGCTTGGTATGGCTCCTGCTCTGTCCAAAACTGCAAGAAACTACAAAGGGTAATCCATCAAGCAAACCAGCCTCCTATCCATTGATTTTGTCTACGCTTCCCACTGCCTCAGAAAAGCAGCCAGCATAATCAAGGACTCCATGCACCCTGGACGTACTCTCTTCTGCCTTCTTCTGTCAGGGAAAAGATACAAAAATCTGAGGTCATGTACCAACTGACTCAAAAACAGCTTCTTCCTTGCCTATGAGACTTTTGAATGGGCCTACTTTATATTAAGCTGACCTTTCTCTACATCCTAGCTATAACTGTAACATTACATTCTAGACTCTCTCCTTTCCTTCTCTATGAATGGTATGTTTTATCTATAGATTACACAAAAAACAATTCTTTTCACTGTATACTAATATATGTAACAGTAATAAATTAAGTCAAATTGAAACTTGATCCTAAGCAATTAACTGTTTCCAGAACTCTCCCTGAAGGACTGTGCTCTAAATGTGGCGTGGGGAGGCGATGGCCTAGTGGCATTATTGACTATTAATCCAGAAACTCAGTTAATTTCCTGAGGATCTGAGTTCAAATCCTTGCCATGGCAGATGGTGAAATTGAAATCAGTTAAAAAAAAATCTGGAATGAAGAGTTTACTGATGACCATGAAACCATTGTTGATTGTCAAAAAAAATCCATCTGGTTCACCAATATGTTTTAGGGAAGGAAATCTGCCATCCTTATCTGGTCCAGCCTACATGTGACTGCAGAGCCACAGCAATGTGGTTGACTCTCAACTGCCCTCGGGCAACTAGAGATGGTCAATAAATGCTGGCCACATAGCAACGCCCCTATCCCACCAATGAATAAAAAAATCTCCAGGCTCCTTATAGCAAAAAATGAAATAGTTAGGCCACCAGCACATACCTTACCACAACTGATAGAACTGCCAGACTTCTTTCACTGTGGATTACTGCCTTCTGCATGTGGGGGGGCGCAGATGAATAAAATGGCATTGATTGAGAGTCGTACATTTCACAGTAGATGAGAATAAATGGTACACTTTCCTCTGTATGCAAAGTTAAATAAGAATTCCGTCACAGATTATAATGGGATACACTGAAATGGTATTTTCTGACATTAGTGATGAACGTACCAACAGACTGGTATGGAAGTTATTGCTCTTGTATTAAAATGCACCTCTTAATATGTTTAAATTACTGACATTTTAGGTTCAGTAGAAGAAAGAATTGCATATAAAGAGACTACAATGATCATACTGTACTGGGAGGTTTACAGAGACTGTTGAATACAATTATTTTTCTTTTATATGTATACAGCACAAAACATGAACATACAAAATTGGACAGAAGTTGGCCATTTGGCCCCTTGAGCCTGTTCCACCATTTGAAAAGACCATGGCTAATCAGTCTGTGTTTCAGGTTCTACATTCTCATCCACCCCCGAATACAATCTATAGAAGTTCCCAGCACAATTTTTTCTAATATTGTCATAAACATTTAAGTGTCCGGTATTTATGCACTTTTCCATTTCCTTCATGGTTTTTGAAGTGAATGTTGCTGTTTTCTGGTCTATGCTTCCTCTGCCAGCCTTCTTTCCTGATGCCATTGTCAGCCGACCCTGACTACCGTTAGCCTGCTGACCTCACCAGCAGAACTTAAGTATGAAAGCTTGCATCAATTTTCCACCTGAAAAAGCCAAAGGTGATTTTTCACAAATGTGCCATCTCACTGGCTAATCTTTGTATAAAGACGAAACAGAGCTGGAACATGAAATGGCACCATATTGACTTCAATTTTTAAAGCTTTAGAAACCTTCCAGTTGGTGCTGGCCACTTGTGCAACAGTCTGTACAAAGGCTACATTCCTTTCAAATGTCTCCAGTCTTGCTTCCAAACTTCTAAACAATAAAGTATATTTACTTTTCTGCACACATAATAACTCCAACAGGACATATATCTAAAAGCAAATTACTGTGGATGCTGGAATTTGAAACAAAAACAGAAAATGCTGGAAAATCTCAGCAGGTCTGACAGCAGCTGTGGGGAGAGAATATAACCAATGTTTCGAGCCTGGATGACCCTTCGTCAGATCTCTGCGTGTCAATGTTTTCAACTTATTGACATGGATTGGAATGTACGTCGGCAGGAATACTGGCCGGAACCTTATCACCTTGCCCACCACGGAATTGGCGAGACAAGCTCCCAACAACGGAAAGCTCCTTTGACCTTGGAGTGGAAATTTCCGGTCTTGCCCAAGTGAGGCTGTAAAATCACTCCTGTCATGTTGCCTTAATGATGTCAAAACACTCCTCCCTAATCGTAGGAATTAATTAAGAAACTGACTCTCTTTCAAACAAAATGGCCAGTTCTGCCATATCATGAATCGATCTTACTTACTTGTCATGCATTTCTGACATTTGAGGTGGGATTTTACAACCTTGCTTGTCTCGAAACCGTAAGATCTCGTCCGAGGTCAGCAGACCTTTCCATTGTCCACCCCTCACCCATTCCAATTTCAGGAGGCGGTAAAATTCTGGCCTTGGTGCTCTTTGCATTCCTCATGTTTCCTGTATGTGCACCAAGGAATAGTACAAAAGCAGCTAAATGTGGAACAATGAAATGAAACATTAATGGTGCATAGAAAGGTAAATTAATCCAGTACTGCAATACTTGTCCCACCTATGCGAGTATTGTCAGATAATTTCTCAAATGTGAGGAACTGGGTTTGAATAACATTGAACATAACACAGATTGTACATTTTCCCCTGGCAATTTATTTCTGTATTTATCTCTCCTATTTTTCTAACAGATTAGTAACAATCCTTTATTTCCTTTGCACATGGGTGCACACACACACACACACACACACACACACACACACACACACACACACACACACACACACACACACACACACACACACACAATTCTGTTTGAGAAATTTAGCAAACCTGGTACATATAGAAGGATTGAAGTGCAGATCAATGGAAAATATATTAAGTCATTATCATTCTTTGTAGATTGGATTTGAAGCCATTTTTCAATACCTCTGCTGTGTGGGGATCTAAAATACAGAAAAAGTTGTTAATCCTTCAATTTCTTCCCCCAACTGCTAAGATTCTATTTTTTTTAGAAATCTAACCATAAGGCATAGTCACCTCTTCCTAAGACTTGATTTTTTTCCTTCACAAGCATGATTTATTGTACTAAGCATTTTGTAATATTGTGATACTAACAGTGTAATTTCTTGCCTTTATGGAACAAAACTTATCTTGTTGTATGTACCCTTTCCAAAGAAAAAAAAAATAATGTGCTATGAAATTCACATCAGCATTTTCTCTTGCAGATGCTGTAAAATTATTGTAACACATTTAGTGATTCTACTGTCGTTCCAACGAAGGAAATTCTTTTATAATTTATGTTTATTTATCAGTGTCACAAGTGTGCTTACATTAAGACTGCAATGAAGTTACTGTGAAAATTCCCTAATTGCCACACTCCAGTGCCTTTTCAGGTACACTGAGGGAGAATTTACCACGGCCAATGCACCTAACCAGCACATCTTCCAGACTGTGTGAGGAAACTGGAGTGCCAGGTGGAAACCAATGCAGACACCAGGAAGAACATGCAGACTCCACATAGACAGTGACCCAAGCTAAGAATTGAGCCCACGTCCCTGGCACTGTGAGGCAGCAGTGAGGCTAACAATCTGACTGCTTGTTAGCACTGTGCCACCTATTAAATAAACACATCCACACGTTCGTAAATAACAAAAACAGAAAATGCTAGAAAACGTCAGCAGGTCTGACAGCATCTATGGGGAAAGAGCACAATCAATGTTTCGAGTCTATTCTCTCCCTACAGATGCTGTCAAACCTGCTGAGATTTTCTGGCATTTTCTGTTTTTGTTTCAGATGCCAGAATCCATAGTATTCTGCTTTTATCTTCATAAATAAACTTAATATAGAAGAGTTAACACAATTTCTTGCTAATCACAAAAATCTCTGAAGTTTAATTTATAAATCTGCCCTATGAAAGTTTGAAGAAACTACCTCTATCCCTGTTTCAGAAGATCCTAATATATCCACACCTGGCCACTGTTGGTGTTTAACATCTTTCAATTTCAGACTGACTGATTTACAATAAACTTGCTTGATGACCTATGAATAAAGACCAGTTAGGAGTGATGGTGCAATCCATTGTTTCCGTGGGTCATAGCCTAGGAAATTATGACCATGCAGCCTGTGATTTGCTATCCATTCATTTTAATTAATTCCCTTTTAGCTATTCATTCAAATCTCACAGTAAATAGGATTATATAGCTTTGAGTACATTCTTAACATAGGTTAAGACAATACAACAGAGAAAATGTCTCGGCATAATCGCTCCAAAACAGTACACAGAATTATATGTATGTACTTGACTACAGTCTTTTGCTCTAAAAATAAGAATAACACATGCATTATAATTGCAAGGATGAGTTAGCCAATTCCTCAGTGCTGTTTGCTTTGTTGGTCATAAAACGCTGTTAGGCATTAAAAATGATTCTACCCCATTAGTCAGCAAACATTCGTTATTACAAGATGACTTGGCCCGGCTGGAAATCGTTGAAACATTTCATATTTTCTCGACAGAACTGTACATTATCATCTGCTACCACAGGCACTCCTTCCAGAAATTACCTCTTTACACCCACGTAGAAATAATGTATCATATACTAAAGTGTTCCATAGTTTCAGTGATCAGGCAGTGTAGACTTTTTGTCTGCACTTCCCTGAGATATGCCCATAAATCAGTTAATTCCAATTGAAAAAGTGGATGATTGATCTTGGACTCTTTGTATCTCATTTCCCATCTCAATGAATGGGAGCTGAATGGAATATTATCTGGGGCATATGAGGAAGCCATGCCATGCACAGGAGATCAGAAAAGATCATTCTCAGGTTCTGAGTGTTGGTCCAGTAATAGAAAGGAATCAATCCCTTCTGAGGTTACTTACCTCCTCCCGCTTGCAATTTGATACCTTCGAAAAGTTTACAACAGAACACTGTCGCTCATGCCGCCTCCATGTGGAGAAGCTGGCAAAAACATCTGTGTACCAGGCTCACCACTAGAATTTTCCAATCTCCTTGGAATGGGGCAGAACCCTGGCAGAATTAAGATCTGTAAGAAGTCTCTCAACATCAGGTTAAAACCCTGGCTTATTTGGTAGCACAGGCTTTCTGAGTATTGCTCCTTCATCAGGTGAATGAGGAGTTGTGTTCACAAACAGGACATATAAAGACACAAACTCAATTTATAAGATAATGTTTGGAATGCGATTCTTTACAGGTAATCAAGCTTTAAAGATACAGACAATATGAGTGGAAAGGGGGTTGAGCACAGGTTAAAACAATACACAACTCTTTAACTTGTGCTTAACCTTCTCTCCACTCACATTGTCTGAATCTTTAAGACTTGATTATCTGTAACGACCGGCATTCTAATCATTATCTTTGTAAACTGAGTTTGTGTCTGTATGTGCCCTGTTTGTGAACACAACTCTTCACTCACCTGAAGGAGGAGTGACACTCTGAAAGTTTGTGCTATCAAATAAACCTGTTGGACTTTAACCTAGTGTTTTGAGACTTCTTAATGTGCTTAGCCCAGTCCAACGATGGCATCTCCACATCAGAACTAAGATCTACCAGATTTCATTCAGTTGCACTGCAGATGCATCCAGGGCCAGTTGTGAATCTGAATTCCAAATTGCAGTTTATAATCTCTGCAAGACAGCTTGCACTCATTCAGTCAGAAACTTGATGCTCCTGGGTAAATGGTAAAAATGGAATCAAGAAGTGGATATTTGGGGGTTGTCTGAGCTGATCATGTGATCAATTAATGAAGCGAGTGTACATAAATGAATTAGAATTGGGAACCAGAAAACTGGGATTCCCCAAACCGGCTGGATTCCCATGTTCCAGATATTGCCATTATGTTTCTGGCCTGGATCCTTGGCAGGCATGTGGTCTCCTCCACACTGAGCATTTCAAGGATTTCCTACTTAGTTTCCCTGAAAAAATGTATTTTACAAGGTATCCACATTCTTCCTGAAGCACATTACCAATTCCACAATGTGCTACCTCAGCCTTTTCAAATGATGTCACCGAATTCTTGTTTGTCAGGATCAAAAGCAATGACTGAATTGTGAAGTGTTGGAGACATGAGGTTTAGACACAGCATTCTCAGCTCAGATGGATATAAATGTGAGAATGTGTTAGTTTTTGTTTTATTTCTCATTCATAAATTTCATTTTGATGTCTGCATGTCATCAGGACCAGCTGTTTCTTCTGAGTCCACCCCAGTTTGCAAAGTTACGTTAAATTTCTGACAATTCTAGCTTGGAATCAAACCTACAGACTCGCATTAGGTAACTGTATAAAGTCCACGTTCAAATCTTTTGTAAACATTTACATTTTTAGCATGTCTCGGTGAGAGTGCAGTGTTCACATTGACTGCTGCACTCAGAATGTTCAAATCACCTTCCTGTCCTGTCAGGTGATTAATACATTCAACTGGGAAAGAAAATGACCCAAACTTAACTAAGTGATTTAATATCCTATCACAAGCATGAGGTTGATTGGAAATAATCATTTACTATGTCAAATTGAATTGGTTGTTCCCCTTCTTGGTTTGGCCTTATAAATCACATAAAGAATTTGACTCACAGTTTGAACATTCCCAGCCAATGACTTTATTGTGTTCCCCATTGGCTATCGCAGTAACTTGAGAAGGTAATACAATCCTGCAGAACTGCGGGCTTTATTGGAGTCTCCAAGGCTATTACTTATCGCCACATTGCTGCTGGTGAACCCTGGGGACAGTTACTATGCTCTAGGTATATTTTTTCCGGATGTATCACAGCTTGGTATGGCTCCTGTTTCGACTAAGATCACACAAAACTACTAAGTGTTGTGAATGAAGCCCAGTCCATTACTCAAACCAGCCTCCCATCCATTGATTCTGTCTACACTTCCCGCTTCCTCAGAAAAGCAGCCAGTATAATCAATAACCACATGCACCCCAGACATACTCTCTTCTCTTTTTCATAGTAACTTCATTGCAGTGTTAACGTAAACCTACTTGTGACAATAATAAATAAAATTAAACTTAAAAACTTAAACATCCACCTTCTTGCATTGAGAAAAAGATGCAAAAGTCTGACATACCAACAGACTCAAGAACAGTTTCTTCCCTGCTGGCATCAGACTTTTGAACGGACCTATCATATATTAAGTCGGTTTTTCCCAACACACTGTGACTGTAACACTACTTTCTGCACCCTCGCTCTTCTTACCGATATACTCAATGAACAGTATGCTTTTTCTGTACAGCGTGCAAGAAACAATATTTTTTACTCTATCCCAATACATTGGATAATAATAAATCAAATCAAATCAATGCTATAAAGGCATTTTTGCTATCAATGTGGGAACACAGAATCTCACGGCTGCTTCTCTAAAAAACTTCTTTCTCTTATTTGAAATTTGTTTTTATTTGAAGAGGAATGAAAAGTGAACTCCAGAAATACAATTGCTAAGCATTAGAAGCAGGACATGCGTGCAACAGATTTGATGCTGAAATTATCAAATATACCATTGGTACCTTCAAGTGTCAGGGACAGACACACATGACAATCTCACTCTCCAATTCTCCATGGACTCCACAACCATGATGGTCTAACATATATGGTCTGCAATGTTGTTCTGTAACAGACAGTGTTAGTCTCGAATGACGAACTTACACAAACGCAAGAAAAAAAATCAAAATCCAGCTGACTGGGACAGAAAAGTGACAATTCCTCCATCTCAAATAGAATCTTATAGAGCAAAAGGAGACCATTCAGTCCATTGAGTCTGCACCAATCACAATCCCACTCAGGCCCTATCCCCATAACTCCATGTGTTTACCCTAGCTAGTCCCCTAACACAAAGGGGCAATTTAGCTTGGCCAATCCAGTTAACTTGCACATCTTTGGAGGGAGGAAACTGGAGCTTCAGGAGGAAACCCACAAAGACACAGAGAGAATGTGCAAACTCCACACAGACAGTCACCGAATTGAACCTGTGTCCCTGGTGCTGTGAGGCAGCGGTCGTAACCACTGTACTGCCCTCAGTAGAGTTGAAGCACAGATCAGCCATGGTTTGATTGAATGATGGAAGAGGTTAAGGAACTGTTGTTGAACTCCTATTCTTATGTGCTTATCTGCAGGACCCTTATCTCAACCCTCAATGATCCAGATATCAGCACCATAGTCGAATGATTGCCACTAAGGAACTATAGGAGTAAACCAGCTAAGAAGGCTGATAGAAAAAAGTCTGCAATTCCAGATGCATTCTGAGGGCTAACCAAGCTGTGCTATTTGTTCAATACTTGAACACCACCTCAATGGTTGACCCACTATGTGGGAGAGACATCCCACACTTTCACCCACATAGAAAACAGGAAATTTGTAGGTAAACCAGCATGGGTGATCACTCCCAATAACTCTTAGTAGCCCACATATTACCCACAAAAAGGAATTTCCTGGTGAGAAGGTGGGTATTGAAGAGAGTGGCTGGAATTTATACAGTCCAAATACAATTGAGAATGTTTGATGAACAATGAATTGGATATTGCAGTGGCGAAGTGGTATTGTTGCTGCACTAGTAATCCAGGGACCCAGGTTCA
This sequence comes from Sphyrna mokarran, assembly GCA_024679065.1. Classification (NCBI taxonomy): domain Eukaryota; kingdom Metazoa; phylum Chordata; class Chondrichthyes; order Carcharhiniformes; family Carcharhinidae; genus Sphyrna; species Sphyrna mokarran. The sequence continues at coordinate 22,407,928 of JAGIQG010000024.1, read as the reverse complement.
AATCCTACTATGGTGAATGATGAAATTTGAATTCAATAAATATCTGGAATTAAAAGTCTAAAGATGACCATGAAACCATCATTGATTGTTGAAAAAACTTGTCTGGTTCACTAAAGAAACAAAGAAAATTATAGCATAGGAACAGGCCCATCAGCCCTCCATGCTGCCTGACTGAACTAAAACCCTCCTACCCTTCTGGGAACCATATTCCTCTACTCCCATCCTATTCATGTATTTGTGAAGATGCCTCTTAAATGTCCCTCTGGCAAATTCTGGAAATCTGCCCTCTTACCTGGTCTAGCCTGTATGTGACTCTAGGTCTACAGTTAAATGCCCTTAGGGATGGGCAATAAATGTTCACCCAGCCAGCCATATCCCACAAATGGGTATAAAAGAATTACTTTAAGAGGAACAACAAAAAAAAAGCAGCAATTTTATATTTTGCATAACCCAACTGACTTAGAGCAATATGATGATTGGCCTGTTTTGACGGTATTACTTGAAGTAAGAATCATAGTCCAAATACAGAGAGAACATTTTGCTTTAATTCTGTGCCTGTGTGTCATCAGAAACAATTCTTTCAATGATTATCTTCTTATTTAGTCTCAATCCATGGATTCCTAATTTAAACTCTGACGATTGCAGTTCAGCGTCGAAGGATTGACAATAGACATTGACAATGTGCACTTAAAGTTGTGAAACAGACTTGGTTTGATGTTCCAGTCTGAAACCCCGGGGGCAATTCTCCCAAAAGTGCTGAATTAGTGGGAAGACTATTCTACATCATTCCTGTTTTTTCAGTGCAAGTTCAGATCTGAATCTTCGCATTCTGTGCACTGCAGAGGTTGCAATTGGGAACCTCATTAAAAACCCAGAGAGGGTGGGGGACGGGGCTGAATTATGCCACAGTCTGACAGTTCTGGAATTTTGCTCACGTACAGTAGCCCCTAACTGTCTCTCTGTTTCCTTGGCAGCTCGATTACTGGCCACACTAAGCCCCTCACCATGCTGTCCCTCAGCCCACGTCTGGCCTAATTGCAGCCCTCACAACAATTCCTGGGCCAGCCTTGACCCTTCCCCATCCCGGTGTGCCCCGATATCCAGCCCACACCACCCCCCCCCCCCCACCCCCCCTTCAGCAGTGGCGATCCTCTCCACATCACAGAAGACCCCTCCCCTGCTGACCTCTACGAGGGTCAGAGCCCCACCAGGGCGTAGCCTCCCCCGCCTGGCAGATCACCACCCAATCTCAGGCCACTCTGATGGCTGGCCTCCCTCCAACCCACAGCGATCCGAATGCAGAGGGGTAGTGGAAACGCCCACCCAACTAATAGCCCCAGTGCCCAATGGACAACGCCAAGATATCCCCTTGGCAAGGGTACTTTGTCCCTTGGATAGTGCCAGGGGCTCAGACTGGCATCACCAATGTACCCATGCCGAGGGACACCACTCTCGCCACCTGACATCAAGGGGGCTCCCTGATTACACCCCCTTCACTCCGGCAGGGTCTCCCGCTAGTTCCCCAAACATAGGGAGCTACACTAAATCCCACCGGAATAAAATACTGCTGGCACGGTGGGAGATGCTATCGGGCCTGCAAGTTCCATGCCAAGCCCAATAATCACATATAAATTACATTTAAAATATACTTAAATCATATTTAAATGACTGATTTCATTTCCTGCCAGACTTCTCCGCATTCCTGGCGGCGTCATTTTCTTCCAATTGGAAGATGCGCGCAGGTCATAAATGCTTGCGGGGAGCTTGCGAAATGGCCGACACGTGAATCTCCTGACCCCACCCGTCAGAAAAGCTGTGGGTCGCAATGGGAAAATCAGGCTCCCCGTTTCAAAGATGCCACGTCCAAGTGTGTGAAATTTTCAAAACAAGCACTGAGATAAGATGAGGAAAAATGAACGAACACTTTCACAGCCACAATACCTCCATAATATCAGGCTCAGAATCCATGCTGAAATGTTTAATTAAGTTTACTTATGTGTAAACAAACGTTTATTAAACAGTTTAAAAAAGCGAATAATGCAATTTTCTGAGATGAGAAACAAGAGCTAATGTGATGAAAAGCCTATGGGAGTGAATTTAGTCTCAATGGATAAACAGTGCAGGAAATATTTCCAGCAGAAAAATTGGGTTGAAGTCAATTCCTCTTGATTTACACAATGTTTACAAATCTATAGCCTCAAGTTTTCTTGAACTTTTATGATTTTTCCCATGATTGGCTTGCTGAGTCCCAGTTTTCACATATTATAATAAGGGATGCCGTAATTTGGAGTTTGTGCTTTTACATTCCTTACAGACTTTGGAAATAGACTGAGAATAATAAGGTACCAGAACTAGTTAATAGTGACAGAAGTGAGGAAGCTTCAAAACAGAATGACCTATTTGAAGAGTAATCCTTGAAACGGGGAACGTTTTTTGCGGTCAGTACACACCAGGACTTGTTTCCTTATATACTGCAAACACTACCCCTTGGATATCCCCTCTCTTTCATTTGTTTCCTTCCCATTTAACTTGGGGATTATCTTTCTCCATTTGTATTGATCATGGGGGTGATTTTCCCAAAACAATTTTCACTTGAGTAAATCACGCTGGTTTATTTTCAGCGAGAGTTTAAAAATGAATCCTCTGCACTCTGTGCACTTCTGAATGCCTCAGCGTAAATCCTATTAAATATCTGAGGGTGGGGCCTAATCCTGATGGAGAGGCTGGCAGGACTGCGCTGAGTGAGCCATTGCGTATGTACCGATCTGTCAGCGTGGAATCAGTGCATTTGCAATGACCCCTGTCTGCCAGCCCCTGATTGCTGGCCAGCTCAATCATTGGCCAGCCCCACGACCCCTATTTCACCAGTTCTCCACCCCTCCCCCATGGTCTGATTACTGCCCCCGTCAAACATGTCTGGACTCACCCAGCCTCAACCCTACCACCCTCACCCCTGGCAGCCCCGATCTCAGCATCCCTATTTCCTTCCGTCCCCTCTGGGCCCAACACTTCTGCAGTGTCAAGCTCCCCTACAGGCCCAACTCCAGCAGGCTACCGCCCACCCCTCCACCTAATAGTTAGCCCCAATCGCTGGCCTCCCCCATGATCCCGACTGCAGAATATATGTAGATCACTGCATCTAAATTGACATTTGAAGCTGTGAAATTCATAGGACATATCATAGAATCCCTACCCTGCAGAAGCAGATCATAAGAACATAAGAAATGGGAGCAGGAGTAGGCCACACAGCCCCTCGAGCCTGCCCCGCCATTCAATAAGATCATGGCTGATCTGTAGTTGTTCAGTACCACTTCCCCGCTTTCTCCCCGTAACCCTTAATTCCCTTGTCAATTAAAAACCTATCCACTTTTGACTTGAACGTATTCAGCGAGGAAGCCACCACCACCTCATCAGGCAGAGAATTCCAAAGATTCACCACCCTCTGCGTGAAGTATCATTTGGCCCATCAAATCTGCACTGACCGCTATTATTTCCACCCAGCCCTATTCCTGTAACCCCACGCATTTACCTTGCTAATCCCTTGATACTAGGGTCAATTTCAACCTAACCCACACAACTTTGGACTGTGCAAGGAACCCGGAGCACCTGGAGGAAACCCATGCAGACACAGGGAGAACGTGCAGACTCTGCACAGAAAGTGACCCAAGGGTGGAATTGAATCTGGATCCTTGGCACTGCGAGACAGCAGTGCTAACTACCATGTGTCACCCCAAATTGGGAGTTGGTTTATAGCTGAGTAAAATATAAACCGCCAGCGACAGCCGAAAACCCCAGGCCACAGTGTCCTGGACAGGACAGGCTCGCGGCATCACCTGAGTTTGAAGAGAGTCACATGCAACTACAGTTTCCACTTTTATTTTGAGTATTACTAATTTCTTGGTGTGCGTGGGTGCCAATTTGAGAAGTGAAAATAAAGTAGTGCTTGCAATTCAAATTAAATCAATGTATCATGCTTTATTTCGTGAAATAATTTCACAAGGATAGTTTGAACCACAATCACCAATCTTCTAAAAACCATCAAACTCATCATCTTCGATATCAACACTTCAAGGTCACTGAACTCATCCTGCGCTTTGGTAGTGACATCATCATAAGAATGATACAAAAGGATAGTGGATTTGCAGGTAGTGATAAGAACCATCAGGGGATACAGCAGGATGTAGATCAGTTGGAGGCTTGGCAGATGGAGTTTAATCCGGACAAATGTGAGATAATGCATTTTAGAAGGTCTAATACAGATAGGAAGTATACAGTAAATTGCAGTACCCTTAAAAGTATTGATAGGCAGACGGATCTGGGTGTACAGATGCACAGGTCACTGAAAGTGGCAATGCAGGTGGAGAAGATAATCAAGAAGGCATAAGGCTTGCTTGTCTTCATTGGCCGAGGCATTGAGTTTAAAAATTGACAAGTCATGTTACAGCTTTATAGAATCTTAGTTAGGCCGCACTTGGAATATAATGTTCAATTCTGGTCACCACATTATCAGAAAGACGTGGAGGCTTTGGAGAGGGTACAGAAAAGATTTACCAGGATGTTGCCTGGTATGGAGGGCATTAGCTATGAGGAGAGGTTGGAGAACCTGGAACAACAGAAGTTGAGGAGCAACCAGATTATAAGGGCATGGACGGAGTGGATAGTCAGAAGCTTTTTCCCAAGGTGGAAGAGTCAATTACTGGGCAGCACAGGTTTAAGATGCGAGGAGCAAGGTTTAAAGGGCATGTATGAGACAAATGTTTTACACACAGGGTGGTGGGTGTCTGGAACTCGTTGCTGGGGGAGGTAGTGAAGTGAATATTTTTAAGGGGCATCTCGACAAGTACATGAATGGGATGGGAATAGAGGGATAATTCCCCGGAAGGATAGGGGATTTTTGTTCAATCGGGCAGAACGGCCAGTGCAGGCTTGGAGGGCCAAAGGACCTGTTCCTGTGCTGTAATTTTCTTTGATCTTTGTTCTTTGTTCTTTGCTCCCAACTCTGGATCCGAAATGCCACTTTTGGTTTCATTATCATAGAAATACAGCAAGTGGGCCATTTGGTCCTTCGAGCCTGCATCACCATTCGATATAATCATAATCAGCCATGATCATATTGAATATTGATGTGGGTTCAAAGGGCTGAATGGCCTATTTCTGCACCGATTTTCTATGTTTCTATGTTTCCATCACTCCTCTACAATAAATCGTCATTCTCTCCATCCATTGAGTTGAATGTTGTGGGTTCTTTAAACGAAATGGTGACGGTTTGTCCAACAATAGCATCCCACGATTGACTGAATAAAGTGCAAAACATCAAGTGGGATAACACATGCATTTCTACTCTTTGTGAGTCAGCCATTCACCTCTTCCATTCAAATGCGAAAGTGCTGGCACAATGATTATCACTGCTGCCTCTCAGCTCCAGGGACCTGGGTACAATTGAGGCATTGAGTCACTATCTGTGTGGAATTTGCATGTTCTCCCCGTGGGTGCTCCGGTTTCCTCCCACAGTTCAAAGATGTGCAGATTAGGTTGATTGGCCAAGCTAAGTTACCCCTTAGTACCCCAGAGTAAATATATGGGGATACAGGATAGGGCCTGAGTAAGATGACCTGTTGGAGAGTTAGTGCAGATTCAATGGACTGAATGGCCTCCCTCTGTACTACAGGGATTCTATGACTGAATGATCCTTGAATGGCTTGCTGACGCACTGATCCAAAGATTGAACTATGTTAGATCCCCTGCTATAACTGCAATTTTGCTGCTATTACTTTTCAGTTATTTTGTGATCTCGTTGATTATGCTGAACATGTCCTATGCTAATAAGCTGCATTTTTTTACATAGGCCACTAGAACGCCGTTTCCATTTATTATTGACTTACAAAGTCACTTCGTCATCATCCATCCAATTAATGCCATGCAGAAATACTCCTGCAAGGAATCTGATTTTTGGCATGGTTGTACATTTGAAAATTACCGTGGGGGTTGATTTCATTCTTTGGCTAGAATCACCGTGAGTCACGTTTACTCATGTTTTGTGGTATTTACTTGAACTGTCCTCAAACCTTTCTGCTTGATTGCTCAGCATAGCAAAATTCATGGGCATTTAATCTATGTTGCTGATGTGACATATTGGTTACTCACACTTCTGCCATTGTCGGGTGATGTGTCACTGAAAACTGGTGATTTTGTCACCGGGGGCTTCTGGTAGTCTCTGAGCAATTTGGTTCTTTTGCTATAACACTAGATGTTTTTGATCTTACTGTGGCTACATCAGCTACTGTTTTGACATCTTTGTTGGACTCAGAACTTGTTTTGGTCCACTTTAAAGCTGATGGTCTAATCATTTGGAGGATTTTCAGCGACCCATTCTGATACATATTTCACTGAATCAGGTCAATGCTGCTCGCTGTTCTCAATAAGATACAAACTTCTGAAAACATGTACCAGCAGAATCAAGAACATCTACTTCCCTGCTGGCATCAGACTTTTGAATGAACCTATCATATATTAAGCTGATCTTTCTCAACACTATGTTCTGGACCCTCTCCTTCCCTTCTCCCCTGTGTTCTGTATGAAAAGTTTGCTTTGTCTGTATAGCGTGCATGAAACAACACTTTTCACTATATCCCAATACATCTAACAATAATAAATCAAATCAAATTAAATTAAATCAAAAACATTTGGGCCACAATTCTCTGGTCCGCACAGCCTGCTACTGCTGCTAGCTGGAAAGGAAAACTTAGCGCTCAGCCAAATCTCCATTCACTGCGATGGAATTGGAGAAACCTAGCCTCAGGAAAGGTCCAATCTGCGGCTTGGAAATCTTCTTCAGTACTGATTCCCTTTTTAACTCTCAAATCAGATTTTTAATATCATCAGTACAATATGGTTATGTGACATGTTAGCGAATGTTACAACCCACATTATAAAACCAGCTTTGTATTTCATTCCCTTTGTAGTAGGATCCATTTCTGTTCACCAGTTGCTTAGCATGGTCTGATCTTGCGTGGGTTGTCTTAAACTCCCACTCATCTTTTAGACAACGCAACCATATGACCTGTTTGATTCCATGCTGATTTATAACACTAAATGTGTATTTCTGAACTCAAAAATTGAGGCCAACTGCTAATGCAAATGTGGCCCTAAAAATAAGTTATTAGCTGAAAATTGGGTGGGTCAATTAGAAGCATAGAATCTTACACTGCAGAAGGAGGCCATTCAGCCCATCAAGTATGTGCTGACTACAATCCCACCCAGGCCCTATTCCCTTAACTCCATGCATTTACCCTGCTAGAACCCCTAACAGTAAGAGGCAATTTAGCTTGGCTGATCCACCTAATCTGCACATTTTTGGATTGTGGGAGGAAAATAGAACATCCGGAGGCAGATACAGGAGAATGTGTAAACTCTACACAGACAGTGACCCAAGCTAGGAATTGAACATGGTCCCCTGGCGCTGTGAGGCAGTGTGGGTACCACTGTGTCACTGTGCCACCCACATGGAATATGGATCTAATTTGTATTTCGCCAGCAAAATGCCCAGTCACCTTATGCGCCATGTATACAGCGGATTTACAGTAATATGTACAGTAAAGTAAAATTGCCCTGTGCTATTGGATAGTGTGAGTCAGTGAAGATTATGGGTTAATCATGTATTTGGTTTGAAAAGGCCTTTCAAGTGCATTCCATCAATGGCATTGTTGTAATTAAGTCATTGAAATAATTATGATTAGCCTAGCCATCTCATTTTGTATGTTTCACTTTTAATTTTTAACTATTACAAAGTAGTGAATACTTCGAGACAGGGGAAGGACTTAAGGAAATAGTTGAGCTGATAACAATGGAAATGTGAGGCAGTTAAGTAACTTCATTAGGTGGTTACCTGTAACACCTATATTCCATTGCCTGCAATAAAATTATTATTTGATGGAGAATGTAGCCAGAAAAACACACAAGAATGCAAAACTATAATTATTATTCTGGAAAACCAAGGCAACCAAAATTTTTATCAAAGGGAGTTGCTTCGCTAATGCTATTATTTTAGATTCAGGGATGAAATTTCCTTGCCCGCCCACCACGAGAGTCTTAGCAAATAAGACACGGACCATGTAAAAATCAGTTGACTGCTGGAGGGATTTTCCAACTTTAGGCAAGCATGGGTGGAAAAGCCCACCCTCAATGACTTTTCAGTCAGTTGTGGTTCAATAGAGAGCACATTCATCACTGAGTCAAAATGTTGTCTCATTTTATTGAGACATATAAGATACTGAGAGGCGAGAAACTGAATGGACCCTTTCCCCTTGGCTGGAACTAGGGGGCAAAGTTTAGGAATAAGGCATTTCCCATTTAAGACGGAGTTGAGAATAATTATTTTCTCTCAGAAGACCATGAGTCTTTGTAACTCTCTTTTCCAGAGACCATTACAAGTAGTGTCATTGAATATTTGTAAAAAATAGATACATTTTTAGGCCAACAAGGGAGTGAAACGTAATCGGGGGTAGGTGGGAACATGGAGTTGAGGCCACAGTCAGATCAGACAATTGAATGACGGAGCAGGTTCAAGGGGTCAAATGGCCTACTCTTGCTCCTAATTCAAATGTCTGCATGTTTGTCTGGTGTGAGTTTACACCTCATACCTGCACTTGAACACAAAAACCGAGGATGATGCATGCTTACCAACTTTGTCAGGAACGCAAAGGTATTTATCAACAAGAAAAACTGTACAGAGGGTGACAACCTCCCAGCTGCTCCTGGAGCGGCCCAGCAGCTGCGCCAGACCAGACACATCTTCTACATGTCTTCAGGCTGCTTAAGAGAGACAGCTCCCTCCCCCTACCTGGAGTAACTGCTCACTCTCTTTTTAATTGGTGACTCTCTTCCGATGTGTTGTCCACAAAGGAACAATGACCAGAGCGATACTACAGAACAGTACCAAGGGGAAAGCTGCACTCATGCTGTCTTTCAGGTGAAGTGTTAACCTGGGACTCTGCTTGCTCTCTCAGGTGTATACAAAAGATCGAAGAACTGCATGGAGTTATTCCCACCAATATTCGGCATTCAGACGACACTACAAAAACCGATTTTTGGGTCATTATCACACTGCTGTTTGTGGGATCTATCTGTGCACAAATTGGTGCTGTGTTTCCTATATTTCAACAGTGGCTATACTTCAAAAGGACTTTATGACCTGTAAAATATTTTTGGGATGTCTTGTGGCCAGAAAAGGTATTATATAAATGCAAAAGTGGTTCTTTTTCTCCCTGGCAGTTCCCCAGTAATATCATCTGTATGCCTAAACAAAAATACTTGAAAAATTAACCAGTGGTAAATAAAAGCTTACTAAAATTAATTGTGCATCATTGTAGCCAATATAATGGTAAAACATGGATTAATAGACATCTTTAATTATGCAATAATATTGTAAACAGGACACACACCATAAAACCCAACAGTTATTGCAACATATAAACTTGTAACCACAGTACATGTTATGTACCACGCTACAGGATAACAATGTTTAGCACTTGTTTCCATATGTAGAATCATTGTTAATATGCTGGCAAAAAGAGTGTTGCTCAACTGACTGGAGCAATAGAGACTGAAGTATGTGGAATGAATTCACAAAGTGGTTAGGAGCGACAAAAGTTACGAAGAGGCCTGAAAAAATTGCCACAACAAAGGAACTGAGTCTAATTCAACTGTGATTAATAGATTGGCCGAGAAAAAATATGGAATATATCCACACTGCCTACCATCGTGTTAAAGGGCTGCAGGGCACTGCAAAAGAATATGAGTTGACTGGAGTTTAGTTTAAAGGAAACAAAAACAGTTTCCTTACGGAATGACCCACATAGCTGTGTGACTCCTATCTTAATAGTGAAGTCAGTTGTACTCAGGTGTACATGAAGAGACTGTGGTGCTATCACCGCAAGCAATGGAATTTATCACGATGAACAGAAAAAAAATGGAACACAATTCTTAAAATAGAACTTGGAGTTTTAAATCACACACATCTTGCATATTAGCCATCTCATTTATTAAAATACAGGTGTGTAAAGAATGAAGGCATCACGTGCTTAGCAATACATGAGCACGAAGTTAAGATGTTTTTGCATGTAGGATGTTTGGCAGTGTGGAGAAGGTTATGATGTGCCCTGAAGGCCCCTCTGTCTATCACTTAACCAGCTTCAAAACAAAAACGGAATCGTTGATGTGCCAACATTTATAATGAATAGTTCACATAATTTTTGTCTCGTCTGCGGTTAAGTGAATTATTAATGGGTGGGACTGTTCAGTGGGATGAAAAAAAGATTATTTAAAGAACTATAATTATCATGTTACAATTGTCTAATTAAAAATCCTTCAGCTAAGCTGTTACCCAACGCTGAGGTAATCTGAGATGCCAAAATCAAGTGTTGGGACAATTTTTAGCTTCATCAGTTAGATTCAGGGTACATCTCTAGAGAGCATTTGAAGGGGTGTTGGTGCAGACTTAATGGGCCGAAGGGCCTCTTCCACATTCTGTGGTTCTGTGAGTTGTATCTACCTACATTAGTTAAAGTTTAATGTCTATGACATTGCACGCTGGTAAATTGTTAAGGAGCTTCTGAAGTTGCTGATTGGACCAAATGCACCACACCATGTAATGGAATGGATCAGTCAGATTCCAGATTGATTGTCATGTGACAGGAAACAATCATAGAATCATACAAACCCTACAGTACAGAAAGAGGCCATTCAGCCCATTGAGTCTGCACCAACAGCAATCCCATCCAGGCCTTATCTTAAATATCTCTACATATTTTACCCACTAATCTCTCTAACCTACGTATCTCAGGACAATAAGGGCAATTTCAGCATGGCCAATCAACCAAACCCACACGTCTTTGGAGGAAACTGGAGTATCTGGAGGAAACCCATGCAGATGCGGGGAGAACATACAAGTTCTCAAGCCGGGAATCGAGCCCAGGTGACTGGAGCTGTGAAGCAGCAGTGCTAACCACTGTGCTATGGTGCCACCCTAAACTGTTGAATTTTGACCTGTGATTCAGCCGACATGACAGCTTTCCATTTAATCTTGTGTTCACTGGCCGTTCTGCCCAGATAAAACACTGCCTCTCTGCCCTTCCGCTTGCCAGGAACTCCCGCTGGACTCTATTGATGCTCTTTCCTTGGCCGATTCTGATTGTTTCAGCTTTGACTTCACTACCTCCCCCCCACTTTGAAGTTCAATGTCCCAGCCCCCACTCCTCTTTGCCACCATAAAACAGATGGAGGTTGCTGACGATTTGCCAGCTCTGTGCCTCTGGGCTTCCATCCAGTACATTTTATTAGATTCCTCAGAGTTTATCACAAGCCAATTAATGCCTTTTGCAAGGGCTTGGTTAGACATGGCCTTCTGGCTAAGTACAGATTGAGATAATTGTGTTTTCTGTGAACCATGCTACCTTCTGACCCCTGGCACGTCCAGAGTCTCAAGCCAATGGAAGCAGATGGTTAGCGGTTGTACATGGTACTTGTTGTTAGAACAGCCATCGAGGATTTTTCTAAATTTATTTTGAGGACTGTTGTCAAGGGTTTGCTTAGCAGCATGAATTTGAAAGAGCCTAGAATGTAGAAATCTGCCTAGCAACAGTACCAAGAATTTAAAAGGTTTGAAAGGAAGAAATCTGCCTAGCAACAGTAACAGCCAGCATTTCCAGGGGCAAACAAGCCTGTAAACGTGAGTAGAGCATTTCAAAGGCATCTAAAAATGATCAGGTCAGAATTCTTTAGAAACAGATTACTTAGATGACTGCTATAGAAATGTTAAGGTCTCCAAACAAAAACAGTTTACCTAAAGTGACTGGCTGACTCCAGGACTAAGCTCCACTAAAAGAAAACTTGAGATATGTGGACAGCTGATTCTGTTTGAAATAACAAAAGGGAACAGGATTACTTACCCCCGCTTCTCCATCTCCTCAGAAGCAGACAGACCAGTCCACACCTCATAGTTAAAGGCCAGTCCACACCTCATGATGGTGACAGTGCGAATACATTCCATATTTTACCTTGATCAAAGCATTAATCACAGTTGAATTAGCCTCAGATTCTTCATTGTGGCAATTTTTTCACCTACATTTCACAGCCAAGAGGTGAGAGTCCATTTCACAGTCAAAGGGCTCAGTAACATTTTTGTACTTCTCAGATATGTTTTAGTGTTGCATCTCATCCTTAGAGGAAAGGAATTGCAGGAAAACCTTAATAAAGACAGTATAAACTGGACAGAAAAAGGTATTTCCCAGACTTGATCATCCACTCTGTATTGAGTAGTAACTATAAGCTGGATTTGACATAGATTTATTTGATTTGGATGTCTGGGGAAAGAGAAATCTCAATGAGTTCATTTTGATATATTTTGAAATGGGGAAATTTCTATATAAACTGTGCAGGTTGATAATTATTCATGCACTTAAGTGTCTTAGAGTATTGTAATCCTTTTCATTGTGTATTTTTCATTTCTTTTAAATTAATAAATACTCTTCAATAATTGTTCAAAGCCACAGCTGGAGTTGTTCCTCATTGGGGTTTTTGTGACTCCTCAAATATTCAAGTAAAAATATACATCACCATGATCCAGTGATCTAAGTTGGGACACCTCGCAGATAACATCGGTGTGGTTTATGACACTGTAAAGGACTATTTCAATTCCTTAGGAGGTTAAGTGAAGGAATTTATGAGGTAGGAAATGAATGGCGCTCAGTTTCTTTTCAAAGGCAGTACTGTGCTCACAACACTACTCCAAATTAGATGACCTAACGCCAACTCAAAGTAAGGCATTAATATTAATTTGGTGAATTGCTGGCACCAATCACATTTCCACTGGCATTTGGAACAAATTGGAACAAATTCATCAAATGGATTTGATGAATGGGGCAGCAATGGCCAGTACTAATTCCAAGGGAAGGAAATGGGATATAACAAACATTCTGAGTGATGGGATGATTCTGATCAGAATAATGTTTGGTTGTGGTGCGCAACTAATCTATCGGGTCCACAGCAACTTAGACAGCAGAAGATCACTGAAGAATCCCAAGCACAGCAGGTTTCACTCCTAATCTGCTCATCAAAAGCCTGTGTGATGCCCATCATTGATATGTGCAGGCCATCTGAGACCTGTTATTGTCAGCCACCAGAGACGCCACAAACAATTAGGCCAACAAAGCGGATAGTGGTCCAAACACACACATTGTGAGTTGGTACTGGTAATGGAGTGAGAAGGAGGTCCGAAGTCTGCTCTTGTTAGCAGCGGGATCTGCTTGGCAATTTTACCACAGGCGGCCCCCTCACTGGTTGCCATCCAAAGGACGAATGATAAGCAAGATCTTGATGCTGCTGACCCAGTCACAGAGCTAGAACTTTTGAAGCCACAGCAGTGCCACTAGGAAGCTAGTCACTGTTAATGAATGCAGCAGACCACAGGAGCTAGGCAGGTAGGTGAAAAATAAAACTAAATTTCACAGGACTGAGCATAAGAGAAGAAACCCCCTTGGGAAGGCCACTGGTCGTGCCTGCCCTACTCACAGCTCCTTAATTGTCCATCAAACCAAAACGCCAGGATGTTAGAATCATAGAAGCCCTACAATGAAGAAGGACATTAGCCCCCATTGAACCTGCATCGACAACAATCCCACCGAGGCCCTCTCCCTATAATTCCATGTATTTATCCTGTTAATCTCAAACCTACACATCTTTGGAGACTAAGGGGCATTTATCATGGTCAATTCACTTAATGTGTACATCTTTGGAGTGTGGAAGGAAACCAAGACATCCAGAGGAAACAGATACAGACAAGAGGAGAACGTGCAGATTCCACACAGACAGTCACCCAATTTGAACCCAGGTCCCTGGCATTGTGAGGCAGCTGTGCTAACCACTGTGCCATCCTTGGAGTGGGCTGCTGATGAACTACTGGTTCCACTGTCGCTGTGCCCTGACAGTGTGGCTACATTGAGGGTTAGGGGGAGGGCAGGGAGGCGGAGGGGGAGTGTGGCTGATCCAAGCCAACTCCCTGAATTTCATGTATCCCCTCTCTCCAACCCCATCCTCCACTCCACTTCCCACCTGCCTCCTGAGAACTGGTGAAAGCCTAGCCATAGAAACTGGACACAGTCCATGCTATTGGTAAAAGAACAGGGGAAAATTACATCAGTGTTATCCCAAACTCAGTGACTGGTATACTGTTTGTGAAAGAAATGGATTTGATGAATCTAAAAATATGCTGTCATTTTGTGTCTTCTTAATTTCACTTCTTGGACTGCCTAAGTTGCAGAAATCCTGAATGTGCAAAGGACTGTTAAGTGGAAATGAAATTGTTTATGTTTTGGAGGGGTGGGTGGGGGGCTCGGTCCTTACCTTTAACTGTTAATCATTCTCTCTCCACAGACACTGAGCATTTCCAGCATTTTCTGTTTTTATTTGGGATTTGAATGCGATAAATTAAAACGTGAGGAATGACTGAGGTTGGCATGAAGGAATTCAAGTGTCATCACATCATTAGGCTGTATTTTACAGGTGGTGGGGGGCAGAGGTGGGATGGTCAGTGATGGGGGAGTATCACACAAAACAATGAATCTTACATTCAACTGAGTAAGGGTACAAGGAGGTGAAAGGGAACACATTTGAACTGAATCATTGCTCATCTGGTTTGGCCCCCCTATTACCAGGAAACCATTGCCTCAGTGTCCATGGTGTTGGAGGAAAGTTAGCTCAAGCTTATATAAAATAAAGGCTGCAGTATTAAATAAGAATTCTGTTCCAGTTTTAAATTTAAAAAAAGTTTAAAATAATATGAGTTTGCATCTCAAACTTACCACAGCTTTGATGTGGTGAAGGAAATGACCCTGATGCCCCGGTATGACTTGCAAGGAAGCCAGTGGAGAGCCCAAGGATCCAACTGGTATGATGGCAGATGCCCAAGGCTGTCTGATTTCAGTGCCAACTTGTCTCTGCAGACGTTCGGCTTATTTCTCAGGCCCATTGGCACAGATTCGATTCCAGGGCGGCTGATGCTTATTACAGGCTGCTTGTTCAGACGCAGACTGTCTCACCATGTCAGTGACTATGAGATGGGACATCTTGGTACAAAACAATTCAAGTCAATTTTGAACGAGGGAAGGTAGAAATGTGGAAGGATTCGGGATGAGAAAAATGCAGAGGGATTCAGGATTGTGGAATCATAAGGCTTTAAAAGCACTGGAATTTAAAAAAAAAATTACAATGTTGAGTTTTGTAGCAAGACGAAAGGGGGCAAAACTGGATTCCTCCCATACACAGACACAACGATTGTGATGTGCGATTAACCCCCTCGAAAGTAGCATGCCAACCTTGAGGTGCCTGTTGATTATCATTGTTGCAGCATGCAGTTAATATTCAGCGGACTACTGAGTGGCTGTGCATCTCGGCATGGAGACCTAGTTCATGCAAGGTTAAGACAAGGTAATGCATTGCATAACTCTTGAAAGGGAGGCGCAGTCAGGCCACAGAAGGTGCTGAAAGTGGCTGAAGAACGGTGTCAAAGGAGTAAGAAAACCAATGACCGAAGAGCGTAAAAGGTGTGTTCCAATTGTGTCCCGGATAGCACAGGACTTCTTGGTGCAGGAGATGGTCAGGAATGGAAAGGTACCCTGTCTACTGAGACCCTCCAAACAAGGCAGTGAGAACAGATAGCTGTTGTACTCAATGCTGGCAGCACTGAGAACCTAAATGCAAAGCAGGAAAAAGTTCAATAACCTCACATGAACAGTCAAGGTCAGTGAAAGCATTGTCAAATGCCATTCACTTCACAGACTGCTCAATTTACCACAGCCACTTTACCTGTCTATCACCAATTTCTATCTACATCTCAACCTTCAGGCAGGACTTCCCAGCCATGTTCACCCCAAAACAGGAAAATCTTGCCTAAGATTGACGGACTTTTGCATTGTCTGACCCCACCCGCTGTGATTCCTGTGGCGGGCAGGATAGGAAAATTGCTCTCTTCATGTTTATAGTTCCCATTCACTCTCACACATCTGGCACTGTGGCCAACCTCACAAACATATCTCACATCCTGCACACATTGCCAGCTGTTCAACCAGAACGGCACATCAGCCAAACACGTTGAACCATACTTCCCTCTGTCTTGCAGAATAAGATGTACAACAGAAACAAAGGCTGCATGACCTCACATTAATGGAGGAGATGGTGCTCCCCATCAGTGGAGCAACTCTGAGTGAGGCTGTGGCCAGCAAAGGGGCTGAAGCCATTAAGGATGCCATTATGTTTCTACATAATCCTCCTTCACACATTTCAGTTCCCTTGCAGCCCACAATACAGACTGCAGATGAAGTAAGTAGGCATCTCTGCTTTCCTGGCCCACAACCAACCCCAGTCTCAGCCTCTCACCACTGCCCTCGACTCATATTCTTCCCCTTTCAGACACTCAATAATTGTTAGTGGGTCAAGGAGTTACACAGCGACAAGAAGTGGACGAGAAGAAATACTTTTTTTATATTCATTTACCGGATGTGGGTTTCGCTGGTTAGGTCGGCATGCATTGCCTATCCCTAATCATCCTTGAGAATGCAGCGATGAGCAGCCATCTTGAATTGCTGTAGTACATGTGGTGTAGATACACTTCTAACGCTATTAGTGAGAGAATTCCAGAAGTGAAGGAATGGTGATATATTTCCAAGCCAGGATGATGAGTGGTTTGAAGGAGAGCTTCCAGGTGGTGGTGTTCCTGCGTGTCTGCTGCCCTTGTTCTTCTCAATGGTACTGTTTGTAGATTTGTAAAGCGTTGCTTAAGGATCATTGGTGAACTCCTGCAGTACATCATGCAGATGGTAGACATGGCCACCACTGTGTGTTGGTGGTGAAGGGAGTGAATGTTTGTCAAGGGATGTCAATCAGGCGGACTGCTTTGTCCTTGATGGTGCCAAAGCTTCTTGATTGTTGTTGGAGATGCACCCATCCAGGCAAGTGAGGGATATTCTAATACATTTCTGACTTGTGTCTTGTACATTGTGGACGTGCTTTGAGGAGTCAGAGAGTGAGTTACTCGCTGCAGGATTCCTAGCCTCTGACCTGCTGTTGTAGTCACTGTATTTATATGACTATTCCAATTGAGTTTCTGGTTAATGGAAACTCCCAGAATGCTGATAGTGGGGGGATTCAGCGATGGTCAATTACCATTGAATGTCAAGGAGCGATAGTTAGATTTCCTCTTGTTAGAGATGGTCATTGCCTGGTACTGAGTGGAATGAATGTTATTTGCCACATGACAGCCCAAGCTGGGCTATTGTCCAGATCTTGCTACATTTGGACTTGGAATGCTTCAATATCTGAGGAGTCATGAATGGATTGTGCAATCATCACTGAACACCCTCATTTCTGACCTTACAAAGGAGTTATTGACAAAACAACTGAAGATGATGGGGCTGAGGACACTACCCTGAGGAATTCCTACAGTGATGTCCTGGAGTTGAGATGACTGACCCTCCATAACAACCACCACCTTCCTTTGTGTGGAGGCAGGCATGAGTCTAATTAGTGGAGAGTTTTCTCCATGATTTCCATTGACTCCAATTTTGCCATGGCTCCTTCATGCCAGACTCGGTCAAATGCAGCCTTGAGAATGAGTCATTCTCACCTCACCTCTGATATTCAGCCCTTTTGCCCATGTTTGAACCATAGCAGTAATGAGGTCAGGAGTGAGTGGCCCTGGCAGAACCCAAACTGAGCATCAGTGAGCAGGTTATTGCTAAGTAATTACCGTTTGATTGTACTGTTCATGATCTCTTCCATCACTTGGCTGATGATCAAGAATAGACTGATGGGGTGTCAATTGGCTCGGTTGGATTAACCCTATCTTTTGTGTACAGGACAAACCTGTGCAATATTCCATATTGCCAGGTAGATGCCAGTGTTGTAGCTGTACTGGAAGAGCTTGGCTAGGGTTGCAACAAGTTCTGCAGCACAAGTCTTCAGTACTCTTGCCGGAATATCCTCAAGCCCATAGCCATTGCACATCCAGTGCTTTCAATCAGTACTCAATATCCCCTGGAGTGAATTGATGTGGCTGAAGACTGACGCCTGTAATGCTGGGACTCTGGAAGAGGCCGAGATAGATCAGCCACTTGACACTTTTGGCTGAAGATAGTTTCAGGTGCTTCAGCCTTATCTTTTACACTGATGTATTGGGCTCCCCCATCATTGAGGATGGGGATATTTGTGGAGCTTTCTCCTCCAGTGAGTTAATTGTCCACCACCATTCACTGCTGGATGTGGCAGGATTGCAGAACTTAGATATAATCTGTTGGTTGTCAGTTTACTTTGCATTGTCTATTACATGCAGCGTATGCTGTTTGGCATACAAGTACTCCTATGCTGCAGCTAACCAAGTTGGCACCTCATTTTTCATTATGCTAGAGCTTTTGCTGTTTCCTGTCATACTGCTGCCACCCAGGGCCAAGATAGTGCAGTCTAAATCTGGACCTTCTAGGCTCAGAGATGGGCAAGATTGTCCTGCAAGACAGCTGCAGTCTCTCCCACTGAAATTCAGCAGCTTTCCTCCAGCCAAGCTGAGGGATGACCATGAGACACAAGGACAGAATTAGGCCATTTGGCCTGCTCTGCCATTCTATGAGATCATGATTGATCTGATGTGATAATACTCAGCACCACTTTCCTGCCTTGTCTTCATAACTCATGAGGGTGGCACGATTCTCAGTGTTTAGCACTGCTCCCTCACAGTGCCAGTGTCCTGAGTTTGATTCCTGGCTTGGGTCTCTGTCTGTGTGGAGTTTGCATGCTGTCCTTGTGTCTGCATGGATTTGTGCTGCGTGGTGCTCTGGTTTCCTCTCACAGTCCAAAGATGTGCAGGTCAGGTGGATTGACCATGCTAAATTTCCTCTTTAGTGTCAGGGGAAATAGGGTCTGTGTGGCATTGTGGTTAGCACAGACTCGATGGGCTGAATGGCTTCTTTCTGCACTGTAGGATTTTATGATATGATAATCCCTGATTCCCTTATTGATTAAAAATCCATCAATTTGAACTTTGAACATTCTTAACAAACCGTTCTCTACAGTTCTTTGTCATGAAGAACTACCCTCTGAGTGAAGAAATTCTTCCTCATCTCTGAGTTAAATAACTGATATCTTGCTCTGAGATTATGTCCTCTGGTCCTAGACTCTCCCACAAGAGGAAACATTCTCTCAGCATCTAAGTTGTCACGCTCCCTAAGAATCCTATATGTGTCAGTCAGGTTGCCTCTTATTCTTCTCAACCGCTAGGCCAAGTTAGACAGAAGGCAGGTACTAAGCAAATCAAGCAGGGTGATTTATTGACCTTTGCATGGAATACTGAATGATTTATTTTAAGGTCGTTTGGAATGTTTGTTCTGTGACTTTTATTTCAGCATTGTGGCCAAGATGCCGCTGTAATTGTCAATAACAGATTTAAGATGTGAGACTGTCAGAATCATACCATCCATACAGTGCAGAAGAGACCATTCAGCCATCAGCTGAAATTTTACCATCAATTCTGCCAAGGGAATTGGAGTGGGCAAAGGGAGGACAATGGAAAAATACAATGATCTTGGGTGGGATTTTTCAGTAAAACACCATCCATCGAGTCTGCACTAACTCTGACAGGTTACCTTACCCATCTCTCTCCCCTGCCCTATCCCTGTAACCCCACACATTTAACATGGCCAATCCATCTAATCTGCACATCTTTGGATTGTGGGAAGACGCTGAAGAACCTGGAAGAAACACACACAAACACAGGTAATACATGCAAATCCCCAAGGCCGGGATTGAAGCCAGATAACGACTGTGCCACCGTGCCAAGTTGAATAATGGGGAATTGGGGTTCTTTTCTCTGGTATTACCGATGGAAGTCACAGTGTGGCTTCCGCAAAGGTTGTGGGACTACTGACATGATTTTTGCTGCATGCCAACTTCAAGAGAAGTATCAGGAGCAGAATCGCGAGCTCCACAAAACCTTTTGTTGACCTCACAAAAGCCTTCAATACTATAAGCCAACAAGGTCTGTGGAGGATCATGTCAAAGTTCAGCTGCCCTCCCCCCCCCAAATTCATTCAGATGGTACGCCAGTTCCATGATGGCCAGAGTACTGGATGGCGGGGAATCCTCTGAGGCATTCCCAGTCACCAATGGTGTCAAACAGGGCTGTGTTCTCGCACCCACACTTTTCAGCATTTTGTTTATGCCTTGCTGAATGATGCCTTCCAGGACAGTGTTGCTGGAATCAGCCTCAAATACAGAGTGGATGGGAAACTCTTCAACCCCTGAGGAGACTTCAAACTATCACCAAAGTGAAGGTGACTGTTCTGAGAGACTCCCTCTTTGCTGATGACTGCGCCCTGTGTACTGGCTCAGACCCAGGAATGCAAGTCAGTATGGACAAATTTTCCATGGTTTGTGACAACTTTGGACTCACCATCAACATTAAAAAGACCTAGGTCATGCACCAGGCTGCTCCTCGTGCACTGTACACGGAACTCATAATCACAATCAAAGAGCAGAAACTGCAGGCAGTGGGCCCGTTCACTTATATTGGCAGCACCCTCTCCCAAGCAGTGACAATTGACACAGAAGTTAACTGTAGAATAGCAAAAGCAAGTTCTGCTTTTGGTAGACTACGCTCCACTGTTTGGGAACATTGAGAAGTCAGCCTAGCAACAAAACTGAAAGTCTACAGTGCCACAGTAGTCACTACCTTCCTGTATGCCTGTGAAACATGATGTTTTCACAGAGTATTACACATCAGATGGCAAGACAAAGTACCAGACACTGAAGTTCTCTCTAAAGCAAGTCTATCATCAGTCCACACACTGCTGATGAGAATGCAGATTAGGTGGGCAATTCATGTCATCCATGTTTCAGCGGAGTGCATACCCAAGGAGCTCCTTTTTCAGGGATTCTCTGCTGGAAATTGCTCGCATGGAGGGCAGAAGAAATGTTTCAAAGACACACTCAAGGCCTTCCTGAAGTCGTTTGACATAGACACGACCACCTGGAAAAGGGCTGGCACAAAACTGCCGTACCTGGTGCTGCCTCATCCACAAAGGCTGTCAAGCTTACGAAGCAAGGTGCATTGCTGAAGCACAACTTAAGTGCAAGCTGCGCAAGTCCAGAGTCACCAGTGCGACAACTACAGTGGCTACACAAGTCTGTGCAATATGTGTCAGGACATTCTGTGCCCAAATTGGCATGAACAGTCATCTTTGGACACACTGCAACCAGCCTCAAAATGACTAATGATGTTGAGGTCCTCATCAATGACAATGGATGAACAACATTTACTAATGGATGAGCCCATCATGGGTAGAAAGTGCTGGAAAGAAATGTGTTGGTTATTAGCTCTCATCTCCTTTCTGCTTCTTGCCAGCTCGCTGTTATAGACGGTGGCAATAACTGTGTCCTCATAATGGTCAGGTACTGCAGAAGACAGCAGGTAATGCTCTGGTGAATACAGCGGAGCTCCTCCACAGAGATCTAGGCAGTGGGAACATTGTTTAAGTACCTAAATGATCTTCTTAATCATATTTCAGGTGACAGCATAGTTCACTTTAGATCTTGCTAAATCATGTGTGCATGGGTTACTCACTGGAGTCATGTGTAATGTCATCAGTCAATAGACTTTGCCACCCAGAAGCCACTCACTGGTTTTTCCTGGTGATTGTTACAGCCTGCTGTAGAATGATGCCAGAACGCCAGATATTTAACTCTATGATAAGTTTAGTTGCACACCAGTTGGACATTGAGGGAATATAGCCCTTTCTGTTTGCTTTACATTTTGGAATTGATATGCAACACCTGCAAAGTGACCTGTGGCACCGTACAGCATGGGGCAGCCTGATATCCTGGTGAAACTTTGAATTCACCCCATCTGCTCTTCTCCAGCAAGAGATAATGAAATGTTTTCAGCTTTCTTTGCTTACGTTGATTCAGCAACCTCCCTCATACAACAATGGATGGTACACCAGGAGATGTTGGAAACATTGTGGACTCCAACAAGAAAGGAGCCTGATGTATCGAGAGTTCATGGTCATGGCCACATTGGTAGCCACTGGCAATATCGTCTTTATACTGTGGCCACAATTCTGCCTGCACCAGGTAACAAAATTTTGGTAAGAATTTCCTTCGTAAAGCAGAGATGATCTCACATTCGGGTGAATTTTCAGGCACCCCCGAGCTTGGGAATGGAGGCAGGGAATCCACATACACTGATGCTGGCTGGTGCATCAAGTTCTGCGACATTGTTCCTGGTGATGAATACTTTGGGGAAAACAGTTTCAGGAACCAGAAAGATTATCAAGCCCCACAAGGTAGGTAGGCAATTAAGCTCATTAAAATATTCATTAAAAATAAGTTTAGAAGATTGACTAGGGTTTTCCAGTTCACCCCTGGTTTCCCAATGTGGCAGGGAGGCAAATTAACTGATTGGAGATGGACGCCCAATGAAAGTCTTGGATGTCAATGTTCTGGGGGAGATCCAGAGGTATTCCCAGCCTGCCTGCGTGAGGTACAGCTAAAGATGACCCTGATAACGGTAGTCTGATTGCTTTTTCCTTTGTATTAATACTGGAACATGAGAACACAAGAAATAGAAGCAGGAGTAGATCATCTAGCCCTTCAAGCCTGCCCCACCACTCAATAAAATTATGGTTGATCTGCAGTGGATCAGTTCCACTTTCCTGCTTTCTCCCCATAATCTTAATTCCCTTGTCTATAAGAAATCCATCTACCCGTGACTGAAGACAAAATAACCTCCCTCTCTCTTTGTTTCTCTCTCTATCGAAGCTTGAGTTGACTGAGTGATCAGGCAGGGTTCTAGTCTTCTTGTCCGTGGAAGAATGGCCCATCCTGTCCCTCGTCTTCCAACATTCCAACAGTCCTGGAGACTGTAATTAATGCATGGTGAATATATTATAGATTTCTGATTATTGATTTCAAGATATAAGTGGACCTCTTGTCCTATGTAATCTCAGCCATACTAACATATCGAACACATTTCTGTGTGGAGTTTTCTGGATCCTGGTTAATCTCAGTTTATTTTACCAGCTCCTGGGAGATGCAATGCTGCAGCATTGATTCATTGGACTGGGAGTTTCCCAGAGTACTCCACGATAAGCTAATGGAAATAGAACACATTTAGAGCCATGTGTTTCCAGGACAAGTAAGAATAACTTCAATGGCTGTGAGCAGAACAATTGAGAGAAAACAAATTAAGGGTGCATCACTTTCTCTCACTATAGCAGTAGCTGAGCTGATTATGTGACATTATGTCCATCTTAATACCAATTTCATGATGTCTTTGTCTACTTCAGAACCAAATTCACAATACACCTGAAGTTCTTATGGTATTCTACCATGCCTCTGATCCCAGTCATGACAGTGACCGGTGCTTGAACTAACATCAGCACTCCCATAGCTAAAGAGTGAGAAAGGCAACTTCTAATCAATCTGACATAGAGAGCTACCTTGGACTTTAGGTAGGATGTGAGAATCCTTGAATGGGATGTTAAAGATGGGAGGGTGATGGTGAGGTATCTTATTTTCTTTGCCTTCTGGGTGGCACAATGGCAAAGTGGTTAGCACTGCTATCTCACAGTGCCAGGGACCCAGGTTCAATTTCTGGCTTGGGTCACGGTCTATGCGGAATCTGCACATTTTCCTTGTGTCTGCGTGGGTTTCTTCCTGGTGCTCTGGTTTCCTTCCACAGTCCAAAAGAGGCTCTGGTTAGCTGTATTGGCCATACTAAATTCTCCTACAGTATACTCAAACAGACGCCAGAGTGAGGGGATTTTCACTGTAACTTCATTGGAGCGTTAAGCCTACTTGTGACACCAATAATAAACTCTAGGGTGTCTGCAACAAGACATGTCTTTTAAAGGGAGGTTTTAAAATCCTTTGAGAGTTGTGATTTTTAGTAATAGACCAGGAAGCAGGTTTTCTGATGAGTTTAAATCAGAAGATAACACTTGCTCATAATACCCCAAAATTTAAATACAATAAGAAACTCACACACATAAGTAAAGGTCAATTCCAGATGCAAAACATACATTTAAGTCATAAGCAGAAACACAAGAAGCAAGTCACATGTTTAACTGTAGTCCTTTAAGTGTATGAGTTGTAGGCCTCGGATAGGTTCGCTCTCTCTCTCTCCCACGGTTCTTTGGCTGAACGGAATGGGAAGCTTTTGGGTTTCCAGACAATAAAGTAGCCAAATTTCTGCAGAGGAAATCTTTGTGGCTGAAGACAAAATAATCTCCCTTTCTCCCTCTGTTTTTCTCTCTCTCTCAAAGCTTGTGTTGACTGAGTGTTCAGGCAGGGTTCTAGTCTTCTTGTTTGTGGAAGAATGACCCATCCTGTCCCTCAGGCAGGTTCCTCACCTCACAACAGCTTCCACCTGGGAGCTCAGATTCGGCTTTGGCCTTGGGAGACCTGGAACTGGTGATTTTCACTCAACGCCAACTGGAAAGGGGATACTTTCTAGTTGAAGTGTCCTCCCAGTTGCTTATTTCAAACTGCAGCCAGGTGTTCCTGTGAAGCTGGAACGTTTCTTGAATGTATTCAGAAAGTGGTTAGATAAAGCACTTGAGGCGAATGGGATCTAAGATTATGGACAGAAAGTGGGATTAGGCTGTTGAATTGGATGATCAGCCATGAGCAAAATCAAAGGCCCAAATGGTCTCCTCCTGTTCCTATCTTCTATGTTTCTGATTAGCTGTCCGGCTTTGGAAACTTGCGCAATATCCCTCATTTGAACGTGTTAATTATGCCTCTATGAACTAGGCATAAGTAAGGAAACACGAGATAGCTTGGTGACTCGAACACTGGGAGCTTTTTATTGGAAGTGTGTTCACCATCTGATCTCAGATGCCCAGCAAGTCCCACACTGGGAGGAGCTAATTGCCCAAGGGTTACTTAATTCTCACTCTTAAAGGGTAGTCTGCACCCCAAACTCCAACATAAAATATACACATATATCACAGAAAGGGAGGCCTAACCCAAAAACAAACATGGCTTCTGTTTTATGCTCATAATTCCTCACTGCTCCCTAAAGATCATGAGACTTCAGTAATTTTACATAATAATACAAATGACAAAACTACTTGCCAACAACAGCCAGCAGAAATCAGCAACAAATCTGAAAGTAGTTGATGGCCCCTTTAAATAGTGCAAGTGGGCGCTTGCTACATAAGATGAAAAATATTCCTATGGAGAAACAAAGAACAGGGTTGTGCTTCTTAATAAGAGACACAATGAGCTCTAATGTAAAATGGGTATCAGAAAGAACCACTCGAAAACCCATCCAATGTTTAATCGTTCCAGAGACTACCGGGCTCTGGTAGATGTCTCAGTTTCATGGTAGCCTCTTCTGTATTTAAAGGGCCAGACTGGACAAATGAGAAAGGCAGAGTCATTAATCCAGGATCTGGTGGATCTTCAGTAGCTTCTAACACTTCAGGCTCCACAACAATCAGTTGCTCTTGTCCACATTCTCAACCCAAATCCCTGTAACCAGACCTGGTATCCTCAAACTCTGCTGATGATCCATTTCTGCTCTCCTCCTCAGGCAGTCTACATGTTTCCTAAGCCTGTAGCTTTGTATCACCACGATGTAGCAGACTGGTCCTGATCCCTTCACCCATGCCGGGCCTGCTGCGAAATTTCTAACCAAGACTGCACCCTGTTCTTTATCTCCTGAAGTGTGATTTTTCCTTCTAGGAGGCTTGCCTAGCCTCCGCTTTCCCTGCCAAAGTTGGGAATATCATGTCCAATCGTGTTGTTAAATAACGTCCCATTAGTGACCGACTCAAGAACAGCTTCTTCCCTGCTGCCATCAGACTTTTGAACAGAACTACCTCATAATAAGTTGATCTTTCTCTACGCCCTAGTTATGACTGTGAGGCTACGTTCTGCATTCTCTCTTCTCCTTCTCTATGTAGGTATGGTAGTCTATAGGAACAATACTTTCACTGTGTACTCATACATGCAACAATAATAAATCAAATCAAGTAACTTGGCTGGCGTGGCCACATTTTGGGTGGTGTTACATGATTTTTAAAAACTGGCTATCCATAAAGGAAGGCTTCTGTTCACCTGCTTTTCATTTAAAACTTAAATTTTGCAATGCACGTTCTGCCAGTCCATTTGATGCTGTGCTAAGATATTGATCTCACATGGTGAATGTCACTGGGTTTGAGGAATTTTTGGAATTCTGCCATTGTCTGAAACCACCACTTCTGAAATGTCATGAATGGCAAATATCTTCCTTAACTTGTCACTGTTGTGGATTTCATGAACAGCACTTTTAAATACTTAGAGAATGAGTCTACCAGTATAAGGAATTTATGATCTTTAAATGGCCTGGGAAAAATCCGTATGTAGCCTCACTCATGTTCGGGCCTGGCTATTCCCCTAGATGCAAATTGGCCGGTGGTGGTAAAGTGGATTGAGCTTCATAACCAGGGCACTAACTAACCATCCTTTCTATATCCTTGTCCATACCCAGCCACCACACATAACCCCTGGTTAGAGTTTTCATTCTAACTTGGCATGGATGAGAGTCAAGCAATTCTTGTGACAGGAGTGGTTTACCCTGAGCTTGGACTATAGCTCGCCCAACACCCCCTGCCCCCCCCAACTCCCCCCACAGTAAGACCTGATCTTCACAGGTTATTTCTGGCCTCCTTCTTTGGTAGGTTTTTAACAACTCTGACTTTTCATACTGCCACTCTCGCCTGATTATCTTTTTCACTTTTGTGAATACAAGGTCTCTTTCTGTTCACAATTTCATGTGCTTTGCTGAGAGTGGTAAGGTGTCTACTAAATGCACAGCCACTATAATCTCTTGAAGAACTGGGGTGATGTTACTCTTTGTGGCAAAGGCAACTGGCTAAGTGCATCTGCACGTGATATCTGCATTCCAGGGCAATGCTGAAATGTAGAACCGTAAGCTGCTAACAAAAGGAATAGTCTCTGCACCCTTGCAGAGGCAACTGGTAGTACTGGTTTATCTTCTCTGAATAGACCTAACAATGGCTTGTGGTCTGAGACTATTGTAAAATACCATAAAATTACACAAGGAACTTATTGACTATATAGACAGCAACCAAACTTTTCTTGTTCATTTGGGAATATTTATCAGACAATGTTCTTGAAGCAAATACAATTGACCTTTCTGCGCCATTAGGCATCCAATGGGACAAAACTGCTCCCACTCCACATGGTGAAGCATCACAGGTTATCATTAGAAGATTGTTTGGGTTGAAATGCCAAGTGGACTACTGCAGAGCCTGTTTAACTTTTGTGAAACCTTCATTTTGTTCTTCTCCCCATTTCCAACTTTGGTGTTTTTAGCAGTTGGTGAAGTAGAGCTAAAATGATAGAAGCATTTTTTTAAAAAAATTCTGTCATAATAGTTGACCACTCCCAGGAATGATTTCAGCTTGAATACATCTTTTGGCTGTGGAACCTCATTGATGGCTTTCACCTCTTCTTCCAAAGGATGCAATCTTTTTGAATCCGCCATGAAACTTAAGCAAGTAACTTCTTCTGACTGAAACGTACATTTCTCCCATTTCAGCCGATCCCCTGCTTCTTAAGTTGTCTTAATACTTCTTGTAAATTGGATCTATGTCCTTCAGGTGAGGTACTATGATTAGTACATTGTCCAAGTAAACTGAAGATGGCTTGCAAGAGACTCTCCATCATACGCTGGAAAATGGCACAGGTTAATGAGGCTCCAAAAGGCAACCTTGTACACTGCTACGAACCCTTGTTCATGTTGATTGTCGCCAGCTTTTGTGAGAACTCATCCAACTCCAGCTGCTGATAGACATGGCTGAGATCCTGAATAATATATTTTAAACCTCTTGCTAGTTAGTTTGTACAGTTAATTTGTTCTCTCCACAAAATCTTACTCTCTGATTTGGTTTTAAAATGGGGATTATGGGTACTGCCCAAATCTTCCAGTTTCTTAAATTTGATTTCTATCTTCTGATGAAGGGTATAAAGCACCTGATAGGCCTGAAAAAACTTAGGCATCACTTGGATAGATTTTAGCTTTGGCTCCCCGTATACACCCTAATTCGCCTTGGAAGAACTGGGACTCTTTATACAGTAGCTCCTGGAAACCTCCATCCCTCAGGATTAATTTCCAGCCAGTTTAGCCATATTTGCTTTAACTAGTTATGGCCCATTAAACCTTGATTACCAAGCGTTCTGGTTCTGATATGCCACTATTGCTCTACCTAAGATCTGCTGTGTCCCTCCAGTATTTGTGGACAAGATGGCACCTGACTCACTTAATAAGTTAATTTATTAGTCACAATTAGGCATACTCTGCAATGAAGGTACTGTGAAAATACCCCTAGTTACCACATTCCAGTGCCTATTTGGGTACACTGAGGGAGAATTTAGCATGACCAACACATCTGACCAGCACACTTCTGGCCTGTGGGAAGAAACCCACAGTTTCTGTGCAGCTGGAGGAAACCCACGCAGACTCAGGGGGAACGTGCAAACTTCATACAGACAGTGACCCAAGCTGGGAATCGAACCCAGGCCCCTGGACCTGTGAGGCAGCAGTGCTAACCACTGTGCCACCCTCCTAACTTAATTCTAATGGTTGGAATCCTTCCTGAAGATAACAAAATGCCTATTCCACTGACCACCACCCTTATGTTGACTTCCATTTTCAGTGCTACAAACACCAATATGGGTGCTTGGGTGGAGCAAATTCTTTTCATTTTTTAAATTCATTTGTGGGCATGGGTGTTACAGGCTGGCCAGCATTTATTGCTAATCCCTAGTTGCCTTTGGGGGTGATAGTCGAAAGTCACATGTAGGCCAGACTAGGTATGGACAGGAGATTTCCTACCCCAAAGGGCATTACTGAACCAAATGAGATTTTCCGACAATCAACATTAGTCAATACGTTCCATTACTTGCCATGGTGGGATTTGATACCCAGTCCCCAGGGCATTAGCTGAGTTTCTGAATTAATAGCCTAACAGTAATACCATTAGGCCATTGACTCCCCATGTTGCAATTTCCAGGTAATTCTTATTTAGTAGCAGACAGGTGGCACATACAACCAGCTGCAACCTGATCAAAATTACTAATTATACATGCCAAGTCTTAATCCAACCTTTTGACTAATTTGCTCTGTCTCACTCTACCCATTCCTCCTCAGGCCACACAGGCTTGATGAAATGTGTGCTAAATACATGCCACATGCAAATATTTCTCCAGTAGTTCAACTTGAATATGCAGCGAAAGTCAATAATGTGTATAGAAAAGAAGGGTAATGAGTTGCCCACAGAGCTTAATCACTTCTTTGATATATATGTGGCCAACTCAACACTGGATATTACAGTTCTAGGCACTTGGACACAACAATTGAGGGTAGTGATGATCTTGCCAATCACTGATCATGCTTCCCCATCTTGCTAAAACTGAAGACTCCTTCATGCTGCCTTGAAGCAGGCTGGTGCAAATGTCATGTGTAACTGGCCAATAGGTGCACCAAGAGCTACAAATGTCACTGGAGCTTACTGATCTAGATGGATGCCTTTATTCATCTTGCACAGCCATTACCCGGCAAGTCTTCTCAAACAGGCTTAGCACTAGCTTGAGTGAAAATGATCACCATTGCCCCGTGTCCTCAAAAAATCTTTCTATGCTTCAAAAGTTTCAGTATATGGTGGCACGGTGGAACAGTGGCTAGCACTGCTGCCTCACAACACCAGGGACCTGGGTTCAATTTCAATCTTGGGCGACTGAGTGAAGTCTGCACATTCTCCTCACGTCTGCATGGGTTTCCTCCCACATTCCAAAGATCTGCAGGTTAGGTTGATTGGCCATGCTAAATTGACCCTTAGTGTCAAGGGAATTAGCAAGGTTAATATGTGGGGTTATAGGGGTAACACATGGGTGGGATTGTTATCAGTGCAGATTCAATGGGCCAAATGGCCTCCTTCTACCTTGTAGGTACTCTACGGAATACTCAACTTTCAACTTTGTTGTCGGAAAATTTTGAAATTGTGCTCCCATGCCCAAATCAACATTATTTGCAAGTCAAAAAGAACAGGGTGCTGATCTCTCGGAGATATTACTGTGTACTTCTCTCCAGTCTGTAGAACAAAAGAGTTATTTGGACTCAAAGTCAGTTCTTTTCTCCTTACTGATGCTATCAGACATGCTGAAATTTTCCAGCGTTTTCTCTTTTGGATTCACCTTTAGCCTCATGCCCCATGCTAACACTGCTCCTCCAATTTGATGGGTTTCAATTTTGCAAATAAATCTCAATGAACAGCAATCAGCACTGTTGCCTCACAGCTCCAGGGACCGGGTTCGTTTGTGTGGAGTTTACAAGTTCTCCCCATGTCTATGAGGGGTTCCTCCAGGTGCTCTGGTTTCCTCCAAAGATATGTAGGTTAGGTGCATTGGCCATGCTAATTTACTCCTTAGTGTCCCAGGATGTGTAGGTTAGGGAGATTAGCAGGTAAATATTTGGAGTTACGGGGAGGGTAAGGCCGAGATGTATTATTGTCAATGCAGATTTGATGGGCTGAGTGGCCTACTTCTGCACTATAGGGATTCTAAGATTCTATGATCCACAACTCAAAATGGCTCCTGTGGTACATCTTCTGTTAAAAATGTTGAGGTGAAAAGAAATCAGTGAAAGACAGAAAGCAAGTGCAAACGTTGCTGTGCGATTAATGCCCTTTAGTATAGTTTTTCAGCTCATATAACAACCTCTGAGTAGATAATAATCAGCACATTGGTAAAAATGTTATCAGTCTTTCCATCAATCAGAACAAAAATTAGTAAATGCTTCATGCAGCAAACCAAATGTGATAAGCCCAATTGTCTGAAGAATATTATATGGGAAACCCATAATACAAGTACTCAGGATGAGATTTGTGACACTTCAATTTTATTCATTTCCTTTTGTTATCGCACGAAAAGCAACTTGAAAAAGGAAGGCTTTTGTGGAATTTGCGCCCTGACTCAGTAATCTGGTGTCTTTGATGGGCAGAAGTGTGCGTTTTTTGTGGGAATGTGCTTTTCATTTGGTTCACAACCCTAATATACCTCGATACCAGTGTCCAAGCCACTAAATCTTAGACCTCAATCCACTGTCATTGCAGAAAACCAGATTCAGAACCACGGTGAGGTGTCTGTAAAAGCTCCAATCCCAGCTGAGTTCTGCATGGTTTGAGCAGGTGGTTTCCTCAAGCTCTCTGGCTCGCCACTTAATTGTATCTTACCTACAGCTTGGTTTGAAAAAGAAACATAATTAGCAAGCAAAAAAATATTTACTGCATCATATCAGCACCACTGCTGCAATCCAGTCTGTGACAGAGGTGGCACTGAAGCTTAGTGTTTGATTTGTGTGAAAATCAATTGAGATTGATAGGCAAATACCATAGAAACTAGAAGCAAGAATAGATCATTCAGCCCTTCAAGCCAGCTCCGCCATTCAATGTGATCATGGCTAACCATCAAATTCAAGATCCTGAAACCCCCTTTTCCCCTTATCCCTTGATCTCTTTAGCCACAAAAGCTAGACTTAATTTCTTCTTGAAATCACACAACATTTTGGCCCCAACTGCTTTCTATGGTCATGAATTCCACTCACTCACCACTCTCTGGGTGAAGAAATTTCTCCTCACCTCAGTTTTAAAAGATTTACTCTTTATCCTCAAGCTATTACCCCTCGTTCTGGACTCCCCCACCATAGGGAACATTCTTTCCAAATCTACGCTGACTAATCATGGTGGCACAGTCATTAGCACTGCTACCTCACAGCACTAAGGACTCAGATTTGATTCCAGCCTTGGCTCACTGTCCGTGCGGTGTTTGTACATTCTCCCTGTGTCTGCATGGATTTCCTCCCACAGTTCAAAAATGTGTGGGTTAGGTGGATTGGTCATGATAAATTGCCCCTTAAGGTCAGGGGGGCTAGTTAGGATAAATGCATGGTGTTGTGGGGAAAGGGCTTGGATGGTATTATGGTCAGTGCAGACTCAATGGGCTGAATGACCTCCTCTGCACTGTAGGATTCTATGATAATCCTGTTAGAATTTTATAAGTTTCTATGAGACTCCCTCTTACTCTTCTAAACTCCGATCAATGCAATCCTAATCGACTTAGCCTCTTCTCATATGATAGATGTGCTATCCCAGGAATCAGACTGGTAAACCTTTGCTGTACTCTCTCTGTAGCAGGAATATGCTGTACAACAAGCTATTCAATAACTGATATCAAAACAGTTTCATGGTCATTTGTCAATATGAAATTCTGGATTACTGTCACCCAACCCCCTCACAAACAAAACCCAATGGTCTTACTGCTCTCTTATGTGGAATAGTTGCAGTCAGCACTGAAATAAAAATAAAATATTGCAGATGCTGTAAATCCAAAATATAAGCAAAGAGTGCTGGAAAAACTTAGCAGGTCTAACAGCATCTGTGGAGAGAGAAACTGAGTTAAAATTTCAAATCTTTGGATCTTTCTCTCCCTAGAGATGATGCCAGGCCTGATGAGTTTTTCCTACACTTTTTGATGGAGGTAGTGGCATAGTGGTATTGTCACTGGACAATAATCCAGAGTAACATGGGGACCCAGATTCAAATCCCACCATAGCAGACAGTGAAGCTTGAATTCCAAAAACATCTGGAATCAAAAAAGCTTAATGATGACTACAAAGCCATTGTTGTTAAATCTGGTTCACTAATGTCCTTTAGGGAAGGAAACCTGCGTGTTGTTTGCCAGCAGTGGGGTTCCCTGGTCCCATTGCTTTCAATAGGAATTCCCATTGACATCACCCCATGCTAAGGGGTTGGAGGGGGGGGCGGTTAAAACCTGCAGGAAGGAGTGGACTGCCAGTGGGACCAGAGAACTCCACTGGCATGAATGGCTGGAAAATTCCGGTCTACATATTGACTAGATCATATACCTGATAGATTGTACAGATGCTAACAATATAACAAAATCATTTATTAAATCCTATCCCACTGTCCAGGGCATCCAGCATCCCCTCATATCGAAGTTGGCTCTTCTGATTATTGTTTAGTTGGAGCAAAGCCATTCATATTGCTTTGCCTCTGTATATCTCAATAAATAAGCAAGCAATATAAACAAGATAATGCCACACAATGGGAGGTGGGGTGAGCGATTACAATAACATTGCACAATAGATTCAAACAGACGACAGAAAATCAGCAAGCTGTTTTTCATTTGTCCCAGTTTTTTTGCCTTTGATTAATGGGGAGTTGTTTCCGAAAGCTGGATCATTGATGCATTTTGAGTTCATGTAATTGTATGAATTAGTTTGCTAGCGTATATTTTTGCAATTCATGCACAGAGCACACAAAGAAATAGCAGTTCAATGATTCTCCACCTCACCCTTTCAACTGCTAATCTTTTTAAGTGTGTCAGTTTAACACCTCAAAAGTCACCAAGGTTTGCAGTGCAAATGTCAGAGCTTGCGGCGTTGAAGCAAAATTGAATAACGTAGATTATTGTAGACGGTGATTGCTGCTGAGCTCAGAAACATGCAAAAAATTCAGTATAGTGAGAACAAACTTAAAAGACATTAAAAGGAGTTTCCTGTCTTCGGAGTACGCTGGAGGAATTAATGCCATGCTGGGGAAATTCTTTGAAAAGACACCAGATACATATCTGGCAAAGAGTGAGACTGAAGGAATAAACATGGATTCACAGAATCAAACACGATGGTCCCTGTGTTGCTAGGACCATGAAGCTTTCACTTTGAAAAGCATTGAATCTGTTAAATATTATTTATAACCTAAACAGAAAATTCTGGAAAATCTTAGCAGCTCTGGCAGCATCTATAAGGAGAGAAAATACTGTAAACCTCTATGATTCTATAGGCAGTTACATGGGTAAGATGAGTATAGAGGGATATGGGCCATATGTGGGCAACTGGGGCTAGATTGGGAGTTTTTAAAAAATGGGCATTTTGATCCAATGATTGGGCATTTAAAAAAAATGGGCATGGACACGTTGGGCCAAAAGGCCTGTTTCTGTGCTGTAGATCTCTAAAAGAGCTGACATTTTGAGCACAGATGACCCTTTATCAATGCTGACAAAGAGCCTTTGACAAGAGGTCATCTGGATGTGAAATGTTAACTCTTTTCTCTCCTTACAGATGCTGCCAGACCTGCTGAGACTTTCCAGCATTTTCTCTTTTGGTTTCAGATTCAAGCATCTGCAGTAACTTGCTTTTATTAAACATTCTTTATACCCAGTCATCAACCAGATTGATTAATTGGATGGGTCTTTTGGAAAAATTTGAGGAATATTTTCTGGGATGGAATCAATGCGATTAGACTCCATGATAAGACTCCAGATCTATGTGTAGTAAGATAGAGGGTTATAGGTAAGCCTATTAATCTCTAAGGTAGGGATGTGTTCGGCACAACTTTATGGGCTGAAGGGCCTGTATTGTGCTATAGTTTTTCTATGTTTCTATGATAAGTTAGTGTATTGTGAAGTTATAGGACGGCATTTTTTTCATTCTGTCTTTTTTTATGGTTTAATGATCTTAATGATGACAAAGACCTGTAGCTAATTATCCCTTCAAGGTCTTCACCACATCACATATTCTAAAAAGTACTTAAAATTAGATTGAAAATAGAGGTCATATTATCCGCATTAGTGGTGATGGTGTATTTAACTGGGATAAAAGATTACCAACAAAACTCTTCTCACCAACAGCCCTGTTTTAATGACTTCCAAATAGTTCCCTGTTTATATTATGCTGTTATACCAGCACCATCTCCTTCTGCAAACCCTCATAAGTTCAGCATCTTGAAAGTTATCCACTATGAATTAAGAGCTATAGTGTTGTTGATAAAAGCAAAATACTGGAGGAGCTGGAATCTGAAACAAAAGCAGAAAATGCATGAAAATCTCAACATATTCTGACTTGAAATGTTGCCTCTATTCTCTCTCCATATAACGATTTGATACTCAAACTCTTGTGAAGACAATATAGAAAAAGCAGCATATTATTTCCAAATGATACAAAGTTGGGTGGGAGGGTGAGCTGTAACGAGGATGCAGAGATGCATAGCACAATTTGGACAGGCTGAGTGTGTGGGCATCAGGATATTAGATTTGATGATCAGCCATGACTACAATGAATAGCAGTGGAGCAGGCTTGAAGGGCCAAATGGCCTCCCCTTGCTTCTAGTATCTATCTTTCAATGTTTCTATCCTGCTGACAGGGAGGCTGGAAAATTTCGGCCAGTGTGTTTATTGTATACAGTTAGCACCCATGGTGCTTGGTGCTAAAAGTAGAAAAGTGGGAAAAGGACATCAACTGCCACAGGGATTGTTTTAGAAAAATTCCCTTCTTTCTGATTTGTGCAAATCAATACTAACATGTTGCTGATATTTGAATATCTCTTGTTAAAATTGCTGATTAGTAACATTAATTGTAATATAAGATTCTGGTGTATAAAGAGTTAACATAGGACTGAGAATAGTACTGCCCACATAGTGATGCAAGAGAACACCTAAACTACACCTACGAGTCAGTGTAGTGTTGGACAGAGATGTGCGTAGAAGCAAGCATGAAGAAAAATTCCAACCTAGACCTTTATTCTCTGTAAATAGTTTTTAGTGGTTAATAAATACTTTGTTGTTCATACATTAATAGAACTAACCAACCTATAACCAACACCTTAGAACATTAATGGCCATGGTACTTCTCAGGCTACTTACTCCAGCCCTGTGCTTTCTCCTATGGCACCCATTGCTGTGCAGATGAGGAAAGAAATGTCCTCTTTCCCTTCACAGACAATTTGAATGGCCTGACCTGATGCCAGTCACTTCAAAACAAATTACATCTTAGATTTAGACATTACTGATTAGGCCACTATTTATTGCCATGGGAAGTTGGTGTGAGCTTCTTGAACTGTTGCAGTCCATGTGCCCATAATGCTGTTAGGAAGAGAATCCCAGGATTTTGACCCAATGATAGTGAAGGAGCATTGAGTATATTTCCAATTCAGAATGATGGGTGGCTTGGAGGGAATCTTCCAGATGGTGATGTTCCCCTGTGTCTGCTGCCAATGTCCTTTCATATGGAAGTGATTGTGGGATTGGAAGTTGCTGTCTGAGAAGGTGGTGGATGGGCTGTGTTGCTCTGGATGGTGTCAAGCTTCTGGAGTGTTTTTTTGAAGCTGCACTCATGGAAACAAGCGGGGAGTATTCCATCACACTCCTGACTCCTGATACCAGAGCAGTTCAGAGATGGGAATTTTGTGGTGCACCTCATAAAATTTCTCTATTACCTACAAGGCTTGGAGTAAATTGAAATACTCTTCAATTTCCTGGAATACTGCAGCTGTAACAACAGTCAAGAAGTTAAAAATCATACAGGACAATGCAATCTGATCAATTAACATCCCATAAAGTGGCTTCAAAGTGTATTCCCTAATACGCAGAATATACTATACTCAAGATGCATTGCAGAATGTTGCCAAGATTTCATCCACAGTGTCTCTCAAGCCCATTACCTGTAGCAGCCCTCAGGTCGATATATTGCAACTCCCATTAAAACAATTGGATGTTCTAATAGATCACTTGGGTATTTCTGAGTAAATGGCTTCAGAATGAGTTTTCCTCAGTGTGACTATTATGTGATCGAGGGTGTGAATATATCCAGTGCTTGGCCTCTTGTCATGTTTACTTACTGCCCTTTCTGTCTTGGCTGTATGAAGTTGAAATTGTGATCGAGAGTCTGAAGGGACTAACTAAGACCTATACTTTCTTATAAAATACTGATATACTCCTGGCTAC
The DNA here is from genome assembly GCA_024679065.1 of Sphyrna mokarran. NCBI lineage: Eukaryota > Metazoa > Chordata > Chondrichthyes > Carcharhiniformes > Carcharhinidae > Sphyrna > Sphyrna mokarran. The sequence continues at coordinate 22,371,025 of JAGIQG010000024.1, read as the reverse complement.
TTGTAAACTTTTAAAATTGGACAAATACCTTACACATTGGCAAAAGTTATGCTTGTCTGTGACTCTCAAATAAAAGGAGCTAAATGGCAATATCAATATAACTTGTTATTTCTGAAGATATGCTATCTCCCTATGGGCTGCAGAAAGCAAATTTAAAATTAAAATTTACAAAGACCGTTTTTATTTCATAACCCAGGCTGGCCAATCTGAGTCTGCCTGTCTGCTAGGACAAAGGGCCCCATAACCCTTCTTTCATTTCTTAATGGTTGGGACATTTAAATATCACAAGAATTCAGCATGGGACACACATCCTTTTTAAGATAATTTGTAGAGATAGAAGTGAAGTGATATGGAATTTTAACTTGTGTAACTAGAAACATTGCTTTGCTGTACGGCAAAACTTCAATCTGCAATTTTCCCATCTAAGTTAGCAAAATCAGAGAAAAGAGCCCAGATTGTATGGCTGGTCCCATTGACATTGTTATTACTGGAATTCTTTGCTACCACCTACAAGGCTGGTTCATTGCTGCATGGCTATCTCACTGTGTGAAGTCAGCACCACTAGTAAAATAAATTTCCAGCGTCAGTTTTCGATCCATTGACCTCCCTCAAGGAATACCTCATTGGACTTCGGTTCCAGACTCTGGAACCCAGGTGAACCAATATTTCTTTCCTATGTGGTCCCTGCACTGAAAATCTTCCTTTTCTCTATCTTTCTCTTATTATATGAGTGCAAAGAGAACATTGCGAGCCTGTCCCACCCTATATTTTGTGTGTGTGCAAATCAACTCTCCCTTGTGTTCATCCTATATCAAGTTTGCTGTGACATTATTAATAGAGATTGACTCACTCAAATTGAGGAGTTGGGAAATATGCTACCAATAAGAAAGCAGGAAACAATTCAAAACACCTTTCTGTTTATAGGCTGGTTGTGAAAGGAGAAATTAGTGCTGTTTTGGGGAGGCAGTGGTGTAGTAGTATTGTCACTGGATTAATAATCCAGGGACCCAGGGTAATGCACTAGGGACTGGGGTTCGAATCGTACTGTGGCAGATGGTCAAATTGAGAAAACAAACAAAATCCAGAATTAAGTATCTACTGATGACCATGAAGCATTATATATTGTCACATAAGCCATCTGGTTCACTGATATTCTTTAGGGAAGGAAATCTTCCATCCTTACCTGGTCTGTCTTACATATCATTCCAGAACTACAGTAATGTGTTTGACCCTTAATTGCCCTCAGGGATGGGCAATAAATGTTGGCCCAGCCAGTGACGCCCACATCCCATGAAGTAAATACATAAACCCTTCTCCTGTCTATGACATTCTCTGCATTGTAAGTGCGTCAACACAAACTGACACCTAAATAGCTGAATATATCAATTTCAGGTATGTTACGAGATACACTCAATTGTTGCTTAGAGAAAATTAGTATTTATATTTTTTGTGAAACAGGAATGCTGATTTCATGACAAGTGAAATTCTAATCTAATCCATATTTCTGATCTACATTTCATGATAAAATTACTGTCAATATATCTGATTGGATTCTAAGCCATGGACTGTCCTTAATTTAAGACTTATCTGGATAGACACATGAGCAGACGGGAAATAGAGGGAAACAGACGGTTTGGCCTAAATAGGACAACATGATCATCGCAGGCTTGGTAGGCTGAAGGACCTGCTCCTGTGCTGTACCGTTCTTTCTTCTTGTTCAATTGAAAGGCTCGTTAGGTTCACTTTTGTGAACGACTAAGCATAAACTAAGCTCTTCATTCTTTCTCTGCTTAATGGCATGTGGGGCATCCATTACTTTACACCCAGCAGGTTGCCTGCTCTGAGTTGTTTATGTAACTGAATCTCTTTTTAACCTTAAAAAAAAGTGAACAGACTGGAAATCTGAAATAAAACTGGGAAATATTCAGCAGGTCAGGCAACTTCTGTCAAGAATGAAACAAACTTCAGTGTGATGACCTTTCAATTTTCTGATGAGAGGTCCTTGTTAATTCTGTTTCTCTTTTTAACGTTTGCAGAGTCATTATTCGGACTCAAAACTTCTGATGATGAGAACTTTTTAAAAAATTCTTTAATGGGATGGGGCTAGGTCCGCATTTATTTTCCACCCCTAATTGCCTTAACTGGTTAAATCCCTAACTGATTAAATAATGATGGTAACAGTTAAAAACAGAATTGCTACATCAGTAAAGGGTTGATGAATGGATAAAACGTCAGAAATGATGTCGATGCTGAGATTGCAAAGAATGACTAAATTTACATGTTATTTTGCAGTTGGTAAAGATGTGGGGCAGGATGCTCTGGCCTTGCCCACCTTGAAACGGAAAAACCCACCCAAGGTCAATGGTCCACCCCTCGCCCACTGCAACTCTCACAGTGGATGGGACAGTAAAATGTACTCCGTGATGTTCCTAGAACAGTTGTATTCAATAAACAAAAATGAGCAGGTAAATATATCCAAGGTTTGGTAACAAACTCTGCACCTGGTCAAGGATCTAGAAAGATATTTGCGTTGATCCTGTGTGCTATTGAGTGAAAATACATCAGTGTACCTCACACTCTGAATTATACTGACATGCAAACCAAGGCAATCAAATGGTGCACCATGTTCCATGACTAATGGCATGCATCCATTCTGACCTGGGTATTTGAAATTCTGACCTAAGCACAGTGCTTGGGTCAGAACGCAAAGGTCAGAGTTGCGATTCCACTGTTAACTGCAAACTGAATTTAACTTTCCTTAGCATTTTGAGGCTTGGACTTTTGCAAGCACCGAACAGTGAGCTCAGCCTCAGGATCATTATGACTGATAATTTCTCAGAATAAACCCCCATATGTTAATCTTTCTCTGCATGTTCGCGTAGCTGCAGACAAGCCACAGTCTTCAAGGGGTTAAAAGTGCACCTTGTGTGCATTTTCTTTCTGTCTGGCAGTGAGATGATAAAGATGGGAGAACACACAGAACCAGTCACTCAGATATGAGCAGCGTTGATCGACTTATGATTTATGAGAAACCAGGCAGCTGTATATAAGCAGTGAGATAGCCAGAGATGAGAAAGATAAGCAAGACAGGAAATTGCCTGAGAACAATGCTGCTAATTGTCGAATTGTGCAGAGATAAAAAAGAAAGAATGCAAGTAAAGTTTCTCTAGTTGTGTCTGTGTGTGTGTGTGTACGTGTGGGTAGTTTGTGGTATTCTGTTCTTTCTTTTCATCTTAAACTTTGGTGATACTGTCAGCTGCAGGCCTGTTGCTCATATGAGGGCTTGCTGCAAATCGGCTTTTGGGATATGTTAACATTCACATAGATACAGACCATAACCCATGGAGAAACAGGCCATTTTGTACTAACCAGCCCGTGCCGGTGTATATGCTGCAGTTGAGCCTCCTCCCATCTTGCCTCACCTAAATCTACCATCATAACCATCTATTCCATTCTGCCTCATTGGCTTGTTTAGCTACCTCTAAATGCATCTTTAGCGTTCACTTTAGCCGCTTCTTATGAGAGTCAATTCCACGTTCATATCTTTGGGTAAAGAATTGTTTGCTGAACTTCCCACTGGATTGATTGCTTTGGGCCTAAATGTTCAAAATCTCCTCAACACCAGAAAGCTTCATTAAAAAAGTTTGAAAAGTTATGCACCTTTTGATGGTTCATTGACATCAAGTTTCTGTTCCCACCTGGTTGGTTATTGATGGTGTTATTGATGACTGCTGGCTGCAACAAGCATGAAAACAATCACCAATGGAGCTCGAGCTTTTAGCCGCCTTCTTCTACTATCTCCTTCTGTAATCAATTTGTGTCTTCTATGAAGCCTCTTGGGTTATTCTATAAGTAAGGAGTTACATGAGTGCTCGTTGCTATTGTTGCATATTGTTCATTTTGATGTTTCAATAAATCTTAATGAATAAATATTTTCAATAATATTACTGCATTTATATATTTCCCATTGCGTTCACCAGTTACCAGTTATGTAACAAATGTAACGCTTTGATATTTAAGAAAAGCAAAATACTGTGGATTCTGGAATCTGAAAACAAAAGAAAATGGTGCGCAGGTCTGACAGCGTCTGTGGAAAGAGAATACAGCCAATGGTTTGAGTCTGGATGACCCTTTATCCAAAGTGCCATGTTAAATTTGACTGGTGTTACTTACAAAAAAAATAGACTGTAACATCCTTGGAGTGGCATTCAGCATTGGATTGCCACTTCATGCCCAATTACGTACTGTCAATTTTTTTCCGAGTCCATACCACCAGGCATTTTGACTCAGGTCAAACGAATACGAGGGTCTGTACAGCTTGGCTTTGAGGCCCAGTGTTGAAGCCCAGCTCCATCAAAGTGAAAGAGGACATGCCTCCATTTTTACAGCACTAACTGCTGTAAAACAGCAAGGTTAAAGGTCCCAATGAAATTTAAAGCTTTTAATCCTCCACAGGGTTGGGTTGGGTCATGGGGGTTTGTCAGGTCGGGATGGGGTGGGATCAGATTGGGTATGCAGGGTTTGGGTCGAGGGGGAGTTTGGGTCAAATTGGGGGATTCACATCGGAGATGGGAGAGGTCAGGTGGTGAGGACGGGAGAATGGATCAGGTCTGCAGGTGGTATCAAGTTGGATATGGGGAGGCATTGGATTGGGTTAGGAAGGCTCCACAGGGGGCTAAGGGCTGAGTTGGGTCCAGCGGGGGGTCAGGTTGGATAGTGGGGGGCTTGAGTCCAGTCAAGATGGGAGTTGGGTTGGGTTGAGGGAGGGGTCTGCTTGAGGGTGGTCGTTGGGTATAGGGGGGAATTGGGTTTTCCAGTGCATCTTTGGGATACCCCTCTTCTCCCTCACCACCGCACTGGGGAAGTTCAGATATTATGGTGCACTGCGTTAGGAATCAACTCAGTTATGCTCATTTAAACTTTATGTTCAGACATTTTGGCCATGATTCTTCCACTTTTCTGGTGGGTCCAGCTGGGAGACACATGTCTGCAGTCTTGAATGGGGATTTGCGGATGTGCCAGGAATGCAGGCGCATCTCCCAGAGCTGGCAAAGAGAAGACGGCCAAACCACCCTGGAAACTGGCAGAAAGACAGGTAAATAATTCAAAACTTTTAAAATCTATTTTAAATATGTAGATTTGCTAAATATTGGGACCTTTCAGGTCCCTATTGAATCTCCTACCCTGCCAGGAGTACTTCATTCCAACGGGGTTCAGACTAGCTCCCAATGAAGGGACAGGCAATTGAGGCACCCCAGGAGGTCGGGCAGCAGGAGGATGGTGCCCCCTGGACATGGGTACTCTGGCAGTGCCAGCTGTGCCTCTGATACTACCTAAGGGGCAAAATGCCCAAGCACATGGGGCATCTTGGTACTGCCTTGCAGGCATTGAACAGTGCCAAGAGGTGGGACTTATTGTGGGTGTGGCATAGGTGCAATTGGTGAAGATGGGGGGCTATCTGTCACTGCTGGGGATGGGGCTTGGCCATCGGGGCGCTCTGGGTCAGGACTGGTCTGGAAATTGTTGCGGGGGCTGCGATCAGGCCATGGGGAGGCTGAAGGGGCAGCACTGTGGGGTCCCAGGCTGGCCACTGATTGAACTGGCCAGCAAATGGGAGCTTGACAGTTTGGGGCCACTGCGTATGCAAAGAGAACCAGAAATGTCAAGTTTCTGCTGCGAATAGGCCCTGCCACCCTGGGTTTATAATGAGATTCATGACTGGGATCTCTGCAGTACACAGAGTGTGAGATTCAGGTAAGGAGCTGAACTGTCAGAACTGTCACAATCTGGAACAGCTTTTCTGCCAATTCAGCACTTTTGGGAGAATCATCCCTTTTACTTCAGTTCAAATTGAATAAAACTGAAATAGAACATCTGAACGATTGATTTTAGGGAGAGTGTTGCAGAAGGTATTTTGGCCTATGTTGATGGAGGTCAGATGGGCACTTAACTAATTCAGATGAGCATTTAGCCAGTGATGTTTGAAAGCTATATTCTGCTGGTCAGTGTTAGCCTTCCGCTCTGGCCTCAATTTAGATTTCCCTCCTCACTCTTCATGTTTATGTCACTAGTTGTGGAGCACCGACAAATGGCAGTGGTTTATCAAATATGATCTAGTGGCTATGCAAATCTTGTTGTGTCATCATTGTTCCTCTACCTGTGGCTGCTGTAAGATGGTGGCTTTGGTTTCTAAAAATTTGGTTTTCCAGCCTTCCTTTGCCTTCAAAGGAACTGATTCATAGCTAATGCAAAATGAAAGAATGCTCAATGCTATCTTTGAACTAAAGGACCAACAGCGGTAACCTGAATTTATATCATGCTTTTAACATACTGAAATGTCCCAAGGCATTTCATACTTGTGTTACCAAATAAATTATCACATTGAAGCACATAAACAGGAATTGGGACAGTTGACAACAATTAAGGAGCATGGGCAGCACGGTGGCACAGTAGTTAGCATCGCTACCTCATAGCGCCAGGGACCTGGGTTCAATTCCGGCCTCGGGTCACTGTCTGTGTGGAGTTTGCATATCTCCCTGTATCTGTGTGGATTTCCTCTGGGTGCTCCAGTTTCCTCCCACAATCCAAAGATGTGGATCAGGTTGATTGGCCATGCTAAATTAATCCTAGTCTCGGGGGATTAGAAAGGTAAATATGAGAGTTATGGGAATAAGGCCTGGGTGAGATTGTGGTTGGTACAGATGAGATGGGCTGAATAGCTTCCTACTGCACTGTAGGGATTCTATGATCTCTAACCAGGCAGATGAGGAATTTAATGAATGACTTCTGGAGTTTAGAGTCCAGGCAGCTCAAGGTATGACCGTAATAATATAATGAGCAATACATTGAAAGAATGTATTGCTCATTAGCAGAAGCATTAGTCCCATTCTGTTCAGATAGACCATTCCATTGTGATTATTGGATGCAGAAGGCCACATGTGTACTAACATCAATCCCATAATTCTAGAAAGACAACAGTGCAGCAGAATTAGACAATCCTGCACATTCCTGATACTAGTCAGGAAGAAAGAAGATAACATGACTGACTCTTCTGAAAAATAAAGTCTTTTTAATGCAAATATAAAGAGCAAATTGGCCTGTACTAATAATGTTCTCTTTAACCAGAATGGAGCTGATGCACAAACATGGTCACTTTGGTAGCATCTTCCCTGTGATCACCAGAGCACATAGTCCCTTTCTGTTTAAACCTAAGACTTCAATTCCAATATTCTGATCACTGTTAGCCATTTGTTGTTGATACTGTGCCAAGTATGAAGAGAACATCCTTAACGCCAAATAACATCCCTAACATTCTTTCCTTGCCTCCTTGCTCAACTTTGCCCAATAAAACAAGTCACAGGAGATCACCGATAGCAATAGCCACTTTAGTGTGCTTCCAAATCATATAAATGGTACAAAATTTGGAACCGTTTCCTCCTGGGTCCTGACATGGGAATGCCTGCCTTATCTGAACTATTTCTTACGGTAAAATTCAGTACATTATCTGTGCAACGTGTGAAGACTGGAGTCTTTGACGATCTCTTTTACAAGCAACGATCTCAAGAATTAACCAACATTACAAGATAATACTATTGTAGCCTGATAGGCCTACGTGACAAAGTAACAGTTCTGGAACACTGAACTGCCACCAATGTAATATTTTATCCTGACAGCAATTTATAGTCTCAGTGAACCAACACTAAGAAACTGTCTGCAATAAATCAAAGTGATCAATCAGCTCATGTTTTATAATGTGGTTAAAATAATAAAATATTGGGCTTCAGGGAATAAGAGTTTTCTTTTAAAACAGGAGGAGAGAGATAGATTCCTGTTGTGGGGGTTTCAAATGGAGAGTGCCATTCATTTCTGGAGCGGACGCAACATTCCAGGAGGGAAAGACCTAGCAAATCCGATGTAATTTGTCAAAGGTGCAGCCAAAGTGGGAGGCAATGTTCAGCCAGTAGATGTATTTTGCTTGGATCTTTCAAACAGTGTTTGACAAAATTGCTCATGTAAAGGTAAAAAGATGTCCAAAGATGTGCAGGTAAGGTGATTGGCCATGCTAAACTGGGGGAATAGCAGGGTAAATGTGGAGGGTTATGGGAATAGGGCCTGAATGGATTGAGGTCAGTACAGACTCAATAGTCCGAATGGCCTCCTTCATTCCTGTAAGGATTCTATGATTCTATGATCAGAATGCTTAAAGTTCATGATATCATTCATTATATGGTTTGAGGTCTAGTCAACTAGTAGAAAACAGAAGATTGTGATAAGTAGTAAATTCTCTGCCTGAAAAGAAGTGGACTTTTACACATTCTGAGACCATACTATTCACAATATGAACCATACGGGATAATTCATCTCCACCATCTGGACAATGATCTCATAGAATGGATCTAAAGCTTATTTCCACCAGAGTATGCATCGCGTAGTTACACCATGCACCATCTCCTGGCATGGAGTGCCTGTCCTGCACCATGGCCTCCGCTGTGGATGCCAACCTCACAGTGTTGGCCTTGTTATACTGAAGGCACTATCTCCTTGGCAATAGAACTCCTCCAATCAGCCTTGAGTCCAAGGAGGTCTGATGTTATCATTTCCTGATACTCACAACTCTGCAGCTCCAGCAAATGTGAGATGAGTGGCTCAGGAGCATATCATTGGCATGGGGCTCAGCAGCGTCTTGGCCTCAAGCATCCCTCCAAGTGCCAGTTCCCTGGTACATCCCTGCCTCTGCCTGCTGTGAACCGTCGGCTGTGAGGTGCTTACCAGTGAGTGTCCCAGAAGACTGTCTACTTATTAGAACATAGAATATAGAACACTACAGTACAAACAGTCCCTTTGGCCCACAAGTTGCGCCAATCATACCCATACCTGCTAGGCCACAGAACTATCTGTAACCTCCCAATCCCATTTATCCCATGTATTCATCCAGAAATCTTTTAAAAGACCCCAGCGAGTTCACCACCACAACTGATGGCAGCCGATTCCGTTCACTCGCCATCCTCTGAGTGAAAAATGTACCCCTAACATCTCCTCTGTACTTGCTGCCCAGCATTATAAACCTGTGTCCTCTCGAAGCGACCATTTCAGCTCTGGGAAATAGCCTCCAAGAATCCACCTTATCTATTCCTGTCAACATTTTATTGTACACACCAAGGTGTGAATACCTGCACTATGCCAGGTGTGGGAGACAGTTGTGACACCACTTCAATGATGAGATCGGAGAAGTCTACCTCTGATCTGCTGGAGTCCAATGGGTCCACGGAATGGTCTGGCCTGTTATACTGTCTGGCCTGCAAGAGAAGTGACATGGCTTCATTGCATTACGGTGGATACTGAGGGAACATTGATTACTCACTTGAGACTTGAGGACTGACGCCATATATATTGAAGATCCTCAGGTTTCTCTGCTGGCCTCAGCAGTGCAGGCACACTCTTCCTCCTCCCCGACCAGATCGAGGGCCTGCTCCTCAAAACTTGTGAGGGTTCTTAGCCTGGGCATGATTCCAGCTGGCTGCACCCGCCAACTCCTGTTGTGGTTGAGTTTGTCCTGCAGCAACATAGAGGTGGAGAGGGTAGGCAGGAGTATTGACATTTAAGATAGTGATGAGGAGGGACAAATGTGGAGCTTGGGTGGGAGCTGGAGTGTGGGGAGCAGAGCTGCTACGGGGGGAACATGGTGATTGTGAGAGGGGAGGAGGGGGAAGCTGATCCCTGATGTTTGCAAAGGCCAACATGGCTGAGTGAGAGAAAGGGCTGAGGGTGCGAGGAGGTCCAGTGGAAAACTAGGGTTGTTCACTTATCCTGGCTGAATGAGTGTAAATGAACACTGCTGTCCCATCCTCTTCTGCAGTGTGCTTGCACTGACCAGGACTGCAACTCCTTCCCAGGCAGGTATGCTGATCCTGCTGCAAGGCCAGCTCCTGGAATGGGGTAGAGTGTGTTCAGCTTCTGCTCCACTCCACCAGCATCCTAGTGAAGGGCCCCTCCAACAAACATGGTGCTGCCTTTTTGCCTGTCATCGCCTGCAGTCATTGTGGAACAAGGGCTGGGGAATGGTTTCTATGGAGCTCTGCTCCTTCATCAGATGAGTCCAAATAAATCTGTTGGATTTTAACCTGGTGTTGTGAGACTTTTTACTGTGCTTACACCAGTCCAATGCCAGCATCTCCACATCAGTGTAATACAGTTATCAATGAGGCAAATTTGATACTGGAAGACCATAAATTACTACACAGAGAAGGTTCATCAAAGATGAATGTGCGGCTAATTCTGTAATCTGGCAAATAGTTGCCTAAAAGGGTGTAAATGCAATAGACTGGATTCAGGCAAGGGAGAGCTGAGTTATTCCGGGGTTTAAGGGAATGATGCTATAGGGACAACTAAACACCAAATGAAAGAAAACATAATGCAAGTTTTCAAATTAATGATATATAGATTTTTAACACATTAGAGGTAACAAGTGAAAAAAAGAAACTCAAGAAAAGGTATTTAGAACTTTTTTTTTGCACAGAGTACCTAGGCAGATTCACAGAAGGGAATTTATTCAGAACCGGTTACAAACTTTACATAACTTTGCATCAATATCTGTTGACATTTGAGGGTTGAGGGGCAAAAATTTAAACAGTGATTTTCTCTCACCACCTGTCCATAAAGAGAAAGGTGATTGGATTTGTTTCCCTGTTTAGAAACAATAGATTATTTCCCAACCCCTTGGTTTTGGTGCAATCCAATGTTCTATTAATAACCTCATAGCAAGCTTGAGAGAGAGGATAAACCCAGAGAGTTGGTTTAATTTCCTATACTTAAAACACAACGTCCCCCTCACTTTCAGATGGAAAAAAGAAGGATAGAGAAATAAAAGATTTATAAGTCAGAGAACACAGAAAAAAAAGCATTGCACCATGTGGGTTCCAGAGTTCAGAATCAAAGACCAATGAGATACACCTTAGCGGAGGTCAGTAGGTTGGAAACTTGTGCTGAATAATGTCACTCTCCAGCGGTTTTGACTTTGCATGATGTGATAGGTATGCAGAGATGAATCAGTCTTGCAGGCAACGGTACAGAATTTCTAACAGAAGCAGGGTAGATGGGAATATTCCTTCTGGCAGAGCTCCTTGTCTGTGAGGCTGAACTTTGTTTTTTGTAACAGTATAGCACATAACCTCCCCTTCACAAAACCATGCTGTCTATTGCTAATGAGCCTATTTTTTTCCATATGTGAGTACATTCAGTCCCTAAGAGTCTACTGCAATAATTTCCTCACCACTGATGTAAGGCTCACAGGCCTGTAATTTCCTAGATTGTCTCTTCCCTTCTTAAATAGAGGAACAATGTTAGCAAATCCCCAATCCTCGAGGACAAAGATTTTGGCCAAGACATCAGCAATTTCTTCCCTTACTCTCTTAGTATTCTCGGATAGATCATATCTGATCCTAGGGACTTGTTCACCTTAATGTTTTTTAAAACCTCCAATATTCCTTTTTTATCTCAACATGTCCTAGAATGTCAATATTCTCGTTTCTACACTCACCATCCACCACATCATTTTCCTTTGTGAATACTGATGCAAGGTATTTGTTAAGGATCTCATCCACCACATCTGACTCGCACATAAATTCCCTCTAATGTCCTCGAGAGTCACAATCTGAGGATTCAGGGTAGACCATTTAGGACAGAGGTGAGGAGATATTTCTCCACCCAAAGAGTGATGAACCTAAGGAAGGTTCATTACCACGGGAAGTAGTTGATGCCAAAACCTTGAATGTATTCAGGGGGCAGCTGGATATAGCACTTGGGGGGATCAAAGATTATGGGGAGAAAGCAGGATTAGGCTATTGAGTTGGATGATCAGCCATGATTGTAATGAATGAAAAAGCAGGCTCAAAGGGCCAAATGGCCTCCTCCTGCTCCTGACTTTTATGTTCTTATGTTTCTATGTTTTTATGTTTCTATGGATCTACCCTTTCCTCAGCTACCCTCTTCCTCCTTATATATACATGAAAAGCCTTAGAATTCTCATTAACCTGGCTGCCAGGGACATTTCATAACCCCTTTTTACCTCTTTACCTAAGCTTTTTCTTGCTTTCTTTGTATTCCCAAGAGCCTTATCCATTTTCAATTTGTTGAAATTTATATATGCCTCCTTTTTCACTAAGCTCACAATCTCTTGTCATTCAGGGTTCCCAAATCCTGCCATCATTCTGCTTCATCTTTACAGGGACATACTTGTCCTGAATTGTTAGCAACTGACTTTTAGAAAACTCCCACATGTGGAATGTGGATTTACCGTCAAATATCTGCCCGCAGTTTACATTCCTTAGCTCCTGCAAAATACAGTTGTAGTTACTGTTCCCAAAATTTTGTACTTTCATTCTGAGACTACGTCTATCCTTTTCTACGAGTATTTCAAAATTTATAGAATTGAGATCACTGTTCGCAAAATGGTCCCCCACTGAGACATCAATCACCTATCCGGATTCATTTCCTAGAAGCAGATCTAAGCTAGCTCCTGCCCAAGTTGGATTATTTATATGTTGCCTCAATAAGCACCCTTGGACATACTAAATAAACTCTAACTCATCCAAGCCCCTGGCACTGAAGGAATCCCAGTCTATGTTGGGCAATGTAAAATTGCCCATCACAACAACACTGTTGTTTTTACATCTTCCCATAATTTGTTGACATAATTCCTCCACTTCGTGGGAATTTCCAATAGTATGACTGCACTACTCCTATTGCTGAGTTCTACATATATAGCCTCCTGGTATGATCCCACCAAGGTGTTCTCCCTTTCTATAGCTATGACATTCTCCCTAATCAGTGAAGCAAACCCTACCTACTTTGTCACACTCTCTATCCCACCTGAAACATCTAAATCCTGGAATGCTAAGCTGCCAATCCTGCATTTTTTCATTCAAGTCTACAACATCAAAGTTCCATGTAGTAATTCAAGTTTTAAATACATCAGCCTTAGCTGTCATATTCCTTACATTAAAGCAAAACATCTCAGACCACCTATCCTATCATATTTTGTATATTCCCCAGTGTTTTATTTCTCTTAGCCTTACTGGCCCCATACACTGAGTTCTCTACAGTCTCTGTACTCTGTACAGTGGCCCTTTTTGATTTTTGTCTTTGGTTTCTCTGCCTTTCACTTTTCCCCTGACTGTGTTTTGTTTCTGTCCCCAGTTTACTTTTTGGTAGTTACTCCCTTTACTGCTGGTTAGATGGTAAACAGAAAACTGAACTATGCAGTCATCAAGGCAATATTACTTGCTCCTCATGCTATAGGTTCATATCACATGACTCCCATGTCTCCACCAGGAAGTGCATTCGTTGTCTCGATTCAAAATATTTTAAATGTCTCTGCCTTTAGGAATTGAAAGGAAATTTGATGGGCTTCTGTCTTAGCAGATGACTCATCTCTTTCTGGCTCACCTGGGTTATTAAATGCAGATGACCTTTGTATAGCTCTCTTTGAAGTTGCACTTGTACAGTCCACAGATGTCATTAGTCGCTCCTCAGAGGTAACGAGGGACGGGTTTCCTGAAACTGCTAAGTAGCTTCTTTTGTTTGGGGGTGACAGATAGGGATATCAACATTTTAAAGGTCTTTGCTCAGGTTTAAAATTTTAGAAACAGCAATGAGCAAACCTGTTTTATAAAAATATACAATGAGGTCAAATGGTTCTTCACATAACAATTCTGCAACCTGCATTCCCTTTGAACAAGATTTTCTGTTGATGGAATAGAGTCACTAAATTTACTTTCATATATAAAAATGTGATCCTTTTATATGAGTTAGCATGCTGATTGTCTCATAGCATAATCTATCTTGCCATTTCTAGACTTATGCCTTGTTGGATAGCACTATGATTTATAAAAATGCAAGCAGCTTACAAAATTATAATAAGTCTAACTTCTTTTTCAGTTTGGTGTGAAAATTCAGACAGAATACTGGATGGATTAACAAGTACAATCTTAGACTACATTCCATATCTGGCAGTTGATTTTTGTTAGTGTTTGCAATATTGCTCCTCCCCCTGCAATTAAGAATCTTCTAAGCTTTACTTTAGCATTTTTGGAAAAGGCTTTTAATTTCTGAATTTCCTCTGAATTGTTTATCATGTCAACCCCAAGACAAAGCACATGGTTTCAGTATAAATGCGAGGGTGAAATATTGCAATGGTCTGTGTTTCATCTAAAGACACAATGTACTCTTTGTCAGTCTGTCTGTAGGTTTCAGTAACTGCCAAAAATAAATTGATCTACTCAATGTTGACTTTATAATTATCAGCTACTGCCTTGACAAACAAAGGTGCGTGTTTAATCTTTGAGAGGTTAGAAGCATTCGTTGATTCTGTATGTTTCAGCACATTGTTTTGGAACAGTTTTCTTTACACCTCTTCTTCCAACTCAGATAAGGCAGATAGCACTTCTCTCTCAGAAGAAATTGGGTGGAGCAATGTGTTGCATTGTCCTTTTCACCTCTTAGACCTGAGTTTGACCCAGACAGAGAACGTGATGACTTCCTTTCTGTTAAGCGTTGCGAATTAAATGTGCAGAGATTCTAATGGCAAAGATGCAGCATAACAAAACTGCAATCATATCCATATCTCAAAGAAAAAAACTCTAATATCTTGTGATATGTTTTCTAATCATTATCATCTTGGTTTATCACCATGTTTCTATTCAAAGAGTCTTGTTTTTATGTAGGTAGCTGCCACCAATGAGAAGAATGATCTGTGAGAACAAGAATTCTCCACAATTCAGCTGTCAGTATAGAGGCAGCTACAAGAGACCTTATTTGGTGTGAGGTAAAGTAAACTGTGGCTTTGCCTGTTTGGGGATATCTTCAAATTGCAGTTTGGTGCAAGAGAGCAGAATCCTTTTCAAATGCAAAACAGAACCAGCATAAATAAAAAATGTTCAGTAAGGTTCAGACTTGCTTTTCTTACAATGACTATGATGCATCTCATAAGGTCTAATGTTTGTTTAGTCAAACAGAGGTTTATGTTTTCTAATCAGGTTTCTCATCTGGGGAGAAGAAAAGGTGCTGCTCATACTGTGATATGGTTCATCCAAGCCACCCCTCAGTGACTCATCCAAGTGAGGTTAGTTTTCCCATGTAACCTTAGTAAAAAATATCATCAAGCTGCTCAATCTTGAAGGGCATTTCTGTATTCTAATAACAAGATAAATCCTTGAGCTTATTTGCTGTGTAAGATACAAGGCATCAATCACTCGTAAGGGTTTGAGTAAACACAATGTGGATTCATTGCCAAGGCTAGGCACATAGGAACAGTCTTACAAAGCAAAAGTGAAACTAAGGCTGGACCACACAAATTTTACAACATCCCCTTTTAAAGATGCTTTCACCCTTTCCAAAGATGTGCATTTGCAAATCTTGGATTTAATTCTCCTGATATGGGCATATTATAAGGCCAATGTTTCAGAGCTGTGTTCAAACATCATGATCAAGGCAAACTCCCAATGATCTGTCCTTCTTTATGATGTGTGATTGAGCTTTACCAATTGGTGTGCTTTAGTACTTAGTCATCTTCATTTTTCCAGTTCCTTCTTCAATTTGATTTCTATGCAACACATACATATGGGTCAATTGATGGACTTGCTTCTCCTGCAAACATAAAGTTGAAGCTCCCTTGAAACTGACAATTTTGAATATTCTGGATTTTTTGGATATTCTAGGGTATTTTGATGTTAGGTCCTGAACTTACTTTAACTTTGTACTTGTGCTCCAAAATTTTGGATCCTGCAGATGGAATTGTGAATGGTTGTACAGCAGTATGTTCCACCATGGCCTTCCATATGTGGATATCTTTTAGATGAGGCACACACTTGCCTCTGTGCAAATCTTGGCCAATGATGAATAATTGCCAGCTTTCTTAGAACAGATAAGTTGAAGCTTGGCAAATGTTTCAGACAATGTGGCAGCTTTTATATTTCCCATGAGGTTAATGCGTGAAACATGTGTTCACAGCTCTTTGTCTCATTGTGCATATCATTATCATTTTCTGGTTTATCAATCATTTAATATTTCTTACAGGATATTGGAATGGTTACTTCTACTGCTTGAAGGTGTCTGTTGTGGATGGCTTGTGTGGATCAGTGCATTGACTTTTTGTAGGTCCATCAGCTTTTGCTCCCCTATTCTTCTTCTATCCTGATTTCCGGATCTCTTGCATTCACGTGATAACATGTGGTCTCGCCAAGATCTGGTATAGTTGCAGCGTAACTCCATGACTCTTAAACTCAAACCCCCTGTTAATAAACACTAACACACTACAAGCCTCTTGTATGCAGATGTAAAAGATCTCAAGTGCTCACTGGCTCTTGTCTAAAAGAAAGCTTTCCATCAATTCTATATTGACCTTTCATTGCTCATTCATTCCTCTCAGCTGAGTTCACTTATTCCTGTTCTGAGAGTTAATTTTCTTAAACTTGTAAAAATACTCCTGATTTAATCTGATGCACCTTTGGCCATGAACAGTAACTGATTAGATTTTGTTTAGATGTGTGTCCTTCATTAAGCCCAAAACACCAACATTTTCTCTGCATAAAGATGCTTTAAAAGTAATTGATGCTATTATGCCCTGCCTAGTGTGAACGTGCAAGAGTACTTACCAAAAAGTTACTTACTGTATCTGCAAGTTTAATTGCTTCTAATCTAAAAAACACAAGGAATGGAAGGATTTGAAAGAAATAGACATAGAATAGTACAGCCGTTCGGCCCTCGATGTTGTGCTGAGCTATGTCCAAATCCAAAATCAAGCTATTTCACTCCCTATCATTCTGGTGCGCTCCATGTGGCTATCCAATAACCACTTGAAAGTTCTGACTTCACTATCACAACAGGCAGTGCATTCTACATTCCAATTCTCTGAGTAAAGAATCTACCTCAGACATCCCTCCTATATCTCCCACCATGAACCTTATAATTATACCCCCTAGTAACAGCTACACCCACCTGAGGAAATAGTTTCTGCATATTCATTCTATCTATTCTCCTCATCATCTTATAAACCTCTATTAAGTCGCCTCTCATCCTCCTCCGCTTGAAAGAGAAAAGCCCCAAAGCCCCAAGCCCCACATCCTTCTGATGTGGAAGTGAGGGAACCAGAATGGCACACAATATTCCAAATGTGGTCTCGCCAAGATCCGATATAGTTGCAGCATAACCCCATGACTCTTAAACTCAAACCCCCTGTTAATAAACGCTAACACACTACAAGCTTTCTTCACTATAAACAGGGATGAATTCTCCCGTCCCACCCACCATGGGAATCATAGTAGGTGGGACACAGACTATGTCCCAGTTTTGGGGTGAGCACGGCTGAAAAATCTCGCCCATAGTGTCCTTGACATTATGACATTAGAACCTATGATTCCATGATTGACAACCTCGTTGTTGTCAGAATAAAAACGAAATACTGCAGATGCTGGATATCTAAAATAAAAGCAGAAGGTATGGAAAAACCCAGTAAGTCTTGCAGTAAATGTGGAGAAAGAAAAGTAGAATTAACTGTTGGAATCTTCTGGCCGTTTGTGTCCCAAGACCAGAAACTCCTGCCCCCAGGTTAACAGATTATTAAATGGTCCATTGAGTTTTATGTCCCACCCATTACTATTCCCAAATTGAGAGGAACCAGAAAATCTCACCCAATGTTTCAAGTCCATAGAATGCTTCCTCAGAGGCAGATATGGGTGGAATGGTAGCACCCAGCTCCAGGGATCCAAGTTCAATTCTGGCCCTGGGTGACTATCTGTGTGCAGTTTGCACATTCTCCTCGTGTCTGTGTGGCTTTCCTCCGGCACTCCGGTTAGCTCCCACTCTCCAAAGATATGCGGGTTAGATGGAATGGCCATGCTAAATTGCCCCTTCGTCACAGGAGGATTAACAGGGTAAATGTGGTTACAGGGATAAGGCCTGAGTGGGATCGTTGTCAGTGCAGATACAACAGGCTGAATGGCCTCCTTCTGGGCTGTAGTCTTTTTATGATTTGTATAATTTCTATGCGGTTGGTTTTAGATCTCTCCTGTGCTTCCATCAATCCCAGACCTCCTCCTTGTTCCTGCTGCTTCACCCCATCTCCTCAGTAGTATAAAACCCATCACACTTCTCCCTTGCTTTCACACAAAATGGGACTCACTGGGACTCAAAACGTTAATTCTGTTCCTCTCTCCTCAGATACTGCCAGACATGCTGAGCTTTTCCAACATTTTCTGCTGTTACTTGCTCTAGTTGGAGTTTTACCTGAGCCAATCACTCTGCAAAGCTCTGGACCAAAATTGATGATTTGGTTTAAGGTCTGAAAGGAACGCAGACTGAAAAAGAGCATTTAATGTTATAACGGATCAGTTAAGCAGAACTTCAGCTTTTGCTAATCTAATAAATAGGGAGAAGATGGGATCAGGATATTGTTTTAAATGATTAGCCATGAGCAAAATGAATGGCGGAGCAGGCTCAAAAGGCCAAATGGCCTTTTTCTGCTTCTAGTTTTTATGCTTCTATGTTTTTGCTACAATTTCCTGCATTTATTTCTAATGCATATAGATAGATAAATATACCAACATGCTCATAGACTGAACACATAAATCAATCAGATTAACAATATACTGCTCGGTATTTCCCATTGAATTCATTCTACTCTGAAATGCCCATCAAACAAATAAGGGAGAAGATGAGACAGGAAAGAATGTTTTTTTTCCTCTCCTAATGATGCTAACTCCCTCCTGTGGTACAGTTCCATGGGTCAGTTTCTTGCTGGCTATTCTCTGTATTTAAGCTCAATAAATTTTGGCGGGTTATCTGGTAGCCATCAAAAATTAACTTGATTGCATCTTCACTTTCCAGCAGCGGTGACTAGATGATTAAAAAAAATCCTTGTGTTTCTTCCCTCCTTCTAGGGTACTAGGGCCATTTGCAGTTCCCCTAAGACCTAGTTGACTTCAAGTAGGATGCAGAATCTGCTGTGTTTCTTAATTCAGTTATAAACTACTCTTGCAACTTGCGTCATTCCAAGTTTTTTGTTACATGAAACTTTATTTTTCAATCACTAAACATACAATATAAAAATCATAGAATCCCTACAGTGCAGAAGAAGGCCATTCAGACCACTGAGTTTGCACCTAATTTCCAACAGATCATCTTACCAGATCCAAGCTCTCACCCTATCCCCATAATCCCACACATTTACCCTGCTAATCCGCATAACCTTAATCTTGGGACAATAAAGGGCAATTTTAGTATGGCCAATCCATCTCACTACACATTTTTGGGGTGTGGGAGGAAACTGGGGCACCTGGCAAGTTGAAATAATAAGTATGTAAATGCTGCTTATTATTACATAGTGATTGAGAACTATGACACTTTTGTGTCTAATAATGTGTTGTGAATTATGGTGAACTTCCCATAACATCTCTCATGCATTCAGAAACCATAACCAAAGTGGCCACATTGACAGATTTAAAATGTAGTTTCCATGAGAATATATAATAGCATTGCTGGTGTACAACTAGTTTTGACATATTTTCTCCACCCAATTATAAATATGAATAGGATATGCTTTCACTGGGCATGACTCTATTTATGAAGCTGAAGATACTGTAACCTTTGCTGACCATGCTCTCAATATGTCCTGCCACCTTCGAGGATCAATGTACATGTGACCAAAAATCCCTCTGTTCTTTGCACATGCTTCAGAATTGTGCCGTTAAGTCGATTTTGCCTGGATAGGTGTAGCTCAAACAACACAAGGATCTTGACACATTCCAGGACAAAGCAGCCCACTTGATTGCCACCACATGCTCAAAAATCCACCACTGACATGTACTAACAGCACTGTCTACTATTTACAAGATGCACTTCGACAATTCACCAAAGATCCTTAGACAGCACCTTTCAAACACACAGCTATTTCCATCTAGAAGGACAAGGGCAACCTTTGGGAATACCACCACTTGCAATTCCCCTCCAAGCTACTCGCCTGACTTGAAATATATCACTGTTCCTTTGCAGTTACAGGGTCAAAATCCTGGAATTCCCTCCCTAATGGCATTGTGTGTCAACCCACAGCATGTGGATTGCAGTGATTCAAGAACGCAGCTCACCACCACCTTCTCAAGGGCAACTAGGGATGGACAACAAATGCTGGCCTAGCCAGCTATGCCCATGTCCCACAAATGAATAAAAATATTAACTAGAATTTTTTAATGAGGGTCAAACAATCTAAACTAATAACTGTCATAAGTGGTATATATTTGACATCAAATTGCCATTGAACTCTGTATAGTTATCCTCCAATTTCTTCCTCTTATGAATGTACTATTTCAAGTCTCTCCATTGTTCAGGGATACTTTCACTGCAAGTCATTCTCCAATAATCTCTGACACTAGTTTAGAAAGGGAGCCTTCGTTTGCTTTTCACAGCTACTTAACAAGCTCAATAAGCCATTCATCAAAGGAAAACTGTTATTCTTCAGAGGTCTTCCTAATGCCAACCAGACCTTTTATACAGGTAGTGGAAGCGGCAGTGAGAAAGAAAAATAAGCACTACTGCACCGTCTGTGCAGCATGAGCCATGTTAAATTAATTGGTGTCCTAATCATATAGGGAAACTTAGACTACTTGTCTTACTGAGAGGTGCATTGTTCCAGGACTGGAAAGCCACACACAACCTCCTTAAATTTGTAGAAAGAGAGGAAAGATCCTATTCGTTTTTAATTTGAATATGACATCCAATTCTTGATGTTATAAATTGTGAAGAATTAAATATGATGTCAGGTAAAGATGGCACGGTGGCACAAAGTCAGGGACCCAGGTTCACTTCCTGCCTTGGGTCTCTATCTGTGTGGAGTCTGCACATTTTCCCTGTACCTGCGTGGATTTCTTCCTGGTGGTCAGGTTTCCTTCCACAGCCCAAAGCTGTGCAGGCTACATTGATTGGCCGTGCTAAATTCCTCCTTAGTTTCCGGGAGATTAGTAGGATAAATACATGGATTTCGGGGCTAAGACCTTGGTGGAATTGTTGTCGGTGCAGACTCAATGGACCAAATGGCCTCTTTTTGTACTGTAGGCGTTTGGGCCTACAAAGTTGGGCAACTCTCATCCCTATTCCAAGACATAGGGAACCTTAAACATCACAATGTTGTTGTCTGATGTTAAGCTTTTATAATTTGCCATGAAAAATCGAGTAAGACATCCTTTCCATAATTTATGAACCTGTTCGTTTCCCGTGTTGTTAATAGATCAGAGTAAGCTGCAGTAACATCCTATATTGTTGTGAAAAGAGCTGGCATGCTTCAAGGAGTACCAATCGACATGTAAAGGGGAATTAGAGATAGCTCAAGAACTTAACTATCAAATACAGTTTAAGAAAATTCGAAGAATGCTGTATTGTCAGTTAGACATCTTATCACGGAAAAGCTACGATGCCGATTAACATTAAATAAGATAACCCATTTAACTCTGCAATTAAGATTAGTCTGGGATCTTAACAAAGTTGCAGATTCCGGGATTTGGATCCTCATACTGCAGGAGATCCCGGGATGTGGATCCTCACATTGCAGGATATTCTAAGATATGGGTCTTCACACTGCAGGAGATTCTAGGATGTGGATCCTCACACTGTGGGAGATTCCAAGGTGTGGGTTTTTACACTGCAGGAGATTCTGGGATGTAGGTCTTCACACTGTAGGAGATTCCGGGATGTGGGTCTTCACACTAGGAGATTCCAGGAAATGGGTCTTCACATTGCAGCTACTGGAAAGAGAGAGTGGAGTTCTTGGAATGACTGACGTGCTTTGGGTCAAGCGTGGGGAGTGCTTTGGTGGAATGGAGTCTAGTTGCCGAGTGGGACTGCTGGGTCTTTAGGAACAGACATGGGCAGTGTGTGTAGGTGTAAATGGGCACGATGAGGCAGAAGAGGGGAAAAGTGTTCAAGAGATTTGTGATTCAATATTTATGAGATGGAGGCAGGATGGGTGTATATGTGTCATGGGATAACTTGGTAGGTTTTGGACTCAACCAGAAAAATCACAAGTGTCATGGACACTTGCAAATATCTAGATCATTTCAACAGATGAGAATGTGAAAGGCAATGGCTCAGCCTGTGTGGGAGGCTTATTGTACATGATTAACAAGGGCCCTGGCAAAGATCCTTATTACCCCAAATATAGGGACTCACGGAGGCAGCCTGGGGTGTTTTGCTGATACGCGTTGGTGACCTGGGCAGGAAGGGTGCACAGGAATAAGGGCTATGAATCACAGCTAAACCACATCAGACCTCACTAAAGTGCAAGTGTAGTCTAGTTACAAAAGTATAAGATCATTACCAAAAATAATGCACGCGTGCGACCGCGTGTGAAATCGTATCTTCTTAATCTTTCATTCCTACCACTCTAGGTCCTCCCCCGATATCCACACCTGGAGGCAGTTTGCTGTCCAATTTATCCTGTTGGTTTGAATGATCTTAGCTGCTGTCCTCTGGAGGTTCAGAGCTTACTTCAACAAGCTTGCTGTGGAGCAAGTGTTCCCTCTGTGCTCACAGACATTGAGGTTTAAGGGGCCGCAGACAAGGGAACATCTGAAGGGCTGGACACACAGTCAATATTTAAGAACTCAGCGACCAACACAAGCGAGTACTCCACTACCATAACAGACTTCATTAGTAAGTGCACAAAAAAACCAAATCTGAGTGATTCCCAACCGGAAACCATGGATGAACAGGGTCATCCACTGCTTACTGATGCCAGGCCTGAGACATTCAAGTTGAGTCACACTGAGTTTACAAGAAATCTAGATACGATCTACGGAGAATCATCAAAGATGCCAAGAGGCAGAACTGGGCCAAGCTGGAGTCCCAAACTAGCTACGCAACCACACACCAATTTTGGAAGGTCTACATGATATAACAGGCAACAAGGTGAAGATGTGTAGAATCACCGACAATTATGCACACTGTCCCGATCAAAACTATGCCTGTTTTGAGCAAGGGGTCAGCTAGGGGACATCTTCTGAATCGGAAGCCTCAGTCAAACCAGTATCCGAGATCACCATTGTAGACATCAGATTGGCCATCTTGAAAGTTAATCCATGAAAAGCGATTGGCCCGCAAGGGGTACCCAGATCTGATCCTGCACAGATGAGCCAGCAAGGGTATACAGACCACTTGTACACCAGTCTGAGCTTCCTACCTACTTCAAGAAAACAACCATCATCCTTGTATCAAAGAAAAGCCAGGCAGCATGCCTTATTGACTACAGCCCGATGGTTCTGAACCCATCATTATGAAGGTCTCTGAAAGGTTAATCATGGCATGCATCAACTCTGGTCTCCTAGATTGCCTAGATCCACTACGTTCGCCTTTCAATGCAATAGTTCCACAGCAGATGCAATCTCCCTGGCTCTATATTCAACTCTGGAACATCTGGACAACAAGAACACATACATCAGATTCCTACTTATTAACTGCAGCTCAGCCTTCAACACCATTATTCTTAAAAAACTCATCTCCAAACTCTGTGGCCCAGGGCTTAGTTCCTCCTCTGAGACTGAATTCTAGACTTCCTAACCCGCAGACCGCAATCAATAATCTCTTCCATGATCATCCCCAATTGGTGCTCTACAAAGCTATGTTCCAGCCCCTTACTATCCTCATTATACACATAAGACTACATGGCCAAATTCCCCTCCCATTTTCAAGTTTGCTGATGACACTAGCATAGTGGATCGGATCTCAAACAATGATGAGATAGAGTATAGGAAAGAGAAAAAGAATCTGGAGAACTGGCATGATGACAATAATCTTTCCCTCAATGTCACTAATATAAATGAGATAGTCATCGACTTCAGGAAACATAATGGAGGATATTCCCTGTCTACACTAATGGTGAAGTGGAAATGGTCAAGAACTTTAATTTTCTCGGCATACATATTACCAGCCATCTGTCCTGGTCCCTACATTGGGTGCTTTGTCAGGAAAGCACACCAACACCTCTACTTCTTCAGAGGCTAAGGAAATTCAGCATGCCCACTGTCACTCTCACCTACGTTTATGAATGCACCATAGCACGCTGTCTGGATAAATGACAGTTTGGTATGGCTCCTGCTTTGACCAAAACCATAAGAAACTACAAAGGATTGAGAATGGAGCCCAGTCCATCATGCAAACCAACCTCTCCCATCCATTACTCTGGCTACACTTCCCGCTGCCTCAGAAAAGCAGGCAGTTTAATCAAGGACTCTGGACACTCCAACATACTCTCTTCCACCTTCTTCCATAGGGAAAAAGATACAAAATTCTGAAATCATGAACCAAGTGAGTCAAGAACAGCTGTTTTTCTGCTGCCATCAGACTTTTGAATGGATCTACCATATATTAAGTTGATCTCTCTCTACTCTCTACTAATGAATATTACATTACAATCTGCACCCTCTTCTTTTCTTCTCCACTAAGTACTCCATGAATGATATGTTTTGTCTGTGTAGGGTGCAGGAAACAATACTTTTCACTGCATGCAATTATACGTGACAATAATAATGTACTCTCTGGGTTTTAGAAGAATGAGAGAAGATCAAATTGAGGTATTCAAAATGATAAAAGGTATGGATAAAGTAGACATAGAGCAGATGCATCCGCTAGTGGGGCATTTTAAGACAAGAGTCATAGTGTCAGAATAAGGGGTAAAAATTTACAACAGAGTTGAGGAGAAACTACTTCTCCCAAAGGATTGTGAATCTGGGGAATTTGCTTATCCAAAGTGTGATGGATGCTGGGACAGTGAGTAAATTTAAGGAAGAGTTAAACAGATTTTTGCTTTAATGGGTTGAACGTTTATGGGGAGAAGACAGAAAAATGGGGATGAGGAGCATATCAGCCATGATTGAATGGCAGAGCTCCCAAATCTTATGAAATTATGATCTTATCAAATCAAACTATTAGAATCCAAATTCTCTATCTGTTTGGATACACTGAACAGAATTTCAGTGTATCCGAACAGATGCTGGAGTTCAACTTTCACAGTAATTTCTTGCAGTCTTAATATAAGCTTACTTGTAACATAATAAATAAATTTGAAACTTTACTGTCTCCACAGATGCTGTCAGACCTGCTGAGATTTCCCAGCACTTTCTGTTTTTTATTTCAGATTCCAGCTTCTGTAATAGTTTGCTTTTATCTCAATGTACAGTGAAACTTTTTTTTATTCACAGCATAATACTTGGATAGTACAATAATACCTTAGGCATGGGGATTAAGAAAAACACAATACAAATAACAAAAGAAACATTATATAGTTTCAACATCATGAACAAAGCTTTGTCCTAGTGAATGGTTGGGAAAACAGATAATTGGAGGTTTCGTTTGTAGCTAATAACACCTTGAGATGGCATACATGATCTGAAATCATAAGGTTTTATTTTATTGTTTATCTCAGTGCAAGCCCTATCTTGTTTGATTGTTGCTTTGACACTAATACTCTTCACTGTTTTGGAATCTTTGATGGGATGGGACAATGAATGTCATTGAGCCAAATGCCAAATATTATTTTCACCTAGATTGTGTGCCAACATTAAGAAAATGCCATCGAAATTCTGTGCAACATTTCTTTCTACAACCTTTTAAGAAAAGCTCAATAATAATTGCAACAAAAATAGGCCTATTCCTTGAGACAAAATGGCAGCAATTCAAGTTCACTTCAGTAAAAAGTTACGGGCTGATGTTCTGAATGCACATTTCCAACATTGGAAACACATATGCATCTCTTTGACTTTATGTCCATTAATAGTCAAGGTGTGGAGATGTTGGCGTTGGACTGGGGTAAACATAGTAAGAAATCTCACAACACCAGGTTAAAATCCAACACGTTTGTTTGGTAGCAAAAGACATTAGCTTTCAGAGCGCAGCTCCTTCATCATTGACGGAGGTGTATAAGATTTTGATGAGTATAGATAGAGTGAGTGCAAGCAGGCTTTTTCCACTGAGGCTAGAGGAGAAAAAAAAACCAGAGGCATGGGTTAAGTGTGAAAGGAGAAAAGTTTAAAGGAAATATTAGGGGGGGGGGATTCTTCACACAGAGAGTGGTGGGAGTGTGGAATGAGCGGCAGATAAAATGGTAAATGCAGGGTCACTTTAACATTTAAGAAAATCTCAAATGTTCATGGGTGAGAGGGGTGTGAGAGATATAGTCCAAGTGCAGGTCAGTGGGACTAGGCAAAAAATGGTTCGGCACAGACAAGAAGGGCCAAAAGGCCTGTTTCTGAGCTATAATTTTCTATAGTTCTATCAAGTGAGTGGAATTTCAGTTCACAAACAAGACATATAAACACACTAACTCAATTCGCAAAATAATGGCTGGGATACGAGTCTTTACAGGTAAGCAAATCTTTAAGGTACCGACAAGTGGAGAGAGGGTTAAGCACAGTTAAAGAGATATATATTGTCACCAGCCAGAATTGTTAGTGAGATTTTGCGTGCCCAGGCAAGTTGTGGGGGTTAAAAATAATGTGACGTGAACCCAAGATCCTGCATTGTCTGCAGTAAACTACCAGCCTTCAGGAGAACAGTGACCATTGCACCACGCAACCATGCCAGAGCAACATCTACAAGACATGTGGGATCATAGACACGGATGCCATAATCTGACGTGAGAACATTTTCCACCAGGTACATGGCACATGTACTTGCAACTTGGCCAACGTTGTCTAGCTGATACACTGCAGGAAAAAATGTCCCTCACCATGATACATTGGGGAGATCATGCAGACTCTACAACAACAAATGAATGAACATCGCTCAACCATCACCAGGGAAGAGTGTTCTCTTCCTGTTTGGGGAACACTTCAGAGGTCAGGGGTATTCGGTCTCTGATCTTTGGGTAAGCATTCTCCAAGGCGGCCTTCAACTGGAATCTTGGGTTCATGTCTCACTATCTATAACCCCCATGACTTGTCTGGGCTTGCAAAATCCTACTAACTGTCCTGTCTAGAGACAATGCACACTCTTTAACCTGTGCTTAACCCTCTCTCCACTCACATTGTCTGTACCTTTAAAACTTGATTACCTGTAAAGACTCTCATTCTAACCATTATTTTGTAAATTGAGTTTGTGTCTTTATATGTCCTGTTTGTGAACTGAAATCCCACTCAGCTGATGAAGGAGCAGCACTCCAAAAGCTAGTGGCTACCAAATAAACTTGTTGGACTTTGACCTGGTGTTGTGAGACCTCTAGCCCCATTAATAGTCAAGACAGTCAAGCTATTTTTTACAACGAGTATTAAAAAAGGTGAATGACTTCCAATATTTGGGATCATGAATGATAGCAACAGAAAAAGACATTGACCGGGATTCTCCGACCTCATCTATGGCTGAGATTCTCCATTCTTGTGAATGGAGATTTGGCTGAGCATCAAATTCTCCATTCTCATTGGCAGCGATGATATGTACAAGATCTGAGATTCCTAGCCATTAACACCAGAACTGATGAGGTTTAGTAACCTTCCAATCGAAATAATAGAATCTGGGATGCATAAAACGGGTCATGAAGGATAACTCCATGATGCTTACAAGCATAGAGCAATTAAAATTATGATATAGCAGTAAATGGTTCATCCCTTGAGATTTTTGATTTGATTTGATTTAAATTATTATTGTTATATGTACTAATATACAGTGAAAAGTATTGTTTCTTGCACACTATACAGACAAGACATATCATTCATAGAAAAGGAAATGAGAGAGTGCTATAATGTTACAGTCACAGCTAATGCACAGAGAAAGAGCAACTTGGTGCAAGGTAGGTCCATTCAAAAGTTTGATGGCAGCAGGAAAGAAGCTGTTCTAGAGTCAGACTTTTGCAGCTTTTCCCGATTGAAGGAGGTAGAAGAGAATGTCTGGGTAATGTAGAGTCCTTGATTATGCTAGCTGTTTTTCCGAGGTAGTGGAAAGTGTAGACAGTGTTAATGGATAGGAGATTGGTTTGTATGATGGACTCGGCTTCATTCACGACACTTTGTAGTTTCTTGTGGCCTTACAGATTATGTCCCTTGTTCTAGGCTTTCCCACAAAATGAAATAACTTAATTTTATATAGTCTACATTATTAAAAATCATTTTAAAGACCTCTAGATCATCTCTCAATTTTCTAAAAAGGTAAAGATGCAGGTGCTGAACTGGGGTGATCACAGTAAGAAGTCTCACAACACCAAGTTAATATCCAATAGGTTTATTTGGAATTAGGAGCTTTCGAAGCACTGCTCATTCAGCTGGTGAGTCTCTTCTAAAATGGACATGTAACTGTTTATACAATTTGTCTTCATAATATAACCTTTTAAGCCCTGATAAGTTTCTTCTGAATCTGCACTTCATGTCATCCAGGACCATTGTCTCCTTCCTGAGGTGGAGATCACAATATTGAACGCAGTACTTTAGATGTGGTCTGACCAAAGCCAAAATGAATGACAAGGATCCTTTTCATCCAACTCTTGAGATAAAGGTCAACATCCCGTGAGACTTTGATTGCTTTCAGAAACGATGCACTAGTTTAGTGATTTGTGTACCTGGACACAAGTTTTGACATATTTGGAGACTTCCTGAGAAAGTGGAAAATAAATGCAGTTAAGCTGACACAAGATTGCTCAGAAAGCTTTCAGCTGGAAATACCATGTACTTAATAAGCTACTTACAGAGGCTTTGACAAAATAATAACAGCAATAAAACACGAAAGGATGAGGCTTGCTGGCCATTCTTACAGAGCATGAGGACAAAATGTGAAAACAGAAACAGAGATTGGTCTAGAATGAAATATACTCAACTTGTATAGAAATTCCCACAGAGAAATGATGATGAATGATAAATAAAGAATATCAGTGGACAGTTACAGCTCCTCTGACAATAGCTGATTGATTGATGATGAAAAGCAACAGACAGAAAATCATTGGAGCAATTTCCTGATAGGTTCTCCTATTGGAAACCATAGCTCTACAACATGAAGAAGCTGTCTTGATAGTTTCATGGGGACTATAGTTCACTAAACAGAACAATTTGATCTTTGACTTGTCCTGAGTTCAGTCATCTCCTCAGTGGTACCGAACATCGAATTCTCCATTCTCACTGGCAGCCCTGGCAGGCTCTGAACGGCTGGAGAATTGCAGCCCAAGACACACGCATATGAACCAATTGATTGAACTGTTGGGTGGCCAATGACATTTGTTGAACTTTACCCTAGCACTTTCAGGAAAGGAAAGAGTAAACAAGCACTACTCAGCTAATGGTAGGGCATTGGGGAATGTTATTGAAGAAAGAGATCTCAGGGTACATGTTGATAGCTCCTTGAAAGTGGAATCACAGGTGGACAGGATGGTGAAGAAGGCATTCCGCTTGCTTGGTTTCATTGGTCAGATCATTGAATATAGCAGTTGGGATGTCTGGTTGAACTTGTATGAAACATTGTTAGGACCATATTTGGAATACTATGTACTGTTCTGGTCACCCTATTATAGACGGGATATTATTAAACTAAAAAGAGTTCAGAAAAGATTTACTAGGATGCTATTGGGGCTTAACGGTTTGAGTTATAAAGGGAGGTGGGATAGACTGGGACCTTTTCTCTGGAGTGTAGAAAGCTCATGGGTGATCTTATAGAGATCATAAAATAATGAAGGGCATAGATCAGTTAAATAGCCAATATCTTTTCCCAAAGGTAAGGAGTCTAAAACTAGACGGCATAGTTTTAAGGTCGGAGGGGAGAGATATAATAGCATCTGTAGGGGCAATTGTTTCACACAAAAGGTGGTGAGTGTCTGGAGCAAGCTATCAGAGGTATTAGTAGAGGCAGATACAATATTGTCTTTTAAAAAGCATTTAGACAGTTACATAATAAGATGGGTATAGAGGAATATGGGCCAAATGTGGGCAATTGGGACTAGCTTCTGGGTTTAAAAAAAGAGGGCGGCATAGACAAGTTGGACCAAAGGGCCTGTATTCATGCTGTAAACCTTTATGACTCTATGGCTAGAGAGGCATAAAATGACTTTGTTCAGAGGTTCAGCAGTAATTTCTTGCCTAGACCTTGTCTTCTAATATACGGTCAGAAGCAAGATTGTATTTTTTTAACGTCTATTTTAACAGTACTCTGTCTGACCACTCTGTGTCTGTTCATGTACACTTCTACCTTTCTCAGTGGCTTGCAAGAATTTATCGCTATTATTAAGCTGACTTAATGACTTGGCTATGCAATTATTACTGGTAGTGCGTAAAAGATTTTTGTAATATTTAAGATACAATTAATCGCATTTCAGTGAATTGTTTCAGCATCACATCAGAGTTTTTGAGCTGGAATTTGCCAAAGATAATCATTATAAACATGAATTATTGCTTAAAAATTAAAAAAGAGCAGCATGAACATAATGCTAAGAACTTAATTGGTTTTATATTCCTTCTTGATATTTAGGCATTCCTAGCAAGGTCAGCATTTAATGTCTCTCCCTAGTATGGCAGAGAAATGTAGACACTAAAGTTTAATTTTAAAGTTAAAGTTTATTTTTGTCATAAGTAGGCTTACATTAACACTAATTACACTACATTAATGAAGAAACTGTGAAAATCCCCTAGTCACCACACTCTGGCGCCTGTTTGGGAACACTGAAGGAGAATTTAGCATGGCTAATGCACTAATATGCACATCATTCAGATTCTAGTTACGTGCAGGCCTGTTACACATAAAAAGAGGCTTGTATTACAATAAATACAATAAATAAGGGTTTGTATTTCAATAAAATTTACTCAATATTATTTAGCACTAAAACACTTTACTCACAACCCACATCTAAGCTAGCTGCGCTATTCATGGCTCATCTAATTGAGAATGGTGAATACCTTATGCTACGCTGACTAGCCCGTAACCAGATACAGTGTAATTTCTATGTGTGTATGTATGCTGTACACGTGGCCTGAATTTCAATGACGCACCGCAGAGTTTTGTAAAGGGCTGCATGAGCGAAAGGGTTAATTCCCTGTACAGAGGAAATTTGTTTATCAGGCATTGGTAGACAACAGATAGTCCAAAAGCCAACCGTATCATCTTCTTGTACTTGACCACAATGGTGGTAGTTCCCATGATCTGAACTTAAAATAGACCACTTGCAGCGGTGAGTCCACTGGTATCAAAAAAACTTTGGTCGCATTGATAATTATAATGGACAAACCTATTTATAACACGAAGTTGAAATGAATTCCCCACCCCTCGTGTGTAAAACAACTAAGGTAGTTTCATTTATATTTTTTAATAGTTCAACAGATATCGTAGGCTGGTACAACAAAGGCAGATTTTGCAGCGAGAAGTTTGTTTATTGTGTACTGGGGCCTCCAGGTGCGTGCAAGCCTTCAGTCCTGCGGTCAAGGATGTGGTTAAAAAGCAGGCTCGATCGTTTTTGCAGGCTGGAAAGGAAGCAGCAAGTTTTTTTTGCAGCGCAGCAGCTCGATACAGGGGCTGTTTTTTTTTCGCTCAGCTATCTTCGATTCAGGTCACCTGATGCTGGTTGGCCCAGTTTCGTGACAAGGCAGCAAGGGCCAGTTTCCGGAGTGAGAAGCAGTGATGACGTGCTACGCGCTGTCGGAGTATAGCACGACTGTGAGAAAGGAACCAGTGCTTGCGCGCTTAGCCCCTTTCCAGTAAATGAGTACAGCTGCCGTGTATCACAAGTGATAACAGATCGGACACACGTCTGAGAAACTGAAAACTGCTGCATTCTGCAAGAAAAAGCTCTGTGAGCTAATCAATAAACATAAAAATTAAAATACTCACTTGCTGTGAATTGTATAACTACCTGCGCTCAGAGGAATTGCAATTAATTATGTGCACAATAATCAAACTCTTCTATGCATTGAGTAGAAACTGAAAATCCCAAACCATTTTTTTTTGTCTCCATGACGTTCATTTTGGTTAATGGAATGACAGAAGTTTTCAATTCATGTCAAATGGATCACTTTTTCCCTCCTGAATCTTTCACTCAATCTGGCGTACTGCCCAAATTATATCCCCTTGACCTTGCACATGTAGCATTGCATGACCTCTTAATTGTTCATCCAATGGCTCCAACGTAGGGAAAATAAAATGGGGTCATCTGCATGACTGGTTGAGCCAGACGGGATGGGTTTCCTCATCTCAACTTTCCTGTGACAATTATACTCACTTGGCTATAACTTGAACCTGGCTTTATTATCCTGTGTTTTAATAAAAGCTGTTGGAAGGGTTGAGATTTGCAATTCTAACGTAAACAGATCTAAACTTCCAAAAGTTAACGTAAGGCAATAAAGTAGATCAATTATACAAAAATTAGTTCAACTAACTTGGCTAACTATGAAGCGTTTCAAAGTGACTAAATTCAGAAATATGTGTGTGTTTTCTTGAGACACAATACATGACCACATTACATGGTACTTTCAGATACAAACACTGAGAATTTTTTAAACAACTCATACGTTGAGAGTTGACAGGTCTGGGGTCTTTCTTCAGAGGGAAGGAGAGAGGGAAACTAATATTGAACAGGACAAGTGGATGAGGAGGCATGGCAGGCACTTTGGGTAATTTCTGACCAGCGTATTTCACAGAGGATGCTTCTTGGGTGGAACTCTATAACCACAACAAGGGTGGCACAGTGACAGAGTGACTCACTGTGCTGGCTCACAGCGCCAGGGACCTGGGTTCGATTCCCAGCTTGGGTCACTGTCTGTGCGGAGTTTGCACATTTTCTGCGTGAGTGCAGCGGTTTCCTCCCACAGTCCAAAAATCATGCTGGTTAGCCGCACTGACCATGCTAAGTTCTCTCTCAATGTACCCGAACAGGTGCAGCAGTGTGGCAACTGGAGGATTTTCACAGTACTTCATTGCAATGTTAACACTGTGACACTAATAAATAAACTTAAACTTAGAGGTAGCTTCAGAAACTATACCAACAGCCTTTCTATAGAGGTTGAGACAATTAATCTCACAAAATGGGTAGGGAAATTATTTTGTAATGAATTTGGGCCACTGCAATTTTAGGCAGCAAAATAAAGAAGCGTGGCACAGGCTTGACTTTTATTCCTTAAAAGAAACTGATCTAACTTTATTTACCATCTATGCATCCTTCTGGAATACTCAATCTTCTTTTGGCGAATGCAGCTTGGACATACCCAACTCTCCTGCTAGTGTCTATAGCTTCACTCAGCTCCTCTACATCTACAAAGAATTCCTCAATGGAAATAATTAGCAGCCAAGAAGAGAAGTCTGATTTTGATGTAAAATAAAAGTTCCATTGATTTTTGGGAGTTAGTCTGGTCAATTCTTTTGAATCTTTAAAAAAAACAAGAACTTTATATCCAAAGTTCATCTTACAAATGAATCTATCAAGAGAGTATTTGACCCATCAACACTCACTTTAACCATTAACTTCTGATGCATTATTCACCACACCAAGCAATAGATGAACTCAAGGAAGGTATGGTTATTTGGTGGTGCTATTAGCTGGTGGTGAACTTTTGCCTAAACTTTTTTTGAGTGTTTTTCCCTCTTTATCTTGGCATTTATGTGTTTTGCTTAAACTGGTTGTAAAACTTAATTCAGCTTCCGGCTGTGAAGGGAGTTTACTTTAATCAGTCATTAATAAAAATAGTTTTGCAGCAAAATGTGAAGAATTGGATAAATATCCAAAGGGAAACAATTTTGCAGAGCCACAGAAAAAGAGTAGGCAGGAATGGGGAGTAATAGCTCTCTCTTAATGAGATGAGACTGTTGGTGAGTTAATCATTTCTACACAGTGACATGTATCTTTAATGTCTAGACTGTTTCTACGCGAAGAGGTTCCATTCTACGTCTCGTTGATAAGTCTCACAACACCAGGTTAAAGTCTAACAGGTTTATTTGGTATCACGAGTTTTCAGGGTGTTGCTCCTTCCACAGGTGAGTTCTGGTGTTGTGAGATGTCTTACTGTGCCCACCCCAATCCAACTCCAGCATCTCCACATCATGTCTCATTAAAGCATGGATGATTGTGCAAGAAGGTAAATTGTCTTGGAAGAAACATGACTGAAAAGTGAAATAAACCATTTATTATTTGGTGGTTAGCTTGGTGCTGCAGAATTAATATGCACATAGCCATGCCAAAGATAGTTATTTTTTAAATAACTTTTTAAAATTGTCATTCGAAGTATGAACTTAGCCCCTTTTGCTGTGATAATCAGTTTTGGAGCATTTGAAACTCAGCAAAGCATTCATAATGGGCTCAGCTATAATAACAACACTTGGAAAATGTCAACAATGAAGTCAATTGAAACTATAGAGGGCAATGGCTCCTCAATTATTTGTTTTAATTTACATCAAATGTTCTTGTCAATCAATTCACTTCAGCAATGGGTGTTTACTTTTTTACTCTAACTGAAAGTTACAGCCTCTTTTTCATTTTAAAGGGCTGGAGATTTAAATCACTCTGACCATGACATTTAAATACACTTTGTCTGCTGCTAATGAGTAGTCATGTCACCTCCAAAACTTTGTGGTTTCCACATTGTAAATTAAAGCACTGGAACAGCAAACATAGGTTCTGCTTGAACTCAACACTAATTTGATATGGTCCTGCTGAGTCTGAGTTTCCCACATATGTGATTCACTCTCATTCTCCCCGCTCTCCTACCAGCAACAAATGGATCTGTTGGGAATGAGAGCAGGATTTCCATATCCAGATTCCATTCGTTAAAGGCCTCCAGATTCAATAACATAACAAACCATTTGATCTTTAGCAAAATATTTTTCATCTTTCAGCTCCATTGATAATCTTTACCTTTCCATGCTTTCATATCATTTGTTACGTTGTGCATTGTTGACATATGTAAAATGCCTCAGAAAATCAGAGCTTTGGATTAATTCCAACCAGACATCTATTGCCTGACAAGTTACCTTTGATAAACAGTATCAAAGCATGCCATCAATGTTCTCACCTGTGTGGTGAGTATCTGCATTGTTAAACAACTGTCTAATAATAAGGTAGGAAATGAGGTTTAAAGTGTGAAATATCTCACATTGCAGAGAAGATTCTATTTTCTGAGCCAGGACAATTCGACATTTGTATTAAAGCTCACGGCAAATTCATTCTGTACTTCACATGCAACAGAGTTCCAAACATTTTTTTATACATATAGAGAATATGGTTTTAAAAAAAGTCAATGGAACCCTCACTAATAAGTCCTATGCTGTGGAGAAACACCTAATAAGTAAGTAGTACTTGTGGTGAACTGGCTATTCATTTAACAGAGCGAACTTGTTCATATGAATCATTAGTTAAGTAGTCAATTGATCGATCTGGTCTTTCTATTTTTGGAACACTACAGATCAAATTGACCAGCTTTGTCAAAATGCTTGGTCCATGTCTCCAACTAACTGCAACTGAAGGATCTTTACTTTTAAATCACTGGTCAGATTGTTAAAAAAAAATGCATTTTTTGGAGCTAGATTGATTTTCAAATTCTTCGCCACTGAAGCTAAGAACATTTTTTGAGGTATTTTGGAGGGAATTATTGTAAAGGTTAAAAATCAGAAGGAAAGCTAAAATGTGCAGAGTAAAATGCTAAAAGAAACTCCAGAAAAATCATTGCGTGTCTCATTCTTGCTTCTTGTCATCATCCAACCCATCCCATGGTCAATCACTTAATCCATTGTTGTGAAATAGAACAGAAATTACACAGCAAGCAGCTCAATCAACACCTGAAAGACAAAAATGGATCGTTGTTAAAGAAATTTTGATTGAAGGTCACATCCAAGATGTTAATCAGCTTTTGTTCTTTTTTGAACATCAATCAACCAGCATTCATGTTATTTTTTTTCTTTTCTCAGTTCAATACCATTTTTCTGATTCAAAAGGTTTAGGGTTCAAGCCCAACTTCAGAACTTGTGCACATGGTCTAGGCTGACACTTCCAGTGCAGTATTTAGACAGCCCTTTGGCTAAGGTATTAAATTATTCTGCCCTCGTGGAATGACCTTGTGCTATAATTTGAAAAATTGTCCTGCCTAATATTTATCTCACAAGCGTATCACCAAAAACCCTTTGTTTGGTGATTCATTGCCTTAATATTTGTGAGAATAGAACTCAAGGTCACAACTTCAGAGTGGAGGGATGCTCCTTTAAAACTGAGATGAAGAAGGATTACTTCAGCCAGAAGGTGGTGAATCTATGGAACTTATTGCTACATATAACTTCTTTCTTAGTTCAGGCAACATAATAGTTGGCGTAAAACTCAAATGGTTGACACAATAAAAGTAGAGGCAGGAAATCAAATCTTTGGCCAAGGATTTCTAGAGAAGAAAATGTCATTTGGTAGAGGCAATGTGGTACATGGTAATGATGAGTTAGGTGGTCCCGTTTTCTATTCAAGAGAATCTTTCCCGAAGGAATGCATGTCATTAAGGAAGTGGCGGTCGGGTTAGTGAAGGCACAGCAATATCCAATGTTTTATGCTTGCCATCTGCAGATGCCCTTACAGCAGATCACACGCCTATCTAATTGCCTGCCTATTAATTAAGAGGTGCTGTAGGTAGAGCTCTGTAACAAATCCAGGGAAATGTCTCTTTGTCTGTAAATGCAGATATTTCCCGATGGTCAAATCCTGCATCTACATAGAACATAGAACATAGAACATTACAGCGCAGAACAGGCCCTTCGGCCTTCAATGTTGCGCCGACCAATTAGGAAAAAGCAATGACCCTCTAACCTAAACCATTCTCTTTTCATCCATAAACTTATCTACTAACCTCTTAAACACCATCAAACTTGGTGCATCTACAACTGACGCAGGCAGGGCATTCCATACCCTTACCACCCTCTGGGTAAAGAACCTACCTCTGACATCCGTCCTATAACCACCACCACTTAATTTAAAGCTATGTCCCCTCATGCTAGCTTTCTCCATCCTAGGAAAAAGGCTATCACTGTCCATCCTATCTAAACCTCTAATCATCTTAAAAGTGCATTTGGTGCACTTTTAGTTGCTGAATCCCTTCCTCTAAAAAACATGAGCAAAGAGGATTTACATAACAACTCTTTTGCACTAATGTTGGAAAGTTTTCATGCCAAAAAGATAATAGTGCCAAAACTTTTGGCACAAGGCATGGCTATGACTAGTGCTGACAAAGAACAGAACAAAAACTTACAAGATAAATAAGAAAAATCAAAACACAATAAAAGGTCTTCCAATGCATCTCTTTAAATGCACACCGCATTGAGAATGACTAGTAGGGGAAGCAGTGGTATTGTCGCTCGAATAGCAATCCAGAAACCCAGGGTAATGCTCCGGGGACTCGGGATTGAATAAAAATCTGGAAATAAGAGTCTAACGATGACCACAAAACTATTGTCAAAAATCATAAAAATCCATCTGGTTCATTAATGTCCTTTAGGGAAGGAAATTTGCCATCCTCACCATATGCTGTGAGCTCCAAAATGAAAATTTAAGTTTATTTATTAGCGTCACAAGTATGGAATGCCCTGCCTGCGTCAGTTGTAGATGCACCAAGTTTGATGGTGTTTAAGAGGTTAGTAGATAAGTTTATGGATGAAAAGGGAATGGTTTAGGTTAGAGGGTCATTGCTTTTTCCTAATTGGTCGGCGCAACATCGAAGGCCGAAGGGCCTGTTCTGCGCTGTGATGTTCTATGTTCTATGTTCTATGTAGATGCAGGATTTGACCATCGGGAAATATCTGCATTTACAGACAAAGAGACATTTCCCTGGATTTGTTGGGAACACTGACAGAGCTTTAGCATGGCAATGTGAATGGTTCACTCTTGTCTGCCCTCAGGGATGAGCAATAAATGCTGGACTTAGCCAACAAAGCTCTCATCCCATAAATGAATTTCTAAAAAAGCCGCAGGAACCCATTTAATCCCTGAGGATCATTGATTTACACAATGCTATTTGCAGACTCTAAGAATGGATGTCCATGTAACACAATAGGTACCTCTTCTAAGCACTGTGACTAGGGAAAAAATGGAAGCTAATAATGGAAACCCACTCTTTTCCCCTTACATCATTCCCTTTTTCTTAACTTTTGTCTCCCCTTCCCTTTTTCTACATTTTACGTCTATTCCATCTTCCCCCTCCCTTCCCCAACATCTTCGTCTGTCACAGCTCACAGCTTCTCTGCCATTTGGTCGTTCATTCCCATTATTCTCTCTGCGGACCGCTATTAGCAGTCTTTTCCCATGATTTCTATGGCTATGACTCCCTCAGTCCCTCCCCCTGAAGTATAAATATCTCCCACTTTCTCTGCCCTTTAGCTTTGACAAAGGGTCATCTGTACTTAAAATGTCAGTTCTTTTCTCTCCTTACAGATGCTGCCCAGACCTGCTGAGATTTTTCAGGATTTTCTCTTTTAGTTTCAGATTCCAGCATCCACAGTAATTTGCTTTTATTAAATAATGGAAACCTTTGGTATTGCTCAGAAATCCAACCAAAGAACTAAGTGAGGTGTGAAATAGGTGGAAATCTATCACGGTAAACAATCTCTGCCCAAATTTCCAATCATTGACACATTTACCTGCATTTATTGGGGGTAACTGATTGAAAAGTTACCAGAATGCATCTGAAAACTGAATAGAATTAAGAGTTTCATAATAAGGTCGGAGTGTATTGTACATGAGGTTAAAACTGTGAGTTTTATATTAAGGGAGGGGTGTAATTGAGGGTGGAGCAGATAACAGAAATAACTGTAAACCTGATAATGAGGGTGGGGTGTGCTGCACAGTATAAAAATATTTTCTGGTTTTGTGCATTTCTTTAGCTCCGTGTTTCCAGCACAATTCACAACTTAAAAAGGAGTATGCTGAATGGAAGAATGCAGTCAGTCAGTTTTGATAAACAGTGAACCGTTCACCATTTTTAGAGGCAAAATAGAGGCAATTAAACTGCTTTTGGGGAGAGAGCCCTGAATCTGGGTTGTAAAGTTTTACATTTCGCTGATACAAGAGCAAAAAATTCTGAAATCTGAAATAAAAACAGAAGAAGTGCTGTGAAACCTCAGCAGATCAGACATCTGTGGAGAGGAATGGAGGCCAGAGTATTGAGCAGATGGAGAGGTTTTCCATCATAGTAGAACTGGTGGTGCGGGCCCGAATCCAGAAACCCCTGAGCCTGGCATCTGCCATTTTTGCAGGGGGATGGGAGAAGGAATGTGTTATTTCATGTGAATACC
The DNA here is from genome assembly GCA_024679065.1 of Sphyrna mokarran. Taxonomy (NCBI): domain Eukaryota; kingdom Metazoa; phylum Chordata; class Chondrichthyes; order Carcharhiniformes; family Carcharhinidae; genus Sphyrna; species Sphyrna mokarran. The sequence continues at coordinate 22,331,785 of JAGIQG010000024.1, read as the reverse complement.
TATGGTTCACGAGGGCAGCTACAAATGTTGAAGGGCACTGCCACAGTGAGATCTGGTTTTGGTTAGTGTCAAGAAAACTGTCGAAAGCACTGTCGAAAGGATTGTCAAGAGAACAGTCAAAAGAACAGTCAAAAGAACAGTTAACTGTCAAGGGAACTATCAAAGGAATAGTCAAAAGAACAATCAAGAGATCTGTCAAGGGAATTGTCAAGAGAACCGTTAAGACCCCTACCCTTTTTTCCTGCCACCTTGCCAGGTGTCACCTTCCCTCCCTGCTGTGAGATTCCCTCACAATTACTTGGGTTGGGACTTCAGGGTTTAGAATCTTGGGACTGCTTAAATTCCCAGTCCTGCCATTCAGGCAGGGCAATCAGATTGGTCTTCTGCCTGAGTCAGTGTTAAATGGAGAGTTAACTGACTGTGGCGCTGCCAGCATCAGAGGCAGCCGCTTCCTGCTGATAGGTTGGGTCTGAAAAATTCGATCACATGACACATTTTTAGGTCTCTCCCAAACCAAACATGTGCAAAGTAATAAAAAGCATAATGCTGCAAATGCTGGGAATCTGAACCAAAAACAGAAAATGCTGGAAGATTCAGCAGGTCTGGCACCATTTGTGGAGAAACAGAATTAACGTTTTGAGTCCGTATGAATCTATCTTAAAAATAATGCAAGGCAAGAAAAAAGTGCTTTCATCAGATGTTTATATTGTGAAACAGCAAAACGCTGAAACCTAAAGGATGTCCAAGAAGATAACCTCACGGATCATCTGGGTTGTCTCATGGGCATCCTAGGATCTGGGACTCCAGTTAGGAAACCTGGACTTTTGCAGATGCTGCATGTCAGGCGGATGTAGTTTTGTTGACAGCTCCAGATCCAGGGCTCAATTTTTATAGAATCATCAAATTCCTACAATGCAGAAAGGGATCATTTGGTCCATTGGGCTTGCAACAACAACAATCCCATCCAAGCCCTGTGCCCTGTATTTTCTGTGCTAAGCTCCCTGATACTAAGGAACAATTTAGCATGGCCAATCCAACATGCACACTTTTGGAAATTGGATGGAAATTGGAGCACCTAGAGGAAACCCAGGCCGACATGAAGAGAATGTGCAAACTCCAGATAGACAGTTACCAAAGGTTAGAATTGAATCTGGGTCCCTGGTGCTGTAAGGCAGCAGTACTAACCATGTGTCACCATGCTGCCACTGATATAACTAGTGACATTGCCATCCTATCAATAGCATATTTGACTATCTTCTGCAGCTTAGTGCAGTTTAAATATTTAAAAGGTCTGTAATGCTAAACACACAGAACGTATATCACATGAGTGAGTCCTGTCAGCGAGTCCCTGTTGCTGCACCCTTTTGCATCTATTTATATTTTTCTTTTAGTTGCATTGCTTTTGTGAAAATTACACTGGAAAATGAGTTTTGAGAGAGAGGAGAGGTCAAATGGAATGGTGTTCATTTAATTTGAGAACATAAGAATTGATTACAGACTATCATCAAGGTTTAGTGATGAGGGAAGTCAGGAATTCAACATCAGGTGACAGCAAACTTGGTGCTTAAAAACCTGAAAGGAAAACTTTTGGGCTCTGGAGAAGACCTGATGGGCCAAATGGTTTAATTCTGCTCCTATATCTTAAAGTCCTGGGAAAATGTAATTAGTGTGTGTGAGTATGCATGATTCGTGGGAGGAAAGAATAGGTGAATTAAGTCAATATTTTTGAAAATCAGATAAAGCAAAAGAGAAAGTTCTGAGGTACACTGATGAGGCTTAAAATAGAAGGAAGTTTGAGATGCACTGTCGCTACATAAGTGAGAAATTTAATAGAAGATGAAGTGAGAAGCATGATGATGCATGCAACCCACTGTTGGAGAGATGTCACATTTATGCATCTATGTGGTTCCTTTCGATGGAACAATTAATTTGACTTGAGTGCATGCAAAGATGAGTGAAGGAACACTTCCAGAGAAAGTTCACGGTGCTCAGTGACCCACTCTGCAGGAGAATGTTGACTACATGCTTTAAGGGTAAATTAAGATGGCATAAAGAGAAGATAGTTGTAAGTACAATGGGTATTTAATACATGGAATTCATGAAAAGTTGAGCTGCTAAAATCATTAAATCTCCTGCATTGTAAGCAAGTATACAGAACATGGCACCTGGTATTAATGTTCATTGTTTCTATAACAGGAGTAATATTATTAATCCCCTAGTTTTAGCCTGATATTACCTTCCTTAATCCAGTCTGTTCACATAAAAAGTTAACCACCATAAACCGCCACAGAAAACTTGTACTAAGCTAAGCTGATACAAATATTGTGATGATTACAATGCAGTTAACTCCAGGCACTTGGTTTGAGGGAAGGAGCTACAGGATTCTGCCACGAGCATACCACTGGTAGGAATTTCCTTGCAAGTTCTCCCTGCGATAACTCTGGTGATGGAATGCAAAGAGTTCTGGACACATCGGGGCTGGAAGTGGTCTAAATCATTTGGAAGAATCGGGGTCAAATTGACTTAGTAGACTATTTTAAATGTGCCTGATTCATGCAGAAGACGATTGGATGTGGTATAAAATAAGCCCCTGATTCACCATTAGCCATTAATTCTACAACATCAGACTGCCGAAATAGATCAATTTCATCAGCATAATGTAAATTGTGTCTTCAGTGACCTTTCCTGCAACCACTGAGAAAAGTGCTGGCACTTGTGATGTGCTCATTCATGTGGTCGCTCCTTTTGAATTGAACTGACAGAGCCACGACAAGTGCCCTATGGCACACAGAAACGCAGAATATATCCATAGTAAAAGGATAACAAGACGCGACAGCTAGCAGCCACATCTCAGCACTCTTGTTGAGCAACTGATAAAAGATCCAGTGTCTGGTTCTGCCAAACAGCATCCCCTCACTGTCATATAATCACCATCAGTATTGTGTGTCGGTACATCAGAGAAATGGAGAATTCTGAGATCTCCGTTCTTTGTGCTTGTAAGTTGTAATGCCTGTCTCTTTACTTGCTGAAACTCTTGCACCAGTGTGCAATTTTCCACACAGCAAGGGGAAAATCCCCAATTACAAGTGGTTCCCCTGGTTAAGAGAGTGGGCAAAGAAGTGACAGATGGAATACAATGTCGAAAAGTGTGAGGCTGTGCACTTTGGAAGGATGAATGGAGGCATAGGTTATTTCCCAAATGGGGAAATGCTTAGGAAATCAGAACTCAAAGGGATTTGGGAGTCATTGCTCAAGGTTCTCTTAAGGTTAACATGCAGGTTCAATCAGCAGTTAGGAAGGCAAATACAATGTTAGCATTCAAGTCGAGAGGGCTAGAATACAAGAGCAGAGATGTACTTCTAAGGCTGTATAGGGCTCTGGTCAGAATATTGTGAGCAGTTTTGAGTCTCGTATCTAAGGAAGAATGTACTGACCTTGGAAAGGGCCCAGAGAAGTTTCACAAGAATGATTCCTGGAATGATGAGCTTGTTGTATGACGAATGGTTGAGAACTCTGGGTCTGTACTCTTTGGAGTTTAGAAGGATGAGGGGGGTAATTGTATTGATACTCACTGGATACTGCGAGGCCGAGATAGAGTGGACGTAGAGATGATGTTTCCACTAGTAGGAAAAACTAGGGCACAATCTCAGCTAAATGAACAATCCTTTAAATCAGAGATGAGGAGGAATTTCTTCAGCCAAAGAGTGGTGAATCTGTGGAACTCTTTGCTGCAGAAAGCTGTGGAAGCCAAGTCATTGAATGTCTTTAAGACAGAGATAGATAGATTCTTGATTGATAAAGGGATCAGGGGTTACGGAGAAAAGACAGGAGAGTGGGGATGAGAAAAATATCAACCATGATTGAATGGTGATGTAGACTCAATTGGCCAAGTGGCCTAATTCCACTTTTATGTCTTATGGTCTTAGAGCTCCCCAATTCTATGAAGCAATGTTAACCCCAAAATATGCTAAGGGTTAGCATATTATTGTAAAGTAGGTACTCTCTCCCATTGGTCTATTTCTGGCTAAGACTATATTTGATCCAAAAACATGAGTAACATCCCTGATCTTTCCTGAGGTTGATTGTTATTTTAAGTTCCAAGGGCAATGGACATTATTTACTGCCAGAATACTTAATGTGCACCATATGCAATGCTTAATGTGTGAATTTAAAAAATGTAGGGATATTGTAAAAGTCCAGAAATGTTGAAGCAAAATCATCGAGTATAAAACATGTGGATCATAAATCAAATCATGAATTGTTTTTGAATTCTGCTGAGCAGTAAGCAATTTAACCCATTCCAACTACAAGCGCAAACACCAATTTAAAAAAATACTGCTATATTGACATAACATAAACCAAAACCACACAATAAAACAGGTGTGGCATGTAAACCCCATGCCACCCTCCCAATAGTTTACTTAGTCTTAAACCACTGGTATCATGAACTCAACATTTAGAAACCTTAACTCCTGGTGGGACATACAAAGAAGGCAAAGTTATTCATGTTTTCCCAAACTTAATTGTACTTGTCAACCAAACATGATTTGAGTTCCACTAACATTCCTGAAAAAGTCTTATGAGATAGGAATTGAAGAATCGTGTAATAAAATTGTGTGCAATGAAAAATATGGTCCACTAGGTGATCAGGGTTCTTTTAGGTTCAAGGCATACATTTTCTACAGAACATTTATTGAGCTATCTTAGCAATATCTATCTCACATAGAGTGTACAACCCCACCAGATTCACGTATGAGCAGTGTTGGTCCCACACTTGGCATTGACATGTTGCCAGCAATTAAACCATACCCCAGTAGATATCAATGCTTTCACAAGAGGGGAGGAAATTGAGGTGGCATAAATAATCAAGTCATTGGCATCATAGCCATTGATTTTCCCAATAATCATTGAGAATTAGAGTAACCTGGAATAGATGAAAAGGAAATGAAAAGATTAAGTCTAAAACTGTCTTCTTCAATATGTCTCCCACAGCAAACTATCCCTGAAGGTTATCAATCAGATTATCAGGACAGCTCCTCCCACGTCCCTGTGAGTGGGATCACCGTACAATCATTAGCACTTCAGAGTAAATCGAGCCTCTGTGTCATTAAACCGATCAGCAATCAGTCATTTTCAACACTAGAAATTTGCTTTTTATTTTCAAATCATAACTTCCGTCAAAGCCTTTTTCACTATCTTTCTGTTGTGGGTGAGAGGGCTGGCAGAGGTATGTGTAAAATTCCTGAGATTGGGAGCTTTTCTGAAAATGGTGACTACAAAATAGTTAAAGAAACTATTAATTGGTGAGGTAGTGCTACCAGGATTAATGGAAAACTGGATTAAACAATAGCATGTCAAAGTTTTATCTGTGTATGTAATAAAGCTCATAATGCACTGGGTCTTAAATCTTCACACAGGACATATCTGTTGGCTTAAAATGTTAATTCATATTCGTGGCTAAATTCAGCTCAATAGGCTAACAAATTGTGATTGTCATGTAATAAATTTGTGATATGTGCAATTATAAATAGGTCAGTAAGAATATCACAACAATGCGATACTCGGTGGATGAAGATAATTGTTGTCAATGAACACAACAAAAGAAACTTAAAGCAGAAGATCCAATTTCAGAATCACATCTAATGTTGGACAACATGGACAGGATTTTCCGGCAGCGTTTATCCTGAAATTGTAAAATCCCATCTGAAGTTAATGGACTTTTCCATGTCTGCCCCTTGCCTGCTCCGATTACAGTGTGGGCAGGCCAATAAAATTCCAGACCATGTTCTGAGTTTTGCATACATGGGCTTGTTGGGCACAGTCTGTGCCTTGCCCATTGTGAACAGCAGGCAGGGCCTGTTATTTGATATGATCCGCCAGTACTTGGGACATCAATGTCAATCCTTTTACATTTGATATTCTTGAGTAGCATCCTGCTGAGTACAAGATGAAAAACTTCAACAAAAAGTGCCTCGCTTCTCAGCAATACTCAGGTTCTGTACTAACAAATGTCAATTCAAATCATTTTCTGGTTATTCCCGTTATTCTTCAGTTACAACATAAAGATTTATAAATTTGTTCTTTTTTAAAAAAATCAGGCCAGTTCACAGACTGAAGTTTAATGCATTCATTAAACATTCTTGGATATGCAGTTTTCGTACTAATGTCACCAATTTAAGAACAGATACTCATGTCAGAACTGTGCTGAATAATAGACTAACCCTTATTTTTTTTCAAGTATTTCTGGACCCTACAATTTACTGATCAGTTCAGTCAAACATCACGTTACAATTTCTCTGCAAGGTGGAAATTGAATTATTTTTCCACTTTCAAAAACCAGGGTGGAATTTTCTTATGTCGCCCACCACCAGAATCATAGGGGGCAAGGGGCAGACCGTGCAAAGTTCCGTTGACCAGAGATGGGATTTTCCGGTCTTGAGACGAGAACATCTGGAAAATCCTGCCCAGAGATCTTTTGCCTCAGCGTCATATCAGGAAGTAAGTTGTCTCCATACCCATAGAGTCATAGAGTCATACAGTTTTACAGCATGGAAACAGGCCCTTCTGCCCAACTTGCCCATGCTGTCCTTTTTTTGAAACCCCTAATCTAGTCCCAATTTCCCACATTTGGCCCATATCCCTCTAGACCCTTTTACATTGCCTTGTAGGTTTATGCACCAGTGATTTTTCCACAATTTTAGAGAACAAAAATACATGATCCTATATCTAAATATCTGATCTGCCCTCCTGCTATGTCAGGTTCTGCCCTGCAAGTACTAAAGAGAAGCATTTATTCCCAATAGCTTTTGCCAATTTTGCACCTGCAAATAAGGCAGTACTTCTTTCCCCAGAGGTTAGTGTGCCAGTAGAATCTTGGAATACACATTTTTCAAAATATTTAACTTGAAAATTTTCAATTTGCCTACCATAACCCACTTAAGAAAACCAAGTATGAGTTGTAACAAAGTGTGAGTCACCACTTGTATCGATGCAACCTGGCATATAGCCTGCATTTTAAAAAGTTGATCATCATTCCTTTACACAGTGGTTTGTCCTGAATTCAAAATATGAAAACCTGCACACAATAAATACCACAATGTGGCAGCCTAACCCTTTTGTGCACCGTGGGCAGGTTTCAATACAAAAATAAAATTAAAGGTGTATATTTTTAGTTTTATGCTAAGGCAATGGTTAATTTCAGGTTCCTTCCAGTAAAACCTCTAGCATTGCTTGCCGTAGGCATGTGAAATCCATGACCTCTAACTATGAGCATCAGTCCCATGGTGCTATTGATAGTTCAGGTAATTTTTTTTTAAATATGAAGTTATATCCTGATGGTAGAGAAAACATTTTATCAGTTTTAAAATGTGATGTACACTTCTAAGTTTCTAAGGCTCACTTGTTATGCCAAAAGAGAAAATACTGTAAAATCTCAGCAGGTCAGGCAGCATTTGTAAGGAGAGACATTTTGTTAGCTCTTTTCTGTCCTTATAGATGCTGCCAGACCTGCTGAGATTTTCCAGTATTTTCTCTTCTGGTTTCAGATTGCATCTGCAGTAATTTGCTTTTATTCGATTGATATATTTAGTTAAACCAAATTATACTAAATCTAGATGGAGGTGGATGTTTTTGGGAGATAAGTGGTGTTAATAAAGTGGAATTTATTTTCACCCTTGCTTCCGAGCAACAATAAGACTGATTTGAATTCAGAACTAAGCACTACTCCACTTACTTTGTTTTATAAGATTCCACTTCTCCCATCCAAGTGACTGATTTTTGTGCTCATTGAGCTAAGTATTAATAAAATGCTTTCTCTACTATCAGGGATAAAAAAAAGACCTGAACTAGCAATAACACTGTGGGACAGACACCCACATTTATTGGTCATGTCTTTCAGGCACCCCTGACAAGTGATGGTAAAGATTTCACTGGATGGAATCTGAAATGCAGTTGGTGGTCATGTCATGGACTTGTTCAGCAAGAAAAATACTTTAACCTTCAATCTCATTATCTATCTTGAAAGAATTGCAAAGCACCAAGCGTGTGTGCACAGAGGCACGGTGGTTAGCACGGCTGCCTCACAGCACCAGGGACCCAGGTTTGATTCCCGGCTTGGGTCACTGTCTGTGCAGAGTCTGCACATTCTCCTCCTGTCTGTGTGAGTTTCCTCTGGGTTCTCCAGTTTCCTCCCACAGTCAGAAAGAAGAGCTGGTTAGATGCATTGGCCATGCTAAATTTTCCCTCAGTGTACCTGAACAGGCACCAGTGTGGCAACTAGGGGATTTTCACAGTGACTTCGGTGCAGTGTTAATGTAAGCCTACCTATGGCATTGATAAATAAACTTAAAAAGAAATACAAATAAAAATTTGAAGTTTGCATTAAAACACTCAGATCAAGTTAACTGTTTGTTTCACTGAATAGTAAAAATACCTACTTGTACCTTTCATAGAATTTCCATTACCTGAATAATAGGTAGTATCTCTTTGTATGAGCGTGCATTAATGTAGATATGCAGTGAACTTGCTGCTGTGTTTGTGTGGCTCTTGCTATCAGCTTCTGCTTCATAATATTTCCAAAGCAAATTCATTTATTGGTACAAAGAAAAAAGAACAGTACTGCGCAGGAACAGGTTCTTTGGTCCTCCAAGTGCACCAATCATGATGCCTGCCTAAGCTAAAACAGTATGCACTTACAGATTCCCTTCATTCCCATCCTATTCATGTATTTGTCTCGATGCTCTTTAAATGCCACCATCGCACCTGTTACCATCAACTCTCTGGGCAGCGTGTTCCGGACATTCACCACCCTCTGTGTAAAAAACTTGCCTTGCACATCTCTAAACTTTTCCCCACGCACATTAACCTGTGTTTCCTAATAGTTGATTTTCCTATCCTATTCTAGGGATGGCATGGTTGCACAATGGTTTGCACTGCTGTCTCACTGTGCCAGGGATCCCAGTTCAACTCCTGGCTTGGATGACTGTCTGTGCGGAGTTTGCACATTCTCCCCATGTCTGCTTGGGTTTCCTCCGGATTCTTCGGTTTCCTTCCTCAATCCAAAAATGTTTCAGATTTGATTGATTGGCCATGCTAAATTGCCCCTTAATGTCAGGGGGAATTAGTAGGGTTAAATATCTGAGGTTATGGAATTCTCCCCATGTCTGCTTGGGTTTCCTCCAGATTCTTCGGTTTCCTTCCTCAATCCAAAAATGTTTCGGATTTGATTGATTGGCCATGCTAAATTGCCCCTTAATGTCAGGGGGAATTAGTAGGGTTAAATATCTGAGGTTATGGAAATATAGCCTGGATTGGACTGTGATCATTGCAGACTAGCTGAGATGAGTGGCCTCCTTCTGCACTGTAGGGATTCTATGATTCTATGAAACAGCATCTTACTATCAACTCTGTCCATGCCATTCATAATCTTGTAAACTCTTATCAGGTCACCTCTCAAGCGCCATCATTCCAGTGAGAACAAACTGAATTTATCCAACCTCTTCTCATAGCTAGATTTGGAGTCACTTATCACAGAAAGGCTTTAAACAAGTACTATTTAAATATTTTTGAAACATGATCACTTAATGCCAAAACACGTCGCTTGCAGGGACTTACCTTCATTCTTCGCTCCAAACTTCTGTTTGAAACCAAAGTGGCGACCTAAAGGAGGAGGAAACAACACATTCAGGAAAGAAAAATGTGAAATAAGATGAACCTAAGGTGAGTTTGAACCAAGTCCTGTGCAAATCTCAGAGCAAAGTGAAAATTGCACAAGTTAACCACATAAATAAAAGTAGCAATCTCAGAGAAACCATAAGGACAAGAGGATGGGAGGAATTTAGAGGTTTCAATGCTGGTTCGGGCTGTGGTCATCTGAGATTGAGGGTTAGGTATCCCAGGTTCTTGCCAAAGTTGTGTGTAGAAACATACAAATTAGAAGCAAGAGTAGGCCACTCAGCCCCTCAATCTTGCTCCACCATTCAGTAAGAATATGGTTCATCTAATTTTAGCTCAATTTCAAATTTCTACCAAGCCCACCCCCGGCATCCCTTTTAGCTTATCAAGAATCTATCTAATTCTGCCTCAAAGATATTGAGGGACTGTGCTTCAGCTTTGAGCAAGAGAATTCCAAAGTCTCACAAATCTTTCAGAGAAAATATTTTTCCTCATCTCGTTCTTAAACACGCAACCCTTTAGTTTTAATCAGTATTGGTGGGATTTTCCATTCACACCAGCCTCGAGACAGGAAATTTCTTCCTAAGGTGAACAGACCTTTCAATGGTCAGTTAAATTTTCCATCCCACCCGTGACAATTCCCATAGTGGGCAGGATGGGAAAATTTAATTTTATGCCTGATGCGGAGATAATTGATGCATGATTTTAAAAATCATTCTCTTCTGCGGCACAATGGCAGAGTGGTTAGAACTGCTGCCTCACAGCACCAGAGATCTGGGTTCAATTATGGCCTTGGGAGACTGTGTGGAGTATGCACATCCTCCCCATGTCTGAGTGGATTTCCTCCGGGTGCTCTGGTTTCCTCCCACGAAGATGTGTGGGTTAGGTGGATTAGTCATGCTAAATTGACTGGTAGTGTCTCAAGATGTGTCGGTTAGGGGGATTAGAGGGGTAAATATGTGGAGTTATGGTGATAGGGCAGGGGAGAGGGTTTGGGTAATGTAATGCCAGAGAGTTTGTACAGACTCAATGGGCCGAATGGCCTGTGTGTGCATTGTAGGGATCCTATGCTTCGTAATTTATTTCTGTAATGATTACAAACGCACACCTTCTAACAGAAATCAAACCTGTTAACATCAGTGGGGAAATCCTGGCTGGGCTCAGCTTTTTCATACTGGTACAACGTTGAAGCTTTTAAATACACAAGCTTAACGTTACTTAATCACTATTTTCTGTTTGACCTTGTCTTCTCTTTTACTCTTTTCAATCTCAATGGTGTCCTGAACTACTGGCCTTGACTCTATACCTTGGTTTCATAATGAAAAAAAAATGCCATTAAACTTTGTGATATGTCTTACCATACAGGCTACTCGATCTGAGCTTTTACCAGTTCTTGTCAGTGGGAATGTAAGGTTTAAACACAAGCTCTTTACCGTAAAACGTAATGTACACAGAGTATAGGCATTGAGATAACCTCAAGCCTCAGAGTCCCTGAGAGGCAGAAATGTGGCCACAGCTGTAAAAGGAGTATCTTATAATCAGCCTGTTAAAAGGATCAGTGGCATGAAGCCACCAACCAGCTTAACCTCTCTCCTCAAAGAAACACACAAAACAGCAAGTCAAAATTGAAACCATTGCTTAAATCTTTCCACAATGATCTCTATAATGTATCAGCAAACCCAGCTATGAGATTTAAATTGATAACCAATTAAAGATGCACTGGCTTCATCACTTAGGAGGAGGAAAAATTGAATGACTCGCAATGCTGGCTGCTTTTGACTTCTGGGCAGTTGGCAGTCAACACATTTCAGCGATGCAGAGGTTGAAGCTACTTTGAGGACAGCCCATCCTGGCAGCAAGGTACGTCTTGAGGTTTTGAGGGAGAGGCGGGGGCAAGAGCGTGTGGCTGCACTCCTGCCCCTCCTAACCCCACAAAAACAATTTAAAAGTTTTTTTACAAGACTCAGTGGCACAGTGGTTAGCACTGCTGCTTCGAAGTGCTAGGGACCCAGGTTCAATTCCGGCCTTGGGTCACTATCTGTGCGGGCTCTGCATGTTCTATCTGGGTTTCCTCCAGATGCTCTGGTTTCCACCTACAGTCCACAAATGTGCTAGTTAGGTGGATTGACCGTGCTGAATTGTCCCTTAGTGTTAGGGAGATTTGCAGGGTAAATATGTCGGGTTATGGGGTAGGACCTCGGTAGGATTGTTGTCAGTGCAGATTTGATGGGCCAAATGGCCTGCTTCTGCACTGTAGGGATTCTATGAAACTCTCATCCATTCCTTTGTCATGTATAATTTCAACATTTCCACAGCATTTCCCACCTTCAGTTCATCCGATAGTCTGCTGACTACTCACACCATGTCCTGCACCCTTTGCTTGCTAAGTACATTGGCTTCAGTTTGGCTAATGCATCATCTTTAAAATGTTGATCCTTTAAATTATGCCTCCTTTATTTCTGTAACCTCCTTCAGTGCTACAACCATCCCCTCCAAACTCTCTGTTGATCTGACTATCCCCTTAGACTTTCATCCACTGCTGGAAGCCAAGCCTTCAGTGGTCTAGACCCCATGTTCAGAAATTTCCTCCCCATTCCTCCATAAAGCCAGTTCTAAAGTTTATTTGATTAGTGCCACAAGTAGGCTTACATTAACACTGCAATGAAGTTACTGTGAAAATCACCAAGTCACCACACTCTGCTACCTGTTTGTGTACTCTGAGAGAGAATTTAGCATGCCCAATGCACTGAACCAGCACATCTTTTAGACTGTGGAAGGAAACTGGAGCACCCAGAGGAAACCCACACAGACACAGGGAGAACATGCAGACTCCGCATAGACAGTGACCCAAGCTTGGAATCAAATCCAGGTCCATGGTGCTGTGAAGCAGCAATGCTAACCACTGTGCCACTGTCCTTAATTGTTATTCTCTTTTAAAACCTTCATTAAAACCCATTTCTTTGGTTATGCTATGGGGAGCCTCTGTCTTAATAGTTACCTTGTTGGCTCAGTCTGAATACACCTCTGCAAAATACATTTGAATATCTTCCCACGTGAAAGGTGTTAATTAAAACAAGTCGTGGTTTTAGAATCATTTAGAGTTCAAACTAGAGTGATTAAAATCCTTTTTACTTTGAAAATTGTTCATAAAACACTCAATTTACAGACTTGGCATTCATTTGAAATCTGCATTCAGAGGTAAAGGTTAAAAACATCAAAATAGAGAAAGGCACAGAGTAATGTAAAAAGAATGGATGTGCAACCATGATAATTACCATTATCCTGTTCTAACTTTAGCCTCGGATGAGTCCTCTCTCCTCTACGTTTATACTTCTTTAGAAAGTTAAAATGTGAAGCATTTAGCAGGCAGTAAAGATCTTGATGACTCTGAGTGGTTGAGGGTGAAGGAGGGTATGGTGGGCTGTGGGGTGTGGGAACTGACTACAAGATGTCTCTTGGCCTATGCGCAAATCTGAAACTGCCAACAATTTGTCCCATTAACATCAGGGTGAAATCTTGGGGCTTGTTATTCAATGAAGCTTCTGTCTATGAGTTCCTGCAATTGTTATATATTAATGTCAGTCTCCTTGGGGAAACCTACCTCTTCCTTCAAGTAAACCAAACACAATCTGTCTGGAAAGTGGGCATTCATTTTCTTTATTTTCTGCTGCTGGTCATGAACAACTGTGCAATAGAGTGAAAACTTTTCTGGGTTATTTGTGTTCATTGTGGGTCTTGAAGAGTTGCTGGCTGGCCAACATTTATTGCCTGAGGACAGTTGAGAGTCAACCACATTGTTGCGGCTCTGGAGTCACATGTTGGCCAGGCCAGGTAAAGACAGCAGATTTCCTTCTCTAAAGGTCCTTAGTGAACCAGACAGGTTTTTCAGACAATTGGGAATGGTCATCAGTCAATTCTTAATGCCAGGTATTTTTAATTGAATTCAAATTCCACCTTTTGCCACGGCAGGATTCAAACCCAGGTTCCCAGAACATTAGGTGGATTAATAGACTCCCAATAATACCATAGGCCATTGCCTCCCTCTGGCATGCATTAGTTGATAGAATTCTTGCCTCTTTATGTCAGGTAGTAGTGTTTTCAAGTCCCACTATTTAATCACGTGCCTAAGCTGACTTTTTAGTGGAATGAAGAGGGAGTGCAATTCTGGAAGCCTTGCTTTCAAACAAACAGTTAAACTAAGAAATTTCCCTCTACCTAAGTGGATTTTTTAAACCTTCTTGGGATGTGAGCATTAATTGGCCATCTCTGATTGCCCATGAGCGTGTGGGCCACCTACAACTGAATGGATGGCTAGCCCACGTTGAGGGGGGTGGGGGAGGGGCGAGGGGATGCAATCACATTGATTCACATGTAGCTCAGACCAGGGAAAAACAGCGGATGTGTTTTTATGACAATCTGGTAGATTTATGATTATTATTATTGAGGCAAGCATTTTATTTCATAAGATCCATAGAATCTCTACACTGTAGAAGGGGGCCATTCAGCCAATTGAGTCTGCATCAAATCTCCATCAGAGAGGCCTACTGCCCGCTCTATCCTCATAGTATTTAACATAGCTAATTTACCTTACCTATACATTTTTGGACAATAAAGGGCAATTTGGCATGGCCAGTCTACCTAACCAATGCATCTTTGGACTGCGGAATGAATGATGTGGAGATGCCAGCATTGGACTGGGGTAAATATAGTAAGAAGTCTAACAACACCAGACTGAAGTCCAACAGGTTTATTTGGTAGCAAACACCACTAGCTTTCAGGGCTTTGCCTCTTCATCAGGTGAGGGGGAAGTTCTGATTACAAGCAGGGCACATTCAGTGTACAGAATACTGATTAAAATGCGAGTCTTAAAGATGCAGACAATGTGAGCGGAGAAAGAATTAAGCAGAGGTTAAAGAGACGTGTATTGTCTCCAGACAGGACAGTAAGTGAGATGTTGCAAGCCCAGGCAAGTCATGGAGGTTACAAATAGTGTGACATGAACCCAAGACCCGGTTGAGGGCAACTTCGTGTGTGCAGAACTTGGCTATCAGTTTCTGCTCAGCGACTCTGCACTGTCATGTGTTGTGAAGGCTGCCTTGATTTAGACTCACATTCTAATCAGTATTCTGTAAACTGAGTGTGTGCATTTATATGCCCTGTCTGTGATCAGAACTCCCCACTCACCTGACGAAGTGACAAAGCCCTGAAAGCTAGTGGCATTTGCTACCAGATAAATCTGTTGGACTTTAACCTGGTGTTGTGAGATTTCTTACTGTGGGAGGAAACCAGAGCATCCAGAGGAATCCCAAGCAGACATAGGGAAAATGTGCAAACATCCGGGTTATTAACCGAATCTAAAATTCATCAGCTTTCATGGTGCTGTCAGACTTGCTGAACATTTTTTGCATTTTCTGTTTTTATTTCTGATTTTCAAAATTTGCAGTATTGTCTTGTTCTACTGAAATGGTAATGAAAGAATGCGAGGAAGGAGTTCAGAGATTAAACAAGCAGGGCCCTTTCTCCCTTAGAGCATGAAAATCATGGAAAATGTTTCAATCTTCTAAGAAATAAAAGTGAATGGGATATGAAGTACTGTGTACTAACACAGAGAAATAAAGTTTATTCATTAGTCACAAGTGCGCTTACATTCACACTGCAATGAAGTTACTGTGAAAATCTCCCGGTTGCCACACCCTGGGTTAAATTGGAAAATTTAACACGGCCAATTCACCTTCCCTGCACATCTTTGGACTGTGAGAGAAAACCAGAGGGTCAGGGGAAACCAACATAGATACAGGGGGAACATTCAAACTCCATACAGACAGTAACCCAGGCCAGGAATCAAACCTAGGTCCCTGATGCTATGAGGCAGCATTACTAACTGCTGTGCCAGCTTGTTGCCCTAGTTATTGTTTTTAAAATAAACAGCTCAACAAATCACATCAAACCTCATCATAAAAGTGCTTTCAGTCTATCAACTAAAATAATTAGGTACTTTTTTTTGAATAAAATAATTAGGCAGTGTGTGTAAGACATATTTGAAAGGAACAGTATTGCCTTTAGATCCCAAAGCTTTATTGCTGCACACCATATTGCACCATTTGAGTGCACTCTGGGATACCAAGAACACTGGCTACTTCTGCAAGGGAGCAGCACTGAGGGTCGCATGGTAGCACAGTGGTTAGCACTCTGCCTCATAGTGCCAGGGACCTGGGTTCAATTCCTGGCTTGGGTCAGTGTTTTTGTGAAGTTTGCATGTTCTCTCCATGTCTGCGTGGTTTTCCTCTGGTGCTCTGATTTCCCCACACTTTCTGAAAGACATGCTGGTTAGGGGCATTGAGCCGAATTGTGGTGTCTAGGGGATTGTCACAGTAACTTCATTGCAATGTTAATGTAAGCCTTACTTGTGACTAATAAATAATCTTTATTTTTACTTTACACTGCTGAACCTGGCAGAAATTCTCAGGACTAATTGCAGAAAGCTCTTGGGACATTGATTTAGGGCTGGTGATGAAGGGAAACCCACAAGATATATAGGTTAAAAATGAACACAGTAGAAAACAGCCCAAATCAAAAGCAGTTGAACTTGAGTTGGTGAAGTCAGTGACCACAAAGAATGCAAGGAGCAGTATACTTCAGCTAAAAGATCACACGTGTTTGGATAACGTTTGAACGATATGAATAGGAAGAAGAGCAATGCTAATGGGAAGAACAGTGAGGACTAAAGCAATGCAGACTGCAGAAAGAATGGACATGATGCTAAATTGAGACCAAAATGAATGACAATGAGAACATAAGAACATAAGAAATAGGAACAGGAGTAGGCCATCTAGCCCTTCAAGCCTGTCCACCATTCAATAAGATCATGGCTGATCTGAAGTGGATCAGTTCCACTTTCCCGCTTTCTCCTCATACTCCTTAATTTCCTTGTCTATCAGAAAACTAACTACCTGTGATTTAAATATATTCAGCCAGGTATCGTCCACCACTTAACCGGCAGAGAATTCCAGAGATTCACCACCCTTTGAGTGAAGAAGTTCCTCCTCAATGGAGAGAATTATTAGGGATAGGAATTATAGTTATTTAGAGAGAAATGAATTGATTGGGGATAGTCAGCATGGCTTTGTGAAGGGTAGGTCGTGCCTTACTAACCTCATTGAGTTTTTTAAAAAAGTGACCAAAGAGGTGGATGGGGGTAAGGCAGTTGATGTGGTATATATGGACTTTAGTAAGGCGTTCGATAAGGTGCCCCATGGAAGGCTTCTGCAGAAAATGCAGATGTACGGGATTGAAGGTGATTTAGCTAATTGAATTAGGAATTGGCTAGCAGATAGAAGACAGAGGGTAGTGGTTGATGGAAGATATTCATCGTGGAGTTCGGTTACAAATCCTCAGGGATTTGTTTTTGGGCCCCTGCTGTTTGTAATTTTTATAAATGATCTGGATGAGGGTATTGAGGGATGGATTAGTAAATTTGCGGATGACACCAAAGTCGGAGGAGTGGTAGATAGTGAAGAGGGGTGTTATAGTTTGCAGAGAGACTTGGATAAGTTGCAGAGCTGGGCCAAGAGGTGGCAAATGGAGTTTAATGTGGAAAAGTGTGAGGTAATTCACTTTGGCAGGAATAACAAATGTGTAGAGTATAGGGCTAATGGTAGACTCTTAATAGTGTTGAAGAACAGAGGGATCTTGGTGTATGTGTGCATAGATCCCTGAAAGTTGGCAATCAAGTCGATAAGGTTGTTAAGAAGGCATACGGAATCTTAGCTTTTATTGGTAGAGGGATTGAATTTCGGAGCCGCAATGTCATGTTGCAAATGTACAAAACTCTAGTGCGGCCGCACTTGGAGTATTGTGTACAGTTCTGGTCCCCACTTTATAAGAAAGATGTGGAGGCATTGGAGAGGGTACAGAGGAGGTTTACCAGGATGTTGCCTGGTGTGGAGGGCAGGTCTTATGAAGAGAGGCTGAGGGATTTGAGGTTGTTTTCGTTAGAAAGAAGGCAGCTAAGAGGAGACCTTATTGAAACATATACGATGATTAGAGGTTTAGATAGGGTGGACAGTGATAGCCTTTTTCCTAGGATGGAGAAAGCTAGCACGAGGAGACATAGCTTTAAATTAAGGGGTGGTGGTCTTAGGACAGATGTCAGAGGTAGGTTCTTTACCCAGAGGGTGGTAAGGGTATGGAATGCCTTGCCTGCGTCAGTTGTAGATGCGCCAAGTTTGGTGGCGTTTAAGAGGGTAGTAGATAAGTTTATGGACAAAAAGGGAATGGTTTAGGTTAGAGGGTCATTGCTTTTTCCTAATTGGTCGGTGCAACATCGAAGGCCGAAGGGCCTGTTCTGCGCTGTAATGTTCTATGTTCTATGTTCAACTCCGATCTAAACTGCTCCACCTCCCCCTTATTTTGAGGCTGTGTCCTCTAGTCCTGCTTTCCTTTCTAAGCGGGAAGAATCTCTCTACCCCTAGCCTATCTATCCCCTTCATTATCTTATACATTTCTATAAGACCTCCCCCCCGACTCAGCCTTTAAAGTCCAAGGAGTACAGATCCAGTCTATTCAACCTCTCTTTATAGGCTAACCCCCTCATCTCCGGTATCAGCCTAGTGAACCTTCTCTGCATTCCCTCCAAGGTCTATATATCCTTCTGCAAATGCAGCAACCTAAACTGCACACAGTACTCCAGCTGCAGCCTCACCAGTACCCTGTACAGTTGCAGCAAGACCTCCCTGCTTTCATATTCTATCTCCCTCGCTATAAGGGCCAACATTCCATTCGCCTTCCTGATCACCTGCTGCACCCGCAGACTGGGTTTTTGCGATTCGTGCACAGGGACCCCCAGATCCTCTTGCATCATAGCATGCTGCAGCTTTTCACCTTTTAAATAATAATCCCTCCTACTATTATTTCTACCAAAGTGGATAACCTCCCACTTGCTAACATTATATTCTATCTGCTAGATCCTCGTCCACTCACTCAGCCTATTCAGGTCTCTCTGCAGACTTTCTACACCTTCCACTCATCTTCGTGTCATCAGCAAATTTCGTTATCCTACACTCAGCCCTCTCCTCCAGATCATCTATGTAAATGGCACTGATCCCTGCGGCACTCCACTAGTCACCAACTGCCAACCAGAATAGCACCCACTGATTCCAATGTGCTCATGTACACGCTTTGGATATTTAGTTGTCACTTACTTGATCATTAGGACACAAAAATGTAACTAACTTGCTTCAAAAGTTTAGCAGCAATTAACAGCATGGCTTGCAATTAAAATACCTCCAACCACTAAGTCCATCTATTGGCAATGCAGTGAAAATAGTGTTGCAGTTTTGTGCCCCATTTTACATCAACTGTAGGAGGCTGGATACTTTATAATTCAAGCAAGTCCAAACCATACAAGATTCAGATATTGAAGAATATATCTGAATTCAGACCAGTTCAGAGAAGCTTGGATGGTTTCAGTGCTTATCTCCAATCGCTTTGGCCATAAGTAACATTTTCTTTTAGCAGAATGAAGTTGCCCGTACGAATACAATTCTATTCTTATTCTGAGTACAGACATTGCTACTTGGAGCTGAAACAATGCATGCTGTTAGTAACTGCTTGTCATTTTATTCTAAATATCTTCACTTAATTTGTTATTTTTATTTGTATTTTTAAACTCAGTTTAAAAAGGTATTCGCAGAGACTAAAGACATAAAGACAAAATACTTAGCTAAACCATCTGAAAAAGGTCTGCAGTTTATATTGCTGATAAC
Organism: Sphyrna mokarran; assembly: GCA_024679065.1. NCBI lineage: Eukaryota > Metazoa > Chordata > Chondrichthyes > Carcharhiniformes > Carcharhinidae > Sphyrna > Sphyrna mokarran. Next base: position 22,312,349 of record JAGIQG010000024.1, on the reverse strand, counting down.
CAGTTCAGAAGTGGATTATTTTGCAAGAAAATGTACCAGTAATGCAGAAACCAGCTACTATATATTTTGTTACTGAGAACAAACTTCAGTCTTATAATTTAATATACGCAGGGGAAATGGGAGATGACTTCTAATTGGATGTATTAGAGATGAGTTATACAGACTTAAAAGCCTTGTGTAGGGTACGAGAAATCTAGGAATTTCCTTTGAGTGCAGAGCTCTGCATAACCATTCAACATTAAAACTTGGAAGACCAGGTAGCCGCACAAAGAATTTTCACTGCCATGTCGATTCTTTTGAATTTGAAAATAATGTGGCTCTTCCACTTGTTTGTTAAATTTTGGGTGGGAAGCAATGAGTATTTTGCAATCATGATTTTGAAATTAGATCATCTGGTACAAATGCAAGATAAGTCACGACATGGGGACAAATGACAAACAAAATCCCTCTGTTCAAGAAGAGAGCGAGACAAAGACAGGAAACTCTAAGCCAGTTAACTTAATGTCTGTCATGGGGAAGTTGTTGGAATCAATAATGAAAGAGGTTATAGCTGGGCACTTAGAAAAACTCAAGGTAATTGGGAAGTGTCAACATGTTTAAAAGTTTAACCAATTTTTTGGAGTTTTTCGAAGGAGTAACATATGCTGTGGATAAGAGGAGTCAATAGATATACAATACTTGGATTTCCAAAAGGCATTTGATAAGGTGCCACGTCAAAGGTTATTGCAGAAATTAATTGCTCAGGGTAACATGTTAGACTGGATTTAAGATTGGCTGGCTGGCAGAAAACAGAGAGTGTGCATAATGGTTTTTTCTCTGATTAGCATTGTGTGATAAGTAGAGTTCCACAGGAGTTTGTGCTGTAACCTCAAATTTTTGCAATTTTTACAATTTATATCAGTGACTTAGAGGAGGGGAGGAAAGGCACGGTTTACAGATGATGCAAAGATAAGTAGCAAAGTATATTGAGAAGATGGGAAGAGAGGATTGCAGACAGTTATAGATAGGTTGAGTGAGTGTGCAAAAAATTCGGATGGATATATAGTAGGAAAATGTGGTGCTTTTCACTTTGGGAAGAAGAATTAAAAAACAGAGTATTATTTAAATGGAGAATGAGTGCAGAACCCCGAGGCAGAGAGAAATCTAGATGTTCTTGTGCATGAGTCGTAAAACATTATTGTACAGGTGCAAGCTAGAAGGCTAATGGAATTCTATCCTTTATTATGAGGGGAATTGAACATAAAAGTAAAGATATTATGCTTCAGTTATACAGGGCATTGGTGAGACTGCATATCAAATCCTGTGTGCAATTTTGGTCTCCTTATTTGAACAAGGATGTAAATGCATTGGATGTGATTCAGGGGAAGTTCATTAAATTGATACTTGGAATGAACAGATTGTCTTATGAGGAGAGATTTGACTGGCTGGATTGGTTTCCACTGGACTATAGAAGAATGAGTGGTGATGTGGTTGAAGTATATAAGATACTGAGGTATTTTGACAAGGTGGACATGGAAAGGATGTTTCCGTTTGTGGGTGAATCCAGAACTAGGGCAGACATTTAAAATTATGGGTTGCCCTTAAGAACGGAGGTGCAGAGAAGATTTTTCTTTTAGAGGATTGTATGACTTTGGAACTCTCTGCTTCAGGAGGAGGTGGAAAACAGGATCATTGAGTATTTTTAAGGCAGAGGTAGATAGATTTGTGTTAAGCAAAGGAGTCAAAGATTATCAGGAGTCAATGGGAATGCAGAACTTGAAAGAAAAACAGATCAGTCATGATCTTATTGAATGGCGGAGTAGATTCAAGAACTGAATGGTCAACTTCTGCTATTTTGTATGTTTGTATATTCTATGTACAGCTTTCAAACTTTATTATTGCTTGTGTGAACATGAGGACCTTAGGAAAAGATCCAATTTTCTGTGAACAAATATAAGTGCTCAGTGACCTGTGTCCTAATATAGGGAAATGCATTTCAACGCACAATCCAGAATATAAAATATACTTTCAGAAGTAAGATTGACCTGAAATAGCTCCACAATTAGTTTTATTTCCTTCCTTCTACATCCGAAACAACAATTACACCACAACTGAAGGCAGTTTGCCCCATTGGAATACATCGGCCACTCACCGGTGGAAATAAATGTTCACAAATATACATCATGTGGCTTTTCCGGTGAAAGCAAGCCAAAAGGCCGGTCATAAAAGATGAATCTAAAGGAAACAAAAACTCGTGAACTGCAATGTTGCAATTCAGATGTCGGTAAAGCTGAATGGCCAATGTAGGAAACGTTCACACTGCTTGAACTGTGAAAAACAGCTAGCAATATGATCATAGACTTTGTCCTTCAAACCTGGGTTGTCCACAGAGAACATTTTAAAGAGTCTAACAGTATGGTGAAACTCTGGTGGTTACAGGTCTATCACTGGTTGCAGTACAGTGGTGGAAACATTTTGAAGTGATGAATTTAGAATGTCGCACAAAAGACATATCAGCACAATGTGACAATCTAATGATCTAAGTGCAAGTTTTCCCATTATCTACAGGCATCTATATAGCGATAAGCATCACTACGACACAATTTAATAAGCAACATGCCTGCACAAAACAACAACATCTTGCAAGTTTTATTCTTTGACAAATACATTTTTTGTAAATTATCTACTGCATTCATTACTTGTTAGACAGCTTTCAGGATTGTGTCACTGCTTCCTGATAGTAGTCTGCAAAATTATGAGACTCACAGATAGAGTTGACAGTCAGAAACTAATTAAAGAGCGCAATTTTCTGGCTGCATTCACCCCATCACTGGAAAATCCCTTTCAAAGTCAGCAGACCTTTGCCTGGTCTGTTTCCCGCCCACAAAGATTCTCATGATGGGCGGGATGGGAAAATTCCATCTTGCATGTCTAATGGAGCAGCATGGTGACACTGGTTAACACTTTTGCCTCATAATGCCAGGGACCTGGGTTCGAGATCCATCTTGGGTTACTGTCTGTGTGGAGTCTGCACGTTCTCCCTGTGTCTGCGTGGATTTCCTCCAGGTTCTCTGGTTTCCTCCCAGAGTCCAAAAGATGTCCTGATTAGGAGCATTGACCATGCTAAATTCTCCCTCAGTGTACCTAAACAGGTTCAGGAGTGTGACGACTAGGGGATTTTCACAGTAACTTCATTGCAGCATTTGTACAAGCCTACTTGTGATAAAATAAATAAACTTTAACTTAAAAACGTTAATATTGGGGCCATGCATTTAAGGTGAGAAGGGCAAAGTTCAAAGGAGATGTGAAGGGTAAGTTTTTTACACAGCATGTGAAGGGTGTCTGGAATACATTGCCAGAGTTGGTGGTGCAGGAAGATACAATAGGAGCATTTAAGGGACTTTTAGATAAGCATATTAATATGCAAGAAATAGAGGGATATGGACCAAGGGCAGGCAGAAGGAATTGGTTTAATTTGGCATCATGTTCGGCGCAACATCATAGGCTGAAGGGCTGTACTGTTCTATATTCTAATAGATTATCACGTTGAAGGTTTGGTTGAAAACTAAAGAGGCTGAGTTGATCACTATGATACTTTCTCTGTTTTGTCACAACACAAATCTTTCTTTTCACATTAATTAGGAGCTGGACAGAGGTATCATTCTTTTTAAATAAATTAGCTTAATTGAACTTCTTGATGCATTTTTGAATATTATTCCCTCAGACTAACAATCACTCTTGCTCTTAGTTATTCCTGAGATATCACTGGCAGGATAACAAAAGATTGCAGGCTTTATGAGGCACTTGTACGTGCCTGGAGCTCATTTACTTCCTCAGTGTGTTGCCCGTTGCAGGGGGTGGAACGTTTGTCTTATCAATGCATTGAAATGCAGTGAAACTCCATTAGCCCAGGATTACCATCCTAATCTAATCCAATTTGAATAAGAATCTATTGCCACAGTACCAAGTACTTTTTAAACTTATAATTAAACCAACAAGATAGACTTTTAAACAGCAGAGTACTTTTTGTTGTACTGTGTGGCAGGAAAGTGGGTAGACAACAGGCACAGAGTATTTCTATATTCAGAGGTCAGGCTCTATATCTACTTCCTGCAATTTTCTGTGATCTGCTGCAATTTGTGAACTGACATACTTGTACCCCTTTTGTGTCTTAAATCCCAGATTTGATTAAAAAAATAATTAAATGAGCTTCAGCACAACTCTGCAACTTTTGCTTTCAGGGTTCTTTTTTTCATTGTGCGCGTACAAATCCAGACAAAATGCAGCTCCATGTGCGTGGGGAGCTGGTAGCATTGTGGTATTGTCACTAGACTAGTAATCCAGAGACCATGGGCAATCCTCCAGGGACCGCCAAGTTTGAATCCCACTACAGCAGATGGTGAAATTTGAATTCAATACAAACCTGGAATTGAAAGTGTAATGATGACCATTCGCGATTGTTATAAACAAACCCATCTAGTTCATTGATGTCCTTTAGAGAAGGAAATCTGCCATCCTTACCTGATCTGGCCTATATGTGACTGCAGACTCACAGCACAGTGATTGATTCTTAGATGCCCTCTGCAATGGACCAGTAAACCACCCAGTCGAAGGGCAACAAATGCTAGCCAACCATAGACATCAATGCATTAAAAAAACAAGCTTAGGTTTTGCATATTTTATTTTTTGTAAGATTTCTATTATTTATATTGGAATTCATTCAACATTTCTGGTCATTCTTATTAATATATGCTTCTTCAATAATGTTTTGGGAGTTTACTTTATTTACAGTTCATGATGAGTCTGTTCCAGCAGTGTATCAAATGCAGTGTTTCATGGTTGGAGTGGTATGAGAATGAAGAAGACATGTGACCAGGAGAAAAGCAGACATTAAATCTAGAGATGATTCCAAAATCAGGTGCAGCAAAGAAGACAGACTAGTAATTTGCACCATTCTAGCAGCTGAGAAAGTTACCATTACCACTGTGGGCTGCAGCGCAGTGGTACAGTGGTTAGCACTGCTGCCTCACTGTGCCTGGGACCGCGGTTCAATTCTCGGCTTGTGTCACTGTCTGTGTAGAGTTTGTATGTTCTCCCTGTGACTGTATGGGTTGCTCCGGTTTCCTCCTACAATCTGAAAGGTATGCTGGTTAGGTGCATTAGCCTTGCTTAAATTCTCCTTCAGTGTATCCAAACAGGCAACTAGGGGATTTTCATGGTAACTTTGTTGCATTGTTAACATAAGCCGACTTGTGATACTAATAAATAAACTTCAAACTTGCCCATCATTGATATGCTGCTGAATGATTTGCATCTTCAGTCAAGGTCAGCAAAACCCCAAATGCTTAAAATAATTGATGTGTCATGTTGAATGGTCATTATTTTCATTAATTCCCCCACTAAATAACAAGGTGTGGAATCATAGAACTAGTCAGCATTGAAGGAGACCATTCAAGCCATTATGCCAGTCTTGGCTCCTTGAACGAGATCTCCAATTAGTTTTACATGCCTGCTCGTTCCCCATAGACTCATACATTTGTCCCTTTCAAGTACTTATCCAATTCCATTTTGAAAGTTGATTCTATCAGCCTGTCAGAAAATGGGTTCCAGATCACAACAACTTGTTGTTTAAAAAATAAATTTTCTTGTTTCTTTTGCAAGATTTTTTTTTCAAAAGAAGGACACAATTTCTAATTCTTCTTAAAAAATGTACACTCTAAACCTATTAAGACAATGGAGGACTGCCAAACAGCTACAGTATACAAACTTACATTCCATCCAAGCACAATGAAAATGGTAGAAACATCCAAACCAGGCCTCCTCTTCCCACCAAGGAACATAAAGAACCATCTCCTAATGCCTCTCATGTATCCTGAAACTCTTTGAGGCTTTGAGAGATGAGACTCAACTATGTGTTCTGCAAAACAATGACAACAGCAGACATAGTGATCAAATTCCTCTCAAATATACAGTCAGCAGGAATTTTAAGAACTGTTAGCAAGTCAGAGAGGTCATAGGAGGCATCAGAATGATGTGCTGAAAAATTATAAGGGAGCTGTTTCTCGACTGTCTCCTGAAAGTAATGTGCCTAGATTTGCAAAGTAACTATCCTGAGGAGAGAAATCTACTGCAAACTATGGTCTTTTGAGCTAAAATATAGATATCTATACAATAAAACTAGGAAAACAATTGAACAAAACAGCTGTAACATAGAGTAATTACATTAAGACTAGCCAATGAATAGTTAATCATATATTTCTTTGATTATTTATCTTTTCAAGAAAGATATTTAAGCCAATCCTCTTATCCTACCATGCATGGGACCAGAGGTGCCTCTGATGTAAGAATGGTGGTTACCATTTATCTAGCTTTTTTAATATTCAAGAGTAGGGTCAATGAATTTATCTAATTCTGTGTTCAGACTCAGGAAATTTATATAGCTACTTCTTTATAACTTGAAAATATATATAGTGAGGTTCCTGCAATATTGGCACAAAACATCTTTGGTAAGTTCAGACAAAAGAACCACGTTATAGGCAGTCTTGGAATAGTATAGGGAATTATTTTTACCACACCTCACATGGCCATTTCATCGAATCACAGAATCCCTAAAGTGCACTAAGAGGTCATTCAGCCCATTGAATCAGCACTGACCAAAATCCCACCCAGGCCCTATCCCCATGACCCCACGTAGCCAATCCCCTTCCCAGTTTGGGTAACTATCTGTGTGGAGTTGCGTGTTCTTCCTGTGTCTGCGTGGGCTTCTTCCGGGTGCTCTGGTTTCATGCTCTGGTTTCATCCAACTGTCTGCAAGACACCCTGGTTAGCTGCATTTGTCATGCTAAATTCTCCCTCAGTGTACCTGAACGGGTGCCAGAGAGTGGCGACTAGGGAATTTTCACAGTGACTTCATCTGCAGTGTGAATGTAAGCCTACTTGTGAAACTAACAAATAAACTTTAAATGGGGCAGTCAGGGGGTTGCCTGCCAGCAAAGGTAGACGGCAACCAGCAATGTAGTAAAATCTGGAGCTTCTTGTGCTTTGACAGGGGTGGAATGGAAACCTCAGGCAGCAAAAGACTTTGCTTCTGTGGCCTAGAAGGGCACAACTATTTAACCTAGCACCAATAGTGACCAATTTTTATTTAGACATGTCTTTGTTGGATACATTTCTCACAGTTTTACCCCAGCACACTGACCTCTGTGGCATCTCACTCAGGTGCAGATTAAAAAAAACCATTGCAATTTACACGAGTTAAAGAGATTTCCACCAGATCTTGGTGGAGTTTCATCTATCCCCAACTCAACGACATCAAAATTTACAGATCAACAGGAATGGAGCAGGGATTGGAGACACCCCAGAGTTAACTGACCTCCTCCTTCCTTTTCCCCCCCCCCCCCCCCCCCCCGGTTTGGCTGGGAATTGCCCATCAGAATTCCAGATGTGCTGATAGAGCCACATGTTTCTTTTACAGATGCACTGACAACACAGAATCTCTTCATAGCTGCTCGAAATCCCCAGTTTTTATCTCTCTCTCTCACACACACATGCACGCTCACACACAGATACACGCACGCACACACATACATACACAAACCACATGATTCTGTGAGAATGTTTTGTGAGAAACATGAGAATGTAGTGCAAAATACCGCTAGGTTTTGGTGATTAAGGAAATTAGGCACTGTAATTCTCAATATCGGGGAAACTTTGAATAAATTGTTTCACTGCAAACAAAACTTTGACATTTGTAAAAAACTTTTCATTGAATCATTCCTCAGATATTTTCTGCATTGCCAGTTTGCTTCCTCACTGTTATGTTGTTTTCCTTGTGACTCATATTTCATCAAATTTAATTCGTCGATCACTGAATCATAGAATTCCTACAGTGCAGAAGGAGGCCATTTGGCCCATCAAGTCTGCACTGACTACAATCCCACCCAGGCCCTATTCCTGTAACCTCACATATATAATCTGCTAATCCCCTTGACACTAGGGTCAGTTTAGCATGGAATATCAACCTAACCCACACATCTTTGGACTGTGGAAGGAAACCAGAGCACCCGGAAGAATCCCATATAGACAAGGGCAGGATGTGCAAACTCCACACAGACAGTGACCCTAGGCTGGAATTCAACCCAGTCCTTGGCGCAGTGCTAACCACTGTGCCACCATGCCTCCCTGTGAAATAGATGTAAAATTATTTCCATTCACAGAAACAGAGAAGGCAAATTGATCTTTTAAGTTATGATATGGCTGGAATTTTACTGCTCCTCCCACCAGGGGAATCAGAGTGGGCAAAGGCCAGACCACGGAAAGGTCCGTTGACCCGGGGCAGGATTTTGCAGTTTTGGGACAGGCAAGGCCATGAGATCCTGCCCAGGATCTCTAATCCATTTCCAAGTTTTGGGATTGTTTTTGTGACCATTTACCCACAGGAGGAGTTTGGAAGTGAATTTCTATTTGAGCAGTGCATTTTATATTAAAGAGAGTTCAGATAGCCCAGGGAGTAAGGCGAACCTATTGAAGGATAAATGGCTCAGCTATAGCCCGCAAGCAGTCAGAGTTGGAGGATTGACTGGGAAATTTAATTCAGTGCACTATTGGAAATAATGTAACACATTTTTATACTTCTTCTTATTCGTAAGGAGTGAGCTCAAGTTGTTGGGTTAAAGTAATATTTCATAAACTTCTTTACTTTGTGGTTGAGAAAATATTTTCTGAATACGTTCAAAATCATTAAAGGTTTTGATGAGTAAATAAGGAGAACCTTACAGATGAGGGGGCGTCTGTAACCAGAGCATTTATCTGAGCTGACACGGTGGCACAGTGGTTATCACTGCTGCCTCACAGTACCAGGGACCCGGGTTCATTTCTGGCCTCAGGTCACTGTTTGTGTGGAGTTTGCACATTTTCCCAGTGCCTGTGTAGATTTACTCCGCATTTCCTGTACTGTAGGGATTCGATGATTCAATGACCTTTTAAGTATTCGGCGAAATAAGTTTGATGAAACATGAGTCACAAGAAAAGAACATAACAGTAAGGAAGCGACACTGGCAATGCAGAAAATATCTGATGAATGATTCACTGTGCCACTGTGGGGTGGCATGGTGGCACAGTGGTTAGCACTGCTGCCTCACAGCACCAGGGTTCCAGGTTGGATTTGAGTCTCAGATCATTGTCTGTGTGGAATCTGCACCTTCTCACCGTGTCTGCATGGGTTTCCTCCGGTGCTCTGGTTTCCTCCGGGTGCTCTGGTTTCCTCCCACAATTCAAAGATGCGCGGGTTAGATTGATTGGTCATGCTAAATTGATCTTAGTGTCATGGGGATTATTATGTTACTGGAATAGGGCCAGGGTGGGATTGTGGTTGGAACAGACTCAATTGGGCTGAAGGCCTCCTTCGTACTGTAGGGATTCTATGATTCAATGAGAAGTTTTTTTTAACAAGAGTCAAATCTTTGTTTGCAGTGAAACCATTTGTTCGAAGTTCCCTGTTGTTAAGAATTACAGTGGCTAGTCTATTAACCATGTATTTTGCACCATGTTCTGGCATTTCTGACAAAAAATGTCCCGTAGAAACTGGGCATTTGGAGCAACTGTGAAGAGATTCTGTGTTGTTGATGTATCTGTAAAAGAAACATGTGGCACTATCAGCACATCTGGAAACTTGAGGGGTAATTCCAGGCCTAACAGGGGAGCAGTTAACAATGGGATGTCTCCAATTCCTACCCCATTCCTGTTGATCTATAATTTTGAGGCTGTTGAGTTGGGGGTAGATGTGAAAAAAGTATCCAGCTATCCAGCAAGGAAATGTCTGAATAAAAATCGGTCCCTATTGGTGCCCGGTTAAATATTTGTGCTCCTCTGGGCCACAAAAGCAAAGTCTTTTACTCCTGGGTTTTCCATCCCACCCACAAGAAGCTCCAGATTTCTCCCCATTTTACCACATTACTGGTTGCCATCTACCTTCGCTGGCAGGCAGTCCCCCGACTGCCTCATTTAAAGTTTATTTAATAGTTTCACAAGTAGGCTTACATTCACACTGCAAATGAAGTCACTATGAAAATTCCCTAGTCGCACACTCTGGCGCATGTTTGGATACAATGAGGGAGAATTTAGCATGACCAATGCACTTAACCAGCTTGTCTTTCAGACAGTGGGAGGAGACTGGAGAACCTGGAGGAAAACCACATGGACACTGGGAGAATGTGCAGACTTCGCAGAGACAGTCACCTACATTGGGAAGCAAACACAGTTCCCTGGCGCTGTGAGGCAGCAGTGCTAACCACTGTACTGGCCAGGTGAAACAATCTGCTTGCAATGGCTGGGCCACTGATCTGTGAGATTAAACTGAGGTCTGGGGGTTAAAATATACCAGGTCCAACACCCCGGTGAGGAATCATCATCTGCTCTCCCTGCATCACACCATTAGTTGAAAACAATTGGACATTTCGAGTGATTGATTTTTAGGGTGGGGAGTGAACTTTGTTTTAAATAAAACAAAAATGGTGGGGGCAGAGGTGAACAAGAGCTAAAACCTAATTTGATTGCTTTCTGTAAATTCTGAAAGGGAAATTCTTGTTCAATCTGGTATCAGTTAATATGCGGGATTATGTTGAGGCACCACTAATTATATCCAAAATTCTTGACTTTTAAAATACATTTATATAAAAAAATGACACAACTGCAGCCGTTGTGATCTATATCATTTCTGGAGCTTCACATAGATGTGAGATCTTTTGTGGCATACACAAACACATTACAATGAAATGCAATGGAGACTTACAATGTATGCCAAGTAATATCACCCACAGATAGATTTGATTAGAAACCCATTGTCTCAGTCAGTGGGTACATTGTGTGGTGTGATAGAGTCATAGATGTTTACAGCATTGAAACAAGGCCCTTTGGCCCAACTTGTCCATGCCACCACTTTTTTAATTCCCTAAACTGGGGTTGCACAGCATTTTGCCTACAACCCTCTACATCCATCTTAGCCATGTAACTATATAAATGCTTTTTTAGAAGACAAAATTGTACCTGCCTCTACTACTATGCCTGGTAGCTTGTTCCAGACACACTGCTTGAAAAAATTGCCCCTCTGGACACTTTTATTTCTCTCTCCTCTCACCTTATATCTATGCCCTCTAGTTTCCTCTACCTTTGGGAAAGTTATTGACTTTCTAGCTGATCTGTGTCCCTCATTATTTTATACACCTCTATAAGATCACCCCTCAGTTTTCTACATTCCAGAGAAAAAAGTCCCAGTCTATCCAGCCTCTCCTTATAACTCAATCCATCAAGTCCCAGCAGCATTCTTGCAAATCTCTTCTGCACTCTTTCTGGTTTAATAATATCCTTTCTATAATAGGGTGACCAGAACTGTACACAATATTCCAAGTGTGACCTTACAAATGTCTTGTACAACTTTAACAAGACATCCCAACTCCAGTATTCAATGTTCTGACCAATGAAACCAAGAATGCTGACTGCCTTCTTCACCACTCTGTCCACCTGTGACCCTACTTCCAAGGAGCTATGAACCTATACTTCTAGATCTCTTTGTTTTGTAACTTTCCCCAACAGCCTACCATTAACTGAGTAAGTTCCGCTCTGGTTCAGTCTACCAAAATGCACCACCTCACATTTATCTAAATTAAACTCCACCTGCCATTCCTCAGCCCACTGGCCAATTGATCATATCCTGTTGTAATCAGAAATAACCTTCTTTACTGTCTACTGTTCCACCAATTTGGTGTCAATTGCAAACTTACTACCATGACTCCTAAATTCTCATCCAAATCATTAATATAAATGACAAATTATAATAGACTCAGCACTGAGCCCTGAGGCACACCACTTTATCACAGATCTCCAGTTTGAAAAACAACTCTCTACAACCACTCACTGACTTCTGTCATCAAGCCAGTTTTGTTTCCATTTAGCTACTTCACCCTGGATCCCGTGAGATTTAACCTTATGTAACAATCTTCCATGCTGTACCTTAATAAAAAGCTTGCTAAAGTCCATGTAGACATACAAAGACACACAAACCAAGTAGGTTCAATTCATACTCTGTGATGAGACTACTGATCTTGAAATGCATCGACCATGCTAAATTCTCCCTTAGTGTACCCGAACAGATGCCTGAATGTGTTGTGTAGGAGATTTTCACAGTAACTTAATTGCATATTAATGTAAGCCTTCTTGTGACACTAACACATAACAGTGATGGGAATGGGATTATTTTCTTGGTGTCACAGAGCTCAGGAAAGCTCCGGTGTTCCTCCACCTGATTGCAATCCTGGTTGTAAATGACATTTCCATGAATGGTGGCTGAGACCAGAAACAAGCTCATATTTGATGACCGTTGTGGCCAGCAACCTTGCTGACGTTCTGTTCACCAGCTCACAGATGATAAATGACCCCTAATGCAGAGTGTGGGTGACCCAACTACCATTCGAAGAGGGTGGCATGGGTAAAAGGGACAAAATTTAATAAAAAAAAAGGTGGTGAAATTGTGCTTGCACAGTAACGCAAAATGAATGAGAGCAAGCATGTTGTTAATTTTAAATCTCATCCAAATTTCTGTTCTATGGCCTTAAGATAATGGAAAAAGTTGAAAATCAAGCTCTCAGTTCAGGAGGCAATGGTCTAGTGGTATTATCACTAGACTATTAATTCAGAAACTCAGTTAATGTTCTGGGGACCTGGGTTTGGATCCTGCCATGGCAGCTAATGGAATTTGAATTCAATAAAAAATATTTGGAATTAAGAATCTACTGATGACCATGAAACGATTATCTGAAAAATACATCTGGTTCATTAATGTCCTTTAGGGAAGGAAATCTACCATCCTTACCTGGTCTGGCCTATATGTGACTCCATGGTCACAGCAGTGTGATTGATTCTCAATAGCACTTAGGCAACTAAAATAAAAAAATGCAAAGTTTATTTATTAGTCACAAATAAATTTTACATTAACAGTGCAATGAAGTTACTGTGAAAGTCCTGTAGTCGCCACATTCCGGCACCTGTCTGGGTATACTGAAGGAGAATTTAGCATGGCCAATGCACCTAACCAGTACATCTTTTCGGATTATGGGAGGGAACCAGAGCACCCGGAGGAAACCCACGAAGACATGGGGAGAATGTCTGCACAGACAGTGAGGCAAGCTGTGTATTGAAGCCAGGTCTCCAGTACTATGAAGAATAGTGCTAATCACTATGCCGATCCAACCAGGGACGGCAATAAATACTGACCAGCCAGCGAAGCCCATGTGCCATGAATGAATTGAATAAAAATCAATGGCTTGTTCTATACAAGAGTAACTTCAACTGGAGACTGTTTCTAGGTGAAGGCTTCTTAATAGGGTGTTTCATTGGAATTTGTGAAAAATACAGATCGAGTTCCAGAGACTCAGAAACAAGACTGATGAGAAAATAGCGAGGGGTGTTTAAACATGACTGAAAATGAAAATACTTCTACCTTCCCATAGATATCAGATGAATAATTTTTAGAGCTGTTGGTATAAATGACTCAACAGGTAGAGATTTGAAAATCACTTACTTTCCACATCTGAATATTAAGTTATGTTATGTTAGAGTTTATTTACTACATATCGAGCCCCAACTCTAAAGCAGTTGCAAAATGTAATTTCACAGTACTGTTTTTAATTATTTTGCATAAGAAAGGAGCAAAATTCAAAAGTGGGTTAACAGAAGTGTTTTCATTTCTGAAGTCTCCAGTATTCACACAAATGCTGTTGATTGCTGTCTCTGCTTAACGATCCTGATAATTATTTATATGTTGCTGCATCAGCAATGTTGTTTTTTATATAGACTTTTAGAATTGTACTAAATTTTAAAAAAAATTAAAGCACTTCTGAATAATTTTAAAACTGCTTCCTCAAATTTTAAACTAACCATCCTGCAGCCTGTTGCAATACAATCTCCAGAGGTAGGATAAAAATCTTAGAAGGACAGAGTGCCAGAGTACTTGCAAACAGAAAGCAGTAATGGCTATGAATTCTCCAGGAAACTTTCACAGCACTTTGACAATTGCAATTGCAATATTAGTGCTCCTTATACTATTGCCAGAGGGGCAATTTTTTCACACAAAGGTTTGAAACAAGCTGCCAGAGGTAGCAGTAGAGACGACTACAATTTTGTCTTTTAAAAAGCATTTAGTCAGTTACATGGGTAAGATGGGTATAGAGGGATATGGGCCAAATGCTGGCAACTGGGACTAGCTTGCGGATTTAAAAAAAAAATGACGGCATGGACAAGTTGGGCCAAAGGGCCTATTTCCACGCCGTAAACCTCTATGACTTTAATGCTGGTGACTCTAAACAGAATTTTCCTGCTGTGTATTATAAGCAACACACCCCTGTGTGATTGGACAGAGCAGGCGATGGCCAAGTGGAATTATTGCTAGACTATGAATCCAGAACTCAACTAATGTTCGGGGGCCCAGGGTTTGAATCCTATCATGGCAGATGTTGGAATTTGAATTCAATAAAAAATTATCTGAAATTTAGAATCTACCGACGACTGTAAAGCCATTGTTGTAAAATCTTATCTTGTTCACTAATACCCTTTCGGGAAGGAAATCAGCCTTTCTTGCCTGATTTGGCCTACATGTGACTCCAAAGCCACAGCTTCAGAGAACGGGGTTTCCTCTCCAATCACACCCATTTTATTTCTTTGGCTGTGTACAGAGTGAGGGGGAGGGGGGGGGGGGCGATGGGGAAGGTGGTTGGTGTCGGCTATCCATTGGCAGCGACCCCACCCCCCACCCCCACTATATTATTTAAAGTCCCTTATTGTTTGTTCTGTACTTCAGCCTTGCTAAAAGGTTGTATATGTTATTGTTGGTGCCTTACGTTCTGAGTTACAGATACCCCATCCAATATCCAGCAGACCACACGCAATGATCCCAATTTTAGCTCTGGGCAAGTGGATGGGTTTTGAGTGAGTTAAAATGTCATCCCAAGTGTTGGCAGTGCCTGAATAATTCTTAAATGAATTGGCTGGACATCACTACTGGGAGTGAGTTCATTGTCCGCAGGCACTTGGAGCACCTCGGGAGTAGCAAGCCTCATTCACATTCAGAGGGAGGAGCTTTAAACAACCAAAATCAAGTGGGTTGGGGTTAGGTGTGATGGGAAGATTTGAAAAAGCTTAAACCCACACTCAATGCGCCTCCTCTGTTCTGAAAAGTTGGGTTTGATCAATTAATTAAAAATGAGAAAATGTTTTAGATTGAATCTAAGTTTAATTCTTCCCAAAAAGGTTTCCCAAGCATTTAAAGGGAAGTAAGGGTTCCTTTGTGAAAAATATCAGGTTCCCTCACAGTGGTGCAGGAAGAGCAAAAATGCTTCTGCTTAACATTCTACTGAATAGTTACTATGGCTTTGTCAGGGGGAGATCATTTCTAACACATATGATTGAATTTTTTGAGGAGATGACTAGGTGTGTAGATGAGGGTAGTAGTCTACATAGACTTCAGTGAGGTTTTTGACAAGATCAAATATGGGAGATTGATCGAGAATGTCAATGGGATCCAGGGCATTTTGGCAAATTGGATCCTAAATTGGCTTACTGGCAAGAGGCAGAGGGTGATGGTCAAGGGTTGGTTTTATGATCATAAGCCCATGTCTGGTGGTGTATCTCAGCAATTGTTGCTGGATCCTTTGCTGTTTGTAGTGTACATCAATGATCTGACATGAATGTTGGAGGTATGATCAGTAAGTTTGTAGACACAAAAATTGGTGGTGTATTAAATAGTGAGGAGGAAATTATTAGATTGTAGGATGATATAGATGGGCTGGGTCAGTGGCGCAGAACAGTGGCAAATTGAATTTAACTCTGATAAGTGTGAGATGATACATTTTGGGAGAACTAACAAGGCAAGGGAATTTATGATGAATGGTAGGATGCTATGAAGATCAGGGAGACATTGGGGGTACATGAGGGCAGCAGAATTGGTTGATAAGGCTATTGGGATACTTGCCTTTATTAGCTGAGTATACAATATAAGGGTGGGAAGTTATGATGAAGCTATATAAATTATTTATTAGGTCTCATTCATTAGGTAGAGTATTGTGTGCAGTTCTGGCTGCCAAAATATAGGAAGGATCTGATAGCAATAGGAAGGATGTAGAGGAGATCCACCAGGATGTTGCCTGGTCTGAGTGTTTCAGCAATGAAGAGAGATTGTTCATGTTGGGGTCGCTTTTCTTAGAGCAGAGAAAGCTGAGGTGTATAAAATACTGAGAGACATTAATAAAGCAGATAGCAATAAACTTTTCCTTTTAGTAGAGGGGTCAATAACAGATTTAAGGTAAGGAGCAAGGATTTTAAAGGGGATTTGAGGAAAAACCTCATCATCCAGAGGATGGTGGGAATCTGGAACTCACTGCCTGAAAGGGGTGGGATCCCTCACAATAGTTAAGAAGCATTTAAGCACTTTAAACACCATAGCATACAACGCTATGGATCAATTGTTGGAAAATGGGATTAGAATGGACAGGCGCTTAATGGCTGATGCAGACACGATAGGCCAAAATGGTCTCTTTCTGTGCTGTAAAATTCTATGGGCAAGACTTTCTGGCCACACATCCTAAATCTGGAAAATTCCACCCAAGGTCAATGGATTTTTGCAGGAGGCACAGGAAAATTCCATCTTATGACTAAAATGACACTTATGACTGAAGATGGTTGTGAAGATTTCTGCCGAGATTTTTTTTAACCTATTCTATACCAGCATTGAGGATTGGAGTGCTCATAGATCTTCCATCCCTATTGGTTGCTTAATTGTCCGCACACCTTTCATGACTTTATGTGGCAGAGCTGCAGAGTTTTGATTTTGGCTATTGGATTGCTTATCTTGGATTCTAGCACACTGTATCCGCTGTTGAGTGTGGACATTTCTAACTTCAGCTGATTGGCATTGCATTTTCAAACATTTTCTGTGGCTAAATTAATGTTTGTAATATCAGATTTAAAAAATTGGAAATTGAAAGCAACAATTTCAATAAACTGGCCACTTAAAAAATATTTCTGTACAACAGTCAGACTTTGATTGCTAAAACTTGATGCTGAAAGAAGAATTTATAGATCTTGTTATCAAACCATATTACATCAAGCATTATCCACATCTGGTGCATTATCACTCCTCAGGACATTATTATTTCCCATCAGTACAATTAGAAAAAATGAAGAGTAGTTTCTAGTATAACCGCCAATTCCAATCCACAATTATTTTAACTTCAAGACTTGTAAAAGCTCTCTCTGGCACTCTGCCATCTGTACTACACCCTTCCATTTGGCAGCACCATATTTAATATAGTTTGAGGTAGGGAGTTTCCAATGTTTAGCCACAAGCACAAGCATGTGAGTGTCATTCGAACCATTCGTCACTGGAAGTCTGAAGTGATTTTCCTTCATCTTAAACAGGTTCACTCAGGAAACTTATAATTCTCTGTCGTACACTTACTGATTTCCGAGCTTAATTATCCAGATCACAGCGAAAATAAAGTGGGCACCTTTACTAAAGCCAATTTTCTAACCAAAAAATCCATGATTGTTTCCCAGGACAGTAGTTCTAATACTGCACAGCGCACAGTCTAAGTTAGAATTTACGGAGTCACACTTGAGAAGTATGGATTAGCTGGCATGCTGATCCATACGTAGAGGTAGAGAGATTCTTCCCGCTTAGAAAGGATAGCAGGACTAGAGGGCACAGTCTCAAAATAAGAGAATAAGGTGGCAGGGGGCGCAGTTTAGATCGGAGTTGAGGAGGAACTTCTTCATTCAAAGGGTGGTGAATCTCTGGTATTCTCTGTCCATTGAAGCGGTGAAGGCTACTTTGCTGAATATATCTAAGTCACAGGTAGATAGGTTTCTGATAAACAAGGGAATTAAGGGTTATGGGGAGAAAGTGGTAAAGTGAAACTGATCCACTTCGGATCAGCCATGATCTTGTTGAATGGCGGGACAGGTTTGACGGGCTAGATGGCCTACTCCTGCTCCTATTTCTATGTTCTTATGATGACTACATTACATTGAATTGTAGGATAGTTCAATATCTCCTTGCAGCAATATGTTACAGGAGATAAAAGAGGAGGAATTGGAAAGAGAAAGAAAGGAGCAGCAGAAGATGAGTAGGATGCAGATTGAGCTACCCTGGTTTATGAGGATGTTTCTTCTTTGAAATTTGCCTTCATGATAAGCTAGACTTTTTTTTTAATGGCGGTGCTTTTCTTCAATCTTTATTACTACCAATGAAATAAGTAATATTAAATTGGATGAAGAAAAAGACATGGGGTAGCACAGCAGTGCGGTGGTTAGCACTGCTGCCTCATAGCACCAGGGATCCATGTTTGATTCCCAGCTTGGATGATTGTCTTTGTGGAGTTTGCACGTTCTCTCTGTGTCTGCGTGGGTTTCCTCGGATGCTGTGTTTTGCTCTGGAAAATGTGTTGGCTTGATGGATTGACCATGCTAAATTCTTCCTTAGTGTGTCTGAACAGGTGCCGGAATGTGGCGACTTGGGGATTTTCACGGTAACTTCATTGCAGTGTTAATGCCATGGTTGTGAAGGGGCAATATATGTGCATTGCAATGTGTTGTTCCCTTTATGTGTACTAGAGTAATCTTAAGGCCGAAATATTCTCCCAGGTGAGATGATAGAAGTAAGATGGAGGCTTCCTGCAAAACCCACTGTGGACTGATTTGTGATATAGTTTATTTTACAGATAGCTGATTGAAGCGTTCGGCTTATCCAGGGTGGCACTGGATTTGTGCATAATTGGGAGAATACATGACCAGAATCATCTGGCTATTCAGGCTCCATCATTACTGCCAGCGATGGCAAAGAACTCACCCAAACCTCTGCTTACTGCAGCGGGACCAGAGAATCCCGCTGGTATGAATGGCCTGAGAATCCCACCCCTTATCTTTGACTTATGGGTAGTCCCATGGTCTGTATCTTGTTTCTCCATGATGTGCAAGTATCTTGTGCCCCTGCAGGGTAACCGGTTTACTTCTGTGCTCTTGCTACTGGTGCCACCTGCGGTGCCCTGTATGCTTGAGGGGCACCCTTCTCTACATATACACCGGAAACCTCCAACCCCGCCCTCTGCTGGGATTCTCCAGTCCCGCTGCGGTGAATGGAGTTTTGACTAAGTTCTTACTGGCAGTGAAGGTGGGAATGAAGAAGTTCGGAGAATCCCGCCCATGATCCCCCTGGAGAAAGAGTCAGGTGTTGAACTGCTCAAACTCACAGGCCAGAATATTATCATCGTTCATGCTGATGAGAATTTCCATTCCCGCTGCAGTGAAGGGAGATTCAGCTGGGCGCCAAATTCTCCAAACTCGCTGCAATGGGACCATGGTGTGAAGGGCAGCTAAGACTGCACCCTCAGAGTTGCATTCCCGGAAGGTATCAGTAGCATCATTTGCAATGTCCTTGGGAGATGTTCCAATGAGACTTATTATTAGCATGTCTAAAATTCCCCTGTGTGATGCTGACTGTTTCTAAGTGAGAGTCTATACATCAGGCCATTGTTATGTAGCTGCCACTAACTGGCTGGCAATTCTGTTGAAACAGTTTGAAGCATACCATGTATAGAAACAAATGATTAATCGCCCTTATATGATGCTGGGCTATCCTCCTTTCATAGCCATTCCCTGAGGTCAGAGATACAACACTATCCATTCAGGGGAATGAGGACACAAAGCCTCCACTCAGCAGCAAGTTAGTAAGTCCTCATTACCACCTCTATCCATTCCACCCCAATGAAAATTAGCACATTTTACAATCTCTACTGAATGTCACACAGATTTCTGCTGGTGGCTGCAAGGTGGGGATGTCTATGCCTTTAAGTGATGATGATGCCAAATACTGTGGTGTGTTTGTTGCTAAAAAAGATTCAACATTTGCACTGAGGAGACAATGGCGTGGTGGTATTGTCATTGGGCTAGCAATGCAGAGCAAGAATTCAGAATTGAGGGTCAAATTCAGTCAGGACAGATGGTGAAATTTAAATTGAATAAAAATCTGGAATTAAAAGTCTAACGATGACCATGAAACTATTGTTTGTTGTTGTAAAAACCCATCTGGTTCACTAATGTCCCTTAGGGAAGGAAATTTGCCCTCTTTGCCTGGTATAATCTACATATGATTCCAGATCCACAGAAATGTACTTGACTCTCAACTGTTCTCTGAAATGAAGTGCAATTAGGGATGAGAAATAAATTCAGGCTCAGTCAGCGATACTTGTTCTATAGAATAAAAACCAAGTTAGGCTCGTTTTATTTTATTGCAACTTACAGGATATTGTGAAGCCTGGATAGAATGGATGTGGAAAGGATGTTTCCACTAGTAGGAAAAACTAGAACCAGAGAGCACAATCTCAGACTAAAGGAGCAATCTTTTAAAACAGAGATGTGAATGAATTTCTTCAGATAGAGATTGGTGAATCGGTAGAACTCTTTGCTGCAGAAGCTGTAGAAATTCAGTAATAATTTAGCAACACCAATTTTAAATCCAACTGATTTATTTGATAGTAAAATTGCGAGCTTTCGACACTCTGTGTCTTTGTCAGGCAAATGCAGTGTTCTGGTCTGCAATAGCACACATCAGCACAGACAGTCACAGATTGCTGATTAGAATGCGAATCCTTACATCTAACCTGCTATTCAAGTGTTAAAGTGGCTAACAATGTGTGTGAAGGGAATCCTGAGCATTGGTTAGAGAATTGTGTATTTTCTCCAGACAGCACAGTAAGTGAGGTTTTTTGCTAACCCAGGCAAGTTACGGGGGTTACAGATAGTGTGTCATGAAGCCAAGATCCCTATTAAGACCGTCCTCATGTGCGGAACTTGGCTATCAGTCTCTGCTCAGCGACTCTGCGCTGTCGTGTGTCACGAAGGCCCCCTTGAAGAACATTTACCCGCAGGTCAGAGGCCGAATGCCCATGACTGCTGAAGTGTTCGCCCACAGGAAGGGAACAGTTTTGCCTGGTGATTGTTGAGCGATGCTCATTCATCCGCTGTCGTAGTGTCTGCATGGTCTCCCCAATGTACCATGCTTCGGGACATCCTTTCTTGCAACGTATTAGGTAGACAACGTTGGCCGAGTTGCAAGAGTATGTACCGTGTACCTGGTGAATGGTATCCTCACGTTTGATGATATCGTCCATGTCTATGATCTGGCATGTCTTGCAGAGGTTGCTGTGGCAGGGTTGTGTGGTATTGTGGTCACTGTTCTCCTGAAGGTTGGGTAGTTTGCTGCGAACAATGATCTGTTTGAGGTTGTGCGGTTGTCTGAAAGCAAGAAGTGGGGGAGTGGGGATGGCCCTAGCGAGATGTTCATCGTCATCAATGATATGTTGAAGACTCCGGAGAAGATGTCATAGCTTCTCCGCTCCGGGGAAGTACTGGACAACAAAGGGTACTCTGTCCACCGTGTCCCGTGTTCGTCTTCTGAGGAGGTCAGTGCGATTTATCGCTGTAGCATGTCGGAACTGTTGATCGATGAGTCAAGCGCCATATCCTGTTCTCACGAGGGCATCCTTCAGCGTCTGTAGAAGCCAAGTCACTGAGTGTCTTTAAGAAAGAGATACGTTCTTGATTGATGAGGGAATGAGGATTATGGAGAAAAGTCAGGAGAATGGGGATGAGAAAAATATCAGCTATGATTGAAAGGTGCAATAGACTTGATGGACTGAATGGCCTAATTCTGCTCCTATGTCTTCTGATCTTATGTTGTTACTATACATAGAGTATCTCACCTATTCCAATCTAAAACACAATCAGTTAGTGAAACACATTTAGACAGATAACCTATCTGATCATAATAGCACAATTACTGTTTCTCTCCCAGATTTATATCTCTCTCTCTCTTAGGCCGTCCATCAATTTCGATGTTGACTGTGTTGGAAATTTAGATTCTGCAGGCACATTGCTGTGTTATAAGGCCTGCATTGGATCGGCATTGTCTCCTGCATCGGTGGCAACTGTGATTTGTCTGATTTGTAACAAAATGTCTGCGTTCATGGTCTGCTTCATATTTTTCCTGCCTTTTTTTCTTGATGAGTGGGATTGTCTTCTTGACAATGCATTGCCAACTTCTTCTGTTCAAAGCATCCTTCTCCCAGGTGTTGACATCCATGTTAGTGTTCTTCATATGGCGCTTGAGCACATCTTTGTAACGCAGCTTCTGTCCACCATGTTTTCTATTTCCTTCCTGTAGCTCACCATAGAAGACGGCTTTGGGCAAACGATCGTCGCTCATTCTTATGACATGGCCAGTCCACCTCAACTGAGAGGCTGTGATGAGCGATTCTGCACTGACCGTTCCAGCTCGTTTGAATACCTCCACATCAGGAACCATCTCTTGCCAATTGATGTTTAATATTTGTCGCAAGTGTCTGAGTTGTATCTTGGTTAGTTTCTTGATATGCTTCCAGTACAATGTCATCGTTTCTGTTGAATAAAGTAGAGATGGTAGAACGGCTGTATTATACACTTTGACCTTGGTTGACATTTTAATGTCACGGCGGGACCAAAGTCACTTCTGCAAGGCACCAAAAGCTTTTGTTGCTGATTGAATCCTCCTTTCTATTTCCAGGTCCGATAAGTTGGTGCTGGTTACAGCGCTTCCTAAGTAAGTGAAGGACTCAGTGTTTTTCAGCGCTAGCCCACTTATCTTTATGACTGGTGATTGGGTTTCATTACACAGAGGCGGAGGCTGGTACAGGAGTTCGGTTTTGGAGGCATTGATTCTTAGGCCAAAAAGAATGGCAACAGATGAGAAGTGGTCTACAATTTCTTGAATCACATTTGGATCAGTGGCAACGAGGGCTAAATCATCTGCATACAGAAGTTCTCTGACACATATCTTCCTTGTCTTGGTTGAGGCTTTGAGTCTTGAGAGGTTGAACAATTTTCCATCTGAGCGAGTCCTAATGTACACACCTTTGTCCAGATTTTGGCCCATTGTTTCCAATACTGCAGCAAGATATAGCGTGAACAAAGTTGGAGCAAGTACGCATCCCTGCTTTATCCCGTGGTTGATGTTGAAGGCTTTGCTGATATCTCCTTCAATAGTTACTTTGCCATACATATTCTCATGAAATAGTTTGATCATCTTGAGCAGTCTATCTGGACATCCATAAATTTTGAGCACTCTCCAGAGGGTTTCTCTATCCACCGTATCAAATGCTTGTGAAAAATCGACAAAGGCAATGTGCAATGGTTATTGCTGTTCTGCCGCCTTCTCCTGGAGTTGCCTCAAGGTAAAAATCATATCTGTAGTTGCTCTTCCAATCCTAAAGCCACATTGGCTCTCAGGGAGAACATTTTCTGAAATAATTTTGAGTCGATTGAGCAGGATCTTCGCCATAATCTTGCCAGCTACGGAAAGAAGCGCGATGCCTCAGTGGTTTTTGCACTCACTTCGGTCGCCTTTCTTCTTATAGATTGTGACAATCAACGCATCTTTGTAGTCCTGAGAGAGGCATTGGTTTTGCCAACAAGCATTGTATATGTTTAGCAGTTCACTTTTCAGAGCAGGACCACCTTGTTTCAGCACATCTGATGGAATACCGTCTTGCCCGGGTGCCTTACCACTTCTGGTATCTTTTAGAGCTTTATATCTTTATATCTTTATATATCATCTGTGACATGTACTGGCTCCCAAACAGTGACTGCATTAGTTGTTCAGAGATGGTTGAATTACAACAGTACCAACTTGTATTTCTACAATGCTTCTAAAGTACTTTAAAGAGAGGAGGTCTTGTGATGCAGTGGGTAGCATCCCGGCCTCTGGAGCCAGAAACCTCCAGTTACATCCCTTCTTTGATGGTCAAAGAAGGTGCATTCATAATGCAGCCAACAGGATGAGTATCGACCTGCAAAATCCTACCAATGTACCAGGTGGCAAGAGCAGCAGTAACGCCTGATCAGCCATGTTTAATACAGTGCAGCAGCACTCAAGCTATAAGCCTCTGGCAAGAGATTGATGGTAGTCAGACTTGTGGTAGACTGTTGACCAATTCCTGGAAAAAGAACCTTATTTTGGGAATAGATAAAAGTCTGCCTTGTGTGCACAACTGGATACGGGAAGAGAAACAACAACAAGAATTTTACAGATGTGTTATAAAAGCAAAATTTGACATTTTATTACTTATTATTTCTTATTGTCACAAGTAGGCTTACATTAACATTGCAATGAAGTTACTTTGAAAATCCCTTAGTCGCCACAGTCCAGCGCCTGTTCAGGTACACTGAGGGAGGATTTAGCATGGCCAATGCATGTAATCAGCATGTCTTCTAAACTGTGGGAAAGAAACCAGAGCAGACACAAGGAGAATGTGCAGACTCCACACAGACAGTGACCCTGGTCTCTGACACTGTGAGGCAGCAGTGTGAACCACTGTACCATGGTGCAGCAAAGGTGACCAACAACTTGGTCATGAAGCTGCTTTTTAAAGGATGTCTTAACTGCGGAAAGAAGAGGAAAGATGGAGTGAAGTTTAGGCTGGAAATGTAACAATCTCAGGCCTCAGCAACTGAAGCTTTAGCATCACGGTGGAGTAACTGATACTCAAGAAGCCAGAATTGGAAGAGAACAGACATTTTGGAGATTTGGGAGGATGGAGGTAGGGAGGGCTGAGGCCATGGAGAGACTTGAAAAGTAGAATCAGAATTTTAAAATTGTGCAATGTTATAGAGGTGGAAACAGGTGCTCTTTGCGATGATGCGGGCAAGTCCATTGGAGATCATCTTGGGTCAAAACTAACACCAACATTGTGAAAAGTTCAGCCTCAGGAAGTTACTGAGGAGACAGATGCAGGGAACACAAGCTGTAATAGGGACCAAAGGCAATATTTTCAATCTTCCCAATATTTAACTATACCAACCACACCACACACCCCAAACTGCTATCCCATCCACATTGAGTATTGTCTCTTACATGGAAAATGTCCTTGTAGAGAAAAGACAATAGGAGATATTTTAGAACACACTTTTGGCTTCAGAATGCTGAGTGACTGAGTGATATCATTATTGTCAACAATCATGTGTACATAGTTACAATGGCTCTTCAATCTCTCTCAGCTGAATCTTTCTAATTTAGAGGTGTTTTGCAGGGTTAAACTATTTCTAAATCATACTGTTGACTTTCCTAGACATTGCAGTGTTGAAGATTAATGCTAAGTGTATCAAAATACTCAAACAGACAAACACATCTGACCTTTCAACATGGTTACTTCAAAGGGAAATCATGGAGGATGTTTTGTGGGGTCTGTGTGAGCTGGAAACATGACAGGTATCCCTGTTAATTAGGAGAGATATAGACAGGTTAAGTGAGTAGGCAATGAGGTAGCAGATGGATTGGGTAATGTGGTGGCAGATGGATTGGTGATGAGGTGGCAGATGGAGTATAATGTAGGTAGTGTGAGGT
Organism: Sphyrna mokarran; assembly: GCA_024679065.1. Lineage (NCBI taxonomy): Eukaryota > Metazoa > Chordata > Chondrichthyes > Carcharhiniformes > Carcharhinidae > Sphyrna > Sphyrna mokarran. The sequence goes on along the minus strand of JAGIQG010000024.1, from coordinate 22,286,893 downwards.
TATTCACTTTGCTGGTAAGAAGAGAAAAGCTGAATATTTTTCAAAAGGTGTGTAAGTTGTAAAAGTTGAAGCAAAGTGACTCGGGTGTACTCTGAAGGAACACAGAAAGTAAGCGTGCAATCAATTTGAAAAGCAAATGGGAGCAGCAAGGTGGCACAATGATTTGTATTGCTGCCTCATATTGCAGGGACAAGCATTCAATTCCAGCCTCCAGTCACTGTCTGTATGGAATCTGCATGTTCTCACCATGTTTGCATGGGTTTCCTCCGGGTGCTCTGGTTTCCTCCCACAATCCAAAGATATGCAGGTTAGGTTGATTGGCCATGCTAAATTAATCCTAGTGTTAGGGGGATTAGCAGGGTAAATTTGAGGGGTTACCGGAATAGAGTTTGGATGGGATTGTGTTTGGTGAACACCATGGCCTCCTTCTGCACTATAGTGCTTCTATATACATGTTGGCCTTTATTGCAAGGGGATTGGATACAAAAATAAATGTCTTGTTACAATTGTAGCAAGCTTTGGTGAGACCACATTTGGAATATTGTGTATATTTTGAGTCTCCAAGAACATAATTGCCTTGGAGATGGCACAGAGTGGATTCACCAGATTTTTTTTCTATAGATGAGAGGGTTGTCCTCTAATGAGAAGCTAACTATATTGGGCTTATACTCTCTGGAGTTCAGAAGAATGAAAAGTGATATAATTGAAAAAATATTCTGAACGGACTTGATGCATAGACACTAAGAGATTGATTGCTTTGATTGTGGAACCCAGAATGTGGGAGCACAGACTCAGGATAAGAGACCGATCAGTTAGGACTGAGAAATCCTTGTTCATTCGAAGAAATCTGAATGTTTGGAGTTGTCTATTTCATCGTTGAGTACATTTAAGGCTGAAATAGTCAAACTTGCAGTCTCTCAGGAAATCAAGGGATGTGAGGAGCAGGCAGGAAAGCAGGTAGAAGATCAGCCATCATAATATGACATGGTGAAGGGACCTTATGATCTACTTCTGTTATTTCCTCTGTTTTTATGATCTTTGCTGACTTTGAAATCAGTGGTTTTATACAAACAGACAGTTGATATACAGCTGCCTATGTTTGTCCACGATCTTTGCATTTTCATCTTCTTATGAATATATTTTCAGTTTCTCTTGATACATGGCTGTGATTTGACCTCCAGGGTAGTAGCTAGCCATGTCTGTTTTAACCTGTAGGAACTGGGTAAGCTGCCCCTCTCAAAGAACTCTGTGGCCTCACACATGGAAATCACCACTGGCTAATTTTATTTTATGTCTTTGTAATTGTTCTTCCATATCTTAGAGAAATCCCTGGGTGAATTAGTATTATTTATATTGTTGAGTGGCTGTTTGGCAACATCGTTGCAGTACCCTTTGGATTGGCCACTTAGTTGTGCATTAATTTTAGTGCTTCATCACTCATTCAAGCTTTCAGAAAGGTCACAAAATAAAGTTACTGTTAATAACAACTTGCATCTATACGGCACCGTTAATGTAATGAAATGTCCCAAAGCATCTTGCAGGAGTGTTATCAAAGAAAATTTGACACCAAGCCACATAAGGCATTATTAGGACAAATGACCAACTGCTCAGTTAAAGAGGTAAGTGAATTAAAGGATGATAAATAAAGCAATCCCTCACTACCAACAGGAAGCTCCATTTGAAGAGAGTGTGGATCTTCCTTTTGGCATTAGAATGTGGTAGTCCATTCCCTGACCTTTGCCCAAGTGGGAATGTAAAATCGCTGTTCTATGTATTTTGAACATGGTTTTGGAAAAGGGCAAAATAATAACTTGCCTTTGAAGCCTCTGTTGTGCATTGAGAAGCAATGTCAATCCCTAGGCTTCTTCAGTAATGACAGGAGTGATTGCTGAGGAAACTTACTTCATGATGCAGTATTGTCTTGAGCTTTATCAGGAAAAAAGTGGTAATTTTTGCTTTCAGAATAGCCAATGACAGTATCATAGAGTCATACAATCCCTACAGTGCAGTGCATCAAGTCTGCACCCACTCTCCCACAGACCATCCCACACAAGCTTTACCCTGATGCATTTACTCCATTTATCCCCTTAACCTACACTGAGCGCCAATTCGCCTACCTGCATATCTCTGGACTGTGGGAGGAAGTCCATGCAGACACAGTAAGGATGTGCAAGCTCCACATACCTGAAGCTGGAATTGAATCCAGTCCCCTGGCGCTGTGAGGAAGCAGTGCTAACTACTGTGTCACCGTGCATTCTCATCAGAGAATGAGAAAGAGGGCAAGTGCAGTATTGCAATTGGTTATTCTACAGCTGCTACCAGGAAGCAAAATGTTGTACTGGGGTAGTTATTTGGTACATTACAATATTTTTGATCTTCTAAGTTTGGTTTTCCAGGCAGAAATTGGAATTTACCAAGCCCATTTTCTCGTTAATGTTGCAAATATCTCCAAGGTATTTTTTAGGTCTCCATTGCGCCAATTCAGCACTAGCAATTCTCAACCAAAGCAGTAAACGCATACACCCCCTAACGGTTTTGCAAGAAATGAAGGGATGAACCTTAATGTTCGTTAACCTTAAACAATGAGGAAATGGCAGACCCCAAATTTTATTCCATTATGGCCAATCATTCCCACCTCTACTGCTGGAGAAATGGCAACTTGCCAGATTAACATAACTGAATGATGTGATTTAGCAACACAGCAGCAATAATTATCAGAATAACATACAGTATAATTGAGGGGTAGCGTGATATCTGCACTAGCACCCGTAACCCACACGAAACGAAATGTTATAACACAGTTCCAGAGATGAGTAGCATCTCTCTGCTGAACACATGCTGCAAAATGCTGTTTTTATATCGAAATGCAAGATGGACTAATTAAGTACTAATGGCATCGACTGCAATGAAGATAGCAATTACTGGTCAATTCTGCCTACTCAGCTGAAATAATTAATGCCATATTAGTGAGTTCCAGTGACATACGTAGCAGGTTTAAGTGCAAATGTGCAAGACTGGCATCTATCTGCCTGTGCCATTACCATCGGAAAAACAAGTTTAATATACTCGGTGAGGATGTCAGTGAGACAGTGTGATGTAAACAAGTAAATTTTGCATACATTGCATTAGCAAGTATATGGAGTGATGCAGTGATGCCTTACTGGCTACAGGTTGGTTTTTGCAATTTTCTAAATTGGCATTCAACCAAGTTGTTTTAAAATCTCTGTTTATAATCTGTTTTTGTTTATCCTCTAAAGGAAAATAAGGGCGTATGTGTCACAGATAGATTTGAACAGATCCAAGATATCACCTCCTTGGGAGATCTTGAACTGATCTCACTCCTCTGCACCGAACAAAATAATAACTGACTCTGCAAAAATCCACTCACCCTCCAGCCAAAGAGTTTATTCCATAATCTTCTCCTGTTTCTAAATATGATGTGGGCATCAGCAACAGAACTGATGTCTGGAGAGTTATTTCACCCAGAAGCTTCACTCAGAATCACAATTCTGTCCCTGTACAATTTGTTGGTCAAAAATGAGCAGTGTTGGTATATTGTATAAAGATAATTACCATCACTGAATTTAGTGACTCTACCAGTGCCCAAGCTAAATGGACATCGAGATTATTAACAAGAGTCCTACATCTGCAACTATATATTCTGCCTTTAATTCAAATTGGATTGTCCTTTAAGAAATGAATGTGAAATATTTTTGAAATGAACTGTGTAATACTTTAATGATAATGATTAATACTTTAATAGCAGACCAGAACACTGCATTTGCCTGACGAAGACGAAAGTCGAAAGCTCGCAGATTTACTATCAAATAAATCGGTTGGATTTAAAATTGGTGTTGCCAGATTCTTACCTACTTTAATGGTAGACACTGGAACAAGAAAGAAAAGGCTTTAAGAAACAAAACTTCTCCCCAATTTTCTTTAAATTGTTGAGAAAGGATGTTTGAGTAATTTAAGAAATTAACTTTGTCATTGATATTTTTTATAAATTTAGATGTGAATTAGTTTACACTATTATCTTTTCCTTATTTTTATATATTTGTTTTAACAATTACCAAAGTATTCTTCTGACACTCTCTGAGATAGGTAATTAATGTCTGACAAAAGATTTCCAGTACATGTAAAATCAAACTGCTCAGTAAGACAATAACTCTATTTCCGCTTAAGATATATTGATTTGACTCTCTTGTAACTGATCTTAGTAACTTTGTCAAATGAATTTCCACAAAGATTATTTCTTGTTCATGTTTTGAATGAGAAATATTGAACAGAATATAAGGCGCCCTGTGCCCAAGCAAATTGATTTCATGATCTTTGCTCTTACTTCCAAATCTCTTCATGATCACACTCAGTTGTCTCCTCCAGCTATTCATTACCAGACACAACAGGTGCTCCTTCGAGTTGGGTTATACTCTTGTTCTAGCTCTCTTCATTCCCCAGCCACTTTTTCATACACAAGGCCAGTCCTTTGAGACTCTCAATTTGTGTTCAAAAGCCTCTCTCGACATTTCTTTTCATTTGTTCTTTTTTCATCTTCCCCCAACTTTCCTATTTTATTCTCTCCTCGAATGATGCTCATTTCACTCCATTGCCCTGTACAGGTCTGGATTTGAAGGAAATTGTATGTAAAAATATCACCTTGCAATCATTTTTTTTTCATTTGACTGAGAATGAAACTCACTATCTAATGCAGAACATCAAGACTTTGAAACAACAACGTGCATTCATGTAGCACCTTCAACATAGTAAAAACATCCAAAGGCACTTCACAGGAGTGTGGGCAAACAAAATTTGACAGCTACCACACAATGAGATATTTGGACAAGTGACCAAAATCTTGGTCAAAAAAGATTTTAAAGAACACTCTAATAGGAGAGAATCGAAATAGAGGTTTAAGGAAGAAATTTTTGTGTTTAAGATCTAGATAACTAAATTTGCCACTAGGACAGGCAAACAAGCCTGTATTGATGCTCGTCCAAAGTCTGGATAAATGAGAAGGTTAGCTCTAAATCCACCTGCCAAATCCAAATGATGGTTGATATGAATAGAAATGTTTGGGCATACTCTACAAGCGACGAAAAGAGTCCCACTCCAAACCCTGTGAAGAATGCGGAAGGGTCACCAGCCAATCGATGAGAATAGTTAAAGAAGGCAGAGGTGAAAAGATATAATACTCATGGCAAAGGAACTGGCAACAGGCAGGAGGTGATGGAGAAAGATGATCAACCAACATTGTAAGAAAGTAAAATTGGAAAAGCCAAAAGAAGAAGAATAATAAAAAGAATCTACACTGCCGAAAGTGGGAGTACCAATAATGACATGCTATAAATTGAGGATGTGCAAGAAGCCAGAATTGGAGGAGCATAGAGACCTAAAGTTTGAAAGTCTGGACAAAGTTACAGAGGAAGTGTTGAGTGCATGGAGGATAAGAATGTTACTATTGAGACATTGCTGAACTGGGAGCCAAAGTAGATCCTTGAGCACATAGGTCTCAATTAGGACACGAGCAACCTAGTTTTAGATGAATGGTTATGTGGGTTGAGAGATGGGAGGATGAGTAGGACTGCATTAAAATAGATAAGTCACATGAAAACAAAGAGATGAATGAGGGCTTTAATGGCAGGTCAGCTGAGGCAGGGTAGAACTCAGTTACATTATTGAGATGAAATTAAATGGTATTGGAAGTGGAGAAGATAAAGTTAAGAAGTGGCAGGGTAAGGGTGGCACGATAGCACAGTGGTTAGCACTGCTGCTTCACAGCTCCAGGGACCTGGGTTCGATTGCCAGCTTGAGTCACTGTCTGTGTGGAGTTTGCACATCCTCCTTGTGTCTTTGTGGGTTTGCTCCAGTTTCCTCCCACAGTCCAAAGATATGCGGGTCAGGTTGATTGGCCATGCTAAAATTGCCCCTTAGTGCCCTGAGATGCATAGATTAGGGGGATTAATGGATAAATATATAGAGGGTGGGATAGTGGTCGGTGCAAACTTGATGGGCCAGATGGCCCCTTTCTGCACTGTAGTATTTCTATTAAGCTAAAATCCAAATAAACACCAAATAATGCACAATACAAAAAGAATCCACATGATGATTCTCTCCCATTACAAAGTCTCTGTGTGCTTGGCAGTCAGAGAAAAGTTACAGATTTGCCATTCCCCTTGTTTTTTTTTCATTGATATGTGCCATCAAATTTCGAAATAATATGAAATTCAAACTTTCTATTTTCTTCAGAGTATGAACAAAAATTCCACAACAATATTCTGTAAATGACTGTGTGTGTGCGTGCATGCATGCATGTGCGGCTATGCTTGATGTGGTGTGTCCCTCAAGATATAAGCCTCGAGCGACAGACAAGTGAACTTTCCCAGGAATAAGTAGCTACAGAAACAGCCGAAAGTCTGACCTAGGTGCCGTCAAGGTGTGAAAAGGTTGAAAGAGAGAGAGAGAGAGAGTTACATGTGAAGCATAGTGACATGCTACAACAAAATAATTAAATGTATAATATACTGTGTGCCCCTCCTGAGAAGTGGTCAGACAACATTAAAGTCTGTCTGTGTCTCACTGTGATTCTTTAAAAAAATACAGGATACATTCCTGGAATATTATTTTAAAAACTGTAATAAATGAACAAAATTCAAAAGCCTTTTACACATAGTGGGTTAAAAATATAACAATTAACTAGAAAATTATTTTCACAACCCAGTAAAGATTAAGTTGCGAATTAATTTACAAAAAACCATTCACTTTATTATTATAATGTCCTTCAAAAGTTGAAGACTGCAATATCAATTTACAAACTGATACTCTTAAAATCATGAAAGCTCTCTGCAAGGAATTTAATTCTTTCTCTGTAACCTATCCTAAAATTTCACTTAAAATTGAATTTTAACTGAATGTTAGCGATTTTCTTCATATTTCCAAAGCTGAATTTTATGAAGTAGGATTAAGGAGCATTTAAAACCACAGAGAATCTTATATTGATGGTATAGCATGAATGAACCCTGGTTGCTTTGGGTTTTACTTAAGTGCAAATATCCTGCTGCAGCACTTAGAATATTCAACAGCTTTTACCTTCAATCAACCATTTTTTTAAAGGATATAATCTAATATCAAGGGCTAATGAGCACTTCCAACCTGAACTGTGGAACAGGAAGCTAGTTCTGCTTTGAAACAATAGTTCTTGCTTAATAAACCAGAAACAGACATGTAAATAATATTACAAAAGCTGATAGAGCACCTTTATAAGGTGATGACATTTTAGCAGTGAATTTCACTGTCCTTGTCACTGAGTCAGTGTGTTGGACTCATGTGCTTTTTTCATATCTTATGATAGTTGTTGGTTTGATTGTGGTGAAATGAGCTCTTAAAGTGTTTTGAAGCAATAACAGATTCTGTGTGCATCATTTTGAGGACCAGGGTGCAGTTTGTGATGTATGCAATGTTAATTGGATATCACTAAGGTCTTTTAGGGAAGGAAATCCCTCTTCTTTATCTGGTCTGGCCTATGTGTGACAGTAATGTGGCTGACTCTTTAATTGCCCTCAGGGATGGCAATAAATGAGGGCACAGCCAGCGATGCCCACATTCCATGAATAAAATGTTTTTTAAAAATGTGTTTGATTACAATGCAAGTGGAGAGCATCTTTAGTACAAATAAAGAAACATTCACTAAAACTGTATGCAGTTGAGTTTAGAGGTGTATGCTTGTAATGTTTCACTCTGGAAATAAATGTCAAGCTGAGTAAAAATTGGCTCCAGTACTAAACTTCACAAACTTGTTTTCTGGAAAATAACATATAATAGTGGAGATTGCTGATAGCCATTCAGACCTTGCTGCTGCCCACACCACCACCCCCCCACCCCCACAACCAAACAAACACACACAGAGACATACACATACAAATGCACACACACATGGAGAAAAGAAGGCTAAGAGAATAAATAGTAGAGATGTTCAAAAGCATGAGGGGGATGGACAGAGTAGATATTTTGCTTATAGTCTATGGCCAGGTTTTTACCATCTCGCCTGTCCTAGAATGGGAGTGGACAAGGCTCACAGAATATCGTTCTCTGTTGGCCTCAGGTGGGATCTTACAATCCTCAGGTGGGGAAGGCAATAAAATTCCAGTTTACATGTCATAAATAAGCAATACAATTTAAAAGTGAAAGCAAAAAGGGAACACTCACATATGTTGAAGTCTAAAATTTAAAACTGAAATTGTTCATTGGACCCATCAATACCTGAAACTGGAATGTAAGTCAGAATAGTAGTGGGGCTTTCTCATCAGAACTTTATCTGAAGCTGACCAAGAATCAAGCTATTAAAACCAGTCAATCCTCAGTCCAAGAACTTAAGACTCTAGTCCTTAATCCTCCTTGGATAGAAAAGCAAAGTCTAAAGAAGCAAGACCTGAACAAGGATTAAAGCAATATTAGCTCAGATTTGATTGCTGTGCTTTATGTCCATGGTTAATTATAATCAACACTGCTGTTGATTTACTGGTACTTTGAAGCAAAAACTAATGACTCTTTGGTTTACTAATTTTATTATCTGTGTTTAGTCCAATATAACTTCAGAGTCTAAAGCATTTACATCAAGTTGGTTTCTGAAGTTCCTTAAAAGGTCCAACAGAAAAAAAATGCTTGAGACTTAGTTCGGAGAACAGAAAATATCAAAGACCCAGCTTTTACGGACATTTTTTGTCAGTTCTAAAGGAATTTGTTCGCTTCAGATTCTGTTCACACGGAGAGTTACTCACATGCTGCCGATATTTCTTTTAAGCTGAAGTAAGGATGTGGTTTTAGAAGTACGTTCAAGCAATTTACCAGCAGACTTGGTTTTTCTGTTCTTCAAAGCATAGGATACTTTTCCCCCAGAGATATTGAAAAATCTGTGTTTTAAAAAAAACTTTTTACTGGTATTTTTGATACTTCATTGAGCAGATCATACCATCAAATGGGGGGGAGCATGAGGGTACTTCTCATGAAAGATGGAATCTGTTTTTATCTATGTATTTTCAATTCTTGATCTCAGCCCCCAACACTTTCTCAAGTCACCTTTCACATAGCCCAGGACTTATCAAACTACAATATGGTTCTCTTCAGATCACCTCTAAATCCATCCAGAATTCCTTAACGAGGGTCCATCCTGTTGCTTAATGCCATTTTTATTGATTTTTGCATCTGGCCACAGAAACACGAGAGATCATGGAAAAATAACTTATTTAATCTATTCCGTTTATTGCTTTGGTGTTCCCTCAAGCAGGGTGGTTTGATTGTTGAAGAAACAGGTCCATCAAGACTGGCAGTTAGTATTGACATTAAGAGAAGTACGAATTTACCAAAAAGGCAATAAAATAACTTACTAGCAGATGAGCATGGTTTGCTCATCACGTGTGGGAGGATATGTTGTTTTCTTAACAACATGGATGCTATCAACAAAGTGTGATGGGAGAAAGTGTGACATTCACAGGAAATACATACAATGTGTAATATTTTTAACATACTATTAATTTATAAAAGAAACTTGGAGCACATAAATCACATACTCCCTTAGAACACTGCTGATTTATTCAAGTTGACTTTCAATTGTGTTAAATAAATTAACCATCCAGAACAGAACAGATGCATGTGACATCCTCCCTGGTGTTACATTTGGGCCATTCCCAGAGAAATTAATTGTTTCTTTTCTAAAATAATCAGTTGATGTTTTCTTCACAACAATATGGTTGATTAAAATAGTCCGTGGGTCTTCCTAGAATGAACGTAATAAATAAAACAAGAATAAATAAATTCACCACTATCTTTAAGGTACTAATATTAATTGCTATCTTAGCAACTATATTGCAGTTAGTCCTTAGAGAATTGATCAGTTTGATATTGTGCCTCCTCCAATGGTCGTACAATTCCTGCTCATGAACTCAATGGAGTAGATCTTATCCTTTCCGTTCAAATCAGTGGAAATAAAAGTCAAGGGGAATAGGTTCCCAACTTGCTATAACCTGGAGTACACTATCACAGAAGGTCAAGATCTACCCAAGTGACTTATCCTGAGATACGGATCCAAGGATACAAAGAGCCATCGTCGAACTGAATATGTGTACTCTAAGCACTGGTGCTCTTTTCACTCGCTGGGATAATCATATCTTAGCCTGACACTGAGTTCAACAGACAACTGCACACATTGCACTTTCAGTAATTTGACGGCAATCACAAATAAAATTGCAATTGATGAACATTACATTGGGAAACTTACAACCATACAAGAGGAGCCTTCAATGCAAAATAGACTCCTTTTACAATGTTGCATTCCTGAAGGTATTGAGACATTGATTCATTATTTTTAACAGGGTTATTTTTAAGAGACTGCAGGTCATCTGTGTCTCAAGCAGAATGCCCAAGGCAAAGTCCAAGGACTTGCCAGGATTGAACATTGTCAGCTTATGTGGAGAATGAAAGATGAAGCTTTCTTTTCAATCTATGTTTCATCCTGAAAGAGGAAGAAATGGGAGCATTCTAATTTTGCGATTCGACAATAGTACACAAATGCATTTTGAATAGAAATGTGTTCATTGGAATATTGTCTTCTAGCTATTTCTGTTAAACTGTTAAAATATTTGATAGAAATGGACTGAGGCTGCTATTAAAATATAGTAGTGTGAAATTGTTTATAAATATGTTCCAGGTAAAAGTGATTGCTATAAGTCTCAAGTAGGAGCACTGATGATCATAATGGAGATGACTTCCCTTCAGCTCATTCAAACCTTTTGCTTCAATCAAACCTCACACTTTGCAACAAAACCAGAAAGTGCTGGAAGAGCTCAGCAGGTCTAGAGAGAAGCAGAGTTAATATTTTGAGTCCACGTGACTTCTTCAGAGTTTTAGAATTTAATATCTTCCATGTGTTGAGTGGGTTGGTAAGACTTTGTGGTGTTGGGGGTTAAGATAGAAAATCAGACTGAAAACAAGAAAGGCAAGATTGTATTTTTTTTTACCGATTTGCTTTATTAGTTTGACTTATATTTTCAGTGTAGAAGAAGACTTCACTTTTCTGTTTGCGATTTTTTTCCCACTTTTAAGTAGTTTTGAGAGGCTTGGCAAGAAATTCATTGCACATCTAATTCTCTATAGCAAATTGCTTGTTGGTTACGCATTGCGGCTTGTAATGACTCACCCTCTCCCTCTCTGTATGGAAGCACCTATTCTCCTCTCATCACTTCTCTTACCCCCTCCACAGCACTAGGCTAAGTCATAATGTTCCTACCAGTCCTTCTCTGAAGGCAGCTGCATGCATGGGACAGTGGGGACCACTGCTGCCTCATAGCACCAGCGACCCAGGTTTGATTCCTGGCTTGGGTCACTGTCTCTGCACATCTGCATGTTCTCCCCATATCTGCATGGGTTTCCTCTGGGTGCTCTTGTTTCCTCCCGCAGTCTGAAAGATGTGCTTGTTAGCTGGATTGGCCATGGTAAATTCCCCTCCCGTGTACCCGAACAGGCACCGGAATGTGGCAACTAGAGAATTTTCACAGTAACTTCATTGCAGTGTTAATGTAAGCCTACTTGTAATAAATAAACTTTAAATCTGGACACAAGGCTCACTTGTTCACTTCTGCTCATTTATATCCTCCTTCATTTGGACAAACAGCAGAACCCTTTATAACTCACTGTGTAATTCTGTTTTCAGCTGTTGGGGTAAAAAACACCCCTTTTGCAGCCCAGGTAGATAAAGCTGGCTTCTGCTCAACAGAAGAACCACTTCCATGAGGCAGCCCACCAAATAACTGATGAAACCCATTTTGTATGACTCACCAACTCAATTAGCAGCTATGATGCAGAATGAGATTCATCATCCTTAACCACAAGATCATTTTCCGTGCAGTAAAGCTCATTAAAAATAAGCAGTGTGGAAAAAACAAACAAAATGGGCTACAAAACACGGCAATTTAGATATTGTAAAAAACGTCCCATTGAGTAGAACAGCAAATGAATTTGCAGAGTTTGTCCCTTTTGAGAAAATAGAATAAATGGAATGGAATGGCTAGATCGAGAAAAAGCACGTTCTGGGATCAGGCACATTTTTACCAGTACAGATATTCATAATTTGTGCAAGTTTTATAAAAAAAATTAAAGAGGCTCATTTGTTATTCAAACAGTTCCTTTTTTGGTTAACCTTAGTTCAAGAGCACTAGTGAACATCTCTTCCTCATGTGAACTGCAGAAGTAAGAATATTTTTTTAGATGCAAGCTCCACTTTTCTTGGGAGCAGAGAGCAGACAAGAAGTATCAGAAATCAGAGTAGTTCTCACGGAAAGGAGGCTTTCGAAAGCCACCAAGCGTCTATTCTGCTGCTGAAACGGAAGTGTCTAATGGGGATAAGGAAGTCATTGGTTTTTGATGGCCATCAGAGTGGTTTTTGACTTCTCTCACATGGCCATGACCGTGCTTTAGACTAATATCAATGCGTGAGAAAGGATGTGAAAAAAAGTGTGAAAGTAAATGAAAACATTTGACGGGACAGTTCTAATTTTTTAAACAGTAGCTAATAACGACTAATAATAAGTGGCAACACTGAAGTTTTAAAATAATATCAAGGCATTTTTAATAGCCTCATTTGCAGGTAGCAGTCAGAAACAGGCATTGTTTCCCATCAGGGACCCCACTAGCCCGTTCTACTCAGATCATTTCATCAGCCGGAATTACCAGAGCAGCTCAATAATTTAGTGTAGCAGATTGACTGACTTAAAAAGAAATACCCTTTAAGAAGAGTTGTTGTCGTCTTCTATCTCCTCCTGTCTGTTTCCTTCTCTCCTACAAAATATCCTGCGAGATATTTCACCTTCTGATTGAGAGAATGGTCACCAAATTCTGAACAAAGCCACTCTACAGCTGACCTTTGAAGATTTATCAGACTAATCTCCTCTCAGAACTCATTTTCCCTCATTTCCCTAAGGCTTACCCTATCACTGAGGCTAGGGAATTCACGACATAAGAAATGTAAATACAAACTTAGTTAAGCCTCTCTATGCCTCAAATGTAAAAATATCAATATGTTGCGACACTGAGCTGTTTACATATCCATATCATCGCGGAACTCTGGTGACCACAAAAACATTGTCAATTGCCCTAAAAATCCATCTGGTTCACTAATGTCCTTCAGGGAAGGAAACCTGCCATCCTTGCCTGGGCTGACCTGCATATGACTCCAGAGCCACAGCAATGTGATTATTCTTAAGTGCCCTTAAAAATGGCCTAATAAGTCATTTAGTTGTTTCCAGTCACTACCAAAAGCCTACAAAAAAAAAGAATTGAACCGTACAGGCCACTTGCATCAAGGAACAGGAAACAACAACGGTAAACTCTGCTCTGTCAATCCTGCAAAGTCCTCTTTCCTAACATCTAGGGGCTTGTGCCAAAATTAGGAAAGCTTTCTCAGACTAGTCATTGCAACAGACTGAGTAGCAGCATCATATCTAATAGACAATGTCCTAGATACCACCACCACTATTCCTGGGAATGTCCTGTCCCGCTAGCAGGAAGGGCACGGCTGAGGTGGCAACACAGTGGTACACAGTTGGGAGGGAGATGCCTAGGAAGTTCTCAACATTGACTCTGGACCCCATGAAGTCCCGTGGCATCAGGGCAAACATGAGGCAAGGAAAACTCCTGCTGATTATCACTGCCTCTCTCTCCCCACCTCATCTGATGAATGAGCATTTCTCCATCACAAACAAAAACTGATCCTGAAACAGTTCATGTTCAAATGCAGCAAGACCTGGACAATATCCTGGCTTGGGCTGACAAGTGGCAAGTAACATTTACTCCACACAAATATCAGGCAATGACCATTGCCAACAAAAAAGAACTTAATCATTACTCCTTGACGTTCAATGGCATTGCTTCTGCTGAATTCCCCACTATCTACATCCTGGAATTACCATTGATCAAACATAACTTGACCAGCCATATGAATACTGTGACTACAATGCCTACAAGTCAGGAATCCTGTGGTGAGTGACTCACCTCCTGAATCCCCAAAGGCTGTCCACAATCTACAAGGCACAAGTCAAGAGTGTGATGGAAAATGTTCCACTTGACAGGCGGAATGCAGTTCCAATAATACTCAAGGGAATTTTACCATCCAAGACAAAGCAGTCCATCTGATTGACACCCATTTCAAAATACTTACTCCCCCCACCACTGATGCACAATAACAGCAGTATGTGCCATTCACAGATGTATTGCATAAACTCAATAAGTTCCTTAACAGCATTTTCCAAACCCACAATTACTACCATCTAGAAGGACGGGGCAACAGGTACATGGGTACATCACCATCTGCAAGTTTTCCACCAAGTCACTCACCATCCTGACTTGGAATATTGCCATTGTCACTTGGTTTATATCATGGAACTCCCTCCCTAACAGCACTGTGGGTATATCTACACCACATAGACTGCAACAGTTCAATCATTCCCTCACAAAGGCACTTAGGGATGGGCAATGAATGCTGGCCTACCCTTTCTATCAAGACATCTTTTAAATGAATAAAAAGAATGAACGTACGTACTTGTGAAAGATGACGACTTGGTGATTATCAATTTGTTCTTTTTCTCCTAAGATTTAAGTTCAACTTAACCAACAAAATGAAGATCAAAGTCTCCTCTTGCATTTATCTGAAGGAGGCCCACATAAAGTAGTTTAGGGAACTTTGCCTGATGGGAATGAGCAGGGGCAAATTATCATGTGATCCTTTGGCTAAATATGGGACCCTTGCAAAAAGCACAATGCAAATACCAAGCTCCTGTCAGAATTCATCATAATACAGGAGAGGAGAACTAAATCCAACCATTGGATCAAAGCTCTCCTGCAGTTAATAATAGTTAGAGGGGAAAGGCAGAATTGACAAGTTCATCACAACCTAAACATGGACACATCTCAATATATTTCCGCTTTGCACTTTAGTGGATGAAGAGGGCTTGTGAAGGAGAGATGCAGAAGGACCCTTTGCAATCCTCATGCCACCCAATTGCAAAACCTGAGCACACGTTGGCACATAATGGATAATGCCACTCATTGCATGTGCTATTGAGAACCTAAGGTTAGCATTACTGAAAACTGGCACTTGTTTCAAGGTTTATATTTATTTTTAAGATTTTTCTGCCTGAAGGCAAAAGTGAATCTCCATTGGTTCTACTTGGAGTGCTGCCCTAAGAGTTCCATATGGCATTCCCCTCGAAGATTTACAATAGTAAAAAGGGGAAAAAAATACTTTTCACACCTTGCTGTGATGAACTTTTATATTCATAACAAAAAAGAACTTGTGGAAAGAAAAGTGTTCAATGCATTTGAGACGAAATGTGTGGCTGTTGATGGATTAAATTACCTCCAGACTGGTTAACCACCACTGTAAGCCATTTCTCAACAACTTGAAAATATATTATTGATAATAGCTGAGATTTTTCTCTCAGTAGCGGAGGAAAGGTTTTCATCTTTTATTTTGCATCTAAATGTCCACAGATTTCTCCTTTAGCTGCCAATGCTAATTTCCCATCATCCAGCAACTGTTTCAGCGTGGCTCCCTCTACAGGGGATCTGCAGTGTCTATGTATTGGACAAGCAAAAGTGGAGCACTTCAACCAGTCAGATTGAAGAATCTTTACTGAACTGCATGGAAACTAAACTAGGAAGTTAATAAAAAGAGGAAGTACAAATTACATTTAAATACCGTACAGGAAGTAAAATAAAGATGTGGAAATACCGATAGGAATAAGAGAGATAGAAAGAGAGACAGTCAATAAAAGTTTAAAAGAAATGTTTTAATTTTTTATATTTTTGAAAATCTCCAACATGGATATTCCTTTGAAGGAATGAGACTCCACACTTTAGAAAATTAACTTTTCAGGACTACAGAGTCTATTCATCAGTGATGATCTCTTGTTATGCCATTAAAAACTCATTCATTTCTAAATGGGCTAACCTTAACCTTTGCAACCACATATATTGTGAAATTAGTGGGCAGTTAGCCCATTAATATATTAATTTCTATACTGGGTCTGTTGGAAAAGCCTGCAAAAGTGTAACTTGTGGAAAAACAAGTTCGCCGGAAATTACCGGCACGCCCACCATGATTCCAGGAGTAGGTGGGGCTCAGAGAACAGCATTCTCTGTGAGCCTAGGGTGGAAAGTTAAGAACCTCGGGTGGATGTGCAGTAAAAGTCCACCCTGTATCTCTGAAAGTGACTTCTGGATTACCACAGCCACTGCCACCAAGGATATAGATAGAGGTGGAGGAGGAGCAGAAGAAAGGAAGGAGGCAACCAACATGTCCCCTTTCCAACCAAGCTGTCTACGAAACCTCCTTCAACCATATTTCCATTGCAAACAATCCTAATTTCCCATTCACCAACAATCCCATACTTTACCTTCCCTCTGACACTGAACATCTCTGCATTCTCTTGACTACCATGCCTAAATAAAAGCTATCACAAAACAACCATTCCAAATCAGTTTTGTTTTCAAACAAAATGTCTAATGTGCCATGCAGACAGTGACGGGAGAGAATATATCTATTGTTCCTTTCCTTACTGTTTGCAGAAGAGGATGACCAGAATTTTATGAGATTGATTCTAAGAATTTAGCTAGCACGAAAATGGGAGAGTTCCTGATCCGTTTTGTTGGGAGAGTTTCCAAAGTCAATCTGATGTACTTAGCCATTCAAAAAATGGTGTAGACTGTTATGAGCTGCTGCAGGCAGTGGGCTGGGTCTAATTCACTAACTAGCCTGTAGAGGGGACTATAGCACATGTGCTGATCTCTGGTGCTGCATGTGTGCAATTTCAGCAGCAGGGTTTGACAGACACTGAGAGAGCTGTCAGACCCCTGCTGCTGCAGGCAGCCTGAACCAATTCCTCCCCTTGGGGTGCCCATGGCCAATTGTGAGTCCCACAATGTATGAGAAACCAGCCCCTACCATCCCATCCTTTGCCCAGACTGATTGCGCCCCCTCCCCCGATCTGATCCCATTCTAGACTGGCAATGGGCCCCCCCTCCCTTCGATTGAGCAATCCCTTCATGTCCTGCCTGTCCACTGCCCTACCTCCTTAATGCCCCATCCTGTCAGACCCCACACCTATAGGCCAAGGTGCCCACTGGGCATTGCCCAGGTAATAAGTTGGCAGTTCCAAGGTGCCAGGCTGGTACTGCATAAGGGGCACTCAACCTTTACCATTAGTTTCCACAGGGGGCCTCAATTGCCTCCAGTTCCATCAGCGAGGCCAACATGACTGCATTCTATTCATAGGGAGTAGGTGTCTTTGTCCCCAGGGAGAAACTCTCCCAGCAAGGACACAAAGGTAAGAGAGCCCGGATGATTGAGTACCAGGCTCACTAAACAGATGTAAATTCAAACCTAAATATATTTAAATAATTTATTCAGCCTCTAGCTCACTTCCAGCGTGAGGCTGACATCACTGGAAATCTGGCTCTCACAAAACTGCAAGAGCCAAGAAATTGGGTATGATCTTGATTTCTTGGCTCTCACACAATTTTACCGGCTTGCTCTGCCATCCATTGATGGGTGGGACAAGCCAGTAACATTCTGTCCAGTGTTTCTTAACCCTGAGTGTATGGTCAATTTGAATAACCAGCAGCAAGCTTGCATTGGTTAAAATAATGAGAGTTATTTATTCATTGGTGCATCCCAAAACACTAATGCTACATCACTCACTCACCATTCACATCTGCCTACTCAAGAACAATACAATTAATGAGGATAGTACACTTTTGTAAGTTACAAACAAAGAAATAGTTTGTAAGTTACATGATTGGCTTATCTCGGGCATGCTTGTGAAGTAATTATTATTTTCTATTCTTGAAGTGTAGCCAGGTGAATTCAATGAACAACGTTGTTTAAGAAAATCATTATAGGTTTCTCTCACAGAGATGAAGTTTGAGTAGACCACAAAGCTAGCATTCTTATTACCAGAAGGCTAGTTTCTATCTGGAAAAGGAATAGGCTTGGAGACTTTGCAATGCTGTAGTTTTCAGGTTTAAAGCATAAATATTCCTGCCATTGCTACAGACGCTGTTTCTTGCTGTCTTATTTGTAGATTGACTGATTTCATCCTGCTGTTTTGGGTTATCTGAAGACAGTTTCAAAGAGATGATCACATGATCAATACTTTTGTTGTCTGCCCACAATGATTTGAAGTTCAAACAATTGTGACACAGGGAGGTGCATTGTGGCCATTCATAGCTACTTATGATTTGATTGGTTTCTCTACAGTTCTCTATGTTAGAGCTTTCTTTTGAGCTTGGAGATTGTGTATCTGCCAGTCCATAGATTTTGAGCTCCAGATAAGTCCACAAACAAGAGGAGGTGTAGGTTCCACAAAGGACTTTTCCGTGGCATGTCCATTCAAAGGGGGGAATTCTATTCATGGTCATTCAGTTAGAAACTTTCTAGAGCAGTGAGATAGTTCTCAGTACACTTGACAACCACCAGCCACATTACCTGCCTTTTATTGCCCATTTAAAAAATAAAAGGTAGTTTTGGAAAATGCAATACTGAATACAGTCCATTCTCTGCTGAATATAATACATGCTAAATATAGACAACTGCGTGTCTTGGTTATGAATATGACATGCCTTTCCTGGGCATGACACAATACCCTTTGTCCCTGAATGGCAGGTGCCTTTTTCAGCTCCAATTCTCTTATGCAGTGTTCCCCCAGTGACTATAGCATGGCTGGTGGTAAGCTGCTGATTTTCTGTGTTTGAATCTCCAGGTAGCCTTGGAGAATGTCTAGAACAGCTCTGATATTCAAAGAGCTAGTGTCAGATGGCTCCATCTTGGTATGGGTAGCAACAATCTACATTGATTGGCTGAAAGGCAGCAGCACCAGCGTTGGTAGAGCAATAGTGGTGAGAGAGAGAATAGTGTTCTCCCGTGGAAGGGGACCATGCTCCATGGAAACATTGTTACTCACCTTAGCAATCTTAGTGATATGTTGGGAGAAGCCTGTTGGCTGCGAGATTCTGCAGCAAGTTTGGGCACTGAGCTCTGTAGCCATGATGGATGCCACTTGAGCCTATGTGGCATAAACTGAGATTACACAACCTGAGTCTGCTACATGCAGATAGTGAGATATTTTTACTCATACTGTAGTGGAAGCTGAGAGATTGGACATTAGATGTTTCATCATGACTAGGTCATTGAGCAACTTCTTGGAGTTTGACACTACTCACTGGCTGGAAAGATGGGTTTCAAGTTTTGCATAAAGCTCTGTGTCAAATTGATGCTGTATTCCTCTGTGCTTCTTCACATTGGGCACAGGTGTGCCAATGAAGCAAGCATTTCACTTTGCCCTTTTCTGTATGCTGCCTGTTTGAACCCTTCAAGTTTTCTGCAGATGCGTGTGATCTCACGTCACAGCAAGCTGGTACCTGTGAGACCATTTCTCTTGCCCTGGCAACTGGCCACTCAAGTCCAATGACTCATCATGTGTTAATGCCCCCTTTATTTACCCTCAAACGATAGACAGCCATCTGAACTGATGGCTGGGAATTTGAGATCAAGTGATACTGTTTCCTCATCATCAATCTCTTGCTCTTCACAGCATTGCTTTACAAGCTCTTGTGTGTCTAAAAGGAGAAAGACATAAGGCTTGTGTTGCGGTGAGGGAATGGGGAGAATATAAGAAGCGCATGCCCTCACCACTTATAAATCAGCGTTTATTGCAGGATGAGAGGAAAGAGGGATTGATGAGAATGGATTGGGTAGAAACATGTCATCATCTTTTATGATTCCAGCCCCGCTGCTGGCTATGGCCTGAGTAGGAGCTGCTCCAATAATGGCCAAACACCATTTCCCCCATCAGGGTGAGGAATTGCAGCCATGCCTGTCCCACGCTGGTACAGTGCTGCAGGCTGCAGTTATATTCCACCTTGTCATGAGGGAGAGAGGGAGGGACGAATGTCAGTCAGTGTAGTGCTCTGTATCTGTCAGTTAAATAGCTGGCAGTGCATGACAGCGTGAGAAGTGGATGTGAGACTTACAGCAATGCTAACTGAAACTGAAGTAAAGTCATGTATGTCTGACGTGAGTCATGTTTCATGGAAGATGATACTGAATGATCAGAGCAGTGTCTGAGGATCTTGACTGATTTGTAAGGAAATATCATGTTAAGATGCATTCTCCGACCTTGATCCCTTATCTGAGAACATTCCACTGTTTTTCAGTGTGGTCATGAGAACATTCACATTTAGAGTCATAGAGGTTTACAGAATGGAAGCAGGCCCTTCGGCCAACTTTTCCATGCTGCCCAGTTTTTAACCATTGAGCTCGTCCCAATTGTCCACATTTGGTCCTTATCCATGTGAATGCTTTCAAAAAGACAAAATTGTACCCGCCTTTCTACTGCCTCGGGTAGCCCCACACCCTGAATATTCTCTCTTCCATCTTCTTCCTTCGGGAAAAAGATACAAAAATCTGAGGTCATGTAACAACTGAGTCAAGAACAGCTTCTTCTCTGCTGCCATTAGACTTTTGAATGGACCTACCTTGCATTAAGTTGATCTTTCAGTCTACTGTAACTATGACTGTAACATTACATTCTGCGCTCTTTCATTTCCTTCTTTATGAATGGTATGTTTTGTCTGTATAACGCGCAAGAAACAATATTTTTCACTATGTTAATACTACAAATCAAATCAAAAATCATTCCAAGCCCTCACCACTCTCTGTGTGAAAAAATATTCCTCTGGATCCTTTTGTATTTCTCCCCTCTCATCTTAAACCTCTGCCCTTTAGCTTTAGACTCCTCTATCTTTGGGAAAAAATGTAGACTGTCTACCTCATCTATGCCCCTCATTATTTTATAGACCTCTATAAGATCACCCCTAAGCTTCCTATGCTCCAGGGGAAAAACAATATAACATATTATATTGACTGTCAAGGCTTTCTGTTCCTGCTGCCTTCACAGTATCTGTCCAGAAAATCTTCTGGCTCCCAATGGATAAAGGACAAATCTTTCACAGTCCTCCTTCTTCACCATGGCCTCCAGTGCTGCTTCAAAGATCAGTAAGCTGTTTTGTCATGTATTTGAGGTCGAATTGGGGTCCTTTGGTATTCTCCCAGAAGTAAACTGCTGAAGATTGTGGTTTGCTGAAATCATTCCTCTTTATTTTCAGCTGCTGTGCACACGCTGGGACCTCTGTGTGAGGCTGGACATCCAGATCTCTGTTACTGAGTCAAGTGGTATTGCAGCATCATTACCTCAGCACCCTGATGTTAACCCTTTTGTATGCTAAACACAGTTTCACTGTTTCGCAGATCCCTTGTCACTTCCGATGGCTGATTTTGTCAAAATGTGTAACCCTTTAGAAGGCTAACTTTAAATCATTCAGGTGAGATTCATGTGGTGCTGGCCTCACGTGACATGTGCCCCCACTCCACCCCCCCCCCCCCCCCCCCCAACTCCTCTCCTGCTGAGGCATGCAGCCACTAAGCAACACATTGAAAGTTGACCTGCATATTGGCATCATTTAATGGGCAGCACAAGTTATACACACAGACCTTATCTCATTTCTGCCCCCCCTCCCACTCCACCTCAATAGTTTATTTTTAAAGCAATTACAGGGAACTATTTGTGAAACCGCTTGCCATTAAGTCAACAATTGGAGCAGTGAAAATTGTGGATGCCAAAAATATTCAACAAACATTTTCACCGCATAAGCCACAGGCAACAAAGACAGGAGTGGGGTGAGGGAGTGGGTGGGTGGGTGGGAGGGCGCGAGTGGTGTACTTCATAAATGAGTAATCCCAGCTTGTTATTTGCATATCAGCTCTCAACAAATTCAATCTCAACTGGGTATGATGTGGAGATGCCAGTGTTGGAGTGAGGTGGGCACAGTGAGAAGTCTCCCAACACCATATTAAAGTCCAACAGGTTTATTTGGAAGCATGAGTTGTAGAGTGCTGCTTCTTCACCTGATGAGGGAGCAGTGCTCTGAAAGCAATTCATTCCGAATAAACCTGTGGGACTTTAACCTGGTGCCCAATTGGGAATTAAGAACTCTTTGACTATTCAATAATCAAATATGCTGTTTGGAAAAGAAAAAGAAAGGTTTGCATTTATAAAGTACCTTTCACAACCTCATAACTTCTCCCAAAGCACTTTTTACCACTGATCTGGTCATAACATGTATAGATCATGGTCAATCTCTGCTCACTGGGTTGGCTAATCAGCACTAGATATAGTGGGGAAAAAAACATCCACTAATAGGAGAAGAATAATGCTTAAAAAGCAGCTCAGCCCCTACCAGTTGATGACTATCTATGGATATTAACTGTGGTAGCATAGCCCCTTTAAGGGGGAGATCCTTGAGGGCCATGTGATTGGGTAGGATCCTATGGAGAGCCAGTGTGTGAAGTTGAGCCAATCAATATGAAGGGCTCTATCCAGGCCAGGGAGGAATCTCAGTTGAATCTGGGAGCAGAGAGTATAGTCATAATTTTCATTCAGTCTGATCATTGCTTGTATGTACATATTTATATTGTTGGTAATAAACCCTTCTTAACCCGAAGGCACAATGAGTTGCCCTCAAGTTATTACAGCGACCCAGCAAAAGTGATAGGACTGAACTCAGCTGCAATTGCCTTCATATTCAGATATTCGTACTGAAGCTTTGCCTGATATTCCTCTGGCTTTTCACTTGATTTTGGGTGAATTTCAAGTGGGTATGAACAGAAAGTCATTGAAGAGGTTGTCACGTTTTTCTGCTGGACGCAAATACATTGATGAAAATATGGAGCATTGTCCACATTGTGAACAGTAATGTTGGAATGAAATTGTGTAATCGTGTCATGGCAAGACTGAATGTGAGGAATATTAATATGTCAACAGTTCCAGCATTGCTGTGTCAGCTGTCATTTTTCTCTCTCCACTCCCCTTTAAGACAGGTCTCTCAACAAAGTTCCTTCTTTGTGAACCTCGTCTGAACCTAGAAAATGTTCCCGTGGTAGCTAATGGCCTAGTTAGGCAAACAGAGGCCACTGGGCTGATTTTTGTGGCTCTTTTGGTAGTGCTCTTACCTGAGTCAGAGACTGTGGGTTCAAGTTCCACACCAGAGGCTTAACCACAGAATCTAGGCCAACACTGAGACAGTGCAGTACTCTTGGAAGTGTCTTCCTTCAGACTTAGTAAAACAGATTATCATGGCTGTCTGTGGGATCTGACTGTGCTCAAATTGACTCTACAACAAAAAACTGCATTTCAGAAATACTGCAATGGCTGGAAAATGCTTCAAGATGTCTGGAGGTTATGAAAGTTACTGGCAAATGCAAGCTCTGTCTGTCTTTCACATTAGGTCTCTGGTAAAGCAGAACATTTAGGCTTTACTGCCTAAGTTTGTACTTAGAATATAGCACAGGAACTGGCCCTTTTCCCATAATGTTATGCAAAACATGACACAAATAAAACTAATCCCTTTTGCCTGTCTTTGCTCCATTTTCTGTCTATTTCTTGCGTTATTTTTAATTCATTCGTGGGACACAGGCATCGCTGACTGGCCAGCATTTATTTCGCATCTCTAGCTGCCGATGGAGGGCAATTGAAAGTCAACCACATTGTTATGGCTCTGGAGTTACGTGTAGGCCAGACTGGGTAAGGACAAGAGATTTCCTTCCCTAAAGGACATTTGTGAACCAGGTGGGTTTTTCTGACAATCAACAATGGTTATGTGGTCATTAGTAGATTCTTAATTTCAGACTTTGTTTACTGAATTCGAATTCCATGATCTGCCATGGCAGGATTCGATCCCAGATCCTGAGAACATTTGGCAGAGTTTTTGGATTAATAATCTAGCGATAATTCCATTTGACTATCACTTCCCCCATAATCGCTTCCCCCATATTCATATGCTTATCTAAAAGCCCCTTCAATACTCCTATCAAATCTGTCCAAAGCACCCCCCCAGCAGTGTGTTCCAGACACTGACCACTTTCTGTGTAAAAAACTTGCCTCTTACATCTCCTTTGAATTTTCCCCCTCTCACCTTAAATGCATGCCCCTTAGTCCAGGACATTTCAACTCTAGGAAAAAGGTTTTGATTTCCAAATCTTATTTATGCCTCTCATACTTTTATAGACTTCTATCAGATCTCCCCTCAACCTCTACCGCTCAGAGAAAACAACCCTAGTTTGTGCAGCCTCTCCTTATTGCAGCATCGTGTTAAACTTCTGCTATACCTTCTCCAAAATCTCCACATCTTTCCTATAACGTGGCGATCAGAATGAATACAGTACTCACACATGAAGAATGTTAATTTGTGTGAGAGATGGAAGCACTGCTGGGGTCAGTGGAACTGGAGCAGATGTTGAATCTCCTTCAAAAGAAGAGAAGCCAATGCTCTGCCCAAGAGTTTGGGAGTTCCTACCAATTGCATCAACCTACCTGTTTCTCCCATCTGCACAGGCTAGTAATGGGTGTTTGAGATTTCATTAAAGCACAAGTTTTTTACATATGACTGAGTGGAGGAATTGTGATGCTACACAGCATCAGGCAACTTACTTTGAGTTTTGACATTTTCTTTATGTGACACAAGTGATTATATTAATATATCACTTTCATATTATTGGACAGTTTCAAATTGCTACGAAACAAATGAATTACATTATTAAAATTCATTCTTGAAATGTCGGCATCGCTGGCCGTGCAGCATTTGTTGCTTATCCTTAATTGCACTTAAGGTTTGCCTGATCATTTCAGAGGATAGTTGAGAGTGAACCACATTGCTGTGGATTTGGAGTCAGATATAGGCCAGACCAGGTAAGGATGGCAGATTTCCTTCCCTAATGGACATTAGTGAAGCAGATAGGTCTTTGTGACAAATGGCAATGACATTGTTAGGCTTTTAATTCCAGATTTTTATTGGATTCAAATTCCACCATGTGCTCCAGTGTGATTTGAATCTGGGTCCCGGAGCATCCGCCAGAGTCTCTGGATTATGAAGACAGCGACAATACCACTACACTATTACCTGCCCCTTTTGAGGTATAATTCTTTGATTTTCAGCATACGCTAGCGAAATCTTTAAATGGAAAATATTGCATTGTGTACAAGCTAGTGCCAAATAAACCTGTTGGACTTTAACCTAGTGTTGTGAGACTTCTTACCATGCTTACCCCAGTCCAGTGCCAGCATCTCCACGTCCTGTATGCTATTACTAGTGCAAGGGTTAGCTTGCCTTAATTACTCATTGTCCACCCTGTCTCAGCTACTCACTTCCTGGCTGATGGGCAGGAATGAGATTTTAGGTGGCAAAGACAATGCACCTGGGATCTCAATATGGTGGTTCAGAGATTCCCAGGCGATTGTGGATGAGGTGGATGGTGTGTGTGGGCAGAACTGGGTGAGAGAGGCTCAAGGCTTCTTTGTAGAACCCAGAAGTACATTCCTGATCATTGCGTTCCTGCCTCCGTGTCCTGTGAGAACAGTAGGTTAAAATCCAATCTAAGAGTGAGAATTGGGTGTTACACCACCTCGCTTATTTGAACCACATTTCCAGTTGTCACCATTCCAATTTTCCCAATGTGACATCAAATGTCTTCAGGAAAATATTCTTGTAAACAGTTAATGAGCTGAATGACCTGTTAATCTGCTTTTGAGATCTAGGTTAAGACAAGATAAGTCCAAGATACTCCCCCATCTTCAAATTATATTTTGGCATCTCTTGCATCTACCAGAAAAGAAAAATGAGGCCTTGTGGTTTAATACTTTATCTGAAAATAATGGAACACACCCTCAGTGCACCGGAGTGCTAACCTAGATACTGAGAGAAATCAGTACTTATTGGCCTAACCACTAGTTGGGGGGAGATTGGGATGGGTGTACAAGCAAATGTCTTCCTCTTGTGACAGATAAGGCCAAACTGTGAGGCTACCATTCAGCAATCCAGCTGATTCCTAGTGGTCACAAAAGGTGCAGAGCTGAACAACCTTCCAGGACCCATTGAGATCTATCGTTACACACAAGCATCGCTGGCAATTGGTTTTGGACTGCCGGGCCCTCTCACATTGCTGCCTGAGTGTGGGTTACAATCATACTGCAGTTTTCCTCCCTGGAGTGCCAGGCCCTTCAGGCTATATAAGGGGGGAGGCAGCCCATTTTTGTATCCCCCCACTCTCCCCTTACAGCCTGGTTTGTCATGAGACCACACCCAGGTAACTCACACTCGTCCCCAGTGCTGAGCCTTTTCATTTCAAGCTCGCCCACAAAGGAAGGGCATTCCCTCAGCTACAATATGGTCAGAAACTCAAGATGGAAGACACAGGAAGCATTGCCTACATACCAACGTCACAACCCCTTTAGAGCAAAGGACGTCTGACAATTCTGCAGAAAGAGTGGAAAATCACTGCCAATCCTGCGGAAAGAATGGAAAATCACTGCCAATTCCGCAGACGGAGAGTGCAGGCTCATTGGTAAGATAATACAGTACTAACTGTAACACATTGCCAATTTCATCTCAAATGATTATTAGACATATATTATAAAGGTGAAAGTTTTGTTTCTTACTTTTCCCAATGTCAGGGGAAATCTATCACCTGATATTGGGTGGGATCATGAAGTAAAATGTTGCAAGAATTTGGGAATTGAGGCCAACCAAACTCAGCTATCTGGTAGGGTTTCCCTCCTGCCATTCCTGCAAGTCACACTATCCCCATCTACTGTATACAAATAATGGTGGGATCTGAGGTCAGGGTGCCCTGACCTTTCAACTTGCTGCCTTCTCCTAGGGTTGACATGAGGAATGTGGCAGCAGACCTTAGAAAGCAACAGTGAAGTCCTGGGAGACCGCTGAAGATCCTGGCAGCATCCTCTCTGCAGTTAGCCCCATGTACCTGCTGAATGCCTTGGATTTGGCTGAGGGTTTCAAGAGGCAGAGCCTTCAATCATATTTTTGGAGTAATTCTTCCGGAAGGCTTGCTCCTGCTGGTGAATGCTGCCTGAAGGGGATTATCGGCTTTTGCACCAGCAGGCTCTTTGTCGACAGTTGGAACTTCACTCGGCTCCTGCCATGCAGGATGAGTCTGGACCAGAATTTCGTGAATAAGTGATGAGTGGAAATTCTGGACAGTGCAGTGGCACAGGGGTTAACAGGGGTTGTGAGCTCACAACGTTAAAGACCTGGCTTTGATTCTGGCCTTGGTGATTGTCTGTGTGGAGCTTGCACGTTGTGAGTATGCTTGCATGGTTTTCCTTCGGGTTCTCTGGTTTCTTCCCATTGTCCACAGATTTACAGATTAGGTGGATTGACCATGCTAAATTGCTCCTTTGAGCCTGTAGATTAGAAGGATTAGCCATGGAAAATGTGTGGGGTTAAGGAGATAGGGCAGGGAGAGGGCCTGAGTAAGACATTCTGTCAGAGAGTCAATGCAGATTCGATGGGTGGAATAGACTCCTGTAGGGATGTTATGCTCATCAAAAATCTGTAGCAATGAGGAGGATCTTCCCACACATTCAATACTATTAACATTTAGCAATCTACCAAACTCCAGCCACAGCACCAATCATATGAAGGGACGCAGACTGGGGTATTTTCACACCAAATTAACCAGGAAAGGGAACTTGTGGACTGACACCAAACCCCTCAATTCTCCCTCACTATGATCACGGGGTTAATGTCAGCTGAGACTGAATCACCATTGCTCCTGGAAACATTTCACTGTGAGGAAAGATGGTCACAAGACCAAGTTCAGAGTAAACCACGAGAAGTGTTAATGCAAAGATTGCAGGGTTTTCGAAATATCTAGCAGTTGACTAAAATCAACCACCAACCTGATCCTATCAAGATAATTCTGCAAGCTGGCAAAATGAATAAAGCCAATGGTTCAAGAGTAGGAAAAGTTTACTCAGGTCTTTCATTCTTAGATAGAACCTTCTCAGAATACTGAAGGATAATTTGCAGTGCACATCACAGCCTCATTTTGAGACATAATCTAAGCTACTGTTCACCATCTTGACTTGTCTCCCTGTTTTTCTGTTGGCGGGCACATTACTAAGTTGAAGCTCAGGAACTCAGGATCAACCTGCTATTGTTCACCTCACTTTACAGTCAGATCTCTTCTTTCTATATATCTCAGGAAATGTTGGGGGAAGTTGTCTTTACCTTGTTTACTGTTCACATGAGTCCACTTTACAGCTCAGCAGTTACCACTGATCTCTGTCCTTCTGCAGCTTACCCCCACTGACTGATAGAATGATGATTTCCATGCAGGTTTCGAGATTGGACTATGTTGACCATGTGTGAGCAAGGATATGGGACTACAATGTTCTTTTAATCAGGATATTTGGCATGTATGTCGTTCAATGAATCAGAATGGGAACATGATAATCGTGAGCTAACACCTTAACCAATAGCAACTGTGCATCTTTAACTCCCAAATCAATGTGGAATTAGGAATTATAGTTCTAATTGAGCAGAGAACATGAACAGTTTATTTTACAGAACTCGAAGGAGGTCTCAGTGAGGCACTGTCCAAGCGGGTAGTGATGTACAGTACCTCCTCATTCAGGAAGGATGGTTGAGAGGAAATAACAAGGTGGTGATTACCATCTTCACCAACCAAAGAATGTGGCAGAAGTCCAAAAAATATACATATAATGGTAAATAGAAATCTAGCCAAGAGGCAATTGCACTAAGGAGATCCAGACTAAGATCAGATGGGAGCTGGTGTTACAAAGCTAGGAAAAGCAATTAGCCTAAAGGTTGTGACTAGTTCTCTTCTGGGTATGTCTGGTGAATATTATGCTTCAAGCCTACACATTACATACGTCCATGTGCACATCACATGACTGTTTACAAACCACTGCTTGGTTATAAATAACTGGACTTGGCCACAATTTTCTTTTACACTTTTTAAATTCACTTGTGGGACATGGGCATCACTGGCTGGCCAGTATTTATTGCCCATCCCTAGTTGCCCTTGAGAAAGTGATGGTGAGCTGCCTTCCTGAAACGCTGCAATCCATGTTCTGTGGATTGACCTATAAGGCCGTTAGCAAGGGAATTCCAGGATTTTAATGCAGTGACTGCAAAGGAACGGTCTTATGTTTTCAGGTCTGGAAAGTGAGTGGCTTGGAGGGCAATTTGCAGGTGATGGAGTTTCCATATATCTGCTGCACTTGTCCTTCCAGATGGAAGTAGTTGTGGGTTTGGAAGGTGCTGTCTAAGAATCTTTGGTGAATTGCTACAGTACATCTTTTAGATAGTATACACTGCTGTTATTGAATATCAGTGATGGAGAGAGTGGATGTTGTAGATGCGGTGCCAATCAAGCTTTGTCCTGGATGGTGTCAAGTTTCTTGACTGTTGTTGGACCCATCCAGGCAAGTGGAGAGTATTCCATCACAGTCTTGACTTATGCCTTATTGACGGTGGATAAGATTTGGGGAGTCAGGAGATGAGTTACTTACTGCAGGATTCCTAGCCTCTGAACTGCTTTTGGAGCTGCTGCGTTAATGTGGTGAGTCCAGCTGAATTTCTGGTCAATGGTAACCTCAAGGATGTTGACAGTGGTAGATTCAGTGATGGCAACACCGCTGAATGTCAAGTTGGAATGTCTCTTATTGGTGATAGTCATTCCCTCGCATTTGTGAGGCATGAGTTTTAAATGTCACTTGCCAGTCGAAGCCTAGATATTTTCCAGACTTTGTTGCATTTGAACATGGACCGCTTCAGTATCTCAGGAGTCATGAATGGTGCTGAATTTTGTGAAACCACTGGTGAATTTCCCCACTTCTATCCTTATGATGGAGGGAAGGTCATTGATGAAAATGCTGAAGATTGGGCCTAGGACATTACCCTGAGGGACTCCTGTAGAGATGTCCCGGAGCTAAGATGACTGATCCCCCACAACTGCAGCCATCTTCCGATGTACCAGGTATGACTCCAACCGGCGGAGTGTTTGCTCCCTAGAATCCATAGATTTCAGTGTTGCGGGGGCTTCTTGATGCCACACTCGATCAAATGAAGCCTTGGTGTCAAGGGCTCGCCTCCTGAATTCAGTTCTTTTGTCCATGTTTGAACCAAGGCTGTAATGAAGTCAGGAGCTCTGTGACCCTGACAAGACCCAAACTGGGCGTCACTGAGCAGGTTGTTGCTGGACAGGTGATAGCAGTTGCCAGGGTGAGGTCAGTGGCTAGGAATGTGGGTTGTGGGGGTGGGAGGTGGGTGGAGGCGGTGTCAGGGTTAGGGACACACAAGCTCAAGACAGTGGCCTCAATCTTCCCAGTGCTTAATCGGAGGAAATTTCTGCTCATCCAGTACTGAATGTCGGACAAGCTGTCTGATAAATTAGTGACAATGGAAGAAGCATAGTGGCAAGGTAGAGCTTGGTGTGATCGGTATATGTGAAAATTAACGCTGTACTTTCAGATACTGCCGCTAGGATTAGTGCAGCTGAAGGAGACACTCCAATCTTTCAAACCACCATGCCACAGAAAACCCATGACATCACCCCATCCCCCAACTTCATAGTCAAATGACTTGTGTGTGAATCCAGAACGTTTGCTTTCTCGGGGGCAGAATTCTTCATTTGTTCTGCTTAGATTCACCCACATGTGGTCTACGTGCATTCACTAACTAAAAGAGAAACAAGAAAATTGTGACTAATTTTGAAAGATGTATTGAGTTGAAGCAAATTCATAAACAAGATACATCAAATACATATCAACATCTTTTTCACTTTTAGGAATCGTAGAATCTGCTGGAATATAAAGGCCTATCGGCCCTTTGTGTCCCTGCCAGCTCCTGAAACACTTCCCTGTAACCCTACATACTTTTTTCACTTTGTTTGATTTTGACAATTATTCTCTTTTAAAAGCCTCGATTAACTCTCCCTCCACCCTAATCTCAGGCAGCACATTTCAGATACAAACCACTTACTGTAAAAAAGATTCTCTTCACATCACTTTTGGTTCTTTTGCATTCACCTTAAATCAGTTTCCTCTAATCTTGATACCACTCTGTCCAGATCCCTCATGACTTTGAACACCTCTATCAAAATCCTCCTCAATCTTATCTTCTTCAAGGAATGCAGCCCCTAGTTCTCCAATCCATCCACATAACTCAAGGTCTGCATTGCTGAAACCTTTCTCTTTAATCTTTTCTTCATCCTCTCTTGTGCCTTCATAAGGTGAATTGGACAAAGTAGGGGAAACTTTACCAAAAAATGCAATGATGTTTCCAGTGAAAAAGCTGGTTTCTCTCAATAGTAAATTTAACAATTTGCCATGAACAAATTTTTCTGACAGTTCATAAATAACTGTGACTGCTAACTTTGTCCAGAATTATTGTTTGTGAAAGATTTCCCATGACTGTGTTGAATCTGACTAGCCTGTAGTTCCATATTGCTATTCCTTCCCTGCTGCTGAACAAATTATGGAACTCCTTTCCTAATGGGACTGCGGGTGTACCTACAT
Source organism: Sphyrna mokarran (assembly GCA_024679065.1). Classification (NCBI taxonomy): domain Eukaryota; kingdom Metazoa; phylum Chordata; class Chondrichthyes; order Carcharhiniformes; family Carcharhinidae; genus Sphyrna; species Sphyrna mokarran. The sequence continues at coordinate 22,255,394 of JAGIQG010000024.1, read as the reverse complement.
CGCATGGACTGCAGCAGTTCTAGAAGGCAGCTCACCACCAACTTCTCAAGGGCAATAAGGAATAAACAATAATGCTGAACTCACCAGCAATGTCACATCCTGTGAACAAATAAATAAGCAAAAAAAAATCCCCCCCCCCAATGCATCTCATCCTTTCTAGTGACTTCTCAGTTTTAAGTAGAGGCATTCTTTACAGCACTTCCTCAATTTTTAACCATCCAGTATCTCAACTATCTCCACTTTCATTATGAGTTCCTTCCTTGGTAAAGAGGGATGTAAAGTATTTATTTAGTACCCTTTGCCTCAATGTACAAATCCCTTTTTGGTACCAACTATCCCCATCTCTCCTTTTATTATCCTTTTTTGCTACTTATATGCAATGAAGACTCTTAAATTCCTTTTTAAGTTTGCTGCTAGTCTCTTCTCATACTTTCTATTTGCTCCTGTCATTACATTTTTCCTCTTGAACTTCTTATATTTAGTTGCGTTCTCACATGTATCATCAGCTTGGTATCATTCACATCTCTTTTCTGCTTCATTTTATTATCTATCTCTTTCATTTTCTTGAGAATTCTGCTTTTGCTTTTTCAACCTTTTTTTGCTCATTGGAACATACATAAATTGTGCAGAAACAATTATTTTACAGGCTGCCCATGATATAACCTTTATTGTTGAATTATACCACTAACTCCTCTCACAGTGCCAGGGATCTGAATTCAAGTCCTGACTTGGGTCACTATGTGTGTGGAGTCTGCATGTTCTCCCCTTGGGTTTCTGCCGGATGCACAGGTTTCCTCCCACAGTCGAAGGACGTGCTGGTTAAGTGCTTTGGACAAGCTAAATTCTCCCTCAGTGCATCCAAACAAGCGCTGGAGTGTGGCGACGAAGGGATTTTCACAGTAACGTCATAAACTTAAACTATTTTCAAAATCATTACTATCATGAAAAAAGGGACGGCATGGATAAGTTGGGCCAAAGGGCCTGTTTCCATGCTATAAACCTCTTTGACTCTATGGCTCTATTTTGGTCCCTTAAGTCATTCTTTGCACAAGTCAATTATAAATTATATATCATTGGACTCTACCCAATGCACAGATAAGTCCGCATTTATCCATGCTGAACTCCAGCATGAATCAAAGAGCTGAGTGAGTGGGCAGCTGCAAAATCACCCATCCAATCTAAAAATTATGATTGATTTGAAGATGATCAAGTTACATTGTGGTGACTTCCTGGGTAGCATAGGAAAAGCAGAAAGAGGAAACAATCACTGGAAGCAGTAGAAAGTTAAAGTATCAATCTAAAATTGATGTCCTAAAAATAAAAATACTGCAATACTCCAATATGTTACCTTAAATGACAAAGTGATATTCTGTTTCAGGCCGATAGTCTCAGTTGTTCAATTATTCTCTGAGAAAAATTTATGTACTATTGTTGATGTATTTCAGTCATCACCAGTTAAAATGTGTTTATATGTTTTACAAATAAAGACCAGAATCTTAACACCAGTCACACAAGCTGGATTTTCCCATCCCGCCGCAGTGAATGGAGATTTGACTGGCTGCCAAATTCTCCAACCTTGCTGCAGTGGGAGGATGGTGTGAACAGCCAGTAAGCTCACCTCCTTAAAGTTTTAGGAATTTTGGAACTATCCCAAACACATGTATTGTCAAATTATTTCAGTAGCTCCATAATATGTGGTTGATTGTTTCCTCTTTCTGCTTTTCCTATGCTACCCAGGAAGTCACCACAATGTAACTTGATCATCTTCAAATCAATCATAATTTTTAGATTGGATGGGTGATTTTGCAGCTGCCCACTCACTCAGCTCTTTGATTCATGCTGGAGTTCAGCATGGATAAATGCGGACTTATCTGTGCATTGGGTAGAGTCCAATGATATATAATTTGTAATTGACTTGTGCAAAGAATGACTTAAGGGACCAAAATAGAGCCATAGAGTCAAAGAGGTTTATAGCATGGAAACAGGCCCTTTGGCCCAACTTATCCATGCCGTCCCTTTTTTAATTCCTAAGCTAATGCCAATTGTCTGCGTTTGATGCATATCCCTCTATACCTATCTTACTCACGTAACTGTCTGAACATTTTTTAAAGACAGGATTGTACCCATCTCTACTACTACCTCTGGAAGTTTGTTCAGACACTCACCACCCTCTGAGTGGACGAATTTCCTCTCTGGACCATTTTGTAACTCTCCCCTCTCACTTTAAACCTATGCCCTCTAGTTTAAACTCCCTGTCTTTGGGAAAAGATACTGATTATCTGGCTAATCTCTGCCCCTCACTATTTAATAGATGTCTATAAGATCACCACTAAGCCTACTACACTCCACACAATAAAGTCCCAGTTTATCTAGCCTCTCCTTATAATTCAAACTATTAAGTCCCGGTAGCATCTTTTCTGTACTCTTTCTAGTTTAATAATATCTTTTCTATAATAAGTTGACCAGAACTGTACACAGTATTCCAAGTGTGGCCTTAACAATGTCCTATATAACTTCAACAAGATGTCCCAATTCCTATATTCAATGTTCTGACGAATGAAACTAAGCGTGCCGAATGCTTTCTTCATCACTCTATCCACCTGTGATCCACTTTCAAGGAGCTATGGACCTGTACCCCCAGACTTTTTTGTAAAACTCTTTTCTCATTTGCACTTTGTTTTTCAAGACTATTTTAAGTTAAAATGTGACATTTGCAATCTTCAAAATACATCAACATCAATTTGACACCAACTTGAATTCAAAATGCAGCCTGGGGAAATCTCTAGAGGATGATGATAGAATCATAGAACCCCAACAGTGCAGAAGGGGTCACTTGGCCCATCAAGTCTGCACCAACTCCCTTAGAGAGAGTATCTTCCCCAGGATCTTTCCCCCTACCCCATTCTTGTCGCCCTACATATTTACATGGTTAATCCATACAACCTATATTTCTTGTGACACTAATGGAAAACTTCAGCATGGCCAATCCACCTAACCTGCTCATCTTTGGAGTACGGAAGGAAACGAGCACCTGGAGGAAATTCACGCAGACAGGGGGAAAATGGACAAACTCCACTCAGTCAATTGGACCTAGGTCTCTGGAGCTGTGAGGCAGCAGTGCTAACACCACTGTGCCACTGTGCCCAAGTGATCTCCAAATCCCTGAAGAAATGTTACCATCTATGATAATGCTCCAGGGCTTTTGTGATCATTCGCTGAAATTACAGTGGGAAAAGAAGAGACACTTCTACCTCAATTCCTGTGGAAACTAGTTTGAAGTATATTGTGGCTATTGAACCCAGGAGAACGGGGCAATGAATTAATGATTTCTTTCCCCTGCACAGAAAGTGGCTTAGTGACAGTTTCCTTTGTTTCAACTCCCTAAAAATTGATAAATAAAATTTCTGAGAATTGAACCTTTTCCCCTCTTTTCAAGAAAATGATTGAAATTGTGAGCTGTAGATAATACCCTACATTAACTAGCACATTAAATATCCAAACATTTTCCTGAATAATTTGTATTTGTTAATCAAATTAAGCATAGAATTATTTTCTTTATTATAAAATGAAATGTTTATCAATATAATCTAATTTCATGAGATTTTTATTAGTTAAAGGATGTGAACATTTTCAGAATGGCCAGTGTATGTTGCCAAGTCTTACTGGCCTCAAGAAAGTGGTGTTGAGCTACCTTCCTGAACTAATGCTGTCCATGAAGTGCACACAGTCAGAGGTTTCTAAGATTTCGACCCAAGACTAATGAAAGAATAATGATGCATTACTAAGTTAACATAATGTGTAATTTGTTAGGGAGATGACAATGTCCCTGTACACAAACATCCCTTGCCCTTAAAGTTTAATAGCTTTAAGTTTAAAGTTTATTCATGTCACAAGTAGGCTTATATTAACACTGCAATGAACATAATGTGAAAATCCCCTAGTTGCCGCGCTCCAGTACCTGTTGGGATATACTGAGGGAGAATTTAGCATGGTCAATGTGCCTAACCGGTATGTCTTTTGGATTGTGGGAGGAAACCAGAGTATCTGGAGGAAATACATGTGGACACAGGGAGAACGTCCAGATTCTGGACAGGACAGTGACCTAAGCTGGGAATCGAACCCTAGTCTCTAGCACTGTGGGACATCAGTGCTAACCACTGTGCTACCCAAAGAGTTCACAATTTTGGAAGGTGCTGCCAAAGCAGCTTTGGTAAGCTGCTGTGATATATCTTGTATAAGCACGTTTCCCATGGTGTTGTGGGGGGGGGAGTTGGTGGTGGAGAGAAGCACGTAAAATAGGACAGGTGCCCATTCCAATACTTACCCGCTCACAGAGAGCTCCCAATTTACAGTGCAGCTGGCATGAGCTGAAATCAGCTACCCACCTCCATGCTGTATTCTAATGAATAATCAAGGGTCAATTAGGTTTGTTAGCAAGTCAATTGATCCTGATAAGGCATCACTAACACCATCAAATATTTGGCATGGGGAGTCAGTCAGGATCGGGAAGACCAATCTTTTAAAACAAGTGATTAAAGGGCAGGAAGGGGGGGAGGTCAATCTTTGGGAGATGTCCCATGATGAAGCCTTTTTCCTTCTAAATGCTTCTACCCTTAATCTGCCTTGAGGAGCTTTTACAGTTGTGGAGCAGGCTGGCATGGAACCAACATGGTTTTGGGTGATGGCAGGAGGATCGGGGGCAGGGGCAAGCCATTCCCCCATCATATTACATGGTAGTGGAGGGAGTGAATGCTTCAGATACACTTATTCAGGAATACTAAAAGTCTCACAGCACCAGGCTAAAGTCTATCACAACTGATGAAGGAGCAGTGCTGTAAGCTCATGATTCCAAATAAACCTGTTGGATTTTAACCTGATGTTGTGAACCATCTTACTGTGCCCACCCCAGTCCAACATGGGCAATTCCACATCATTCAAGAAATTAGAGAGTGTGGCATAACACTCCTAACTTGTGCCTTGTAGATAATGGACAGGATTGAGGAGTCAGGAAGTGATTATTCACTGCAGAACATCCAGTTATTGACCTAATCTTGTAGCCACAGTATTTACATGGCTGGTCTGGTTCAGTTCTTGGTGAACAATAACCTCCGCAGTATGTATTGATTGCATGTATCGGGGTATTGATGATTGTAATGCCATTGAATGAGACAGTAGCTGGTTAGACTTCTTTGCTGTGAGGGTGGTCAGCTGTGTGATGGGAATATTACATGTTACTTATTAGCAAACTGGAATGCTGTCCAAGTCTTGCAGTTTGGGGTGGCATGGTAGCAATGTGGTTAGCACTGCTGCTTCACAGCTCCAGAGACCTGGGTTTGATTCCCGGCTTGGGTCACTGTCTGTGTGGAGTTTGCACGTTCTCCATGTGTCTGCGTGGGTTGCCTCTAGATGCTCCAGTTTCCTCCCACAGTCCAAAGATGTGCAGGTTAGGTTGACTGGCCATGCTAAAATTGCCCCTTAGTGCCCTTGGATTCAAGGGAAATTCGCTTGGGACAAAGCTCCTTGTCTGTGAGACTGTTAATCAGATGATTAACAAAAAGCAGATTGAGTTTTTACAGTTCAGCGTGGCTCCACAATCCAGACAGTCATGTCTCATGATTCCCTCTTCACACGGTCTTTGCAGAGAACGGGCATTCCTCATCTGTTTTCCTGAGATTGTTAGATGTCTCAACTATTAAGAATTGAAGGAAAATTTGTGGCCATCTTTGTCTCAGCAGATGAACACACTCCTATTGGCCAGTCTGGGTTATGAAATACAGATAGCTTTTGGCGAATTTCCCTTGAATTTAGTCTATGCAGCCCACAGGACGGCATTTATAGCTCATCCGAGATAACAATGTACAAACTTCTCTGAGACTTCCAGCTAGCTTCTTTTGTTCAGGATCACAGGCAGACACAGATCGAGCCAATTTCTGGGTGGCATGGTGGTTAGTACTGCTGCCTCACACTGCAGGGACCTGGGTTTGATTTCCAGCTTGGATCACTGTCTGTGTGGAGTTTGCATATTGTCTGCATGGGGTTTCCTCCGGACGCTCCGGTTTCCTCCCACACTCCAAAGATGTGCAGATTAGCCATGCTAAATTGTCCCTCAGTGCACCTGAACAGGTGCTGGATTGTGGTGACTAAAGGATCTTCACGGTAACTTCATTACAGTGTGAAGGTACTTGTGACTAATAAATAAACTTTAATTTTGGTCTTGTCCAATTTGGAATTTCGAGAGGTAACAATGAGCATATCTTGATATATTTATAAAAAGAACGTACAGGGTGAGGCCCCTCACTTCAGAGTGCTGATCATTCTGTGTTACCACTCCCACATCATGTGTGGTAAGCTGATCTGACCATTGGGGAATTTCTCAAACCTGGAATGATGATGGACCATCATCTGCAAAGTGGCTCTGCAAAGCGAGCAGAGTGATTGAACAGGAAATCTAACTTTGAACACTCTTTAGTGTTTGAGTTCTGTTCTGACTGGCTAATGACAGCAATAACGACCGAGATCTACTCTCACATCTTATAGTCTAACAGATGAGCTTTCGTTGTGCTCATAAGAACTTGAGAAGCTAAGAAATAGACACAGGAGTAGGCCATTCGGCCCCTTGAGCCTGTTCCAGTATTCAATAAGATCATGGCTAATCTTCTGCCTGCCCCTCCAATAACCCTTAACTCCATTACCAATCAAAACTCTGTCTAACTCGAATGTATTCAATGACCCAGCCTCCAGTGCTGTCGAGAGGAGAATTAATGACCTTCTGAAAGAATCCAATGCCTAGGTGAATGCTGGGAAGCCCATCCGCTTTTGTTCTTACTGTAATTTGTCGTAATTGTTTTAATGAAATTGATTGGCTTGCGAGGTCACTTCGAAGAGAGTCAACCACATCTTGGTGGAGCTGAGTCACGTAGGGGTCAGATCAGTTAAACTGCGGATATAATAATGGTTCTTTACTCAAGAAAAAGTTGCAGCCTGAAGGTTGATTAGCAGCACAACTAATGTCCAAAAGTTCATATATAGACCAAAGAATCATGTTAGAAATGTATCACACTCATCTCGTAATACAAAAATAGTCAAGGAAATTCAGCAGGTATCAAGTCGACAAGACACTAAGGGAAGGGTAATGTTGAATTAAAACTACATTAAAATTACAAATCAATCCAATCATAAATGGCAAAGAACACAAAAATTGAAAATGAGCAAGAAAGCACCTTTATTTATCAGAGAGGGTATTTTTGCACAACCACAGACGTTCACCACAGGGTACATTCTGTCTAATCCCTAGCCTACAACTCTTACTGCATAATACAATAAAAAATATTATTCTCAAGCTCCTGCAGCTCTGAAGGGCTTTTGTACACATTGTTTCAGATCTACTGAACAATGCCTTTTCAAGAAAAATATTCAACACTAACAGTAAAGCAGAACTTGGCCAGAAAAATATTAATCATACTGCCTGCTTGCTTTAACGGTATTGTGGGTGGAACTTGTTCTTCAATTTTTTTTTATTTATTCACGGGATGTTGGTGTCACCGGCTGGGCTAGCATTTATTGCCCACCTTTGAAGTTTTTTGTTAGTTTATTTATTAGTCACAAGTAGGCTTACATTAACACTGCAATGAAGTTACTGTGAAAATTCCCTAGTCACACTTTCCGGCGCCTGTTTGGGTATACTGAAGGAGAATTTAGCATGGTGAATGTTTAATTGCCCCTGAACCAAGTGGTTTGCTAGTATATCAGAGGGCATCTTCAGAATCAACCCCATTGTTGTGGCTCTGGAGTCACACATAGGCCAGATAATGTCAGGATGTCTGACTTCCTCCCCAAAGGTCACTAAAGAACCAGATGTGTTCTTTTTAAATGACCATCAACAATGGTTTTATGGTCATCACTAGTTTTTGAGCTCAAGATTTTATTTTTACTGAACTTAAATTCCACCAGCTGCTTTAAGTGGGATTCAAACCCCAGTCCCCAGAGCATGACCTTTTGTCCGTAGATTACTAGTTCAGTGACAATACCACTATACCACTGCCTCTCCTAAATATAATGTTTGAAGACCTTCAAGCTTTGTGCCAAAATGACTAAGACATTGCCATTCATAGTTAGGACAGAATTTTATTATTTGGAAGAAGTCTCACAAAACCAGAGTCCATTCACGAGCTTTCAAAGCACTGCTCCTTCAGTCACCTGAGGAAGGAACAGCTCTCCAAAAGCTCATGACCCCAAATAACACTGTTGGACTTTAACCTGGTGTTATGAGATTTTTTGCTGTGCTGAGCCAGTCCAACACCGGCATTTCCACTTCATCTTTATTATTGAGGGGGGAGAATTTTCAAATGCATCGGAACGCCTTAATCAGCCTACTACTTGTGACAGTCTGCGTTGCCATTTCTTCAAATCTTACAGCACAGAAGGAGACCATTTGGACCATTGTGCCTTTACTGGCTCATTTAAAGGAACAATTCAAAGGTGCTTTCAACTCGTCCCACTCCCCTGTTCTTTCCTGAAAGCCTTGTAATTTTTTTTCATATCTAATTTCCTTTTGAAAGATGCTGCTGAATTTTCCTCTAATTATCCTTCCAGGTATTGCATTTCAATTGTAACTCCTTGTTTAACATTGCCTCTCCTGGTTCTTTCAATAGTTAAAATTATATTATGAAGCTTTCTGTGAGATTGCTGCCAGCTATGTTGCACTGTTGAGTCAAGAGGTAATGAAGGTCCAGAGCTAAAACTAGCCTAAAGCTCATCCAAGTTTTGAGTCATAAAAAGTTTCGTTCACGTAAAATGAATGACTGATTATTGTTGCAGAAACGTAGTTCCGTCTGAATATGAGTTCTGACTTAACATTTAAATGAAAACTACAGTTGGTAGGTAGCACAGTGTGAACCTTCTTGAATACACCAGTTCCTCTGACTGGCTGATATTATATTTGCTACATGTCCTAGCACTAAAATGACTGCAAGAGGCAATTCTTCCCGATTTTGTTTCCTATCTGATTCCCAACTATCCAACCAATATTTCTGCCCTGTGGTTTTCATTTGTCATTAAAAGAATGCTGGAAAAAACAGGGAATGGCCATGTAATGATGAAATAGATTATTTAAACAAAAACATTTAAAAATATTTTGTCAATGTGATGCGCAGGTAATATCTTATCCAAGCAAAAACATTTGGTGGAACAAAAGTCTATTGGTGATGTAAAGATGAAGCTAATTGTTAGCTCACTTTAGCTGTCGTAACAACAAATGTGAACAAATAGAAAGCAAACTAAATAGATACTTAGTGTGCCCAATACCTTTCTCCCAGACATTACTACAGGGTTGATCACAAGAAGCAATGTTGTCACTCCAATGCTGCAGTGTCGTCATTCAGCTGAGACATTAAATCAAAGTGTCATCTGTGTGCTTGGATGGATGCAAAGATCATTACCCTATATCAAAGCAGAGAAGGGGAGATATCCCCAGTGTCGTGGCCAATATTTATCCCAAAATTAACAGCACTAAAACAGATTATCTGGTCATTATCACACTGCTGTGGGTGGATAGTGGCTGTGCGCAAATTAACTGCTGCATTTCCTACCTTACAACAATGACTGTACTTCAAAAGCACTTTGTTTTCTATAAAGCATTTTGGAACATCCAGTGGCCACAATAGGCACTATATAAATGTAAGCCTTTCTTTTAGTATCAGTGAGACCATTGTGTCCAGCCATAGTTTTGTATCATCTGAGAGGAAATCACAAATCTATTTGTTTATCTCATAAAATTAATAGCGTATGGTGGATTAAGAGTGAAGTTAGTAAAGGCAAAGGAGCTTCTCAGAAAGTGGCTCTGAAGGACTGGATCTGAAAGTTCCCACCGGGACATGGCATTTTCACAGCAGGGGAATGGGGACGGGTTCCAAACCGCACATCCATTTTTCACAGAGGCAGGTGCCTATATTAAATGTCAATTTTCTTCAACCATGTCAGATTTTCATTAGTTTGGAGTGGAAATAGGACATGAGCAGATTCAACCTTGTAGAGGAGGTCTAAACTTTATGGAGTTGCTTGGATAGGTGGGTTACCCTTTTGGAGGGGTAAGGTACCCTTTTGAGGTTTTCTTTAGAAAAGATTAGCCACCCTTTGAAAGAGGTGAGTTGATGTTTGGGATTGTTAAAAGTAGAAACGTATGTATGTAAAAAGTGTATAAATTCATTGGAGCTGTCAAGCTCATTTAGAATGTCAAAAGAAAGTGTCAATTTGTCAAAACTTTAAATCTCCTGCCATTTAAATATTTGGAGAAAAAACTGCAGTAGTTAAAACAATCAAATTTCACTCTGTCTGTTAACATAAACGTGTGGGTTATCAGTACTGGATTAGAGCTGCACAGTTGATGTCACAACATTCCATTATCACAGCAGGGGTGTCTCTCAATTCACAGTTTGACTGAAACTCTAAGTGGCTATAGAATCTTTGAAGTGACAACATAATTCCAATGTTAACTTTTTTAACAGTGAATTAAAGGAAATTAAATATAGTGAATGAGTTTTTAATCCATTAGGTTTTTTTAATGTATTGAATTCTTCAATTGACATTTAATAAATTTGTAACTTTATCGTATCCCACATGAGTCCTGAGATTGGAAGATGCCAGATAATAGGCAAATTGGCATGTTAGGTGTAAAGTTTGCAGTCGTTTAGGTTGGCACTAATCAGCATTAAGTTGGCATAAAGGGACATAGGTTTGGGTGGAGAGGCATAGGTTGGCATGAATGGTATACTGGAAGACATGAGGTGCAATAGCTGGCAGGGGTGGAGTGTGGGGAGTGTCTATAGGGTAAGCAGTTTTGAGGAGTGAGGGCTAGAGGGCTTTTATGTTTTATTTTAGTGCTAAGTCTTCAATACAGTCCTGGTACACTAAAGTAGGCCTTCTGCCAACCTGCCTCCACACTCACCCTGAAATTACCCACCACCATTCCCATTTTCACCAGAGAATAGGCACAGGTTCCAAATCGTACATCCATTGTTCATAGAGGCAGGTACCTATATTAAATAACAGCTGTCTCCAGCCATGTCAGATTTTCATTAGCTTGGAGTGGAAATAGGACATGAGCAGATTCAACCTTGTAGAGATGGTCTAAACTTTATGAGTTGCTTGAATAGGTGGTTTCCTTTTGGAGAGGTAAGGCACCCTTTTGAGGTTTTCTTTAGAAAAGATTAGCCACCCTTTGAAAGAGGTAAGTTGACATTTGGGATTGTTAAAAGTAGAAATGAATGTGTGTAAAAAGTGTATAAATTCATTGGAGCTGTCAAGCTCATTTAGAATGTCAAAAGAAAGTGTCAATTTGTCAAAACTTTAAATCTCCTGCCCTTTAAATATTTGGAGAAAAAACTGCAGTAGTTAAAACAAACAATCAAATTTCACTCTGTCTGTTGACATAAACCTGTGGGTTATCAGTACTGGATTAGCTGATGTCACAACATTCCATTATCACAGCAGGGGTGTCTCTCAGTTCCTCCCTGAACCAAATACCTGACCATTCAGGGAATTTTTTTCCAAGTTAGGTTTGCAGAGCCAGGAATTGCCCTGATTCTGTTGTGCCAACAAGGGAGGGAAAATTCAGGCCTGACTAGAAAATTGTAATAAAACCCTGACTGATAGTACTTATTGGCTGGAATTCTCTGGCTGCGCTGGTCTAAAAGCCGGAAATTCCCAATTGACTGTCAATGGGATTTCACATTGTCTGTGACCCGCGCACTAAAATTCCAGTGGCAGACAGGATGGGAGATTTCCAGCCATTGTTTTGCAGGAAAATTCAAATAAAGTGGAGTAAATTCACCCAGAATATAACCTGATTTTATTTCCACTATGCCCAGATTCTTCATCACTTTTTCAAATAGTCTTAAGAATATCAGGAAAGACAGCAGACAAAGTTTCCAGTAGATTCAGAAATGTAGCACTGTTAGGCTTTGGTGCTATATATCTCCAGAAACTTTACATCAAATTCATCAGCATATTAAAGACAAAAATAAATAAAGCCTCTATAATTATGGGAATCTTTTTTGGTAAAATAATTCCTGGCTCAGATATCACATTTTGACAGAATCATCTGACTTTCATTTCAAAAATAATGAATTTGGCTTAATTTAAAATGATGATCCCTAGAGTTTTTAGAAATTATATGCAGTTGCTGAATTGGCAGAGATGTAACTGGATTTAAAAAGGTTTTCTGCTTGTAATTCTACAGACTCTTAAAAACATGGTTCGGTCCCTGCAAGTATTAATAGTCATGCCTGGAATTCCAAAGTTGGTTTGTTTATGTGTCTGTGAAATATTTGACCATTGCAGATATTATCGAGAAATGACAAAGGAGTGGAGTGCTTCATTTTAATATTTGGGGCCTTCTGCGTCCGGATAAATTTGTGCCAAAGCTTTGGACTGTGATTTGCTCATGAAAGATGAGAACTCACCAGTCACTGACAAAAGGACTATTCCCCTGCTTGGGAAATAAGACGATTAGATTCAGAATTAGATCCAGAAAACCTAAAAAAAACTTTAGAGAGAATTGACAAAAATGGACAGGTCATGCGCAATGAAAAAAAAAATTTTTTCAACTAGGCACAAGGGATTTTTTTTTCACCTCTTTCCTTTCTTTGTGTGAAATAATGTTGGTTGAGGTAAGTCAATTGATGTGAATGATGAACATTGCAGTGTAATAGTATGAAGTAAATGCAACAACAAATATCTAACAGTGGAACCTTGAATGACTGGTGAATAATCTGCCACTGAAATGTCAATACTTTGCACGAACTAAGTACAACGGAATAAAAAGCAGCTATACATTATAAATGCAAACTTACAGTCAATCCTCTACAGTTCTAAGTTGTGGCCCATAACCTTCAGCCTCCATTTTGTGCTGTATTTTCTGAGGCCTTCAAGCCTTGGAGATGCATTGCATTGCAACATGAGCAGGTGACTGTAAGCAGCTTTGGGTTTTCAGTCAGAAGATTTGTAACCGTAACAACCACAAGGATAGTTTAACAGCTAACCACATTTATTCTGCCTAATACTAAAATCTACGCAAGATAAACTTACTTCAACCAAGTGATAGACTGGAATGTCTGAACTGATAACGTTCTTTAGATGCAACACTTACAGTGCTTCTGGTTATGGGGTATTTTGTTTCCTTTTATCACTTCGGTGAGGACTTTCTTCACTTCCGCAACTTCATTGATTAAATTAACTCTTTGCCGGTTTGAAGGCTGCCCCCCTTATCACAAAAAATAATGGGTGAAACTGAGGAACAGTCAAAGAGAAACATAATGAAGGAAGGAAATGAGGGATAACATAAAGACAGCATAACATCTTAGAAGAGGGTGTAATAAAGCAAACAAATGGAAATAGAAGGACATTTTCCAAACTCCAAAATCCAAGGTGCATCAGGCCTAACTTGACCTTCTTGACTTCCAGGGTGATTTTGTAGAACCATAGGGCCCCATTTTATCATTAAGTTGTGCCCATTTTTTGGCATGAAAACTTGATAAAATTGGGTGTGAGGCAATCTGCCTCCACCTCTACACCCATTCTCCCTTTACCAAGGGCCAAAAATGGCCGCTGTCGGGACCATGCCCAAAACAGGCGCGATGTCAATTCAAATGCATTTACATGCCTTGAAGTTGACTGAATGGGCTGCATGCCCAGACTTACCGGCAATTCTCCTTTTATCACCGCGTTCGCCCATCCAGATTTGGCACAAAACAGACACGGGTCCGCAAAGGTCCAATTCGGGTACTCCAGCTTCTGAGGAGTTAAGTTCAGAGCCTCCAATGGCTCCCTGACTCAGATCAGTGGTGGGAGGCGGGGAGGGAGGCAAGTCAGTTGGCTCTCTGGTGGGGTGGGCAGGGGCAGGGGGAGAGAGGGGGTGGTCCGTTGTCATTTCGCGTGCAATCGTTGGGGGGAGAGGGGGAAGAGGGCAGTGAGCTGCGATCGGTTTGGGTGGCAGGGGATAGGGGCATAAAGGGTTCAATTATGTTGCGGGAGTTTATCAATGTCCGTGGGAGTCAGGGGGAGGCATTATTTGGCCCGGGAGAGATGTGGCAGAGGAGTGTTTTTCTTTTTTTATATACGTGCAGTTGAAGGCTCTGACCAGAGCTGCAGAGTTTCAGGCACGTTAAGACCCGCCCACAGGCTTCTGCAATGCGATTCAGAAACACTCTCAGTTTCAAGTCCGCCCAGTACTTAGAATTAAAATGGTAAAATAGAGCCCATAGATTCCTTCAGTGCAGAAGGGGGCCATTCAGCCCATCAAGTCTGCACAATAACAACCCCACCCAAGCACTATCCCCAGAACACCATGCATTTACCCGGCTAATTCCTCTCTCAGTAAGGAGAAATTTAACATGATTAATCAGCCTAACCTGCACATTTTTGGAGTGTGGGAGGAAACTGTAGCATCCAAAGGAAAGCATGGGCAGAATGTGCAGATTCTACAAGACAGCCCACCAAGGCCAGAATTGAACCAGATGGCACTGTGAAGTAGCTGTGACATCCTGGCAAACTGGCAATGCCCACCGGACATCTTGGCACTGCCCACTGCCTAGGCATGGGACCAGAAAGGTGAAGGGACTAGTGGGGGTGGGGCATTTTGGGGGGGGGTGGCAATTGTGGGAAGGACCTGCTGTCACTCTACATTGGAATAGGTGCCAGAGGGAAGGAGGATGGCGATCGGGGCTGGCCATCTGGGTGGGAGATGTGATTGGGCTGTTGGTGGGGTAGGGGTGAATTCAGAGAATCAGGGCTGAATAGGCCCCGCCCTGTCTCACCTTGTCAGAATGAATCCTGCTAAGACACTCTGCTGTGCTCAGTGAAAATTCCCTTTGGTAGCTACATGAAGAAAACCAGGGGAATTTATTCCCATTTTTCCATGTGTTGGGAACTTAGAAATGTGTTAGATGAATGCCAGCCATGGTTACAAATCAGGATGCGTATGATGCATTCCTTTCAATACCAAATCCATCACTTTTCCCATTACAGGATCATTTCTAGTATGTTGCTGAACTTGAGAATCTGTCTTAAGAAAATGATTTATTAATGAAAAATAAAGAATATTTGCAAAACTGGCATCTGCTCAATTGACAAAGGTAGCATGTCACACTGATTGGCAATGCTTTAAAAATACTTGCAAATCAATGACCACCTTTGCAATCAGCTAGCACCTAATGAAGATATGCCTTTATACTACCCAAAAATAGTAGTTAAGGGTCTATGATCAGTCAATAATATGAAATAAGAACTGTATAAGTAATGATGAAACCTTCTCATGGCAAAAACTACACTCAATATTTCTTTTTCTAACTGAGCTGATTTACATTCGGCACTAGTCAGAGTACACCAAGTAAAAGCAATTGGTTGTTCTACTCTCAAGTATGTGAAATGACTCTCCCCACTCCTTCCCACTCCATAAGGTGAAGCATCACAAGCAAGCAGTCATGGTAGCTTCCAATTAAAATGAAGCAATACTTCAAATTTAAATGTTAGATTTCTGAAGAGCATTTGACATTTTTGATAACAAGTAAAATTACTGTCCATGCTGGAATCTGAAACTAAAAAGAGAAGATCTCAGCAGGTCTGGCAGCATCTGTAAGGAGAGAAAAGAGCTGATGTTTCGAGTCCACATGTCAAAGACATTTCTGTCTGCTTCCTCACAGTCTGTTGCCCAGTCCCATGAGTGTTTCACACACAGTAAACTATGCAATGGCTTCAACAATGTAACTAAGTTAGGGACATATCTGTTGTAATAATTTACTAGTCCTAGAAAGGCTTTCACTTGCGTCACATTCATCAGACATGATGCTTCGAAAATAACATCCATCTTTTAGGTGTTTTATGTAAGCCGTTACTCTCAACAATGTGACCCAAATATTGGATCGAAGTTTGGAAAAGGTCACGCTTTTTTTATTGGTAAGCAGACCATGTGCTCAAAGAAATTCCAATGTTTTTTTCTAAAATTATTCAAGTGCTTTTGTTCACTGGAGCCTGTAGTTAACATATCATTCAGTTAACATTGTACACCAGAAAGATCACTTGAAATCTGATTCAATTTTTAGGATAAGCTGGTGTAAATATTATTTCTATTCTTTTATAATAAAAAAGACATCTAGGAGTAATGATAGTAAGCAACGGCTGTGATTCAGTGACTACATTGATCTATAAATATGCTTGTGAAAGGCCAATCCATTTGAATTTCTGCCCACCTGATAACCCAGCAAACAAAAAATTCAATTATAGGAAGTGGATATTGATCAGCATATAACATTAGTTTATGGTTGTTTTAAATTCACTACAAATACAAACTGAACCATCTGGCTTCACGATGGGTACAAATAGGAGTAGCCAACTCATCCATTGTAACTGGCTCTAACACACCAATATTAACAAATCATACTAATTCTCCTCTGGCCTTGGGACAAATTGCTAATGGCACCACTCTTGCTTTGAGACTTTTTGATTGACTATTATCTTGAGTTTGAGTCAATCTTGAGTTTGACTTGAACTCCCTTCATTGAGCCAAGTGCTTTTCTGAATTGTGTTTATCCAGAAAATGCTATAGGTCTGTTTTGGCAACTTTTGACAGCACTCTAGTTAAGTTTTATCTTCTCCAACCATGATTTCCCAAATAGGGCAGGATAATGACCATGGACCACATGCAGAGGCAATTCTGCTGTTTGTCCACCAAACTGTACATTTATCATGGCATAACCTTTTAAGAATACCATCTATTGTGTGCATGTCCTTAAAGTCACACCAGCTTATTTTAAAGAAAGATGCTCTAGCTTTTGCTAGTATGTAGTCTCAGGAAATAAAGATACAGCGGCACCAGTATCAATCATCATCCTAATAGATTGTGCACTTTAGAATCACCTAGAATCTAAGTGATTCACCCTGTTTAGACAAGACACTCAGTGTGAACTCCTCATCATATTTCTGGGTATTCTCTTCTTCACAGTTGTAGTTTCTTCCAAGTTGTAACTTATTTTTTGAAAACTTGTTCTTCTTTTTGAAGGTACCCAGATTCTTCTGCTGAATATTCTTCTCAGGGGAAGCTGGTCTAGCCCAATAAGCTTTTGCAATGCAATTCATTTTGCCATAATTCTTGCATTATCAATCCTTGCTCCAGCATTCACTCACTAAATGGCTCATTTTGACAACTGTGACGTGCTTGTTGCTGTTTTGGCTTCTTAAAGGCAAGTTCCAATTTGTAGATTTTCACTGTGGGGAACCTCTTCAGCAGTCAGTTCCATCAAGTCAGCCAGTTAACTAAGATTTCTACTGTTTTCTTTAAAGTCAAAGCATGTTCCTAAATAATCTTCTTTGGTTAGCCTCATTTTGGAGACCACAAACTATATGACTTTGAAGAGTATCTTTTAATGATATTCTTGTATGCTTTCTCACAGTCTGTTACCCAGTCCCATGACTATTTCACACAGAGTAAACTATACAATGGCTTCAATAACGCAGCTAAGCTAGGAACTCAGAGTATTGTGCCAGTCTTTTTAAGGTTGCCTTAACTCAAACTCAGCAATGCTTTCGCCTTCCATTTGATTCTTTTGGTGGAACTGAACCATTCCACAATGATCAGTGGCTTTGGAGAGTAATGCTCTTCAAGGGGGTATTTTTGTAGAGGCATTGCATATATTTTGGTTCTTGGCTTTGTTGGATGAACTAAGTTCTAGAGAAAACAGATGATTTTACTTCCTATGTACTGGGAAAATCTGATACAAACAACTCATTCACAATTTTATTCACTTATACAAAGTATTGAAAGTACTCTGCATAGGAAATCGATGATTCATTCATTTCATTGAAAGGACCTCTGGCTTCTAACTGACCCATCCTTTCTCTTGCAGGAACTGATGACTCAAGAATGTTCAGTATATTTTTTCATTTCTTTCCCGCAGGTCCCTTTTCACCCTAGAGACCACTGAACTGATGAATTTTACTTTACTTTTTTCCTTTTGTTTTATGTTGTAATTCATTTCATTTCGTATGATATTATGGTGAATTAAAACTTAAAACGTGACCAGAGTATGCATGGTCAAGATGTCGCACAATGGAAA
Organism: Sphyrna mokarran; assembly: GCA_024679065.1. Taxonomy (NCBI): domain Eukaryota; kingdom Metazoa; phylum Chordata; class Chondrichthyes; order Carcharhiniformes; family Carcharhinidae; genus Sphyrna; species Sphyrna mokarran. The sequence continues at coordinate 22,237,290 of JAGIQG010000024.1, read as the reverse complement.
ATAATTATATTAAATTGATTTCTTTCATTATCCTGTACTTCCATGTGATAACTGCACTGAAAATAATGATAACTAACTGCAAACAGTTACCATTTAGCATCCTGCTTCATTTAATACAATCCAGACATGGTGGTACAGGTGCCTCACAGCGTCAGGGACCTTAGTTCAATTTCCATTTTGGGTGATTGTGCGGCATCTGCACATTCTCTCCATGTCTACATGAGTTTCCTCCAGCTGCTCCAGTTTCCTTCCACAGTCCAAAAGCCGTGCCAATTAAATGCATTGGTTGCACTAAATTCTCCCTCATTGTAGTCGCACTGACACCAGAGTGTGGTGACTAGGGGGTTTTCACAATTACTTAATTGCAGTGTTGATGTAAGGCTACTTGTGATTAGTAAGTAAATTTAAACTTAGCCGCTACAAAGCGATTTTCAGAGAGAATGGAAAGGATTGATTGACACAATGACCAAGAAAGATCAGTACTCCTAAATTGTAAGGCTACAAGTGGGTTATAAGTGATGATATCAGTGCCACAAATTACCATTAAAAAAGGTGGCATTGTGACAACCTACTATCTCTCTCAAAACAGAAGATGACTCACACATTTTGGAAGGAGTTCTTCACCCGAGTCTTTGATGAGGTGTACAAGAACAGCCCATCTTTCACTTTCATGTGCTAATTGCCCTTCTGATCATTTCCAAAGAAATGCAGTATCTAAATAAAAATCTTTCTCACCTGCATACCAGTATGAAGCATTTAACCATAGAGTATCGCTCTGAATTTTATTTCACATCTTAAACTTCAGAAAATAATTAGTCAGTCATATTTACGAGCTGATTGGAAGTATTGGTTTGCACCTCCTGACAACACTGGATATATTTTGCGCTTTTGAAGAAATCTGTTTCTGAATGGCTGTCAGTTTAAAGCAGTCCAGACTCAAAATGGGCTGATAATGTCCAATTATCCTCCATCAGTTCATTGCCATCAATTCAAGCCCAGGATGGAGTCCAATGCCTTTTCTTGTCAGCTTGGATCTTGTTTGTCTCTCTTGTGGGGACCTTGAATTGGATTCGATAGGATTTTGAATGTGGTTTTTGGAGCAAGCAAGGGATGAATTTAGTTTTCCCGGTCCATTCTGAGCATTGACTTTGTAACTTTAAGAATGGAGAAAAAGATGTAAAAAAATAAAAATTCAGGTGGAAGTTTGAACAGATCGAATGGGCTGACCAATGATGATGAATAATCAGCTACAAATCACACCTAAGGGAACAGAAACTTTCTTAAAAAAAGACTTGTTGTATATCACCTTTCAATACCCCAGGACAATGCAAAGAGCTTTACAGCTAGTTAAATACTTTGAAAATATAAAATGTAGGGAACGTGACATAACTTTGCACAAAGTGAGTTCCTCCAAAAAGCAGTATAACGGTTAGATCATTATCATTAGCGATGTCGATTGAGAGATAAATATTGACCAGAGAAAGTCTGTTCTCATCCTCTAAATTGTGCTATGGGAGATTTTACACCTACCTAAGCAGGAAGTTGGGGATTTGGCTTAGTATCACATCTTTTTGATGAAAGTACAAAGCATCAAATTCTTTGATGTCTGAATGTGAACCAGTTGTTGGTGGGCTGTTGCTATTAAAATGGCTTTATTTGGTACAATTTGGCAACAATTGCTTATGATATGGTGACACTGCAGAGAGGGATTCTTACCTAGCAAAAGAAATGAACTTAGTTTATGTTTTCTGTCCTTATTTCTGGTTGTTCTATTTTAACAGTGACCATAACTGTAGAACTTGAGTCAAGTTACTTAATAAAGCTTGTGAAATACAAAATAAAAATTAAGTAGCATCAATAGAGGGAACCTTTTTTTAAAGTCATAAAGTTAAAGATTACTTATTAGTTACAAGTAAGGCTTACATTAACACTGCAATGAAATTACTGCGAAAATCCTCTAGTCACCATGTAGTTTGGCTCCTGTTCGGGTCAATGCACCTAATCAGCATGTCTTTCAGATTGCGGGAGGAAATCGGAGCACCTGGAGGAAACCCACACAGACATAGGGAGAATGTGCAAACTCCACACAGACAGTGACCCAAACTGGGAATCAAACCTGAATCCCTGGCAAAGTGAGGCAGTAGTGCTAACCACTGTGCCATTGTGCCACCCCATAGAATTATAGAATCCCTACAGTGCAGAAAGAGGCCATTTTGTTCATTGAACCTGCACCAACAATAATCCCACCCAGTACCTATCCCCGTAACCTCATGTATTTACCCTGCTAATCCCCTGATGCTAAGAGACAAATTGCAATTGCAACACTAATAGCAAACATGCGATGTCCATGTCCCACGCATGAATAAAAAATATTTAGCATGGCCAATCAACCCACAAACCTTTGGACTGTGGGAGGAAACCGGAGGAAACCCATGCAGACATGGAGAGAATATGTAAACTTTACACAGGTAGTCAGTGAACAACAGCAAGATTTCTTTGCGATTTATAAATGCTTTAATCATGAGAAACAGCGAACATAGGAAATTGTCCCACAACAAAGGCGCTGTCAGCAGCAAATAGCAATCAGAAGCAAATAGAAGAAAACTTTCACACTTTTTTCATTTAAATCTTGTTTATTTTCCCTGTACCACTGGGTAAAAAGTGTCTGGTAATCTTTCTTTGGTCAAAGTAATTTATTCTGAGAAACAAATTCACTATTTTTAACAAGTGGATGATAAAGGTGGGTTTTAAAGAACAGCAAGCAATTAATGTCTAAATGGCAGCGCCTCTCACGGCACAGATTACAAACTGAATTCTCCAGACTGGGGCTTGAACCCACAACTCTGTGTCTCAGAGAGAAGAATCTACCACTGAGCGAAGGCTGACATCTGCTGCTTGGAGGCAGCCTGTTTGCTGTTAGTCGAATAATAAATTACCTTGATAAACTTGTACAAATTACAGTAAGCCAAGCCTGAGGAGATGACAGACTGTGAACCCTACCTCTAAACAAAGGCTCTCCTTCCAAGGTATTAACGGTAGTCAGTGAACAACAGCAAGATTTCTTTGCCATTTGAACTCATAGTAAAGGATCCTCTAGGGAAGAGTGATCATATCTTGATAGAATTTCATTATCAGATTGTGGGTGAGAAACCTGGGCTAAAACTATTTTAGTTTAAAGTTTAAAAGTATTTTGAACTTAAGTAAAGGTGTACAATACAAGAATGTGAAGACAGAGTTGACAAAAATAGAATGGGAAAATTGGGGAAGAAGTAAAACAATAGATAAGTAGTGGTACACATTGAAGGAGATAGTTCATCACTCTCAACAAAGATATATTCCATTGAGAAAGAAAGACTCTACATTGCTATGTAACAAAGTTAAGGAGAGTATCAAATTGAAAGAAAAGTAATGAGTACAGTTTTGTTCTCCTTATTAAAGGAGGAATATATTTGCCTTTGAGATAGTTCAAAGGAGATCCATTAGATTGATTCTTGCAATGAAGCAGTTGTCTTATGAGGGAAGTTTAATAAATTGGGGCTGTATTCACAGGAGCTTAGAAGAAAGTGAAATGGCATAATTGAAACTTTAAAAAATTATGAGGGGATTTGTCAGGGTAGTTGCTGAGAGAAAGTTTCTCCTCGTGAGAGGATCTAGTACCAGTGGACACATTGTCAAAATGAGGAAATCAGGGGGAATTTCAACAGTCATAAATGTTAATCATTGGAATTCTTTACCCTGGTAACAGTGGAGGCTGGACCATTGAATATATTCAAGGCTGACTTCAACAGATTTTTTGATTTACCAGGGAATCACGGTTATGGATGGGAATGACAGTGATTGGCAAGAAAATGGAGTTAAGACACAATTTTATCAGCCATGATCTTATTGAATGATGGAGCAGGCTCGAGGAGCCAAACTCTTGCTTCTATTTCTTATGTTCTTTGTAATGACAGGATCCAGCTGTGATGATAAATTGAATGTTGGGTGTCTAGTTCATGATGTAGAGTGAGACAAACAGCACGGGTTCAATTCTTGTACCACTGAGGCTACTCATGAAGGCCCCATCTTTTCAACCTTGTCTGAGTTGTGGTGATGCTCAGGTTAAATCACCACCAGTCAGCAATCCCCCTCAAAGGGGAGAGAAGCCCATGGTCATCTGTCACTGTGGTGCCTTTACTTATTATCTTTAAATTGAACATGGTAATGTAGCTTGCCCACTGTGTTTAATTCCTTCATTACTCACACAGAAACTCCTCTAAACTATGTATTTTCTTCTGATTGATTGTTTTCTGTTCTTTTTATTTAGTCTCTTCTTAAAAATCTGCATTTTATACTTTTATGTGTGGATTTGAATTTCATGTTAATGTGCTAGAACATTGCATCTTTAAAAATGGCAACACTCCCGCAAATTATTGAAATAATATTTGTGGCAAAATTAAGAAAATAGTAACTGAGCGAAATTAGAACGCGGATAAATTCTCCAACAGTTCTCCAAAACTACATTTGAATATTATAATCTTCATTTCTGCAAAACAAAATTACCACTGCCTTTTTAAAATTAGTTAAGTTCCTTGTTAGGTTAATGATGAAATAAGAAATGTTCTAAGTTATTAAACAGAACTCTATTTTTCTAGTCTGTTACTGCCTCACAAACTTATAATATTATAGAGAACATTACATACTACCTTGGAATTAGCTTTTCATTTACATAAATTACTGACTGAATTAGTATCCAAAGTTAAAGGCATTCACTGCCTCTCATCACCTCTTCCACTAATTTAGTTTAGCTATAGTCAATTAGTCTGGGGCAATTGCATACTTATTGTGAGCCAACAGGATTGTTGTACTGAAAAACCTGAAGCACCCAACTGCCATTATCCTTTCTTTCACTCACAATTCCAGTACCATTATCCAGTCATCATAGCATATTAGTCCAGAATTTGTGGTCAAAAAGCTGGTAAACTTGTTAATATTTATCATTGTCATGCTATGAACACCACACAAACGGTTGTCCGAAGCCAGAATCAAACCTGGATCTCTGGAGCTGTGAGGGAGAAGTGCTAACCACTGTGCCACTGTGCCACCCAATGATTTCACCAGTGATGTTTAATAACTGTGGAAGACGTCAAACCCCAGGTGGCACAGTGGCACGGTGGTTAGCCCTGCTGTCTCACAGCGCCAGGGACCCGGGTTTGATTCCCTGCTGGGGTCGCTGTCTGTGTAGAGTTTGCATGTTCCCCCTATATCTGCGTGGATTTCTTCCGGGCGGTCTGGTTTCTTCCCACGGTTCAAAGATGTGCATGTTAGGTGGATTGGCCATATTAAACTTCCTCTTAGTGACTGGGAGACAAGCTAGGATAAATGCATGGGGTTATGAGAATAAGGCCTGGGTAGGATTATAGTCAGTGCAGGTCTCAGTGGGCTTCCTTCTATACTATAGGAGTTCTAAGATTCTATGAAAACTTGAATCTCTTTATCTATTCATGGTCATGCACTTAGCTGTAGCTACATTGAGGTAAAATGGCAATAATTTGAAAAGCTGCATTACTGTAAGGCCTCCATAAGGGATAAAGAACCATCAGGAATATGGCCTAGAGAAATCCACATTGAGATCTTTCTTTCCACATTAGGGAAGAAGGTGGAAGAGAGTATGTCCAAGGTGCATGATGTCCTTGATTATGTGGCTCCTTTTCCAAGGCAGCGGGAAGTGTAGTCGGAGTCAATAGATGGGAGGCTGTGTTGCAAGTGGGACTGGGCTTCGTTCATGACCTTTTGTAGTTTGATCTCTTCAACTGTTAATAATTATCATTGGTGAGATCATTGGATGGCACGGTAGCACAATGGTTAGTGCTGCTGCCTCACAGTACCAGGAACTCGGGTTTGATTTTGGCCTCGGGAGATTGATTGTGTGGTGTTTGAACATTTTTCATGTGTCTGCATGGGTTTCCTCCAGGTACTCTGGTTCCTCCCACACTCCAAAAATGTGTGGGTTAAGTGATTGGGAATGCTAAATTGCCCCTTAATGTCAGGGGAGATAGCAGTGTAAATATGTGGAGCCACAGGGATAGATGCAATTGGTATTGGTGTAGGCCTGATGGGCCAAATGGCCTCCTTCTACACTGCAGAGATCCTACGATTCCATGAAATGAAAATGTACATTATCCATATGATTCACTAACAAATAAGTACTCTTAAAAAGGTCACTGCATCACAACTGGGTCACTGCATCACAACATACATGTATTCCAACATAAAATGCAAGAAGTCAATTTTGGAAGCACAATAAATAATTTGAGAAGGACCAGGAGCTGAATTCATTAAAAAAAGCATGCTTTTTGCTCGAAAGCAATTCTAAATGCTTTGTGGAAAGGTGGTTAATTGCTGTGGTCAAAATCTTTGTGATTTGGAATAGAATATGGAGTGACTCGTTGTGTGAGGTATGATTGGTGTCAAGTAAGTTCCAAAGTACTTCAACTCACAAGTGCCCTGCATATCAAAGCCACAAAGCCCGACTGATGGGTGTCATAGCAAGATATTTGACAACACGTGTGGAAGTCACAAAGGAGCAATAACAAAGGCAAGACAGTGATCTTCTGCAATAAAACATCTTTTTAAGTAATTTTAATCTAGTCATCTAGCAATATATTGTCTCCCCAGGTTATGAACTATAATGCCTCAAATGTACCATGGATATTTTCTCAAGATAAATTGGAGCAAGACTATCCAATCCAACTCTCTAATAAACATAAGGGAGATCAGTTTTCTTTTGATTATATGGGTTGAATTTAAGCTGTTGCTACAAAACTAGAAAAATATCTACTTTAGTACACAATGATATACAATTTCTATCCCTACAGAGAGTCAAGAACCTCTCTTTCAATTTCATGTAAGATTGCCAACTTTGTTTGGACATGTTCCTGGAAGTTACAACACATGGAACTGGATTCTCCAACATTGATTCTCCCATTCCAGTGCAGTGAATGAAGGATTGGCTGGGCACCAAATTCTCCATCTTCACTGATAGCAGTGAATTCCAGCGCTGATCCACCCATCCAAAGTTTTTCCACTACAACACTTTTTCTTCACAATCTTTAGCGTTTTTATAACTTGTATATGGAAGTGTGCAAGAAAACAGACGAACATACCAGATCCAATTTTACCATCGTGTTGTGCCCAGTTTTAGGCGTAAAAACCTGGTAAAGTCGGGCAAGTAATGCAATCCGTGCCCGCCTCCTCGCCTGTTCACCCTTTACCAACGCCTGAAAATGGTCGCGATTGCATTTAATTCGGCTTCATGAGCTGCACATCCAACTTTACCAAAATTTTCCGCCGTACCACCATATTCACCCATTCGGAATCAGCGCAAAACAAATATGGTCCATATAAGTCCAATTCAGATGCTCCATCAATGAAGGTCAGTAAGGAGGTAGGTGCTGAATGTCCGACGCCTCTCTGCTTCAGAGCTATGATGGCGGGTGTAGGAGGAACAGTCCATTGCCACTCTGCCTGAGAATGGTCAGGAGAAGGGGAGGGGCTGCGATCGGCCTGGGTGGCAAGACTGTGGGGGTGGATAAGGGGGTCAATAATGTTGGAGGGGGGGGTGGGGCAATATCTGTGTAATCCAGAGGGAGGCATTTTCTGGCTCGGATGTGGCAGGGGTGCAGCATTCTATCATTTGGTCTTGTGCATGCTCAGTTGGAGGCACCTATTGAAACTACAGGATTTCTGGTGTGTTAAGCCCCACCCACAGGCTTCTGCAGCACGATTTAGACTCGCTGATATTTTTGCAGGCAGATTGTGTATGGGGATGCCTGAGAACAGGTCTAAAAATTCGATCTGAAACATTCCCAATTTCAAGTCCACTAGCATTTAGAATCAAAATGGTAAAATAGGGCCCACCATTTTTCTTAACAGTTTGGCGATTTTTCTCCTAAGGGAATGCTTTCTATTGTATACTGGAGATCCAGCTTAATTCCTAGAGACTCCTGGACAAATCTGGAAGGTTGGCAACCTGATAAAGCATTTGTTTATTCAATGTAAGAGGGATAATAAAACCTTTCAGAGAAGGTGCAAGTGTTCTTTTGGAGTAGTGAATACAAGTTTCCCCAAGCATTAGCCACTGATCTGCCTTTTACAGATGCACCATAGGAAGAATTCTTTCTGGTCATATCACAGCTTGATACTGCTCTTGTTTTGCCCAAGACTGCAAGGAACTACAAAATCCATCATGCAAACCAGCCTCCCATCCATTGACTCTGTCTACACTTCCTGCTGCCTTGACAAAGCAGTCAGCATTAATTAAGGACATTGTGTACCCGGACATTCTCTCTTCCACCTTTTTCTTTTGGGAAAAAGATACAGAAGTCTGAGATTACATAGCAACTGACTGAAGAACAGCTTCTCCCCTACTGCTGTCAGACTTTTGAATGGAGTTACTTTGCATGAAGTTGATCTTTCTCTACACCCTAGCTATGATTGTAACTCTACATTCTGCACTCTCACGTTTTCTTCTCTATGAAGAGTATGATTTGTCTACATAGCGTGCAAGAAACAATATTTTTCACTGTATGTTAATACATGTGACAATAATATATTAAATCAAATCAAATCAAAATGTAGCCAAGTTTAGAAACATGAATCACACTTACCTGAAGCAAGCATTAACTTGAAACAAGCCCCAACCTGCCCAGATCCTAGCTAAACCCCAACACAATTGCTGACGTATTGAAGAAACACCCATCTATTTAATTAACTATTTCAGGTGGGCCTATCCATCAAACTATTTCTTGCCATGCCTTTACACAGAATGTCAGCTGTACAGAGCAATGTTAAACACATATAAATATCCTGGAGACCTTAAAAAGAACACAGTAAAATTAAGATAAATTACTTTCTTCATTAACATCTTTCTTCTGCTGGTAACTTTGGCTTTCTTCCAAAGTGACAGCTTGAACCTCTGGTGTTTTGATCCCAGACCAATTGTCATTTGGTGGGACTTGCCTGATATCCCCCAGGAGACAAGATGTCTTGTTGGGTCGAATGGGGGAGTAACAGAAATAATTCCCAGGGTAGCTCAATACTTGGGATAAAGATAGGGCTGAGTGTAGAATTCATCCAATCTCCTCCTCCAATCATTGCAGTAACAGTTGAAAATCATTTATTTTTTGCACCCTACAGCATAATTGACACCAATGCATTCACTACATGATGATCATATGCATGTAAAGATAACTGGGTGGTGGACTCTGCACTTTGAAAAAAGAAAGCAATATAGAAAAATGTAACCTCTCAAAATGGAATCTTGGAAAGTTAGTTGACTTTTACTTGTGGTTTCTGGACAGACAAGCAATTGGCAGAATTCTACCACTTTGCCTGCCATGGATTCAGAGTGGGTGAGGGTTCAACAACAGATATCTCCTCAGGCAGGGATTTTTGGTCTTGCTCAACATGTCTAGTAAGTTATTTAAAATACCAATAGATTTTCCAGATACAAATTGACTTCTGCTTGCCATTTCAATGGAAGAGATTTGAAGGAAAAAGTTTACCACACTTATTGGTCACATGAAGATGGGATATTAAACAAAATTTTTCAGTGAGCTAATCATAATTGCTATTCCATCAACTTACCAGTTATCACCCCATTGTCCTTCAATCACCTCAGCCCAAACCCTTTAAGTAGACAATGGGAGACACCAAAACTGCCATCACATGACCAGAAGCAGTTGGAGAGGGAGTCAACACCTCATTACTGAGCAGGCGGACCTGGAAAGGCAGTGTGGCACCAGCAACACAGAAAGGTCACACCCAGAAAGAATAAAAAAACACTTTGCCAATCCCAATCAACTCAGGCTAATTTGTTTTATCGAAAAGATTAGATTTCTTCTCTACAGGAGCTTAGCCACAATTTCACTCGAGAAAAACTGAAACTTCCAATCTCCAATGTCTTTGAAGGACCAAGGGACAGAACTTTCAGGCCTTTAATGATTTTCAACCTGCATCTTAGTGTACGTTACATAGAACATAGAACATTACAGCACAGAACAGGCCCTTCGGCCCTCGATGTTGCGCCGACCAATATAAAAAGCAATGCCCCTCCAAACTAAACCATTCCCTTCTCTTCCATATACTTATCAACTAACCTCTTAAACGCCACCAAACTTGGCGCATCTACAACTGCTGCAGGCAGGGCATTCCACTCCCGAACCACCCTTTGGGTAAAGAACCTGCCTCTGATATCCGTCCTATAACTATCACCCCTTAATTTAAAGCTGTGTCCCCTCGTGCTAGCTTTTTCCATCCTAGGAAAAAGGCTATCACTGTCCACCCTATCTAAACCTCTAATCATCTTATATGTTTCGATCAGGTCCCCTCTTAGCCGCCTCCTTTCTAACGAAAACAACCTCAAATCCCTCAGCCTCTCTTCATAAGACCTGCCCTCCATACCAGGCAACATCCTGGTAAACCTCCTCTGTACCCTCTCCAATGCCTCCACATCTTTCTTATAATGTGGGGACCAGAACTGCACACAATACTCCAAGTGCGGCCGCACTAGAGTTTTGTACAGTTGCAACATGACGTTGCGGCTCCGAAATTCAATCCCTCTACCAATAAAAGCCAAGACTCCATATGCCTTCCTAACAACCTTCTCGACCTGACTGCCTACTTTCAGGGATCTATGCACATACACACCAAGATCCCTCTGTTCATCTAGACTACTAAGAATCCTACCATTTGCCCTATACTCTACACATTTATTATTTCTGCCATAGTGCATTACCTCACACTTTTCCACATTAAACTCCATTTGCCACCTCTCGGCCCAGCTCTGCAACTTGTCCAAGTCCCTCTGCAAACTATAACACCCCTCTTCACTATCTACCACTCCACCGACTTTAGTGTCATCTGCAAATTTACTAATCCATCCTTCAATACCCTCATCCAGATCATTTATAAAAATTACAAACAGCAGGGGCCCCAAAACAGACCCCTGAGGTACACCACTTGTCACCGAACTCCAAGATGAATATCTCCCATCAACCACCACCCTCTGTCTTCTACCTGCTAGCCAATTCCTAACCCAATTAGCTAAATCACCCTCTATCCCATACATCTGCATTTTCTGCAGAAGTCTTCCATGGGCCACCTTATCAAACGCCTTACTAAAGTCCATATATACCACATCAACCGCCTTACCCCCATCCACCTCCTTAGTCACTTTTTCAAAAAAAAAAACAACCCCATGAGGATCCCATGCACCTCAGACATTCCCTCTTCCACTTTCTTCCTTTGGGAAAAAAGCACAAAAGTCTGAGGTCACGTACCAACCGACTCAAGAACAACCTCTTCCCTGCTGCTGTCAGGCTTTTGAATGGACTTGCTTTGCATTAAGTTAATCTTTTCTACACTCCAGCTATGACTGTAACACGACATTCCACACTCTCTCATTTCCTTCTCTATGAACGGTATGTTTGTCTATAGGGAACAATACTTTTCACTTTATGATAATACATGTGATGATAATGAATCAAATCACATCAGATCTCCAGAACTCATCTTTTCCTGAGTGTATATGTGTTTGAGGAGTGATTAATCCTTTCTTTTGATTTAGACCTATAAGAAAGCTTGAATATATTCTGTAACGTCACAGGACCTAAAAGAGTTAAAACACTTCCTCTCAAAAATCATCAGGCAAGAGGTGTGAAAAGCAGAGGCGGGGGGTGGGAGGTGGAATTAATTCAAATATTCCTCCCCATCCATAATACTGAAGGAAAGCCATCTCTCTAACATAAGCCTAAGGTAGGGAGTATCAATGGAGCATTGACAGGTAAGTCAGGTTGCACTAGAAATATTACTTCATGTAGGAGGATTACACAGAAGAAACTCTCCACTGGAATTTCCTGGGTTTGTTACAAGGGCCAGAGTCACAGAAAGCTTGTTACTGATAGGGTAGCGGAATGGGACCCTAAGTCTCCTGTGGCCATTAGTGTTGACCCTACCTCAAATTTTATAAATAAGATAATATACATACTTGGAAAGGGTCACCCACACTTCTGCAGGAATATCAGTGAATTGTCAGGCAGGAACTCAGAGCCACACTCTGACTCTCTGATGTAGGGAACAGGAGGCCCCAGAGGTGCTTAGGATTCAACTTTTTCAAATTAGTCTTCACTCCACTTGGATGAAATTAACAGAATGAAGATAATTGATTTCCTCTGGGATCGATTATTGATTTCTCTAATGGTCTGGATACCTTCACCAGATCACAAATAAAACATGTGCTACTGCTTAGGTGTGAGTGTAATGAGTGGTGCTTCCAAGATAGCTAGAGACCTCCCCAGGAAATACCTCAAGGCAATTGTATGGATAGAGGGATGGGAGGAACATTTTTTTGCTCAACCCAACTGGATTTTGCCCTCAAAGTTGAAGGTGATGGAAACCCAGCTGGTTATTGATCCTCTAGAACAGGCCCCGCATGAACATTTTAGTGCTCTTCTGTTCAATGGACTACTCTAAGTTAGTTTATTTATTAGTTACAATTAGGTTTACGTTAACATTGCAATAAAGTTACCATGAAGTTCACCTAGTTAGCATATTCCGGTGCCTGTCCATAGAATATAGAACATAGAGCAAAGAACATTACAGCGCAGTACAGGCCCTTCGGCCCTCAATATTGCGCTGACCAGTGGAACCAATCTAATGACCCTCTAACCAAACTATTCCAATGTTATCCATATGCCTATCCACTGACCATTTGAACGCCCTTAAAGTTGGCTACCCTCTGAGTAAAGAACCTACCTCTGACATCCATACTATAACAAACAGACATTGGTCTGTTCGGATCAATGCACCTAATCAGCATGCCTTTCAGGCTGTGGGAGGAAACTGGAACACCCGGAGGAAACACACACAGACACAGGAAGAACATGCAATCCCATACAGACCCAAGCTGGGAATTGAACCCAGGTCCCTGGCACTGTGAGACAGCAGAGCTAACCATTCTGCCACTGTACTGATTCCAGAACAATTTTGTAAGACCCACTCCTAATCATTAAAGCAAGTCTCTTTTAATTTTCTAAGTGACACTTCAAGTTGCATACTTTGAAAAACAATTATCTGTCATAAGAGGGTTAGGATTGTAGTCATTAGAATTTAGAAGCGTGAGAGAGGATCTCATAGAAACTTTTAAAATTCTAACAGGATTAGACAGAGTACATTCAGAAAGAATGTTCCTGATGTTGGGGGAGTTCAGAACTAGACGTCATAGTTTGAGGATAAAGGGTAAACCTCGTAGAGCTGAGGGGAGGAGAAATTTCTTCATGAAGAGCGTGATGTATTCACTACCACAGAAGGTAGTTGAGGCCAAAACATTGTGTGATTTCAAGAAGAAATTAGATAGAGCCCTTGAGGCTAAAGGGACCACAGGATATTGGGGGAAGAGGGAATCAGGATATTAAATTTGACAATCAGCCATGATCATAATGAGTGTGGAGCAGGCTCACAGGGCTGTATGGCTTACTCTTGCTTCTAGTTTCTATGTTTCTAAAACATCATACAGCAGGATTACTTCAACCTTTAGCCTTGGGTGTTTCTGTATCATTGCCCACGCCTCTATCATTGTCATCATTTCAATAGCAACTGGTGTTGTTTAGGGCTGATTTTAATTAGCTAACCAAATGTAATAGCATATGATCCTGCTTAAAGTTCAATTCATCCTTCCTGCGATTGTGGTGTGTGGCTAGTGTGAGGCATTAGAGGTCATGGCTGATGGTTGGTATCTAATAGTGAGGATTTTCATTAGAAGCCCCAGACCACAGAATTTTACAACGTATGGAGGAAGCTTTTTCAGCTAACCAGTTAATTGCTCTTTGTGTATTAATACATCACCACAGTTCATTCTTCATGTTGTGTGGATTATATTCAGTGTTCAAAGTCCTGGGTTGTTGTGGTGTCATCCTGTTAAACCAAGTGACAAAGGTTTTATGTTATCCTGGTAAGACACGTCCCTAATAATTCCTTGCCGAAATATATCTTTATTCTCTATTGCTTGACTGCAATTGATTCTAAATTCCGTGGGTGAAAAGAAGTTTGTGAGAAATGATTGATTGAACTTTCCCAACAAAGAAAAAGTGAATAATCACCCAATCCAGATCTGGATTGAATTTTGACATTCATTGGAGAAAATGTTTGCAGATATTTCACGAACCAGGTCTAAATTCTACAAGTTTATGAGGGACATCGACAGAGTGGATAGTCAGAAACTTTTTCCCAGGGTGGAAGAGTCAATTATTAGGAGGCATAGGTTTACAGTGCAAGGGGCAAAGTTTAAAGGGGATATACAAACCAAGTATTTTACATAGAGGGTGGTTAGTGCCAGGGAAGGCAGTGGAAGCAGATACGATAGTGACTTTTAAGGAACGCCTGACAAATACATGAATAAGATGGGAATAGAGGGATATGGTTCCCGGCAGGGTAGGGGGTTTTAGTTCAGTCTGACAGTGTGGCTGGTGCAGGAGGGCTGAAGGGTCTGTTCCTGTGCTGTAATTCTCTTTGTTCTTTATTCTGAAAGAGCAAAGCAATCTGTACGATGGGATTCTTGATGGATCAGAGTCTCAAAAGGCAGAATTGTTTAAAAGAAAAAAGCATGTTTATGTTGATGGAATAAATGACCAATGACTTTCAACAATCCAACATTCAGAATTTCTATGCATCTTTATGGGCTCAGTCACACAAAATATTTCCCATTGCTGTCCAAAGCGTGAACAGAAAATACTGCGTATCTCTTAATGAAAAGAAAAGAATAGAATCCCTACTGTGCAAAAGGAGGCCATTCAGCCCATTGAGTCTGAAACTGACTGTTCCCTCTGATACCCAATCATCATAACCACATATTTACCCCACTAACCCCCTAACTGACATATCTTGGGACACTAAAGGGCAATTTAGTATAACCTATCAACCTAACTTACACATCTTTGGACTATGGGAGGAAACCAGAATACACAGGGGAAACCTATGCAGACACGGGGAAAACATACAAACTCCATGCAGACAGTGAACCAAGCTGGGAATCGAACCGGGATACCTGTGAGGCAGCTATGCTAACTACTGTGCCACTGTGCTGCCCTGTTCCACTCTTCAGCAGCATGAATAATAATTCATTTTAAGTCAGAGTCAAATTATTGTTTTCTTTCACAACAATGAAACACATCATAAAATATATCACAAAGTGACACTTTTAATTTAAACTATTTTCTTTTTCAGCAAAGTGCCTACAAATTTCTTATTATTATAAGCCACACCCTGTGAATGAATGCATAATGTGTAAATCAGATTTTACAGTATGCAATGTACAATTATATTGGGCTTGATTTTACCATTGTGTCATGCCTGTTTTCGGGCACAAAAACGTGATAAAGTCAGGCGGGAGGCTATTAATGCGATCTGCGTCCGCATCTTCGCAGATGCACACTTTACCAAGGCCCTAAAATGGCCGCGATCCAATTCACACGCAAAATCGGTGCAACACCAATTTAAATGCATTTGCACACAAAACAGGTATGCTCGGCAAGGGTCTGTTTCAGGCACTCCAGCTTCTAAGGGGGTAAGTTCAGAGCTTCCAATGGCTCTCTGACTCAGATCGGTGGTGGGTGGGGGAGGGAGGTAGGTCAGATCATTCTCTGGTTGGGGGTGTGAGAAGTGGGAAAAGGGAGGCCCAATCATTTTCTGGTCGGGAGGCGGGGGGGAGGCAGAGGTGGGTCAGATGTATCTTTGGTGAGGGGGGGGGAGGGGGGGGGGCCAGATTGTCGTCTGGTGGGGGAGAAGGGCAGAGGGAAGCCAAATTGTTGTCTGGTCGGGGGAGGAAGAGGAGGTGGGTCAGATGTATCTCTGATGGGGGTGGGGTCAGAAGCTAGATGGATCTCTGGTGGTGCGGGGGAGGGGCAGGGGAGTCCGCTGCCATTCTGGGGGTGATTGGTGCCACTTTGTGGGTGATTGTCTGCCTGGGGGCCGGAGTGGGGGGCGGGGGCGCAGTGGAGAGGGCAGAGGGTCGAGATCGGTCTGAGTAGTGGGGGAGGTGGGTGGATAAGGGGGAAAGTTATGTCTGTGCAGGCCATCAATCCCATCGCTTTGTCTATTTCCTGCAGTCCGGGAGCGATGTGACAGGAGCACGATTTTAAAGTTTTTTTCCTTACTGCGCATGCGCAGTTCAAAGTTCCGATCGTTTTAGACATAATTAGCCCCGCACACAGCGCGATTCGAACTCGCAAATTTTTTAGGCTGAGTGTGTATTGGGGCGCCTGAAAGCAGGTTTCCAAGTCAGATCTGAATTGCAGCCAGATTCAGCACTTGGAATAAAAATGGTAAAATCAGTCCTTTTCTCATATTCCTAGTTGTCTCTTATTGCAAATTAACTACTGACTAATTTCTAATAATAAAATCACAAATTAACTTTAGTGACAAATCAGAAAAAGTCTTGCTTAAATAAGTAACATTACAATATGCAAAATGACCTAGTTGCAAAGATTCTCATTCAAACATTTTGGCAGGAATTCTCTGACCGTTCACACAAGATTTCACATTAGCAGGGACGGGACCAGAGAATCCCGTTGCTAGCAAATAATATCCCACTGCCCAGTGGAAAACACACGGCTGGGAGACCAGAGAATCTCACCTTTTGTCAGTTGTCTCGCCCCAGAAACTAACTTAATGAAGTGCAGAATGCTTTGTTACACTCAGCTAACAAAATGCTGTCGCAAATTTATTTTAATTTCCATTGCCCAATGCAGCATTTCCTTATCCCAATCACTGCTAAAACCTTCATCCATGTTTGAGTTGCTTCTAAAATTGATTGATTGATTGATTTAGTATTGTCACATTTATTAACATACAATGAAAAGTGTTGTTTCGTGTGTGCTATACAGACAAATCATGCTTTCATTGAGAAAGAAGCAAGAAAGTGCAGAATGTAGTGTTACAATCATAGCTAGGATGCAGAGAAAGATCAGCTTAATGCAAAGGTAAGTCCCTTCAAAAGCTTGGCAGCAGCAGGGAAGAAGCTATCCTTGAGTCGGTTTGTACATGACCTCAGACTTCTGTATCTTTTTCCCGAAGAAAGAAGGTGGAAGACAGAATGCCCGGGGTGCATATGTCCTTAATTATGCTGGCCGCTTTGCTGAGGCAGCGGGAAGCGTAGACAGAGTCATTGGATAGGAGGCTGATTTGTGTGTTGAATTGGGCTACATTTATGACTTTTTGTTTTTCCTTGCAGTCTTGGTTATTCCAACGGCTGCCTGTTTGGTCTTCCACATCAGATCTCTTAGTGCACTTGAAATCATCCAAAAGTCATGCCCATCACCCACTAGACCTGTGTTTGCATTAGCAATGCCTCAATGTTAAAATTATTGGGCGGAATTTTCCCATATTTTGTTCAAGTGTCAGGCTCTGACTGAAAACTGGCATGTATTTGTCCAGATGCATTGCCGAGCTTTCCGACCAGACCTTCAGCCACTCTGACAGAAAAAATCTGGGAGAGTGGGTTTATGCCGAAAACTGACAGGGCTTGATAGACCCAACAAGACCAGCTCCACAGACGACTTTAAAAGGCACCTGGATCTTCACTGTAGTTTAACAACCATTACTGGGGGTTCTCCACATTCCCTCCCCCAACAATCGCTGTGACAGTATAACTCTCCTCCTCACAGGCAAGCACCCCATCTCTCTTCACTGGCAAGTCCCCAGGATCCCCTCTTCAAAGGCATTGATGCTTTCCCCTCTCACCCTGCTGCATGTTATAGGAGTAGTCTCTGATTGGGGCTCTCCAGGGGGCCCACCCATGGCACAAGTAGGCACTGCTAGTTTGGCACAGCCAACCTGTGCCACAGACCAGGGCCAGGGGCAGTGCGCATGTTCCTCATTCCCGGGGCTATACTTATCTTGGCATTTCTGGGAGGGGAGGGCAATCCCCTTAACTGAATCTCGTTCTTCCCACGTTATTGAGGTTTGAATATTTAGTGAGGAGGATCATATGGTGAGGAGTATTAAAATTTATTGAAACCTATTAAATTGAGGTTCCCATTTACTAAAGTGAAGTTATGTCACTGGTGAGGGGCAGAGAAAAATTGGGAAATGAGATCTTGCCAATAAGAATCTCGTTTCCTGATTCTCATAAGATTTTGCATCCGTGTCATCATTTTATGCCTCACGGCAAGTGTGGGTGCAAAATCACCCAACATCTTCCCTTTTCAATCCTTGCACATTCTCAGCCTTACCCTATCTCCATAAACTCCTCCAGCACTGCAACCTTCAAGATATCTGCGCTCTCCAGTTCTGGCTTTTTGAACATACCTGATTTTAATCACTTCGACAATGGTGGCAATACCTTCAACTACCAAGACCCCAGAGTTCCTTCCCTAGCTCTCTGCATCACTTTTCTATATTCCTTCAAGACCTTCCTTAAAACCTGACATTTTGGCCAATCTTTTGGTTGCCTGCCCTGGATTTCTTATATGGCTTGGTGCCTAATGTTGCTTTATGATAATCCTGTGAAGAACTTTGGGATTTAGTATTATGTTAAAGAGCTATATAAAGATAAGTTGTTGTTGTTGTTCAAACCTAACTGAGGGCGGGGTGGGCAGGAGGGAGCGGGCATTTCCCTGCTGTGTTGGCCTCGAAATCCTGCCCGAGGTCAACAGACTTTTCCATGGTCCGTCCCTCATCCGCTACAATTGCCGTGGCGGGCGCAATGGGAAAATTCGCCCCCTGACAGTCTGTACATTTACCCGAAAGGGAACACAGTAACAATGTGGCAACATTGATAAGAAAAATATTTAAAGACATGAATAAGGTGGGGGGTACTTGGGGTAGAAGTATACATGATTAAGATTTATGTGCAACATTAATAAATGTGAACATGCAGTGGAATTTATGCTTGGATCAGCAAGCTCATATCCATTTGCAATGTTGCAATCTGTGAGCCTGAGGCCTTCTAACTGGGATGTTGATTCCTTTTTCTCTGCACAGCGGATCTGATGAGGTCTGCAGGGTGGCTCTGTGTTTAACTTACCCTAAAGTGTTTCAGAAGAATTACAAGTGCATTTGCTAAAACATTGCAGAGACGGGTCACATTCTGTTTTCTTAACCTTTGACCTGGGTCCAATCAATCTTGTTGGCACCCATTAAAGTGAGCTCATGCTGTCATTTTTACTGTTGAATTTAAGTGCTATCTGTAGAGCAGGCAGCTCTGTGAGGAAGTCATGCTGGTAATGATCTCTTTATCGATCTTTAATGATTTCCTACATTAGTGCAAGCAGCATTACCCTCAAAACACCATGCTCACGGAGAGATGATGTGAATTATTTAACATGATAAACTGTGATCAAATAAATCTCTTTCCTGATGGAGGCAGGTCTCCTGTTGATACAATTAGTGAGACAAAAGTTTAACAAGAAACGATCTGTGATCTCTAAAAGCTGCACAGACAGTGATGAACTTCCCTTCTGGTGATTTACAGGCATTTAAGAAAGGCTATTCACAATTCTCACTAACTCATTCTCATTGAACGTTCTGTTTACTGACAGATCTTTTCAGCTTTCAAAGCATATTCATCTCTCCTTCGGTAACAATCTGTCTAGGAAGCAGTGGCATTTTGTACATTTCTAATGACCACTTGACAAGCGCCGTAAACAAGACTGAGATACGCACACTGAACACAACAGGTTTGTCCATTAGTAAAAATCTTAATGACTTTACACATAAAAATCTTACAATTATTGAAGCCTTGGGATCCCAAAAGTGCAGAAAGCTCCTCGAATCTGCACGAATTTTCTGAAAGAGCACTTTATCCCTCCCCCCTCTCCAGGTCTATCCCTATTATCCCATACATTTATTAAGGTTAATTATAGAATCCCCACAGTATAGAAGGAGGCCCTTCAGCCCATCAAGCCTGCAATGACAAACAATTCCACCCAGGCTCTATCACCGTAACACCAAATATTTTACCTACTAATTGCCCTGACACAAAGGGGCAATTTAGCGTGTCTAAACAACCCAATGTGCACACCTTTGGAGTGTGGAAGGAAACTGGAGCACCTGGATGAAACCCACGCAGACATGGGGAGAATGTGCAAACTCTGCACAGGCAGTGACACAAACCGAGAATTGAACACAGGTCCCTGGAGCTATGAGGCAGCAGTTCTAAGCACTGTGCTACCGTCATCAACCTACATATCTTTGGACGCTAAAGGAAATTTTACATGGCCAATCCATTTATCCTGCACATCTTCCATATTCTTCATGTTATCATGTAGACCTTTTAAAGGGTCGCTTTTGTTTAAATGAGTTTTCATGCTATAAACGTTCTAATTTTCTTGCCATAAAATTTTGCTTATTTTATATAATGAGGAGGATTTCTCTTTTTCAGTTTTTTTTATGATTTGAAGGAAAACCTGTATGTTGAGATGAAGCAGAGTGGTATTGGGGTTACAATGGATAGTCAGTGGCCACTGACAATTCACTATTACTTAAGTTCAAGCGCAGCTCAATTTTATTAAAACATCTATCAATTTTGAATCATTCAGCACTTGTTCACAGTGCTTTATTTTCAGCTGGCATTTCAACCAAACAATTCCCATTGAGTCTGCACTGACCCTCCACCAGAGCACCTTACCCAGGCCTACCACCATAACCCCATGTGTTTACCCAAATAATTCCCCTAATTGACACATCTTTGGAACATTAAGGGGCAATTTAGCATGGCTAATTCACATAACCTGCTCAATTTTGGACCGTGGGAGGCAACTGGAGCATCCAGAAAAAACCTATGTAGATACAGGGAGAATGTGCAAACTCCAACAGTCACCTGAGACAGGGAATTGAACCTGGGTCCCTGGCACTGTGAGGCTTCACTGTTCAATTCAATTTAATTCAACTTCATTGTCATTGTACAGTGCACAAAAACAGTTACAATGAAAAGTAAGCTTGCAGGCTTCCAAAATACAAAGAAAAATGCAGATGCAAGTGGTCATTATAAAATAGTGCCAATAGTTATTAAGTGCCTATTGTATAATACCCATCGCCTAGGATTATGTTAAAGGATGAAGTTCTGGGGAACAGCTCTGGAGAAGAAGCTGCTCTGAGCCTGCTCGTACGGGCTTGATTGCATCTGTAGCGCCTCCCTGGTGGCAAGGGGGGGAGCCTATGGCTAGGATGGGATATGCTACAAAGGAGTGAGCAGCAAAGGATAACATTCCCTAAAGCCGCTCAGCGGAGAGGTTCGGGTAAAGGAAACAGCAACTCTGTAGGTGTGTGAAATAG
Source organism: Sphyrna mokarran (assembly GCA_024679065.1). Lineage (NCBI taxonomy): Eukaryota > Metazoa > Chordata > Chondrichthyes > Carcharhiniformes > Carcharhinidae > Sphyrna > Sphyrna mokarran. The sequence continues at coordinate 22,215,981 of JAGIQG010000024.1, read as the reverse complement.
GAAAGGATTGATATCGCCAGATCACTATCACATGACTTCTCAATACTGCCTCAAAGGTAACATACACAGAGGTCGGAATGCAAACCTGCTTCCTTCCCCATGAAGTGACAAATGCACTATCGATTCAGTAGATTCAGGGAGAAAATTAAACCTTCTTTTCATTGAAAGGCAAATGATGCCGGTAAAAGGCTAAGAAGCCTCTTAAAACTCCAACAAGGCAAACTATGGAATTGTCTTAATTACTTTTAGCATCACCTTCACAATTAAATGAGGGCTATAGGATCAAATCTGTCCCAATCTGTGGTAATCAGTCTTCATATAATGGGTGAATTAGTCCGAAACCCGGTGAAACTCATTACATGCAGTGGTACAGTTTGTCAACAGTTGGTAACCTGCAGCATCTCAAAGCCACTAGACAAACCCTCAATCACAAGCACTAAATATTTTAAACACTAGGGAGTAAATTATGCTTCCACAATTGCATATCATTTCATTCAGCTTCACTAACTATAAGGTTACACCACAGAATTAACACATAGTTTAATATTTGAAGCAGATTCATGTTTGCATAATTGAAGGTGAATTCTCCTCAATAATCAACATGACACGGCAACAATAAAAGCAGCAGGAACCTTGTAATTTTCTACTGGAGATTATTGTTTGTTTGTTTTATATTTTATTCCCCTTATCATTTCCTCTCTGATACCTTCTCCTTCCTAACACCATTGATTCTCTCACATGGAATATCCCAGGTGCAGGGATACTGGGATATCTTCCTCATTGCCCAAAGAGCCACAGGAGCGCAAAGTTCTCCCATCCATCCAGAAGGAAGCAGCCCACTTCCATCTTGTATTACCATTACTTGCAGAGTCCTCTGTCTAAATACTGCTTCCTGACAACATCATTTGTTGCCTCAGATTTCAGATGTCGTCCAACACCCACCCCTTCGCTACCATGTAACGCAGTCAGATGTCCACCCAATGCCAGGTTTGTATAAGTTACAGTCTACCTCAAATGAACATTGCTGGAGCGTTTGATGCCTTCCATGAACTTCTCTCATTCACCACCGATGCTATCTTTTTTCTCGTCACTTAGGCTGAATAAAACTATGTACAGGCAGAGCTATGTTTTGAACATCACACTCTTTTCAATTGTCTTTCCTTAGTTGCCCTTAGAGGCAGCTGAGAGTTAACCACATCTGGATTTCTTTGTCAGCCAGACTGGGTAAAGGCAACAGATTCCCTTCTCTAAAGGACACTACTGAACCAGATGGGTTTTTCTGGTAATCAACAGTGCTTATATGAATCTTAAAGAGAAAATGCTGGAAAATCTCAGCAGGTCTGGCAGCACCTGTAAGGAGAGGAAAGAGCTGATGTTTTGAGCCCAGATAACCTTTGTCAAATTCTTAATTCCAGGTTTTTAAAAATTAAATCCAAATTCCACTATCTCCCATGGCAGGATTCGAACCCAGGTCTCCAGGACATTAGCTACCTTTCTGGATTCATACTTAATGACAAAACCACGAGGCCATCGCCTCCCCTTCTTCCTCAGCATTGCCTACCTCTGTCAATGAGCTAGGTCCCTCGTTGATTAAACACTATATCGTACCTCTGTCACTGCCAGACTCATTTACTCCAATGTCCTTTGCCCTGGCATTCCGTTGTCCTTCCTCCAGACACCCCAACGTCCAAAATACAGCAGCTCACTCATCCATCATTACTGTTTGTGCCAATCTACACTCTGCCTCCAAAGCATTCAACTGAAGATTTGTGTCACCTTTAATCCCTTCACAACCTCAAACTTCCCTATAGCCTCCAGACATCCACCCACCTCTACATTCCATGTTCTTCCCACTTCAGCTTCCTGTGTGCAGAAGGAGGCCATTTGGCCCATCAAGCTAGCACCAACAATAAATTCATCCAGGCCCTATTCCCATATATATATTTACCCTGCTAATCCCCCTGACACTAGAGTCAATTTAGCATGTCCAACCAACCTAACCCATGCATCTTTGAACTGTGGGAAGAAACCGGAGCACCCAGATGAAATCCACACCAACACAGAGAGAATGTGCAAACTCCATACAGACAGTGACCCAAGCCAGGAATCAAACCCAGGTCTCTTGCTCTGTGAGGTAGCAGTACTAACCACTGTGCCACCCTTTTCATCCCACTATAGGTAACAAGGTTTTCAGCTACATCAGCCCTCGTGTGCAGAACTCCCTCCCTAAATCACCCAACATTTCTACTTCAATACCCTTTTCTCACTTCTTCTTTAATCTCCTCAAAGTCCATTTCTCAGCCTTGCCACCACCCAACCTCTTTCCCATGGTTCGGTTTCCATTCCTCTTCAATTTCCTTTGCAAAACATCTTCGGAATTTCGTGCATTATATAAATGCTAGCTGCTCGGTGGTGCCATTAAACTCAAGGGGCATCATAGCTAATCCTAATCCTATCTTCACCTAAATTTCCTGCAGGTTCATATTCTAACAATGGAGCAGGCCATTATTTCTAACTTTGCTAGCCTACTGTACCCATATCACAACTTTTTGGTGGGAAGCATAGGAAAAAGGCCTGGCTTATTATTTCAGCATCATGCAATGCATTTACCACATGAACCATTGGGGAGAACTATGGGTGAGATTCGCCTGCCTCCCTGCTGCATGTTTCCCACTGGTAGGAGATGACACGTTATTTGCTAGCGGTGGGATTCTCTGCTGCTGTCAAAGGGAAATCTGAATGGTAGGAGTGCACTGCTACGGGAGAATTCTGCCAATGTGAATGGCCAGAGAATTCCAGCGAATGTCTGTATGTATTTCTAGGAATGAAATGCTGGCATGATGGTAATGTTACAGGAGTTAGTAATCCAGAATAAAAGCAAAATACTGGGAATGCTGAATCAAGAACAGAAAATGCTGGAAAGTCTCAGCAGGTCTGACAGTATCTGTGGAGAGAGAATGGAGTCAATGTTTCAAGTCTGGATGACCCTGCGTTGAGATGCTAGCAGTCCAGGAACCTGGCTAATGTCTGGGGGCACAGGTTCAAATCCCACTATTGCAGCTGGTGAAATCTTAAATTTAATTAATAGAATCTGCATTTGAAGGCTTGTCTCAGTAATGGAGACTGTGAAACTATCATTAATTGGAAAACCATTTGGTTCACTGATGCCCTTTAGGGGGGAAACCTGTCTGGTCTGGTCTGGTCTTCATGTGACTCCAATGTAACTACAATGTGATTGACTCTGAACTGTACTCTGAAATAACCCACTAAGCCACTCAGGATAATTATGGATAGACAAGAAATGCAGCGCCTTGCCAGCAACACACACGTCTCATGAAAAAATAGAGAATGGAAAGGTCTCATATATTGCATAAAAGAAAGAAAATTTTCAGGAAAACTGCATGAAGTGTGAGTATTTAATGTGCCTTATCATGTCTAATATTGGTCTATTCAGTCTTCTAATACATCAGACAGAAATACTACAGTATAACTGAACTCTGCAGACAATCCCTGGAGCTGCCTTAAATCTATACTGTCCAAAGAGCCTATTCAAATTGACAGCTGTCATATGGGAACCCTTAATGCTCAGTTATAGGAACGTTCAGTTCACTCACTTATAGGAAATAACATTTACCTATGTGTCAGTAATGATCGCCTGTCTCAGAAAGAAGAACTAGCCAATCAATCATGTAAAGTCTATTAAAACACAACGTTACTATCTCTATTCAAACTGAGACATACAGAATGTACAATAAATAAGATTCTACGCAATGGCAAGTGTGCAATAAGCAGACATTATGCAGTAAATTAATGTGATAAGTTTTCTCCTACATCAAATGAATGTCTGTGCGTGAACATGATTCACTTCTACACAATTCAAATTTCATGATATTTTGCCTGGAAAATGCTATGCTTTTCACTGTTGCATCAAACTTCTTGGACATTTAAAAGAATCAGCTGTACTCCAAATGTCCACTTTGTCAGGCTAACCTATGCAGTTTAAACCCAATCTTAGACAGCTCTTTGTTTGATGTACAGAAATCTTGATTAAGGCTCTCCCAAACCAAGCTGAGAAATCCAAACAGGTACAGTCTTTGTTGCTGGATAGTGAATAGGCACAGCCTGTATGCATGCAGATAGTTCCCTTAACTCAATCCAGAAAGTTGGCAAAAATGAAAGTTCAGGGATCTTCAAATGTGTGCTTAGGTATTCTCGAATTTAACCCCACTGCCTATTAGCATAGAATATTTCTAAATTTCCCACTGTTTGCCAGGCTGGACCTGTGGTAAGTGGAAGCTTACTTGGTGGAAGAATCCTAGCTCTCAGTGTCAGGTTTGCTTCTCCATAAGGGAGGTGATGGCCTAGTGGTACCATTACTAGACTATTAATCCAGAAACCCAGTTGATGCTCTGGTGATCCAGGTTCAAATCCTGCCACAGCAGATGGTGGAATATAAATTCAATAAAAAATATCTGAAAGTAAGAATCTATTAATGACCATGAGACCGTTGCTGATTGTTAGAAAAACCCATCTGTTTTGCTAATATCCTTTAGGAAAGGAAATTTGCCGTCCTTACCTGGCCTGCCTATATGTGACTCCAGAGCCACAGCACTGTGGTTGGCTCTCAGCTGCTCTTAGGCAACTAGGAATGGGCAATTATTGCTAGCCAGCCAGTGATACCCATATCCCACAAATGATTAAATAAAATACCATTAATGATTAAGGCATCCAGCAAGTCCTGGAGTAGAAAGTGTTTCGAACAAATGCATTGCACACTTAATGAGGGGAGATTTGTGTGGGAAAATATGGCCCAGGAGAGGGGACTGCACATAGTGCTCAACATTGAGGCGCATATATTTTGAGAGATCCAGGCTGAGGCAACACTATGCACTCTCTCGTGTGCTGCTCCATGTCGCAGTGTGTTTGCAAACAAGCATGCAGTGTGTGCTCCATTCTGTGGCAAAGCTCCAGCATCCAAGATCCAATTGCTCTGGGGCAAGAGCCCAAGTCCGAGTGGCCAATTCTATTGATGCATTCTGGGTGATATAGCCCACCTTTGGCTGCAGTCTCACCTTCTGGCTCAGGTGGCAGCCCACTAAAGGAAGACAAAACTAAGATCAGGAGCCCAGGAGGAGCCAGGCCTTGGGCAATCGGTGTGTGAGGCACAGTGAAAGGAAATACATCTTGCTAAAGCAGTCCAGCACTCTCCCTCAGTGACATTAATCTCCAAATCTCCCAGGCCAGGGGTGAGAGAGTATCCCACCCAAGGTCAACAGACTTTTTCTCTGTATCAACAGGGAGTGCAGTATAAAGAAAATGTATCCCTCAGTTCGAATAATTTATGGAGATAATATGATTTATTGGAGGCTTTTCTTTTCTGGAAAAATTATTGATAAATTAAAATCCAAAGATGTGCAGGTTAGGTGGATTGATCATACTAACTTGCTCCTTAGTATCCAAAGGTATGGAAATTAGGTAGATTAGTTGGATAGATCTGTGGGATTACAGTTAAAGGGCAGGGGGTAGGCCTGAGTAAGATACTCTGTCAGAGAGTCAGTGTAGACTCGATTGACCAAATGACCTCTTTCTGCACCGTAGGGATTCTATGATTCCACGATTCTATGAAATCTCCCCTACTATTGACTCACGCCATGCAAGTAGTAAATGTTCTTGATTTCACAAGAGAATCAGAGAAATCCAGTTAATATACCTAGGAGATCGATTAAATCAAAAATGGTTTAAAGGTCTGGTTTATTCAGAGCCTGAAATCTGAGCCAATCTTGATGTTAGAGGTGGATTATTAGAAACCAAACTAGACCTTTACTGAAACCATTTGCATCTCTGGATCATTGTCCATAAACATAGATAAATGCAGACCTTTGCTATATTTGTGAAACAAATACAAAGAGACAACACTGTGGACAGAGGCATCACTATGAGTAAGAATGCCTATGGAATGGAGAACTGACTTCACCATATATTGTGCTCAATCTATTTAAATAGTGTATGCCGCTTGTGTGACTTGCATGAAACATAAGGCATAGTAGCAGAGTGGTTAGCACAGCTGCTTCACAGTGCTGGACACCTGGGTTTAATTCTGGCCTCGGTCACCATCTGTGTGGAGTTTGTACATTCTCACTGTGTCTGTGTGGGTTTCCTCCAGGGTGCTCTGATTTTCCCCACAGTCCAAAGATGCGCAGGTGAGTGGATTGGATATAATAAATTGCCCTTTAGTGTAAGGGGGAGTTGGCAGAGCTAACAGGGTTGCACATGCAGGCTCAATGGGCCAAATGGCCTCGTTCTACATTGTCGTGATTCTATGAACACTGTAAATGAAAGGGGACATGGAATTGGAATTTTGAGGTTCAATTTAGTATCAACATAGATTCAAACTAGAATGAACCTTGAATTCTACCTGGTACATTACTACCAATCAAGGTGTGAGAGGCTAAGACTGGATTGTGTGTACTCTGTTCTGCTGGGTGTATTTATGAAATCCAGTTACCTTTAACACATAGAACAGGATAAGTTAATAGTCTCAAAACATCCTTAATCATAATCGCAGTACAATTCAAATTATAAAGGAAGTTAAAATTAAAGAAGCTAAAGGTGCATTCTGAAAGTATATGCAAAAATATAAGGGCAGGTCATTAATTGTGTAGTATTTTCACTATATTCTACAGTCATTGAAGATGTGATTTTATTCTCTGTCAATCTTTAAGGATATTATAAGCGAATTATCATAGTTTAATCCATGCACAAAATGGTAGCAGTTCACATATATTTTCTTTCTCAATGATATGCATTAAGCTTTCTGTCATCATAAGTTTATATTACAAGCCTCAGGGACTCACAGTTAAAGTATAAATCTACATTCCCATTATCTCAAATCTTGTGTTCTGATTTATGACTAAGTGCCAGAGAGGCAAAAGGATTGTGTGTGCAGCCCTTTTCAAACTTGCCCATAAAAATTCAGCTGGCGAACCAACAAATAAGCACAAAAATAAATATTAATCGACTGCCTTGGCTTCATTGATTGCCTGGCCTTTAAATGTTGCCACTGTTTGGAAACTACAGTGTGACCTTACCAGCTATTCATGTCACACTCCCGCGGTGGTAAGGTTGGAGAAATCGGTGGCCAGCCAAATCTGCAGCGGGATGGGAAAATCCTGTCAAAGTGAATGGTGATAATATTCTGGCTCTCAGTTTGAACCCTCCCGATGCACTTCAGTTAAAAAAAATCTTCATTTCAGTGTTTAAAACATCTAAACAAATCAGTGTAAGTCTTGTGGCGCTGTGGGTAGTGTCCCTGCCTCTGAACCAGAGGATCTGTGAAGCCTACTCAGGACATGATGGCCAAGGAAGGTGGCTAAATTGGTCGCTTATCAGCCTGTAAATCCTTTCAACGTGGCAGCCAGTAACAGTTGGAGAAATTCCTGTTCAACCATGTACTGTGAAGAAAGTTGGAGTCTCTAGCATCACTTTCTGTGGCACCAGATTACAACATACATGTAAAAGTGCATGTTTCTGCAGCAATCTGAACTGGCTACATGTAACATACCATTGAATGCAGCGACATATCAACATTCATTGTTCCAGACCGAACCATCTTCAGCTATTTCATCAATGATTTTCCCTCCAATATAAGGTCAGAAGCATGGTTGTTTGCTGATGATTGCACAATATTCAGCACCATTCATGACTCCACAGATACTGAAGCAATTCATGCCCATTTGCAGCAAGATCTGGACAACATTCAGGCTTGGGCTGATAAGTGGCAAGTAACACCATGGCATCACGGGTGGCACAGTGGTTAACACAGTCACATCACAGTGCCAGGGACCCGGGTTCGATTCCTGGCTTGGGTCACTATCAGTGTGGAGTTTGCACATCCTCCTTGTGTTTCTGTGGGTTTCTTCCGGGTGCTCTGGTTCTCTCCCACAGTCCAAAGATGTATAGGTTAGGTGGATTGATCATGTTGAATTGCCCCTTAGTGTCAGATTAGTAGGATAACTAAATGAGGTTACGGGAATAGGGCTTGGTGGGATTGTGTTCGATGCAGACTTGACGGGCTGAATGGCTTTCTTCTGCACCATAGCATCCTATGCCACACATGTGCCAGACTATGACCACAGACAACAAGAGAATATCCAACCATTCCTCCCTGACAGTCATCATCACTGAACTCCCTCTAAACATTCTGTGGATTATCATTAACGAAAATCTGAATTGGATCAGCTCTATAAATATTGTGGCTACAAGAGCATGTCAGAGATTGGTAATTCTGTGGCAAGTAGATCACTGCCTGACTTCCCCATAGCCTGACAACCATCCAGAAGACACATGTCAGGACTGTGATGGGAAGCTCCCCACTTGCCTAGATAAGTGCAGCTCCAACAACACTCAAGAACTCAACGCTATACAGGACAAAGCAGCCTGCTGGATTGGCACCCCTTTCACACTCACTTCTTCCACCACTGATGCAGGAACACAATTAAGTGCCATTTGTAGATATGGTTGTCACTGAAATACTGTTTTATTATTCAGGAACAGCATAAGCAAAGAGACTTCAGGAAACTGCTAAGGTTACAATAGCAAAATTACCAACAAGTGAATTGTATTTACTACAGACAACCCAAGCACTGGCTTCTAATGGTGAAAAAACTGCAAAAAGTGCCATGGAACCCTTAACCAAGCCACATTTCCAACCGTTCAAAGCAAGGAGCAAGAAAACACACACAGAATGAATAATGTGTTTTAAAATATGGGTTGAATACTTTGACTAGATATTAGACTGAGGTATGCCAACCTGGATTAGTTAATGAAAATCACCACATGACGAGATAAATTGAAGTTAAAGTTTATTTGTTAGTGTCACAAGTAGTTTACATTAACACTGCGGTGAGGTTACTGTGAAAATCCCCTATTCACCACACTCCGGTGACTGTTCGGGTATACTGAGGAAGAATTTAACATAGACAATGCACCTAAGCAGCACTTCTTTTGGACTGAGAGAGGAAACTGGGGCATCCAAAGGAAACCCATGTGGACAAGGTGAGAATGTGCGGACCCAAGCTGGGAATCGAACCTGGATCCCTGGTACTGTGAGGCAACAGTGCCTACCATTGTGCCACTGTATCACTCAATTACAATTGGGTGTCATGGATTTATCAACAGACTCATTCGAGATCATTCCTCTTTGCAACTTTTAATATTCAGTGAGTTATAGCGGAAGAAATGTTTTGCTCTGTAAGATGTGGAATCAGTTAGTGTTTCATGGCTTCAAGTACAAAGCAAATGCACATTGCTTCCACCATTTTCAGTTACTTACCCATAAACTGGAGAAATCTGTTCTTTATGAAATGATGAAGCTTAGCCATCCAGCACAATGGTCACTACACTGTTAAGTACTCTCCCTATGGCTATCGTATTCAGAATGCAAATCAACTCCATTCTATCTCACATTTTCTAAATTGTATGTTTAATAGATGTTCAGATAAATGTATCTAATGACTTATTATTGTCTGGCAATCTCTAATCGACTATTTATATCTATTATTCATTTCTTTGTTGGCAGCCATGGATGCAATCTACAGGCCACCTTTCATAATTTGCTATAAAAGCACTTTCCCGTGTTACTAAACTGTTTGAATATAAAGTTGTGTCTCTCACTTCTCATAATACATTAATGATCCATTATAGACTCCCAGTGTGATGTCTCTCTCTGCCATGTATGAATTCCTTTAGAGACGCTGTATTTTGATATCAACTGTTAACCAAGTGCTGTTGACTCCACATAAATTCATATCTTCTAATCCAAGTGTAAAGCTAACACTCAACAGGTCAGGAAAAAATAATCCCTCTGACTGTTGCCACTCATATTCACAACAGCTGCAATAAAAGCACTAATGCAACCAAATAAAGAAAGTCATGATTTAAGGACAATTTGCACGTGGGTATAGAAAAATATGACATCAATTGGCTTATATTTTATGTCCTTTCTTGTTCAAAAACAACTTCTAAATCACTGGCATTTTAAACTTATTAATCATCCAATTTTACCTGAATATCTTTAATACTTCTGATCATCATCTTATTAAATATCTTTCAAATTCCATGCCGTCAAAGTTGCACTGGAAAGCTTTACAATAACTCAACACAACACCATAAACTCAGTTGTCAGGTAAAAACATTAACTCAATTTCAGCAACATAAAAAATATTTTCTTAATGGTACGACATTAAGTTGTGGTTGCAGATTCCTTGTCCCAGAACAATAACAAAAAGCACATTATCCTGATAGCATCAATGAAAGTCTTGATAAAATTTGCAAAAATGACATTGGAAGATCCTATGCTATTACACATTTTAAAGTATTGAGTGGGTTAGAATATTGAGCATGTTACACTATTAGGGCAAAACTTATGGATGGTTATTTTTGCTTTGCATTGTTTGGGGACATTATTGTGGAAATATACTATTTTAATATAGAAGCAGTTGCAGAAATAAATTACTTTGTCAATGAGATGCATGGGTTAAAAACCTGCATTTATATGTGTAGTGCTTTACACAAATGCCCAAAATGTTTTAGACTCAATTAGTCATTTCTGAAGTGTAACCACTACTGTGATGTAGAACTCATGCAGACCAAAGCGTCACAAACAGCAATGAGATAATAACCAAAAATCCTGCTCTTCTTGCCACGAAAGGAAACCTGAAGTTTTTTTAAGAACATAAGAACTAGAAACAGGAATAGGCCATCTGACCCCTCGAGCCTGCTCCACCATTCAATTAGATCATGGCTGATTTTGTTTGTGGACTCAGTTCCACTTATCTGCCTGCTCACCATAATCCATAATTCCTTTACTGTTCAAAAATGTATCTAACCTTGCCTTAAAAACATTCAACGAGGTAGTGTCAAACTATGTCACTGAGCAGGAATTCCACAGATTCACAACTCTTTGTGTGAGGAAGTTCCTCAACTCAGTCCTAAATCTGCTTATTTTAAGGCCATGCCCAACATTAAAAACACTCCTGCATGGCTAGTGTGTTAATTTTAATAAATGGTTGATCAGGCTAAAGGGGTTGAATGGTCAACAAAATCTGCTCCTGCTTCTTAAGCTCTAGGGAGTCTCAGATGAGATTTTTTTTAATAAAGGTGTAATAGTGCCGATGCTGGAATCTGAAACAAAAACAGAAAGCGCTGAACAATCTCAGCGGGTCTGAGAGCGTCCATGAAGAGACAATAGAGCCAACGCTTTGAGTCTGGACGACCCTTCGTCACAGAGAATCCTTTCTCCTAAGCAATTCTTCTCGTGATGTTTTTCTCCACTATGAAAAAACATTCTGCATTGACATGGATTCAAATCTTTCGACCATGAGATTCCTTCACTTCAATACATAGAAAGGTTTTGATAAAGTGAGCATTTCTTGCAATCAAGTGAAAGGCTGTTGTAATTAATTCATTGGTGTTTGTAGTACTTGTAGAGGGTCTCTTATATCAGGAAAAAATTGCTACTAACTCACTGTGAGATGATGTTTATTCTGAGAGAGTTAATGACCCCTTGTACAGCCTTTAAATTAATTCTAAATTCGCTGCTCATGGTTTACCAGTTACTGAACAATAATTCAAATGCGTGTTACTTGTTTTAAGCTTCCACTTGTGTGAATAATCACCTCACTGGACAGGAAAAATATTGCCTGCTCTCGTAAAATTAGCACGTATCCTCATTTAAAATGGATACTTATTCTTGTTAACAACCCATTGTGACTGATGGTTAACAGGAAGTCTACTTAACCTTTAACTCTTAACACCTGCAAAATAGTTTTCAGTGAATTCTCCAAAATAGAATGATGGTGTCAAAGAAACAAGGACTGTTTTTAATGACTGATAGCGTTCTCAAATTAAAGAGAACCATCTGTATTGTTCTAGTTAATGTTGAATTTTCCCTCAACACACAGAGCAACAAGGGATAATACACTACGATTTTAATTATGGACTAACGGAAGCTCATGCCTCATTACGTTGATCTATATTTAGCAAAGTTACTGCTGGTGGAAGACAACAGTTGAGTCATGGACTGTTTGAGCTAGATTTGCACAGAGTCAAGAAGACTCCAAGAACCATCAAAATGGTGGGCTGGACCTAGATGTGGATATCCCGCCCACCATGTCTAACACATTCAATTTTTGCCGGTCAAGGAAAGGGGCCAGAGGGTGAATCACACAGGAAGAAAACCCAAACTCATCAGGGCCATGTGAAATCAGTGCTGAGTTCAAACACACCCCATTTTGACTGTTGCAAGAGCTTTAATGCACAACGTAGGAGTCACAAATTGGTAAAATAGATGTAAACATTCTTGAAGGGTGGATTCAGTCTGTATAATTGTCATGATGTGAATTTATTTTAAATCACTTGCCCTGGAAACATAAAAAATAGGCAGCAGCTATCACTGAGAATTAAGAGTCAGACTGCTTTAATTGGCAGATCATTCGATGCAGATTAGAAAAATACAGTTATAACTGATTGTGCAATTTTAATAGAACTCTTTGTTGACATTTCCTTAAGGACTATTATTACATGCCATTATTATTATGGAATATGAATGCTTGGTGGAATTTCAAGAGCTACAATTTTCACAGCAAGGATTTTTGAGTCCACAGTTTGATTGGGAATTTAAAGTGGTTATTAAAGGATTAGCTGTTTTTTAATGTGCCTAGAAATTTTTTTCTGATGTTTAACCACTTGAAAAGATTTAGAAGCTTCATGAATGGGAGTTTTTTTCCCAACAAAATGTATATTAGTATGATAAAAGCAAAATATTGCTGATGTGGAAACTGAAACAAAAACAGAAAATGCTAGAAGATCTCAACAGGTCTGACAGTGCCTCTGGATAGTGAATAGAACCAATGTTTGAATCAGGATAACCCTGCATCAGAACTGATAGTGAGAACTACATTAGGTTGCTAATTTATTTTTCTTTCATTCCCCATGTTGCTCTTGAGATCTGTCTATGAAGGATATTGGGTAAGCAGTTGTAGTGATGGCTTGGCGGGGGAGGAGCAAGGAGAATTCTGAAAAGAATGCAGGTGGCTGTGGGGCATGATTTGGCATGGAGAGCATGAGGGGTCAAGGAAAAACCCTACCATTTTAGTGTTGCCCATTGAAGAATTAATATTGGCCAGGGCACTGGGAAGAACTTTTGTCAAAGTAATACTGTGGGATCTTTAGCTTCCATCTGAGAGGCCAGATAGGGCTTTGGGTTAATGTCAAATCTGAAGGATGACACTCTAGCACGCTGGACTTTGATTTTTATGTTGAAATCCTAGGGAGAGACTGCAAACCCACAACTTTCTGCCTGAGAGTTAAGAACCCTCCCAACTGAGCTATGGGTGACACTGGAGCATAGTAGCATAGGAATTAGAGCAGAAGGAGGCAAATACAGCCCTTTGAGTGTGCTCTGCCATTCAGTCAGATCTTGGCTGATCTTTCCCTGGCCTCAAATCCATCTTCCCACCTTGCACCCTATTCCCCTTATCTATTTTTCACTAGAAATATATCTATCTCCTTCTTCAAACCATTTAATGATTCAACAGGGCAGTGAGTTCCACAAATTCACCATCTTCTGTGAGATGTAGTTCTTCCTCATCTCAGTTTTAAACCTACTGCCTCTTAACCTATACCCAGGATTTCTTGTCCATGATATCTCCTTAATGAGAAACATTTGGTCTATGGTTATTATATCAATCCTTTTTAGAATTTTATATACCTCAAACAGATCCTTCCTCACCCTTCTAAACTCCAGTGAGTATAAACCCAAACCGTTTAATCTGTCCTCGTACAAATTAAATGCAAATTGCAAGCAGAAATGTGTACATTTAAATCCATAGATTTTGACTTGATGATCATGCCAGCAGAATAGCTTCTGGATTGAAACAGACAGCTTTCTCAACAAAAAGGTTTCTAATTTAGTTAAAAGAGATGCAAACTTGGATTAAGCAACCACCTACTAACATTACCACAGCCATGAAGAAATAAATTACAGGTTAGAGGCTCAAGTACAGTAAAATCCACGTCTGCATAGATTCCTGGCAGCATGCTGAAGAAAGCAAGGACAAGTCATGCTTCTGATGACTTACAACTTCATTCCTGACCACATAAACAGGCTTGGTGGTGAACAATTTTTGAAATTGTAACCAATTGATTCATACAGGATGCCGCCATAAATTGATCAGAGGAGTGCACAGGCTGATGATGAAAATCTGGTTGGCAACCAATGTTAAGTCTTAAAACAAGTCCCTTTGTGGCGCAGGAGTTGATCCAGTTTCCAAACAGCGGTGTTGTACTGGGAAGGACTCAAATTGCAGTGGGGCAGTAGGTAGACTGGCTGCTGTCACCCCTATCATTTCCAAATCACTGCAGTAACTTCAGCACTTGGACACTTGGAAATGCAGCAATGTAGCCGCAATCTATCCTGACCCTGCCAATGGGCCAAATTGAATTCTTTGCCCTCTCCTCCTGAAGCTGATGAATCATTCTGGGATATGGTTCCTTGGCTCCTGGAAAGCCTCCATTCTCTTGTAAAGTAGACATTCATACTTCATGCATTTTAATTTAAACAGTCAGCCAGTTACTTGATTACAAGATGCCATTGAATTCAGTCATGTAGCAGGAATTCATAAAATTCTACAGTGCAGAAGGAGGTCATTTGGCCCTTCAAGTATGCACTGAGTCTCTCTAACAGAGCACCTTACCCAGGCCCAACCCTTACCCTATCCCTGTTACCCAACACATTTACTGCACCAATCACCTAACCGACACATCTTGGGACACTAAAGGGTAATTAAGCATGGCCAATCCAACTAACCTGCATATCTTTAGACTGTGGGAGGAAACTGGAGCACAACAGGAAACTCATGCAGGCATGAGGACTTCATGTAAACTCCATACAGTCACCTGAGGTCAGAATTGAACCCAAGTCACTGGCGCTGTGAGGCAGCATTGCTAACCATTGTGCATCATGCCTTGTTACCCTATACAATTGGTAGATTGTGACATAATCAGCACTCTACCAACTCACCAATTGGTGATAGAGTGTGAGTGCTTAAGGTGTTGGATGGTGTGCCAACGGAATGGGCTACTTTGTTCTGGATGGAACTTTTTGAATGTTGGAGCTGCATTCATCCAGGCAAACGGCAAGCATTACATCATACTCCTGACTTATGCCTAGTAAATGATGGATAGGCTTTGGAGACAAAGGAAGGTGAGGTACTCACCATAGTGTTCCCAGTCTCTGGCCTGTATAACTGTCATTATCTGATGAAAGCATTTGTTGCATACTTCTTCTTGATATTCAATGCTTTGCTATATAACATATTTGATGTGGATACATGATAGAATAGAAATCATACGTGGTACCTGGGGTTGAGGGGTAAATATTGATAAATAGGATAAAGATTCATTACGTGAAGTAGTAAATAATTCGAGATGGTGTTGTCCTTTGTTTCTGTTCTTTCTGGGGTGGCAACAAACAATTAATCATCTTTGGCCATGGCATAATGCCATATTTATGCAGTTATATTTCATTTCTACATTGATATAATTTCAAGCCTTTTTGAAAAATGTTGATATGCATAAGAGGTTTCTGAGGGCTTCTGTCTGGTATCATCTATTGAGCTGAACTCAGTTAACACAAAGATGCCCAAAAGACAGTGTGCAATTAAAGATGTAACTTATTGACCATTAAACATTGGGAAAGAGACAGCCAGAGGATTCCAACTTCTGTCTGCTGTTACAGTACATGTATAAAACAGATGTATCTTTTCAAAAGTTTGTTTCTCCCGCCCAACCTGTCATGCAAACAGAATGACATTAATATACATTATTTATCTTGGTCAATAGCATTCTACCTTCTAGCAAAGTGGAAATTCTTTGGTCAACTGGACTTGGAAGTTCTTCCCCCATTACCTAGCAACTTTAGCTATGCAAATCCACTAGGTTCAAGGATTACTCTCTCCACCTGCAAACCATGGGAAACTTCCCTTTATCAGTAGAAGCTGAATACTTCACTGCAACCAGAAGCTAAATGTCTCTATTCATTTTAAAACCTTGGTATCTTGCAACTGCAGGGTCTGTTACTGATAATAGTAAATATATTCTATACCTTATTGTTTTCAAGAATGTGGTCTGTCTAGTTCTGCTCATTCCTGTTATGTTTTGGGACTGGCTACATCTTGGCTAAAGCTTACAAAACATTTGAAGATACATTTAAATCAACAATACTTATTCAAAATTCTCTACCAATGATTACATATGCATCTATGCAGAAATATATATATTTTAGGCACTTTGTTATTTCTGTTCTAAACTGGTCTACCTTGTTTTAATTTTCTTCAAAATCCCACGGGTTTCTGCATCCCCTTCTACAAATAAGTTTTTTTACGGATGCCAATCTACTGAGGCACCCACTGGGTTTACCTTAGCTGAACACCACTTATACATCAACAAGTGGAGACATCTACTCCCACTGCTGCAATCTGGACATGAATAGAACTAAAGGTAAGTTGGAAATCACTTCAAACACAACAATCCCCTTCCCTTGTGGAATAAACTTCAATTTAAGGAATGAAACATAGATTACTTACTATTTATCTTCTAAACCACCACTTATTTCATCCATTGGCACTTATAGCTTTCAGATTGACTCAGAAAATTACATTAAGCTTTTATATCTCTTTGCAGTTTGGACATTCCAAACAAAGCTCCTTTCCAACAGTGCGTAATGTATTTGTTAGTAGCCAAACAGTCCTGAGATTTAATTTTGTATGCAAGTATTAATGTATTTCAGAACAACTTAAGTCGTTGAGTCATACAGCCCAGCAAAGACCCTTCAGCCTATCCAATCTGCGCCAATAATAATTATACCAAAGGCGCGCTAATCCCATTTTCGTGCACATGTTCCACATCTTTGAATGCGACAGTGTTAGAAGACTTCTTGACATGTAACTTTTTGTGCAGTACATTGGGTATTGAATGTCTTGTGCCCAGAGCAATAAGATTCAGATTTTCTCTTGTGATACACTGCATCATGATTTAAGGTGTATCACTGAGAGAGGACACAAAGTGGAAACAGATGATAAAGCAGAGATAACAAAAGGATGGGGGAAACCACAGAACATTTTTCTTGATGATCTTTCAAGTGGCCAGCTAATTTGGCAGCATGAGCAGGAACCTAATAAAGATTGGTTAGCTGATCCAAACCACCACTCACGGCCATGAGGAGGCATAAGGGACATGAGGAGAAAAGATAGGATAAGGAGAAAATCCAAGTTATTTTTCATGATTAATCTCTTGGAATCCCAACAGTGCAGAAGAGGCCATTTGGCCCATCAAATCCACATCATTTTGCCACAAAGCATCTTACCCATGCCCACACCTCCCCCCCCCCACCCTATCTTCGTAACCCCATGTATTTGACTCACTAATCTCCTAACCCACACATCTTGGGTCACCAAGGATCAATTTAGCATGGCAAATCCATCTAACCTCCACATCTTGAGGAAACTGGAGAACCCAGAGGAAACCCATGCAGACACGAGGAGAATGTGCAAACTCCACATGGACAGTGACCCAAGTCCTGAATTGAACCTCAGTCTCTGGCATTGTGTGGCAGCAAAACTAACCACTATTTTTAGAAGGAAGAATCACTCTTGTCTCTATCTGTTGTAACTTCATGGAATTGCAGATAGAAGAAACATTTCTTTTTCAGTGCAATTACAGATTCATAGGATAGCAGGAATCTGCTAGGTTTATACTATTCTTGTACAAAGTGATCAGAGATAACTTTACCACTAACTCAGTTATATGCTCAGAAATACATAACTCTTTTATTACGAAACAAACTGTGGGGAAATACTTTTCACAAGCTTCTTATGAAAGTAAGTAAAATTATCTCATTTGAATTACCAACATACTGTTCACTAAAGCACCATGGAGGTGATTCACCCAGCGCGCTGCACTGCTCCAGCAGTACAACAGGTCGAGAGACATCAGCAAAGGCCATTTAGCAGGCTGTCCACTAGGCTCCCTGGCCTCTGTATGTTTGTGGAGCCAGGATCTCTAACGTCACCAGCTCCACGCTGGAAATTTAATTATCAAAATCAGCATTTAAATGTCATTAGTAGACCTGGGATTTAAGTCCCGGGGCAGGGGGGGTGAGGGGGTGGGGTGGTGGTGGTGGGGGGCGGGGGGGGGGGGGGGTGGTAGAATCGGAGAGATGGAGAATGTGAGATGAAGGGAAGAGGAAAGGAGAGATCAAGGAGGGAGGTTTTGAGATGGCCGAGGGGTGGAGGGAATGAGAGGGGCAGTGATGGGAGTGCATGACAGGTCAGCACATGGATAGTGGCTGCTCAGCGCTATGTTGCCAGCCTCTCCAACAGGAATAAGCCCTGCCCACTGATTTTCAGTGTGAATTTCCCTGAAACACTCTGTGACGCACTGAGTGTAGGAGATTCATTTTGAAAATCCTGCTTAAAAAAAACAGTGGGAGTTACTCCTGTTTTTACGCGAATCCAGCACTTAGAAATTGTTTGGGAGAATACTGGCTTATATTATCTACACTGGACAGAAAATATTCAGCATGATAAACATTCACGATTAACCAATCTTGGACACGTTTTCTAGGTCGGGTAGGAATCCTATATCAGAAGTAAGAGATTTGGTTGGCTATTTCCCAGGGCTGAAATGGTCATTACAAGAAGACACAGGTTTAAGGTGCTGGGCAGCAAATACAGAGGAGATGTTAGGGGTGAGTTTTTCACTCAGAGGGTGGTGAATGAATGGAATCAGCTGCCGTCGGTGGTTGTGGAGGCAAACTTCTGGGGTCTTTTAAAAGACTTCTGGATGAGTACATGGGATTAAATGGGATTGGGAGACAAACAGTTCTATGTCCTAGTAAGTATGGCTATGATCGGTGCAACTTGTAGGCTGAAGGGCCTGTTTGTGCTGTAGTGTTCTGTGTTCTATGTTCTGTAAGATCCTCTCCATAATGATCAAGTTTCATAGTAATCGACAAGACTAGAAATGAAGACTTAGCAACCTTGCCGTGACAACAACTGAAGGAGATAGTGAGGGTAAAAGAAAAAGGGAAGAAGAAAAATCAAATGGGTGGGTAATATTGAGATGTGGAATAAGCTAAGATTGATGAAAGCCAAAAAAGAAGCAAGATGATGCCAAATATAAACTCTACTAAGGATATGATGAAAACAAACAAAGGAAACAATTGTGAAACTCCACTAGAACCCACATTAATGGAAATTGACATCTTACATAATGCCTCAAAGCATTTTCAATCTAACATCAAAAATAGTGCTATAGCTGCCAGCTGGAGGGAAGCAAACTCAGTAACCAAGCAAAGCATGTGAAATACAAGCTGTCTTTTAATGATACCTAAAGATGTCAAGTATTCTTACTGAGTATCTGAGAAAATACTGCCGAAAGCAAAAGTAACAAAGTAAGCTATTTATTTATATTACTGTCATGAGTAGGCTCACATCAGCACAGCAATGATGTTACTGTAAAAAAATCTCCAGTTGCTACACTCTGGGAACATTGAGGGAAAATTTAGCATGGCCAGTGCACCTAACCAGCGTGTCTTTCGGACTGTGGGAGGAAACCAGAGCACGCAGAGGAAACCCATGCAGGCATGGGAAGAATGTGCATAGGCAGTGACCCCAAGCGGGAAATTGAACCTGAATCCCTGGTGCTGAGGCAGCAATGCTAACCACTGAGCCACCATGCTGCCCTATGGCACGGCATTTGTAAACCCAAAGCAATCCAGCCAATTAAGATAGAAAACTCAGAGAGACAGGAAGACATATATTAAGGCATTCGGCTGATGTAGCAATTATTGGACATAGACGGTGGTCAAGATTGTCGCTTGGAGATTAACTTCATCCATCATTTGAGTCCATGGAAGATGTAACACAGTTATTCTGAAAGATGATATCTTCATAGAATCCATACAGTGGCAAAAGAAGGTCATTCGGCCCATCGTGCCTCTACAATCCTACCCGGGCCCTATTGCTTATCTCCCTGACACAAAAGACAATTTAGCATGGCCAATCAATCTAACCCAGACATCTTTGGACTTTGGGAGGAAACCGATGCAAACATAGGGAGAACGTGCAAACTCTAAAGTCACTTGAGACTGGAATCAAACCCAGGTCTTTGCACTGTGAGTTAACAGTGCTAACCACTGCACCATCATGCCATACCCTGGTGATCTGGTCACCAAAAAGTTACCACTTTCTCTTGTCATTTAATGGCAGAATGAATTTTCAATACACATGGTTGATTTGATTTGATTTATTATTGTCACATGTATTAACATACAGTGAAAAGTATTGTTTCTTGTGTGCTATACAGGCAAAACATACCGTTCATAGTGAAAGAAACGAGAGATTGCAGAATGTATTGTTACAGTCGTATCTAGAGTTAGGGAAAGATCAACTATCTACCAGTTCAGCTATCAACCAGTCCAAGCCAGTCAAATTCCCATGCATCCTCCTTTGAATTTAGGAGTAACTTTGGACACCATGTTAACATGTCCTTGCAAGCCACACTGGGTGTGTTGCTGCTATAGGATTCCTTTTGCTGCTCTCTTTGTGTGATCTTTATGACAAAAGCGCACTTTAATGTAAAATACCTTTAGGGTTAAGATGAAAGAGAGCTGTGTTTAATTATATGAGACAGCTGAATAATTGTCTTAGCAAATTGATTAAAGATCTGCATCATATTGAAACAATGGGATTAAAGGAGGATTCCTGATGAAAATGGTAATACACAAGTGATCACTTCACTTTCTAACTGCGTTGCTCTAATTGGGAAATTACTTGTTTTTAATATGAACATTGAGTTTCTCTGAAACAATTTTTATGGTCCAGATAGATTGCCTGTAGATTGGAAGGTAGCTAATGTCACTGCAATATTCAAAAAGGGAGGTAGGGAGAAAACAGAGAATTATAGACCAGTAAGCTTAACTTTGGTAGTGGGGAAAATTCTCGAATCCATGATCAATGACTTTATATAATAAGAAGTCTTACAACACCAGATTAAAGTCCAACAGGTTTATTTGGTTGCAAAAACCACGAGCTTTCAGAGCGTTACTTCTTTGTCAGCTAAGTGGAAGTTCTGTCCACAAACAGGGCATATAAAGACACAAACTTAATTTACAAAATAATGTTTGGAATGCAAGTCTTTATAGGTAATCACGTCTTAAAGGTACAGAAAATGTGAGTGGAGAGAGTGTTAAACACAGGTTAAAGAGATGTGTATTGTCTCCAGACAGGACAGTTAGGGAGATTCTGCAAACCCAGGCAAGTCGTGGGGGTTACAGATTGTACGATATGAACCCAAGATCCTGGTTGAGGCCATCAATTTAAATTGGCGGGCATTAATTAGTCAACTGCCACAGGGATCGGTGCTGGGATCCCAGCTATTCACAATATATATTAATGATTTGGATGAGGGAACAAAATGCTGTATCTCAAAGTTTGCAGATAATACCAAGTTAGGTGGGAGGGTGAACTGTGACAAGGATGCAAAGATCCTTCGGAATGATAGGGGCAGGTTGAGTGAGTGGGCTAATCAATGGCAGGTGCAGTATAATTTGGATAAGTATGAAGTTATTCACAATGGAAGCAAAAACCACAAGGCAGATTACAATCTGAATGGCTGTAAATTGGGAGAGGGGGGTGTGCGGTCGGACCTGGGTGCCCTTGTGCACCAGTCACTGAAGATAAACATGCAAGTGCAGCAGGTGGTAAGGAAGGCAAATGGCATGTGGTTCTTCATTGCAAGAGTTTTGAGTACAGGAGCAGAGTCTTGATAATGCCACATCTAGAGTATTGTGTGCAGTTTTGGTCTCCTTTTCTGAGGAAGGATGTTCTTGTTCTTGAGGGAATGCAGTGAAGGTTTACCAGGCTGATTCTGGGGATGGTGGGACTGAAATTTGAGGAGAGATTGACAAGGTTAGGATTGTTTTTTGCTGGAATTCAGATGAATGAGGGGAGACCCCATAGATCTAAAAATTCTAACAGGACTCAACAGGGTAGATGCAGAGAAGATACCCCAATGATTGGGAAATCTAGGACCAGTGGTCACAGTCTGAGGATTCAGGGTAGACCATTTTGGATGGAGGTGAGGAGACATTTCTTCATCTAAAGAGTAGTGAGCTTATGGAATTCATTACCATGAGAAGTAGTTGATACCAAAACAGTGAATTTATTCAAGAGATGGCTGGATATAGAACCTGGGGCGAATAGGATCAAAGATTATGAGAATAAAGCAGGATTAGACGATTGAGTTGGATGATCAGCCAAGCTTGAAGGGCCAAATGGCCTCCTTCAGCTCCTATCTTCTATGTTTCTACAGAAGTGGATTCTATTACTGGAGCACTTACCTTTCATATCCGTGATAGATGATTACTCTTCCATTCTATAATACTTACCATAAACACAGCATTGTTCCTATCTAACCGGAAGTTGCACAGCCATTAAAGATGCCAGCCAGAATTTTTATTATAAATAAAAAAAATTCCCACTTGGCAGCCTCTTGGGTGTTTTCAGCAGTTGTTAATAAAGCATGTTATCCATCTGATTTTTATGTAGATAAGTGACCCAGATTTGCCATTTTAGATATTATATATACATATATATTCATAAGAACAAAAAATGTTTGAACCACATATTCTTTTTGAATTTGGCACAGTCAGGGTGGCAGGCGCACTCTGGCTGTGATAATAGCTAAAACGTAGGGCTCAATCTAACCATGGTATCAGATTTACCATTGCTGGAATCCTTACATGCTGAAAAATAATGCACAGTAAATTACAACCCAGTCCCACCTCTGATTTACTGTGAGGGTTTGTTGTCAGCATGTCCATATTTGCCAGTATAAAATGGTTTCCAGATTGTAAATCGTTATATATTTTAGCTGGATATTTTTTAAATGCTAAGTAAGATGTCATTTTTTGTCGTTTGTTTCTTGGCTTCTTGCCCCCCCCTTTCTCTTCTGCTGCCCTCATCTTGAGCAGAGGAATGCTCAGTGGGCTAAAGGGCCAGTGTGTGTGTTCAGATCTGAGTCACATGTAGGCCAGACTGGGCAGATTTCCTTCCCTAAAGGACATTACCAAACCAGATGGGGTTTATGTTGTACCACAATCATTTCGTGATCAGCATTAGACTTATTTGTCACTCAAGCACTTTACTTCATTAGGCTACATGTAAATTTATCATTACTCGCTGTTCAGATACAGATAAAATTCAAAGCTTTTGAATTTTATCTGTATCTGAACAGTGAGTAATGATAAATTTACATGTAGCCTAATGAAGTAAAGTGCTTGAGTGACAAATGTTTTCACCTTTCACTGATCTAACTAAAGCTCTCAATGATTCTGGGATATAGAAAGGTTTCTTAAAACATTGAACTGCAAGGTTGGAGAAGTTCAGAGTTCACTTAACTCCACCTTACCTTATGAATCAGCACACAAAGACAGAAGAAGAATTATTACTCTGGTTGAGGTAGCTCATTACACAAGCTGAGGATTAGTGACTGAGACCAAAGAACTACCCACAGGGCATGAAGAAATCCAGAAGTCAGGATTAGTTTGTGCACCACAAATAAACTTGCTACATAAATCATTTAAACTGAGGTCACAGACTCAAAATGAATCCGAGTAAAACTGAACATGTTTAATCAAACATAAGAACATTAGAAATAGGAGGAGGACTATCCAGGCAGCAACTCACACCTGTTCCTCCAGTCAATAGGATCAAGGCTGATGTAACTGTGGCCTTAACTCCATTTTCCTGCCCTTATTTCCCTTGCCAAGCAAATATCTGTCTAACTGGTCTTAAATATATTCAATGATCCAGACTTCACTGCTACTGGGAAAGAAAATTCCAAGCATTAACAACCCTCAGAAGAAATTCTCCCTCAGCTCCATCAAATGGGAAACCCTTTTTGTGCCCCTCCCATATTCCCTCCTCTCCAAATGGATTGGAAACCAGTAGGAATTACTCAGCATTCTCAAGACCACTGTATGTGCCATGTAGAGCCTGATTGTGGAACAAATTCAGATTGGAAATGTTGAATATTAATACATTTTGTCAAATCCATCTTCAGATGACCAACACATGGAGACATAAGCGGAGAATATGTAGCACACTCCCTGCTGGACATCACGGTTTCTGCACATTTCTAGCCACTGGATTTCCGGTGTTATCAACTGTGTGCCAGAAATTGGTGCAGAGCTCATTTAAATATTACAATGAGCATTTGAATGTCATTAGCGAGCCCAGGACTGAAGTCTTCTTCACATCACCCCCCCCCCCACACACACACACACACACACACACACACACACAGTGGGGTTTCCAAAAGCTCCCCACTAATGGGGAGCTGGTGGCCCAATATCACTGAAATGAAGGGAAGCCATGGAGGCTTCCCAGAAAGTTGGGGATAAAGGGGGTTGCCCTGGGCATTGCCAGCTTGACAGTACCACCCTTCCTCCTGGCGCTGCCCAAGGGGCAAAGTGGCAATGCCAAGGAGGGAGGGCCCTGCTGCCATTCTGCAATGACAGAGGGAGGGTGGTGTTGCAACTGCAGGTTGGGGGTTTGCGGATCAAGAGATCAGAGCTGGCTTGCAAGGGATGGGAGTGGAGATTGAGGTGACCAGGTTGGGGGCTGGGGGTTGCGTGAATAAGCCGAGTTCTCACTCAAAACTATGGGTTTGGGCAGGCAGATTCCCAAATAGAATCTCATCCATTCAATTTTACGAACGTCTGAGGACACAAACCAACTGACTCAAGAACAACTCTTTCCCTGCTACCATCAGGTTTTTGAATGGACCTACCTCTTATTAAGCTGATCTTTCTCAACATCTTAGCTATGACTGTAACATTACATTCTGCACTCTCTCCTTTTATTCTCTATGAATGGTATGCTTTGTCAGTATAGTACAAATAACAATACTTTTCATTGTATATTAATACATGTACGATAATAAATGAAATCAAATGGAAGTCCCGACAGATGTATTAAAGTTGTACCTGACTTTAAGTTAAGCCTTTATAAAAGAAATAGGAGGCTGTGTCTCCTGAATGACATCAAAACAATAAGCTTTGACTATTTGCAAATTGACTTTGATGCCAGGACTGGAAATTCCTTTTAAGTTGTGCAACTAAGAACAGATTGAACGAATCGCCATCCTTGCACTGCCATGGATCCTCACTATGGAGTTCACTGTGAAACTTTTGTAATACGGAGGTAGAACAAGAGGAAAAAGAAATGAGATAGGCACAAATGCAGAACTACAACAACACTTCTGTAGATAGCTCAACTTTGCTGCTCTTGTAATATAGAACATAGAACATAGAACAATACAGCACAGAACAGGCCCTTCGGCCTTCGATGTTGTGCCGACCAAAAATAAAAAGCAATGCCCCTCCTAACTAAACCATTCCCTTCTCATCCATATACTTATCAACTAACCTCTTAAACGCCACCAAACTTGGCGCATCTACAACAGCTGCAGGCAGGGCATTCCACTCCCTAATCACTCTTTGAGTAAAGAACCTACCTCTGATATCCGTCCTATAACTCATACCCCTTAATTTAAAGTTGTGTCCCCTCGTGCTAGCTTTCTCCATCCTAGGAAAAAGGCTATCACTGTCCACCCTATCCAAACCTCTAATCATCTTATATGCTTCAATAAGATCCCCCCTTAGCCGCCTCCTTTCTAACGAAAACAACCTCAAATCCTTCAACCTCTCTTCATAGGACCTGCCCTCCATACCAGGCAACATCCTAGTAAACCTCCTCTGTACCCTCTCCAATGCCTCCACATCTTTCTTATAATGTGGCGACCAGAACTGCACACAATACTCCAAGTGCGGCCGCACTAGAGTTTTGTACAGCTGCAACATGATGCTGCGGCTCCTAAATTCAATCCCCCTACCAATAAAAGCTAAGACTCCATAAGCCTTCTTAACAACTTTATCCACTTGACTGCCTACTTTCAGGGATCTATTGACACATACACCAAGATCCTTCTGTTCCTCAACACTATTAAGAGCCCTACCATTAGCCCTATACTCTACACATTTATTGTTCCTGCCAAAGTGCATTACCTCACACTTTTCCACATTAAACTCCATTTGCCACCTCTCGGCCCAGCTCTGCAACTTGTCCAAGTCACTCTGTAAACTATAACACCCCTCTTCACTATCTACCACTCCACCGACTTTAGTATCATCTGCAAATTTACTGATCCATCCCTCAATACCCTCATCCAGATCATTTATAAAAATTACAAACAGCAGGGGCCCCAAAACAGACCCCTGAGGCACACCACTCGTCACCGAACTCCACGATGAAAATCTCCCATCAACCACCACCCTCTGTCTTCTATCTGCCAGCCAATTTCTAATCCAATTAGCTAAATCACCCTCTATTCCACACATCTGCATTTTCTGTAGAAGTCTTCCATGGGCCACCTTATCAAAAGCCTTACTAAAGTCCATATATACTACATCAACCGCCTTACCCCCATCCACCTCTCTGGTCACTTTCTCAAAAAACTCAATGAGGTTAGTAAGGCATGACCTACCCTTCACGAAACCATGCTGACTATCCCCAATCAATTCATTTCTCTCTAAATAACTATAAATCCTATCCCTAATAATTCTCTCCAATACCTTGCCCACCACAGAAGTAAGACTCACTGGCCTATAATTCCCAGGAAGGTCTCTCTTCCCCTTCTTAAACAATGGGACCACATTCGCCATCCTCCAGTCCTCCGGAACCACACCCGTAACCAACGAGGACCTGAAGATCAGAGCCAGAGGCTCTGCAATCTCCTCTCTTGCCTCCCAGAGAATCCTAGGGTAAATCCCGTCCGGCCCAGGGGACTTATCCAACTTCAAACCCTCGAGAATTTCTAACACATCCTCCCTATCTACTACAATACTCCCCAATTTGCAACCCTGTACCTCAGTGCTCTCCACAGCTACATTTCCAGCACTCTGCGTGAATACCGAAGAGAAATATTTATTCAGTGCCTCGCCAATCTCTTCAGGCTCCACGCACAACTTCCCACTGCTGTCTATGACTGGCCCTAATCTTGCCCTAACCAATCTTCTATTCTTAACATATCGAAAGAAAGCTTTAGGATTCTCCTTAATCCTATCAGCCAACATCTTCTCGTGTCCCCTCTTAGCTCTCCTCAATTCACTTTTTACCTCCTTCCTAGCTAATCTATAGCTATCCATTGCACTACCTGAGCCTTCAAGCCTCATCCTGACATAAGCCTCCTTTTTCTTCTTAACCAGCAAATCAACTCTTTTCGTACACCAAGGCTCTCTTACTCGTCCATTTCCTCCCTGCCTGACAGGGACATACTTATCAAGGACTCTCAGCAGCTGCTCCTTGAATAAGCACCACATTCCAGATGTTCCCAGTCCCTGTAGTTCCCTACTCCAATCTACGCACCCTAATTCTCTCCTGATGGCCTCATAATTACCCTTCCCCCAGCTATAACTACAGCCCCCAGCTTCATGCCTATCCCTGTCCATCACTAAGGTGAACGTAACCGAATTGTGGTCACTATCACCAAAATGTTCACTAACTTCCAAGCCTAACACCTGGTCTGGCTCATTGCCCAGCACCAAATCCAATGTAGCCTCACCTCTAGTTGGCCTATCTACATACTGAGTCAAAAAACCTTCCTGCACACTCTGTACGAAAACTGACCCCTCTAACGAGCTAGAGCTATAGCTATTCCAATCAATATTAGCAAAGTTAAAGTCCCCCATCACAATTACCCTACTACTTTCACTCCTAATCAGAATTGACTTCGCAATCCTTTCCTCAACCTCTCTAGAACTATTAGGAGGTCTGTAAAAGACTCCCAACAGGGTGACCTCTCCTCTCCTGTTTCTAATCTCAGCCCATACTACCTCAACAGACAAGTCCTCATCAAACTTCTTTTCGATCACCGTGATACAGTCTTTGACCAGTAACGCCACTCCTCCCCCCCTTCTACCCCCTTCTCTACTCCGACTAAAGCATTTGTACCCCGGAACCTGCAACATCCATTCCTGTCCCTGCTCTACCCAAGTCTCTGAAATGGCCACAACATCGAAGTTCCAGGTAATGGGCTTCAAGGAAATAACACTCACTTCCACGACCACAGAATCCAGATCATATTCTTGGTAGGCCTCAGGCCTTTCACCCTGAAGCAGAGCATTCTGCCAACTCTTTGTCTCTTTTAGGAGGGCATGTAGATCTGGCTTCCTAATGTTTGTTGTGCATTGCTTTAGCTGTCATTGTCATTGTTAGGTTGACTGTGACCTCCAATTTGGGTGTTTGAGCAGCGTTACATTTCACATATTACTGCTCTTTTGGATCTTCTCCTCTCCTCCAAGTATTGTCCTACCCTCGTCTCCCCATCTATCCCACCTCTCCCTTTTCCACTCAACAGTCCCTCACCCCATTCCTCTCACCCCATTACTCCACCCATCCCACCAGCAGAGGCTATTATATGATTAAAAAGGGAATTGTAACAGTATAAATGGAAAGAGATAAAGTAGGATAGGCAGCTCCAATTGAAAAAAACTAGATGGTCTGATGACTTTGTGAATGTGACTGAGTGGAAGTTTGGTGTCTGTTGCAAGATACAGCTGATCTATAGATTGATGACACTACATGCACAAAATTTAAAATAAGTACCAGTACAAAAACAGTACAGCACAGGAACAGGCCTTTCGGCCCTCCAAACCTGTACCAATCACGTTGTCCTATCTAGACCAACTACTCACATCCCTCTATTCCCCGTTTGTTCATATGTTTATCAAGTTAAGTCTTAAATGTGACTAATGTAACCATCCTACTTGGCAGTACGTTCTAGGCCCATACCACCCTCTGCGTAAAAAACTTCCCCTGCAAGAAACAAACATGAATACAAAGTAAAAGGAAAATTAACTCTCAGGTATCCAAGTGCAATATGAAGAGTGATGTATACCACATATTGAGAAAGTTTTGACTTTTTGGGCATATGAATGATTCTAAAAGTGCCATGGGAATTTGAAATTCCATTCTCTGGGCTAATAGTCCAGGAAACCGGACTGCTCATCTCAACAACTACACTGTCATATCAACCTAAGGATTGTAATATTGATCTGGATATTCACTCATTTAGTTGCTCTTATTTTATGAACTACTTCTGTAGTCCACAGAACATTTACATAGATAGTGGATTCAGTCAGTGTGATGGTTATTAAAATGGAATCATAAAATCATAAAATCCTACAGTGCAGAAAGAGGCCATTCAGCCCATTGAGTCTGCACCAATCCCAATAAGGCCCCATCCCCACAACCCTATGCATTTACCCTAGCTAATCCCCCTGACACTAAGGGGCAAATTAGCATGGCCAATCCACCTAACCTGCACATCTTTGGACTGTGGGAGGAAACCCAAGCAGTCAGAGGAAACGAGTCCATGTTCAGATTGAAGATGCGGACATTCAAACACCCAGTTTAGATTAGAAGGGATAGTATCACTACATCTCTGGTTTGCAATATGGCTTGGTATCAAGCAGAATGGGCACACTCCTAAATGTTCAGATCACTCAAGGGAGTGACTGGCCATTGTTATACCTGAGGGAATATCCATAGCAATGCCCTGAAGCCACAACAGTTCACAGAATTGGACTGAGTGTCTTCTTACTGCATTATAGCCAGCCACCAACTTTACACAGTGCCAAAAGTGACCAGTACGCACAGATTCTTTTAGTTCTCAGCAATCAATACTACGGGATCTTGGGTGTGTTGATCAGTGCTAGTTTACAGGAAATAAGCAACCAGTTATTCTGTGATCCAAAGTGAACAGTCAAAGACTTTGACCTTCCCCAATAATGGATGCAGTCAGTTCCAGTTAGGGAATGTTTGATCAATGCAAATATTTACAGTAAGTGGATAGAAATAAGATGTATGTCAGGGAGCTTTGGTTTCAAAATAGATCTCACTGAGCAATATGGGACTGTCTAAAGATTAAGGATCACAAGGAATATCCTGCTGTTGCTAAGTAATATACCAAAATTTTCCCTCAAAATACATTTCATCAAAACATAACCTTAAAGTTATCTATTTGGAATCTTTCTTTTATTGTCATTCTTGGCTCTGTTAACACTATATGATTAGATGTTTTTGTTTCTCCTGGTAAGAAATTAATGTTAACAAATAAAACAGCTTATTTTTTTTTGACCCCAGGATCAGTATAAAGGTCACTAGGTAGGATATAGTATGAACTAGATGGAGGTCAAAGTTTCCTCTACTCTATGTCATCCGTTCATTCCATCATCAATGCCTGAGAAACATATTCTATCATGCCTGTGTGACGTTTAATGTTTCCCCACATCAATCATCTTTACGCTGTCAATGATTGAAATTCTAAGGTAATGGTAATTATTGGTGAATTGTGGCCAGGTTCATCAATGGACTCATGCCCATTGGGAACTTCGGGCTGCCAAACTAATCTCACCCACGCCTCATGGCCTGTCAAAGGAAATAGATTTTCATCCCCCTCCATGCCTGAACTCAATCTGAGATTCCAGAGATGAAAGAATAATTTTCCAAACATAGTCAGGTTCCCATGAGTGAGTTTCTTGTGCATCAATTAGATTTTCTACCTACTGTGACAGGTTGCACATTTGTTGAGTTTAATTATATTTGGCAGCTTTGTGATTGTCATGTTGGAATGGAAATAAAGTGATACTTCAAAGGTTCCCCTGGAGAAGATTGGCATCGTTAATTTGGAAGTTTCTACATTAATAAAGATTACGCAGAATGTAACAAATTCGTCTCTGCTAAGAATCTTCATTGAAGTTCTTTTGGGAATGCAAAATAATACTTTTACTTTTGGGAAAATACAACTCATTTTTTTTCAAAATCCAGGAAAACAAATCCAATTCAATGCTTCAATAGGTTTGTTTTTTTCAGACAAATATAAATAAAAAAATCAAAATTCAATACAAGTGTAAGTAGGTTTAGCCAGATGGTGATGTCCATATCATTTAGGACTTACAACACATCGCTTTAATAAAAGCCTGGTCAATTCATTTTGATTTAATAGCAACTTTATTGGATTTTTTCCCAAGTGTTTGTTTAACTGGATTTCAATAAAAGCAGAAGAAACATTTTACAGGATCACTATTGCTGAGTTGATCTTTTTCGCAGCAGCCATATTCTCCCTCAATTCTCCTTCACACCTCCTCTAGGGTTGTAACCGTAACAATTGGCAGACACCATAAGGCTCCCTCTACTGGATGTTTGTGTAATGACGTATAATAATCTTAAACATGACACAATGCCCTTCTCTGAATTAATGCACACATTAATTGACGGACTACAACTGACAAGAAACACCTGTTGACCAAATGGTAATGTGTAGACACCATGATTCAATATATTAAGACCATGGTTGAAGACGTAGAGCCATTAATAAATCACTTGATTGATTAATGACAAGTGATACTGATCGAAGGAGGAGGAGAAAGGGAGACGTGGATCAGATAAAAAAAGAAAAAAAGGTGTGATTGCTAGATCCTTGAAGTGATAAAAGTGATAAACGCAAATAGAAAACCAGTTGAAAGAACAAACATGAGTGAGCAATTTGGGTGGAAACTTCTTTCAGAACTGAGACAAGATCAATTCCAATTCCAATTTTCTGCCCGCACTTCATGATGCACGAAAGAGAGGGTACCCAATTGTTTCACCAAAAGGATTCAAACCCGGCACTGGCTTTTGTGCGTGTGTGTGTGTGGCGGGGGCGGTGTGGAGGGGGTGGAGGGGTGGGAGGGGGGGGGGGGGGGGGGGGAGGTGTGGTGGCCAGGCAGTAAGAGCTGTGTATGCCACGGCCGGTGAACACAGCATCAACTGGTTGTCACCAAACAGTTGGCGCAAGGGTCTCGCCGATGAGAGATCCTTTTGTCTGTTTCCATAGTATTCCTGAAACAGATCATTAGTCTAATGCTACAGACTTATAGATTGAGGGGCGCCACTCCACATCAAGCATAACTGACCAGGAGTCTCTCCCACTCTTACCGCCAGGCTTTGGCATGTTGGAAGGATTGGTAGCTTGATACTCAACCTGTTTAGCCGCATTATGAATATATCTTCCTGGACAAGGTCATTAGTTTCCTTGAAGTCCTTGATGACTCAGATAGCCCTTTTTATGAGAGCAACTGTCCAGGGAAAATATAACATACACATTAACTTTTATTCATCCAATTACTGACAGCTTAGCTATTAGATATTGTATCTTAATGTCTTCTTTCGTAACATATATTGCTTGGTACCAAAGGATATTGCTGACAATGTAGACTGGATTAATATCTGCCATCATTTACTTTCATGTATGCCTATTCTACATTATTTCAACAAGCACAATGTACATTCTGCAAGAATGATTGAATTATTTGAAAATAAAACAATAAAAATGAATTATTGTTGGTAACCAGATACAGTCCTGTGTATTGGATGAGCTGTGTTGAGAGTCTTGCCTTACCTTTAAGTGTATTTCTGATAAGTTAATAAAATTTTATTGTGAATTGGTCCTTAACAGAGTACGTTTCAGCGTGAATTATTGTTGAGTTCATATTCCCTGATAAGTAAATATTAGTTCAGTGGCAAACTGGATGTAATCTCCTGAATGTAAGCGAATACATATGTCCATTCCTTGAGTGCTTGTGTCAGCAATTTTGGGAGATAGATGGTAGACCTGCCATTGGGGTAATGTTATGAACAGGTAGCAAAAGCTTGAGTGTCTGATCATTAGCAGTTATTTGAGCTGTCACTGAGAAACGTACTCCTCTCTCCACTCAGAAGCCTTGCTACACCGCTGCCCCACCCCCGAAAATTAATCACCCATGTGCACTTTAATGATCTCAAATGCTAATGAAGAGCTGATTCAATTGGTTTATAATTTTGAAATCTGATAATGCTGAAACTGGTTTATCCCATCAGTAAAGATCACTCTGTCAACAGGTATATTTATTAGCCTGTAATAGTAGACTAAAGACATCATAATGCTAACCCGTTCGTTTGCAGTAATTCACTGAAAGTACATGATGTGCTTCCCTTTTCTCAAATAAAATTATGCTAATGTATGGGGCAGGGGGGTGAAACCTAATCTCAAATTACAATTTTATCTTCTTAACACTGCAAATTTATCTTGAGTTTTCCTGGAAAGCTAAGACATCATTAAAATGTAAAAATACTTCCCTTCTACCCTGAGTAATCCCCCTTTTACTTAAGAAATTGATGACTTGCTGTCTCTCAGCCCTGAGTATAAACAACACTTTGGCTCCATAGTGCAGAGCGTAAAATGAATGAAATGCAAATGATCCTTAAGACTGACTGAAAATTGAATAATCATGCTACAGTATAGACAAATTGTCCAGTAGAAGTACTTAACGTTTAATGTCTGATTTGAAATGCTTTTAACATCAAACACTATCCTCTCCAGGGTTTCAATTTCGATGCTAATGAGATTTAGCCCGTGGTGTAGTCCGATGAGGAATGTTATTTTCTTCAAATTCTGATGTGTTTACTTGTGCGGAATCATAGTTAATCCAGTGCAGAGGTAGAAAAAAAGAGTCTGCATCATACATTTCAACCAAATATTCAAGATGTGTTTGTGGTTTTTAACTGTGACCCAACCTTTGAACTCTAGCTTCAGGGAACATTAAATTAAGATCTTTGGATGCTGGCGCTATAAAATGGTTTTCAACTGACCCGCAGTTAGTGTGGTGGACCTTCAATTCACTCATGACATAACTGCTCTTGCCAATAAAAGTCTCTAATTGGGTGTCTCTCTCTTTCTTGCAAAGCTTGACATTACTTTTGGCCACTTAAAGTGCTTGAAAGACATTCCTGTCTGCTATTTTGACCAAGATGTTAACCCATCTATTTTAAATGGGGTAGTGCCTCAATTAAAACAGAAGACAATGCAATAACAACTTGCATTATTATATAATGCATTTAATGTAAGAAAATGTCCCAAGATGCCATATAGAAGCATAGACAAAATTTGACAATGAGCCAAAGAAGGAGATAATAGGAAAAGCAGCCAGCGTAATCAATGACCCCACACTGCCTGGACATACTCACTGGAATTTTAACACCCGACACGGAAATCAGAGAGGACAAGGAGCGGACAATGGAAGTCTGCTGACCTTGGGCAGGATTTTATGGTTTTGAGAAGAGCAAGGATGCAAAATCCTATTCACTGCCTTCCAACTTCTTCCATCAGAAAAATGATATAAAAGTCTGACAGCACGTACCAAAGAGTTCAAGAATAGTTTCTTCCCTGTTATCACCCTTTGTTGACCTTTGTTTTCAATGTTTTTCTTGCTCGTTTCTCTCTCATTTCCGTATTTCTTTGCTTCTTGAATCATCTTGTCTGTTGGGCTGTCACTATCCAACCTCATTCCAGTTCTTGGCCATTTTCTTCTCCCACTTTTGCTCACTGTAATCAACACATGCTGAAAATGAAAGCAGACTGCAGTTAATCTCATTAACAGCCACATCCAGCCACTGCAGTGATCTCCTTCATTATAGTTGCTTGTAAAATAGTGTAATTACATAATCTTCACCCTGGAATTAGTCAGACTAATACAAAAAATTCCAACCATGTAGGAATTTTATTTTGGATTTGAATAAGAGATTAATGAAAACAATTGGTTACAGATTTTGCAATCCTGCAAATTAAATGTAATTTTATTCCTTGGATTCCAAAACTAAAATACTGTTCTTTCCTGTTGATCTTCAATTTTTATCTATGTTCAAAATATTGAAGAAGACAACTAAGAAAATTAAGGCTGTCTTCTCTTTTGTTGATTAAAGCAATTCATAATTTTCCAGGAAAGTTGACAACAAATTGCAAGATTTATAATTGGTAGGTTTTTTAAATTCATTCATGGGACATGGGCATCGCTGGTTGGCATTTATTACCTATCATTAGTTGCCCGAAACCAGTTGAGAGTCAACCACATTCCTGTGATTCTGGAGTCACATGTAGATCAGACCAGGTAAGGATTGCAGATTTCTTTCCCCAAAGGACATTAGTGAACCAATTTTTCCGACAATTGACAATGGTTTCGAGATCATCGATAGATTCTTATTTCCAGATTCTTTTTATTGAATTCAAATTCCACCACTTGCCGTGGTGGGATTCGAAACCAAGTCCCCAGAATTTTAACTTAATTTCAGGATTAATGGTCTAACAATAATGCCATTAGTATTAATGGTACTATTAATTTAATATTTAATTAATTTTATATTTAAAATTATTTTTCATTTAGGCCATTAGCTCCCCATTTGATTTATTATGATTCAATTGGCAGGATTGGACAGAAACAGCAAACTGAGAAGTCAGTTAAACTATATAATTTGCAAATACTATGAATTCTGATGCAGATGGCCTTTCTTGAAATGGTGGAATGGCATGATCATATAATAGAGTCCCTACAGTGCAGAAGGAGCCATACAGCCCATTGAGCTTGCACTGACAATAATCCCATGCAAGTCCTAACCTTTAACCCTATGTATCTATCCTATTAGTCCTCCTGACACAAAAGGGCAATTTAGCATGGCCAATGAACTTAACCTGCACATCTTTGGACTGTGGGAGGAAACCAGAATACCTGGAGGAAACCCACGCAGCCACAGGAAGGATATGCAAACTCCACACAGACAATGACCCAAGGCCAGAATTGAACCCAGATCTCTTGCACTGTAGGGCAGCAGTCAAGGCACTGTGCCCTTTGCCCAAACTGGGACGTAACTGTGCTAGCAGGCTTTTTAAAGAGTAACAGCAGATCATTTCTGGAATGTCAGAATGGCCTCTCTACTACACACTGATGTAAGATGAATAAATATATCTAACAGTGTGGACCGTGTGTCCAACAGTACTCAATTGGACATCTGAAAGACAGGACGCATCTTGAAAAAAAAAACCCACAAAGATTAAGGCAAGAATAATAAGAGTCTGCAGGTTCTGTCTGTATCTGCGTAGGTTTTCTCCACAATCTAAATGACATGCTGGTTAGGTACATTGGCCATGCTAAACTCTCCTTCAGTGTACCCAAGCAGGTACCAGAGTGTGGCAACTAGCAGATTTTCACAGTAACTTCATTGCAGTGTTAATTTAAGCCTACTTGTGACACTGAAAAATAAACAAAACTGCTGCAAAATAATGGCAAAAACCTGTATATTATATGAAATGCAGAACTGTTTGATGTATGCAAAATTATCTGCACTGAGGTGACATGTGAAATGTTATACAAGATGGCAATGACTATTATACCAACGTGTTTAAGAAGGTGGTGGGGGCTGCTGTGAGTTGCATTACATGTGTTATGATGACAGGTAGAAGAAAAGATTTCCTATAGACCAATCCTGAACTTCCATTAGGTGGAAGTCGATAGTAAGGAAATTCTGTTCTCCCAACTGAAAGGTGGTTTCAGAAACTTTGGTAGGAAAGAGAGTAAAATCTTTGTTCCTGGCAGTTAGCAATCAGAAGTCTGTTTTATGTAACTCTGTGCCTGCATGGTATTCAATGCAATGTATTCTGATGTATTGTATATGCAACTTACTCAATTCCTCAGATAATTTAGTAGTTTTTTTTAATTCATTCATGGGCATCATTGGCTGACCAGCATTTGTTGCCTTTCCTACTTGCCCTTGTTCAGGGGGTAGGCCAGTGTCAACCACATTGCTGTGGCTCTGGAATCACATATAGGCCAGACCAGGTAAGGACAGCAGATTTCCTTTCTTAAAGGACATTAGTGAACCAGGTCAGTTTTTCTGACAATCCACAATAGTTTCATGATCATCTGTAGATTCTTAATTCCAGATATTTTTTATTGAATCCAAATTCCATTATCTGCTGTGATGAGATTCGAACCCACATTCCTACAGCATTAACTGAGTTTCTGGATTAATAGCCTAGCAATAATACCACTAGGCCATTGCCTCCCCAAGTTATGCATTAGAAACAAAAATCCTTCTCCAGCAACCAGGGAGGCTTCTTCTTCTCAGCCATCTTTAAGCAGACTAGGTGATGTTTCTCAAGATGGACTAAGGTCATTGCCAATTAGAATTCAAAACAAGCAAATATTCAATTTACTGAACAGAAGATTATGCTTTTTAATTCAAAATAAAACTAATCTTCCACACGGTATGTTCCCATTTGTTGTATTTTTTTACTTTCTTCTGTTAGAGTTCACACCATTATCAACAACAGTTCTACTTCTGTCCTACTTATCCTGAAAGTGCTCAAACAATCTGTCAGTCCTCCATTTATCACAGCAATTCAGCTCATCTCCTGTAATTGGTCCTCAGTTCCATTCTAACTCTTACACTGGATCTTTTTCATCAACAATCAGCTCTTTTAATTGTCACTCTAGCTGAATGCTCTACGTTACAACAGGGGATTAGAACCAATAAAGTACTTTGGAAGCGTAGAGTACTTTACGATATCTTCAGTTGTGAAATGTGCTGAACAAATTCATGTCATTCTTATCTGCCACCCTTCAATGAATGAAATGAATCCTGTTTTGTCAGTCAGCTGGGTTGGTCCAGGAGACTTCTTTTTCTTCCCGCTCCCCTCGTCTTTTGATGGTCCATCTGTTACCCTCACTCTTTGAGCACTTTGCCCTGGGTCAGTGAAATAGTTGACGTTCCTTCAGCTGACTGGAAAGCTTCCTATCCCATTTTCTTTTCCTTCCATCACATCTGGCAGTATATTTTTTAGTCGGATATAGTATGTTTTTTGACTGCAAATCACAACTGACATGTTGATTAGTCTGGCACATCCCGAAACAATTTTATCTCTGGTATGTAAATTCCGTGGGTCCATAATCAGATCTGCAAAATGAGCATCGGCCGAAGTAAGTGCGAACTGCTGTTTCCTATACCTCATCAGTAGCTGCTTCTTCTAATCCAGAGTCAAAGTTGTTTCTCGTAACTACCACCTCTCCCCTGTCCTGATGGCACAGTTGGTCCCTCAAAACGAAATGCTTCCGAGAATTCCTCCAATGCATAAGGAGGCCATTCAGCCCATTAAATCTACTCTGACCACAATTCCACCCAGACCTATTCCCATAATTTCATGAATTTAACCCAGCTAATCCCCTTGACACTAAGGGGAAATTTAGCATAGCAAATCCACCGATCCCATACATCTTTGGACTGTGGGAGGAAACCGGAACACTTGGTGGAAACCCACGCAGACACAGGGAGAACGTGCAGACTCTGCACAGACAGTGACCCAAGCTGGGAATCGAACCCAGGTTCCTGACGCTGTGAGGCAGCAGTGCTAACGATTGTGCCAAATTTGCTAATTTGATTGACTCATTTTTCACCCCCAATTCTATATTAAAATTAAAGTTAAAACTTATTTATTAATCATCAGTAAGGCTTACATTAACACTTCAACGAAGTTACTGTGCAATTCCCCTAGTCGCCACACGTCGGTGCCTGTTTTAACCATCATATCTTTCAGACTATGGGAGGAAACTGGAGCACCTGCAGGAAACCCATGCAGACACGGGAGAACGATCAAACTCCACACAGACAGTGACCCAAGCAGGGAATTGAACCCAGTGCTGTGAAGGAGCAATTAATTAAATTAAGAATTTAATTCTTGCTCTGAAAGTTCCCCCTTTTTGTGACAACCAAAGTGTCACAGCTAGCTTTATTCACATCAGCTTTATTGGATCTTTTGCTGTCTGAATTCCTCTGCGATATGTCCTTCTGAAGGAATACCTCCCATTATCATCATGATCTGTGAGTCTGAACTTACCACTTGTCCAATGTCTTCAAGCACATTTATGAGGGTCACCTCTTCCACATCAAAACCTTCTTTTCAAGTTCCAAATGCTTCATCTCTTCCATACGCACCAGGGGAAAGATGAAGGTTTATGAATATGAGGCTCACCTTTCAACTCATTCTTTCCAAGGACCTTGAAATTGTGGGATTTCTTAATTAGTTTAGTCTTCGCTTCCGATAATTCTTCGTATTCAGGCTTGACAACATCTATTCATTCCTGATGTACTTCAGACAGTCTTTGGATCTCCCTGCAAACCATTGACAAGTTGGCACAGTGGTTAGCACTGCTGTCTCACAGTGCCAGGACCCATGTTCAATCCCCAACTTGGGTCACTGTCTATATGGATTTGCACATTCTCTCCATATAGTCGGTGTCAAGTTGGTGTCATATGTCGGTGACAAGTGGTGTACCTCAGGGGTCTGTTTTGGGGCCCCTGCTGTTTGTAATTTTTATAAACGATCTGGATGAGGGTATTGAAGGATAGATTAGTAAATTTGCGGATGACACCAAAGTCGGTGGAGTGGTAGATAGTGAAGAGGGGTGTTATAGTTTGCAGAGAGACTTGGACAAGTTGCAGAGCTGGGCCGAGGTGGCAAATGGAGTTTAATGTGGAAAAGTGTGAGGTAATGCACTTTGGCAGGAACAATAAATGTGTAGAGTATAGGGCTAATGGTAGGGCTCTTAATAGTGTTGAGGAACAGAAGGATCTTGGTGTATGTGTCAATAGATCCCTGAAAGTAGGCAGTCAAGTGGATAAAGTTGTTAAGACGGCATATGGAGTCTTAGCTTTTATTGGTAGGGGGATTGAATTTAGGAGCCGCAGCATCATGTTGCAACGGTACAAAACTCTAGTGCGGCCGCACTTGGAGTATTGTGTGCAGTTCTGGTCCCCACATTATAAGAAAGATGTGGAGGCATTGGAGAGGGTACAGAGGAGGTTTACCAGGATGTTGCCTGGTATGGAGGGCAGGTCTTATGTGGAGAGGCTGAGGGGTTTGAGGTTGTTTTCGTTAGAAAGGAGGAGGCTAAGAGGGGACCTGATCGAAACATATAAGATGATTAGAGGTTTAGATAGGGTGGACATTG
The DNA here is from genome assembly GCA_024679065.1 of Sphyrna mokarran. Lineage (NCBI taxonomy): Eukaryota > Metazoa > Chordata > Chondrichthyes > Carcharhiniformes > Carcharhinidae > Sphyrna > Sphyrna mokarran. The sequence continues at coordinate 22,175,945 of JAGIQG010000024.1, read as the reverse complement.
ATAGCCTTTTTCCTAGGATGGAAAAAGCTAGCACGAGGGGACACAGCTTTAAATTAAGGGGTGATAGTTATAGGACGGATATCAGAGGTAGGTTCTTTACCCAAGGGTGGTTCGGGAGTGGAATGCCCTGCCTGCAGCAGTTGTAGATGCGCCAAGTTTGGTGGCGTTTAAGAGGTTAGTTGATAAGTATATGGAAGAGAAGGGAATGGTTTAGTTTGGAGGGGCATTGCTTTTTATATTGGTCGGCGCAACATCGAAGGCCAAAGGGCCTGTTCTGTGCTGTAATGTTCTATGTTCTATGTTCTATGTTCTATACCCACGTGCATTTCCTCCACATGGCCATGCTAAATTGCCTCTTGGTGTCAGGAGGACTAACTAGGGTAAATGCATGGGGTTATGGGGATAGGGCCCAGGTGGGATTGTGGTCGGTGTTGATTTGATGGGCTGAATGGCCTCCTTCTGCAATGTAGGATTCTATGATTTTATTCCCCCCAATCCTTGATAACCCAATTGTCCCTCTCACAACACCCTTAGGGCATCCTCGACCATCCTCTCCCTGGGACTGATAACATTTATCTTCCCTGCACTTAATCCTAGGTACAACGCTGTGACATGTCTCTTCCGGCCATTGGATGGGGTGGATTGGTCAACAGCTCACCAAGACGGACTAGTTTCAATGCTCATTGGAGTGTAAAATGGCAGCGGGGCCTGTTGGCGTTCTGAAAAGCCATCCAAAGAATTCAGATCCAATAACATTTTCTGAGTGCTACAGATGCTTTAAAAAGAAATCTCATGTTTAAAAAAAATTGGCATTCAAACAGTTAAGCATCTGTACTGTTGAGAGTAAAAGGCGTCTGGTACCTCTGGAGACAGTGCAGCCGCATACTAGTCAAACTTCTACCTCTAACAGTCTTTTGACTCTTCTCCAAATATATTTAAAAGACGTCTTAATGACCTGAAGTGCCAGTGTTCTAGGAGCACTTATAAGTCTGTGTGTGGTAACACCTCCTTCTTAATTTTACTTCCTTTGCAATTGTTTATCGTTGTTGCTGATTCTGAGTTAAGTAGTTAGTTCGCTGTGAAGACACCCAAAGCTACAGGTCCACAACATGTTGGAGAAAGTTCTTCTGTTGTGACCCCAGCAAGAAGCAATGTGAAGTAGAATCCAGTGCTGTAAATATCCATTAAAAGTTACTCACCGCAAAATAATTAAGCTGTTTTTAATTTGCTTAAATGAACATTTCACATTTCCCTAATAAAGATGCATTGCCTGGTTTTGTATTGGGTCATGCAGATAAGTCAGATCCGTATTTTTTTATTCATACATGGGATATAGGCATCACTGGCTGGCCAGTATTTATTGCCCATCCCTTGTTGCCCTTGGAGGGCAGTTGAGAGTCAATCACATTGCTGTGGCTCTGGATTCACATGTAGGTCAGACCAGATAAGGATGGCAGATTTCCTTCCCTAAAGGATATTAGTCAACCAGATGGGTTTTTCTGACAATCAACAATGGCTTCACGGTCATCAGTAGATTCTTAATTCCAGATAGTTTTTATTGAATTCAAATTCTATGCATGATTAACAGGTTGAACTGATCCTCTGCTTGTTACAAAAGGATAGTGTTATATATTATTTCTAACTCCTGTAAAGCTGTATAATACATCGATACAGTTGACATGAACTGTTCCTGTAATTCAGTGGTATATAATTTCCGATTACTGTTTTCTTCTTCTGCAAAATGCCACACTGAATAAATAATTATTTAAAATGTCCTTCATATTGAAGAATAGGAGTGATCTTATGTGATATAAAGTGGATTCAAGATCTAGCAAACAAAATTATATTGTTTAATATTTAAAAGGGAAAGTGAAATATTATGTATTTAGGAGGAAACTACAAAACAGCCAATAAAAGAATATTCCTATGATCTGTCGGTATTTGCTCTCGTAGTTCAGCACTCAACTAAATAAGCTTTTCTCTTTGTCTATTTACATGAGTGTCAATAATTTGCTGCATTGGGAATCCCACCACGAATCTGTATTTAGTTAGTCAAATTTACCATATATTGTCATATAACCCTCCTGTGAAATGCCTCGGACTCTACACTGTGTTAAAGGTAATTTATACAGTGAGGCAATGGCCTAGTGGCATTAATCACTAAACTATTAATCCAGAAACTCAGCTAATGTCTGGGGGTCCTTGATCGAATCCCACCACAGCAGATGGTGGAATTTAAATTCAATAAAAAAAATCTGGAATTAAGAATCTACCAAATGAAATCTACCAATGAAACCCACGTTGATTGTTGAAATAAAAACCATCTGCTTCCCTAATGTCCTTTAGGGAAAGGAAATCTGCCGTCCTTACCTATATGTGACTAGAGCCACAGCAAAGTGATTGGCTCTCAACTGCCTCTGAAATGGCCTAGCAAGCCACTCAGTTCAAAGGGCAACTAGGGATGAGCAATAAATGCTGACCCAGCATTTTTGAATCTGGTAAAAGGAAACGCACAAAGAAAATGACAAAAAAGATGATATTTTTTAACATCTTTAGGATCTTTCTCCAGGGTTTCACACAGCAGTGCCCTGGAGATTGATTTGATTTGATTTATTATTGTTACATGTATTTATATACAGTGAAAAGTATTGCTTCTTGTCCATTGTATAGACAAAGCATACCATTCATAGGGAAGAAAAGGAGAATGTGGTGTTACAGCCATAGCCAGGGTGAAGAGAAAGATCAACTTAATGCAAGGTAGGTCCATTCAAAAGTTTGATGGCAAATTGATTTTCAGTTCTTGCAGACTCAATGAGATTTCACAGTCTTATTTTCAGGACTGATTCATAACAGGATATCATTGTTTAGAATTGCTAACTAATGAAGGAGGTGCACAACTCCACTCCTGCAATTTAAATCCAAGCTGAGTGAGTTAAAGTCAGCACAATATTTGTGCAAAAAGAGCATATATCCTTGCATATAAAAAGCAATAAAATCTGATCAAAAAACCAGATAGCTGTGATCCCTGAAAATGTTAACTGTTATTCAGTAATACAGCTTCAAGCAAGACACAGGCCGGAATTTTACCATCTCACCCGTTCCAAAACTGGGGATGGTGAGGCTCGTAGAACAGTATTCTCCATTGGCCTCCGGCGGGCAAGCTGGTAAAATTCCAGCAACCAAGTCTAAAGGCAAAATACTGCAAATGCTGGAATCTGAAACAAAGACAGGAATTGTTGGAGAAATTCAGCAGGTCTGACTGCATCTGTGGAGAGAAAATAGAATCAACGTTTCAAGTCTGGATGACACTTCGTCAGACACCGAGCCTCCTGCCATATTAGATAAACTGCTGCATTTTCAATTTTGCTCACCAAACATTTGCACCAAGGCATAAAGTACATTTTTTGAGCAAAACTCTTGTAAATGCTTTGTTTGAGTGAGCTGGATATCTTCAAAAGTTCTGACTTCTGCTAGATGTGTGTTTTGCCCTTACATTAACCAGCCCTCAGTGGGGATGGACAATTAAAATAGTATAAAGAAAAGTGGTACTTATTCAATTTGTATATTTGAATTGCTTGAAGTCTAATTGTTCTGCATTTGTTCGCCAGATTGCCAAAGCGCAGATGCTTGAAGTCTGAAATAAAAACAAAGACAAGCTGGAAATATTCAGTGACGCAGCAGAGGGCAATATCAAAGAAACAATGCTATCAGGCAAAACTTTCCGATTGTCTTTAGAAGCATTGTCTCGGGCAGGAGAAGCAGGGAACAGTACGCTGGCTGCCTTGCCAGCTTCACCCACTATATTTAGACACACTTCAAAAAAAAACATGGAAGGGGCAGGCCCCACAAGGCCATGCTGACTTTAACCCTCACACTGCTGTGAATGGATAGTCTAACAAAAGGGGAGACAATCAGACCTAAACACTTAATGAGCATAGTCAATTAGATACAACAGAAGATCCCGACTTTTAAACCTTTTGTCAGATCTGGTCAAGCTCGAAATGCAACGGGTTTTAGGAAAAGTGGGAAAAAGAGGAAAGAGCAAGGAGGAAAAATGGTAATAGTTTGGAAGATGGAAGATTGGGGATGATAATGGGGCAAAGGAAGAAACAAACCATCAGCCAAGAGGAAGAGTGGAGTTTTGCCCTCTGTGCACACAGTGCAGGCTGTAGTGAGAAACGCAGCATCTAGCACTCCAGCTGCATGGCCAAGTGGGGCCTGATGGAATACAGTGGTTAGCACTGCTTTTTTACAGCACCAGGGACCCAGATCCATTCCAGCCTCAGGTGACTTGTATAGAATTTGCTCATTCTCTCCAGGTCTGCATGGATTTCCTCTGGTTGCTCCAGCTTCTCCCACAGTGCAAAGATATGCAAGATGGATGGATTGGCCATACTAAATTCCCCTTAATGTCCTAACGTATGTAGGCTAGGAGGATCAAGCATAGTAAATGCATGGATTCGCATTCATGTTCTTCAAGAACTGTTTCATTTAATTCTGTAAAAATAATTCCATTCAGATGAGAGGTGTCTTCATGCAAGGGGACAGAAAATTGGATTTTATTCCCATCAATTCTAATATCAGGTTCAATAGTCTTCCTGCTACCTACTCAAATTCAGTGAAACCAGCGTTATACTGCAATAACTGAAGTTATACTGACCTGCCTATTGACCTACCTTCACAGCAGCAATTGTAGTCCTGTTTGGTTGCAAGCTAACTTCCAAGTGATGCTAAATTAAATCGTCATTGAATGGAATGTATGACTTAATCAGGCGACATGATGATTCTCTGCACCACTGACTCAAATTTTATATTTTAATCAGTGACCACAAATCTTTTTGGTCATCGGGAAGATTAAGAACTGAAAGACTCATTTAACTGTCACTGATTGGGATTTATTTGTTACTGATAGTAACTGAAATGAAGTGACTAACCAAACTCCAGAACCATTTTTAGTGAGTAGATTTTCTGTTTCAATGAATGTGTTCCTTAAAAGGAGATAGTGGACTGAACAATGTGCTTATTGAAACTGAATATTCGTCACCTCTTATCCCACATGCAAGAACGATGTAAAATGTAGAAATTGCCTCAATAACTCTGTGGGTGGCACAGCGGTTTAACCAGAGACCTGGGTTTGATTCCCCACTTGGCTCACTGTCTGTACAAAGTCTGAACATTTTCCCTGTATCTGCATGGGTTCTCCAATTCCCTCCCACAATCCAAAAGATGTGCTGGTTAAGTGGATAGGCCATGCTAAATTCTCCTTCAGTCTACCCGAACAGATGCCAGGATGCAGTGACTACGGGATTTTCACAGCAACGTCATTGCAGTGTTAATGTATGCCTACTTGTGGCACAAATGAATAAACTTTAGAAAAACAGCCCAAGAATGACAATCATACATAGATTTATATGGCAAGACAATTAGAATAGTAGATTCATTGAATGGTTACAGTACAGAAAGTGACTAATCATGTCTATGCTGGCTCTGTGTAGGAGCAATTCATCCTGTGCCATTTTCCCTCCTTTTCTCCTTGCACTGCAAATGTTTTTGTTTCAGCTAATAATCCAATTCCCTTTTGAAAGCCTCAGTCGGCCTTGCCTCTATCTTTTCCTCAAGCAGCACACTAAAGATTATAACTTCTCGCTGCATGAAAAAGCTTTTTCCCTGTGTCACCATTGCTTCTTTTGCCAATCACCTTGAATCTGCATCTTCTGGTTTTCAATCCTTCCATCACCGGGAACAGTTTATTTTGATTGATTCTGTCCAGACCCTTCATGATTTCGTATACCTCATGATTTTGTATATTTCGTCAGATCTCCTCTTCTCCTGGGAAACCAATCCCAACTGGTCCAAACCTTTCTACCCAACTGAAGTTCTTTGCTCCTAGAACTATTTTCATGAATGTTTTTGCAATCTCTTTAATGCCTTTATTATTGTGCTCTGAAGTGTGGACACAATACTGCAGTTGAGACCAAACCAATGTTTTTATTGAATCATGAAACTATTAGAAAAGTGATTACTTACTCTAGAAAACTACCTCCTACAATGTGAGCAAGGAATATAACACATTTAGCAAGTACTCAAATTGTGACAAACTTTAAATGTATCAAAACAGTCACTATATAAAATAACAATCATATATAATTTGATTTATTATTGTCACATGTATTAGTATACAGTGAAAAGTATTGTTTCTTGCCTCTGTACAGACAAAGCATACCATTCAGAGGGAAGGAAAGAGTGCAGAATGTAGTGTTACAATCAGCTACGGTGTAGAGAAAGATCAACTTAGTGTGAGGTAGGTCCATTCAAACGTCTGATGGCAGCAGAGAAGGATGCAGGCTCAAATGATATGAATACCAAGGGCCGCGGCCAGAATTCTCTGGCCAGTCATGCCAATTAGATTCTCTGGTCCCACCAGCAGCACATCCCTGTGCACAAGTCTTACAGTGGTGCAGGATGACATCAATTGGAAATCCGGCTGAGAGACCAGAGAATCTCACCCTGCATGACAAATAAGACATACATAATGTGCACTGACCAGTATTATCTAAATTTCACAGAATCCTTCAAGTGTGAATAGAAGCCATTCAGCCCATTTAGTCTTCACTCGCTCTCTCTCTATAGTCAGCAAGCATTCTATCTAGTCCACCTCCCCCCCTCCCCATGCACAATCTTTCTTTTCAGGTAGCAATCCAATACCTCAATTGAACCTGCCTCTGATATCCTCTCAGGAAGTTCGTTCCAGATTCCACCCAGCCTCACATCACCTCCGCTTCTTCTGCCCATTATTTTGAATCTGCGCCCTCCTGTTCGTGATGTGCTCTTGAGAGGGAACAGTTCTGTAAACAAGAACCTACTTCAGTACCTGCAGTTTTCAAACCGGTTTCTAAATGATGAATTCATATCAATACAAACAACCCAGCCATGTCACAATCAACTGGAGCTGCCTCCACTAGATTAACATTTTTGCCAAATTGAAAACAGGAGTCTGAAATTCGATGTAATTGGGAGCAGGATTGTTACCTGAGTTAAAGAGTTACTGTTTTGCTTCTCATGAATATTCACTGAGAACTTCAATAATAAGCACTCCCACATAATTCAGGGACTATGCAAGTGGGGAAACGGCACTTTTATTTTTGAAACAGTATTTGTGCAATTTGATTTAGATTCTGCAAATTTCCAGACATTTCATAGAACATAGAACAATACAGCACAAACAGGCCCTTCGGCCCACGAGTTGCGCCGATCACATCTACCAATCCATAGACCTATCTATAACCTCCTATCCTATTCTTTTCCATATACTCATCCAGAAGTCTTTTAAAAGACCCCAGTGAGTTTGCCTCAACAACCTCCGACAGCAGTCGGTTCCATTCACTCACCACCCTCTGAGTGAAAAACCTACCCCTGACATCTCCTTTGTATTTGCTTCCCTGCACCTTAAATCTGTGTCCTCTCGTAGTGACCATTTCAGCTCGGGGAAATAGTCTCTGAGAGTCCACCCTATCTATTCCTCTCAACATTTTATAAACCTCTATCAGGTCGCCTCTCAACCTACGTCTCTCCAGTGAGAAGAGTCCCAGCTCCCTCAACCTATCTTCATAAGGCCTGCCTCCCAACCCAGGCAGCAAAAATTTCACTCAAAACTCCAACCATCTAATCTAAAGCTATATCGGGACCAGTGTAGAAATCACTGTCAGCATCTTGCAGAAAAGAAAATGTCAGAGGGAGAGGAGAAAAGGGACATTAGAACTTGGAGCAGGAGCAGTCATTATTGCCCTTTGAACCTGCTCCACCATTTAATGCAATCATGGTTGAACTCATGTCTGCCTCAACTCCACTTTCCTGCCTGTTCACCATAGCCCTCCAACTCATTATTAATTAAAAATCTGTCAACCTCTTCCTTAAATGTATTCAATGTTCCAGCATCAACACTGGGGTTGTGAATTCCACAAACTCACGTCCCTTTTTTCCAGCCACGCTCACCCCTAAAGACCAGAAAATCCTGCCCCAGGTCAACAGATCTTTGCACAGTCTGTATCCAGCCGGCTATGATTGCTGTGGTGGACAGGACAAGAAAATTCTGCCCTCATCTCTGTTTTAAATCTACCATTTCTTATCCTAAAACTATGGCCTCAAGTTCTAGATTGCCCTACAAGAGGAAACATCATCTCCGTATCTATATTATCCATCTCCCTTACCATCTAGGACACTATTGACATTCTGGAATCTGATCTAGGTCTGAGGGATGTTACAGAGTCAATTGAAGCCATGGGGATAGAGAAGACCTCACTAGTAATGGCCTCTGTGAGTACTATGGAAAAGGAAGTAGAGTAAACTAAAATTTATTCATTAGTCACAAGTAAAGCTTACATTAAGACTGCAATGAAGTTACTGTGACATTCCCCTCGTTGTCACATTCCGGTGCCTGTTCGGATCAATGCACCGAATGCACGTCTTCCAGGCAGAAGGGTAAAAGAGAAGAATTAGCATTTGAAGAGCACCTTTCATGATTTCTGAATGAACCAAAACAATTCAGAGCCAATGAATTACTTCTGAAGTGTAGATGCTATTCCAGTGCAGGTATCATTATTACTACCCCTTATGCAATACTTGAAGACCATGGGATCATTGAGAAAAGTGGAAGACAGGATGATACCACCTTAGTTATATGAGAAATGAAAGATAGTGTCACTAAGTACACAAACTGCACATGTATCAGAAGAGGTGGTGGTGTAGTGGTATTGTCACTGGACTAGTAATCCAGAGACCCAGATTATGCTCTGAGGACCCGCATTCAAATCCTACCACAGCAAATGGTGAAATTTCAATTCAATAAAAACCAGGAACTGAACGTTAAATGATTGTTGTAAAAAACCATCTGGTTCACTAATGTCCTTTAGGGTCGGAAAGCTGCCGTCCTTACTTAGTCTGTCCTATATGTGATCCCTGATTCTTAAATGCTCTCAGGGATGGACAAGCCAGCGATGCCCACATATGAATGAATAAAAAAATACAGACTGTTTTTCACAGCACCACACTCTTTGCATCATGATATGCAAGTTTACTATGCATCAGAAGCTCCAGCCTCAGAGGAAAGAACAGCATCTGAAATTTGATATCAGTAATATATGCCACTGGGGATAAAAATAAAGCAACTGGAAAAACAAATGTGCACATCACACAAAGCCATGGCAGTTGGAAGGTCTGATTCACAACTTGCAATATTTTGATGTTCTTACAAGGCTTTGTATCACATAAGGATCATAAACAGATTTTCTCAAGTTTACTCATCAGCAACAAACTGCTGGAAAATATTTGATTTCATCTCAGTTTTCATTGTTGCACTAATGCTGGAACTTAATCCAGTAAATGCTGATGGCTCGAGTTAATTCCGGTGGATGCTAATAGTATAAAGTTCTGCAGTTTGCTGTAACAGGGTTAATAGTCATTATAAATGGGATTTTCTGGTTATTAGAAGTGAGGATTGATTATAATTAACTTTGTTTTAGAACAGATTGAATTCCAAAAGATCCAATGAATGTCAGAAGGGACCTGGGAGTATTTTCAGAACAGTTTAATGCACTTTATTTTACGATAAAATTATCCCTTACGTTCATGTGTCCTTTCTTTCTTGTGAAATCTTTTTTATTCTTATCAAGGAAGGCATAAAACAAGACAAAAGGCAGCAGTTGTAGGAGGACACAGGCATTTATACAAATGTACATATCAATAAGAGGAGAAACTGCTAATCTGGAGGACAAAGTTATGCATGAAAATATAAAATTAGCCTAACACCAGTAATTGGCCTCTCACTGCGAAAGTTTAATTAGGTCAAATGGCAAAATGTTGATGCTGATGACAGTTATCATTTATTTATTTGTGTTGCAAGTGGCCTTACATTAACACCGCAATGAAGTCACTGCGAAAATAACTCTGAAATCTTGGAATAAATGTGTAATTGCAGTCTTCTGTTGGTTTTAGTAAAAAGGTTGAGCTTCATGTTTGAGGCTTAGGAAGTTACCAGGTCGGTCACTGTAAAATACTTTTACTTTTCTGGTTGGTGGGAAGTTTATACTAATTTGAACTCATTTCAAGGTTATCATTGGCATTTACAAGCGTTACTTTCCAAATACTTGATTTACTGATGTGTCAAATTAGATTCACAATACACTTCAGAATGCAAAGGGATGTGAAGTGTTTTCACAAAAATATCTGCATTGATCTGTGGGATGCAAAACACATTCCACAGCCAACTTCAACCACCTCCACTTGTTTGTAGCCCTAAGCAGACCTACTTTGAGTTTGTACTGATATGCTTTGTTTTCCAGCTCCGAGGTATTGCCGGAGGCACGATTCCCTGGTTCATAGGGGGAAAGAAACACAAGAGACAAGCGACAGAGGAAGAAATAATGCTTTACAGAAAAATATGCTGAGGTTGATCACCATCAGCCTATGAAAGGGTACCTCACCCAAGAAATGTCTTAGGATTCTAGTACTTGACAAACTGAGACTTTGAGGCATTAATATGATGGATAGTGAGAGACTTTCTCCCAGGATAACTACAAGAGTGGTAAGTTTAGAGGAGACTTCTGGGAAATTTTTTAATAGAGGGTGGTGGATGCCTGAAAAGCATTGCCAGTGGAGGTAGTGGAAGCTGGCACGTTAGCAAAGTTCAAAGTGTATCTTGATAGACACATGAACAGGAGGCAATCAAAGAGAAAGAAACCATGTATCTGTGCAGGTTTAGTGGGCCAAAGGATTGGTTCTTGTGTTGCATTATTCTTTGATAGCAGTCAATAGACCATGAAGAGTTAAGGGGATATAACTGTGCAGGGGATATGTCTTATATCTGATAGTCACTGTCTTACAAAGATCCTTTCTCAATGCCCACCTCAATGCAGAAAGATTCCCTTTGTTTTTTTACTGCATTGTGTAACTGTAAAAATGTTGTAAAGGTCGTGGTGACACGGGAAGGGCTTGATTGTAATTCCTTTTCTCTCTTAACTACGTTATTAACTGTCCAGAATTAGGTTACTCTGACCACATTGTCCCGGCTTTAATCTTTGACTGGCATCAAAAAAAGCAATCGTGCTCAGGAAATCACAACGTTCAGTTAACCAGTTCTTCAGAGTCAGCGGTTTCTCCAACATCCTGTTTCACAGATTTATTTCTCTAGTCGAGAAAACAACAAGCTCTCTTTATTTATTAACAATTTTAACCCTTCCAGCACCCAGCTACCTTGAGGGGGGGTGCGGTTGGGAGTGGGGGAGGAATAGCATCTCCACGTTAGTTCCATTCATTACACTTTAAGATTGTCCAAAGTGAATTTGTAAAGTCACTCATTGGTGAGGAATTGTAACACTTTTCACTCCTGATGCATAAAATAATTTATGGCAATTTTCATTTCGTATTTTCAGAAACACAACTGGGACAAAGGTACAACAGTTGTACTTGTTTGGTCAAGACGCAGAACTTTTACAGATGCATCACAGAAAGCATTCTTTCTTGTTGTATCACAGCTTGGTATGGCTCCTACTCTGCCCAAGACCACAAGAAACTACAAAAGGTCATGAATGTAGCCCAATGCATCACACAAACCAGCCTTCCATCCATTGAGTCTGTCTACACTTCCCGCTGCCTCGGCAAAGCAGCCAGTATAATTAAGGACCCCACACACTCCGGGCATACTCTCTTCCATCTTCTTCTGTAGGAAAAAAGATACAAAAGTCTGAGATCACGTACCAACCAACTCAAGAACAGCTTCTTCCTTGCTGCTGTCAGATTTTTGAACGGACTTATCTTGCATTGAGTTGATCTTTCTCTACATCCTAGCTATGACTGTAACACTACATTCCGCACTTTGTTCATACCATTCATGGAGAAATAATACTTTTCACTAATACATGTGACAATAATAAATCAAATCAAAGAAGAAGTTTCTTAAACTCAGTACAGGGTACAGGAGTACTCAGGGTACTGCACATTTTCTTTCCTTCTCCCCTATGTATTCTACAAACAGTACGTTTTTGTCTGTATAGCTGACAAGACATACTACTTTTCACTATATTCCAATGCATGAGACAATAATAAATCAACTCAAAAGCTTAACCTGCCTCAAACTCAGTTGAAATAAGCCAAAGCTTGTTGAAACATTTTTTGTTGTATCAGATTTCCCAACATATACATACAAAATTGACACAACTCTTAACTTTGCCATAAAAATGCAATGGTGCATGTATTCATCGCACTGGCTGGACTCCAATGGTTAGTGAATAATGAGGTGCTAAACTGATACATTTAGCTGAACAATGAAAAGATTAGCATTTGCAAAGGTGAGAATAGGGTTATGAATCTTTTGTTAAAGTGTACATTGTGTGCATGCACTCCAGGACCATAAATTTAAACAGAAATCACCCATAAACAAGCTTTCGTGCAAATGAAAGCAACATTTTGGAACACATTGTACTGCTTGCAGAGAATTAAGTATAAAATATCACAGACATTAGAAATCTGAAATAAAAGCAGAAAATGCTGGTAACATTCAAAGTAAGAAGTCTCACAATACCAGATTAAAGCCCAACAGTTTTAAACCATCAGACATAGAAGCAGAATTATGTCACTGGGCCCATCGAGTCTGCTCCGCCATTCAATCATGGCAGATATTTTTCTCATCCCCATTCTCATGTCTTTTCTCCATAACCCCTGATCCCCTTATCAACAAGAACCTAGCTATCCCTGTCTTAAGGACACTCAATGACCTGGCCACCATAGCCTTCTGCGGCAGAGTTCCACAGATTCATCACTCTCCAAATGAAGAAATTCCTCCTCATCTCTGTTTTAAAGGATCGTCCTTTTAGCTGGAGGTTGTGTCCTCTGGTTCTAATTTTTCCTACTGTGGAAACATTCTCTCCACATCCACTCTATCCAGACCTCACAGTATCCTGTAAGTTTCAATAATATTCCCCTTCATCCTTCTAAACTCTAATGAGTGCAGACCCAGAATCCTCAACCATTCCTCAAATGAAAAGCTCTTCATTCCAAGAAGGCAAAAAACCATCAACTTGACACATAAACCTAACCTCCTTCACACCACAGATGCTGCCTGACCTGTTGAGAGTTGATGTGGAGATGCCAGCGTTGGACTGGGGTAAACTCATTAAGAAGTCTCACAACACCAGGTTAAAGTCCAAGGTTGGTGTTGTGAGATTTCTTACTGTTGAGTGTTTCCAGATTGATCTGGTTTTTATTATGCTTTTTTTTTTACTGGTGTTTTATCAGCAGCCTCAGAAACTGCTCTGTTTTGAACATAGACTACGCTGCTGCAAGCAAGTCTACTTCATAACTTTCCATGATCCCATTAAATAGCAGTAACCACCATTCTTCATTAATTGGCATTAAATTTAATGAGCAAATGGAACATCCATTCCTGTAACCTATCTTCAAAGAGAGATCTCTCCGGCGGAGTTGGCCATTGCCAGTTTTGTCATTTTATCATTCATTAATTAAAATTTACAATTGAGAAAGGTGTTTTATTGCCACGAGATGGTATTCATAATTTGAATTATGAAACCAGTCTGTTCCATACTCATTTTGTATTTTTATATTAGGAGGCGATGGTCTAATAATACAATCACTGGACTATTAATCTAGAAGCTGAACTAATGTTCTGGTGATCTGAGTTCAAATCCTGCACAGCAGTTGGTGCAATTTGAATTCAATAAAAAAAATCTGAAATTAAGAATCTACTGATGACCATGAAACCACTGTCAGGAAAAACCATCTGGTTCAATAATGTCCTTTGACGAAGGAAATCTGCTGTCTTTATCTGGTCTGGCCTACATGTGACTCCAGAGCCACAACAATTGTGGTTGACTCTCAATTAGAAATGGGCAATAAATGCTGGCCAGTGATCAATGCCCATGGTCCTTGCATTAATTAAAAAAAAGACAGCACCTCAGTCTTGCTTGGACTTTCAGGTTGGATTTGCAATGGGACTGAAATAAGAAGGAATGAAAATTAGGTGGAGAAATATAGTGGATTTAACAATTTCTGGTGAGTCTAAAGGACTCTTTTTACACAGGCTGTCTTTTATTTGGAAATGGTACTGAGCATGTGCACAGACTGCCACCACTTGACAGAATATGCTCTCAACTTTGCTGCAAACCTCAAGCTGAGAAAATATTCTGCATCATTGCTGCCGCATCTCTCTTCCTGCTCCATTTACAGACTCGCTTTGTGAAGCAAAAGTCCTCTTCTTTCACTATTGTCACAAGTGCGCTTACATTAACATTACAATGAAGTTGCTGTGAAAATCCCCTTGGCACCACACTCCTGTTCGGGGACACCGAGGAAGAATTTATCTTGGCCAATGCATCTAACCAGCTTGTCTTTCAGACTCTGGAGGAAACTGGAGCACCCAGGGGAAACCCACACAGGCATGGGGAGAATGTGCAGACTCTGCACAAAAATGATCCAAGCCAGGAAATGAACCCAGTTCCCTGGAATTGTGAGGTAGCAGTGCTAACCACTGTGTCACTGTGTCACTACAAGTTGATCTGTGGACTATAAGGCCAGCAAAGCTGGTGGTTGTCCTTCACATTGAACCGCTGCAGTCCTTCAGTGAGACACAGCAGATAGTATCAGGTTTGGAAAACTTGCTTAATGTAAGATCAAACCAATGGTTCCCAACTGGTGTGGCGTGAAGACCCCTCCAAGTTTGCCTTGAAAGAAGATTCAAATTGACTCAAAATCCATGTAATTAAACTAAAACTAGCCTTCGAGAATAACATGGTGGCATTATGGGTAGCACTGCTCCCTCACAGTGCCAGAGACTTCTTCCCACAATCCAAAGATATGCGGGTTAGGTGGATTGGCCATGATAAATTTTTCTTTAGTGTATTCAGTTGTATCAGATGGATGGACTAGCCATGAGAAATGTGTGGGGGATTTTGGGGATAGGCCCTGGGGATGGTCTCTTCTGTACTGTTGGGATTCTATGAAAACAAGCAAAGAGAGGGATATAGGCACAATGTGCTAGAATACATCAAATACAGTTTAGCCCCCATTAGTATTTAAACATGTCGTGAGCACTTTTGCATTCTTCACACATTGCATGAATCATGCCTCAGAGAACACACTAACTGGAGTTGTAACCAGCTTCATTTCATTGGCATTACCCTGAAATACTGTGAAAGAAGTTAGAGTTCAGTAGGATAGTAATCTCTGACATAAAAGGACAAAGAGAAATAGCAAAGGGCAGCCCATGTAGTACGACAACATAAAATTGAGATGATTAGATTATTGGAATACTTTCTGAACCAGATTCTAGCACAGGCAGAGAAAAAAAAGGAACTCACAGAGGATCAATGACTCAGAAAAGCTACCCCTGAGAAAAGAGGTGGGCTGGTTGATACATTCCCCCACCAGGGTAAAATTCAAGGAGTGGCCAGCCCACCAACTTCACACCCAGGCCTGAGCACCCCTACCAAATATGTTAAGAGGGCAGGTACTAAACCCGGCCTGCCATATTTAAATAAAAAATTAAACTTTCAATTAGGCTTGATATCAAGCCAACTGACTGAGACACTACATATAACTTATATTATGTTGACCACGCCACAATATGGTTAGAATAGGTAGGTAGGCACGAGAGGGTACACCACTTTTTGAGGCCAAGTTGTAATAAGGCAGGAAGGAAAAGAGGGAACATATTTCAGGGCAAGTCCTGTATGCATCATGGACAGCCACTCCCTGGGGTCTCGGAGAGGAACAGGATTAACCCGTCTCAGGCAGCCATCATTCTTCTTCCCGCTCCTCCTCACAGTTCCAGCAGTGCCCTTGGTGAGCTCTAGTGCTGCCAGAACTGGATTTGATTGGCTATCAGCAGTGGAAGGCAGCATTTTCTCCCACTGAGGGGCAAAAGACTCACTATCACCTTCAGCCAACTGGCAGCACCTTTTCGATTGGGGGATCTGGTTCAAGAGGGTGGAGGGGATGTACCATTTGATGGACTTGGGATGTCTCCATTGAAGGAGGTACTCCACTCCCTGCCTTTCACCCAGAATTGAGAAAGTGGCAAAAGTCGCAAGCTGGCCATTTTGTCATTTTGCTTCCTCCTTAACTACCTATCATAATATGGCAGACAATTTGGGGATGGACTGGTTTATTTTATATGCCTTCCCTCCCTTTCTTTCCTCCTGCTTTCATATGCACCAGCAAGGTGCTGGGAGTGGAGGAGGGGATGGGCGGAGGTCAAAGCGCTCCCCTAAGACTCTTTGACAAATAAGACAAATGTTTTCAATGACTAAGGTTGGGACAAATATAATTGGGATCCTAAAGCAACATTTCAGCACTGAAAGGCAAAAGCTACATGATGTAGATTCAGGAACAAGTCGTGCAGGTGACAAGCTTAATGTATTTGGCCATTGCATCAGAGTGAAAGATCTTTAGCACTATGAGAATGCAGAAAACCTGTCAGACCACAGTTACACTTTTGAAAACAATTTTGGTTTATTGTGAGACTTACCTTTGATGTTCATTTGATATATCCCGTACTTCAAAAGATTGGAGAACCATTTAGTGCAGGCTACTAGTTTAAATTTTAAATGTGTGTTTCTACTTCACCAGACAGCTAATGAGTTGGAGCTATTAGAGTATTCTGTGACCACCATGTAAAAACTCTCAGGCATTGGCGCCTGACTCAAACCTCCTATTATAAACTCCTATTATAAACTATTATACATCTTTTACATGACCCTTTCTCTTTGCAGACACAGCGCAAGAGGATTTTAGAAGCATTGAACTGTCACAACTCAGAAGGAGGCCATTCAGTCCATCATCTCTTTGCTAGCTCCTTGTAAAAACAACTCAGTTTATCCCACACTTCTGCCCCAAAAATGTTTCAATTCAGATAAGTATCCAAATCCATTTGAACCCACAATTGAATCCACCTCCATAATACCCTCAGGGAATGCATTCCACATCCTAACCCTCACTCATGGAATTTTACAGTTCATCCCCCACCGCACCACCACGGATCCTAGAGGACAGGCCACAGGCCATGCAAAGGTCCATTGACCCTGATTGGAATTTTCCGGATTTGGGGCGAAGGCAGGCAGAAAATCCCGCCCACTATGTATAAAGGTTTTGTCTTCATATCACCTTTGCATCTTTTGCCGTTCATCTTAAATCCGCATCCTCTATTTCACAATCTCCCACAGTCCAAAGATGTGCGGGTTAGGTGGATTGGCCAGGCTAAACTGCCTCTTAGTGTCAGGGGGATGAGCAAGGGTAAATATATGAGATTATGGAGATAGGGCTCGGATGGAATTGTGGTCAGCGGAGACGCGATGGGCTGAATGGCCTCCTTCTACACTGTGCGATTCTCTGATTCTACAACACCATTTTATTCTTTCATGAGATGTGAGTATTGTTGTCTAGACCAGCATTTATTTCCCATGCCTAATTGTCCATGAGAAGGTGGTAGTGAACTGCTGCAGTCCATCTGACACAGGTACATCCACAGTGAAGAAGTTCCAGGATTTTGATCCAAGTGCAGTGAAGGAACAGCAATATACTTAGGGAAGGTCTTGTTGTGCATATCTTTACATTCTTTTCTCTCTTAGACAGCAGAGTATTAGAATGATGTTGCAATCTGATTAACAACCTGCTTTGAGTCATGTGAATGCACCTATATGGCCAACAAATCCTACAGTCGGACTTTGTAATAATTCCTGTTTCACAGTTAGGTAACTACAACTACAACATTTATTTATGTGTAACTATAATGCAGAGGCCTGCAGCATCATGGCTGCTAATCAGTCTTCAATCCTCCAGAGAGGCATCAAAAATATCCATCAGTCTGAATAAGAGCATATCTGCAAATACTCTTTATTCCTCAACTTGAACTGAACTTCAACATGACTTTATGTTCACGATCTTTGGGACTGCTTTTTTAAAAATTTGATCCCCATTGCTAATATAAAAATTTCTGTTCACCAGTTACATAAATAACAATGGCAACATTCATCTACATATAACACAGAGACTTTCAGCCTCACAGCTGCCGATCAGCCTTCAAGAAGCTTCTGGAATAGAAACCTAAGCTCACCAGGGTGATTCCCCCACCCCATAGTCTGATTGGATCCTTAAAAGGGACAATTACCACAGATTTAAACACAGCCTTCTGACTCCAGGGCAGAAGAACACCCAGCTGACTCACTCAGGCTTCAGCTATTAATGGAAATGGAAATTTGACGGCTAACACAAGAAAGTACCTTTCTTCCTTCATTCATGAGCTGTGGGTGTCATTGGCTGATCCAGCATTTGTTGCCCATCCCTGAGAGCAGTTGAAAGTCAACAACATTGCTGTGTGTCCAGAGTCAAATGTAGGCCAGACCAGATAATGACAGTAGATTTCCTTCCCTGAAGGATATTTGTGAACGAAAAGGGTCTTTACGACAATCAATCATGTATTTGTTGTCGTCTTCAGACTTTTAATTCCAGGTTTTCATTGAATTCAAATTTCACCATCTGCAGTGTGGAATTCAAACCTGGGTCCTCAAAGCATTGCCCTGGGTCTCTGGATTACTCATCTAGTAACAATATCACTACGCCACTCTTTCCCATAAACCTGGAGACTGTATAAATCTTAACACAACCCTTTGGATGGTCCAGAATGATGGCTGTCTGATACATGTTACACAACATCACCTTCAATAAAAATTTTGGCACAAAAGATGTTGAAAATCGTTGAGAAAAACCCTGAGGCGCCAGCGGAGTGGTCTGTGATAAATTGGTGCCGCCTCTCCTCACTATAAGAGATCTTCCATTAATTCCCACAGATAGCTTTTAGAAGAAAACACCCATGGCTACAGAAATGTTTATTTGTTTATAGCATCCTAACATTTTCCCCATCACTCTGCCATGTTCCTTCTCAAATTGCTACAGGTCCAGCGATAAGCATAACAAAATAATTACTTGCTCCAATGAATAATTGAAGTGTAATGGTTTTGTGCAATAATGCATTACTGCTGTTTATGGAAGTATGTATCATTCACTTAAATCTGTGGATTTCATCAGGAACAGTATCTTGAGAAACAATTGCACATCCGATGAGTTTGCAACATACCATTCACACTCTTAGTTATTACTAGCTAAACCCAGATTATGCGGATGAAGGAATAGGTTGGTAGGGGTCTCCTCTTCTCTGCAAATTTTCCAACTTTCCTTCACCAGAACCTCAAAGTTCAACACAACATAACAAACAGTTGTGTTGTTTCCTGTATCCAATTGCTCCTTCTAGATGGTGTGGGAAAGCGCAAGGAAGAAAGTCTTATGTTACAGGACAATACAAACACAGATGGGCAGAACAGTGGCAAACGGAGTTTAACCCTGAAAAGTGTGAGGTGATGAATTCTGCGAGAACTAACAAGGCAAGGAAGTACACAATGAAAAATAAGATGTTTGGAAGCATAGAGAAACCTTGAGTGCATCTCCAAAAATCCCTAAAGGCAGCAGGACAGGTAGATGAGGTGGTTAAAAGGGCATACGAGATACTTGCCTTTATTAGCCAAGGCTATAAAAGCAGGGAGCTTATGATGAAACTACATAAAATGCATGCAGGCAATAGCTAGATTACTGGGTGTGAGTCTGGTTGCATACATTACAAAGATGTGATTGCACTAGAGATGATGCAGAAGAGATTTACCGGGATGTTGCCTGGGTTGGAGTGTTTCAGCTATGAAGAAAGATGGGGTTGTTTTCCTTCGAGCAGAGAAGGCTGAGCTGTACTAAATTACAAGGGTCATAGATAGAGTAAATAGGAATAACCTTTTCCCCTTAGTAAATGGATTAATAACCAGGAGGCATACATTTAAGGTAAAGAGTAATAGAGAAGAGAAAATTTGAGGAAAAATGTTTCCGCCAAGGCGTGCAATTGGAATCCGTAGATCACTGCCTGAAAGTGCAGTAGAAGTAAAAATGCTCACAACATTTAAGGAGCATGTAGATGAGCACTTGAAATGCCAGAGAATACAAGGCTATGGAGCAAAAGCTGGAAAATGGGATTAGAGTAGAGAGGTTCTTGGTGGCCAGCACAGACATGATGGGCTGAAGGTCTTTTCTCCGTGAGTAAAAGCACATGCATGGAGATTTCTGGCCACGCTCACCCCAAGACTGGAAAATTCTGCCTGAGGTCAATGGACATTTGCATGGTCCAGTCCTGCGCGTTACAGTTCCAGTGATTGGCAGGATGGAAAATTTCCGCTCTATGATTCTATGATTCTAAGTTGATTGTGGCAAGTTTAAAAGGTTCATTAGGTAGGCCCTGGTCAGAATGTACAATTTCATTGGCTATTCTGTTCTGTAGTTCTGTGCTCCGAAGGGAGTTTTGCCAGGAAAAAAAACAAGCTTGCTGAATCAATGGGCAGGTTTTTTACCTCAGAGAGGCTTGATTAAAGAATGGATCTTGTAGCCAGGCTATTGCCGATGGGGAGATCCTCCACAGGATGGCCTGTGGCTGCT
The DNA here is from genome assembly GCA_024679065.1 of Sphyrna mokarran. Taxonomy (NCBI): domain Eukaryota; kingdom Metazoa; phylum Chordata; class Chondrichthyes; order Carcharhiniformes; family Carcharhinidae; genus Sphyrna; species Sphyrna mokarran. Next base: position 22,155,413 of record JAGIQG010000024.1, on the reverse strand, counting down.
CCTGCATCCAGGCACATAGAGTGGGAATCTAGCCTGCCACAGTGGAGGTCACCTCCAGGTACATAACCACCAGCAATAAGAATCTGGAGGCTAACTGGAATATCAGTCTCAGTAGGCCATTAATCAACATTGTTGGCTATCTGCTGTGTGCAGTCATGCAGTCCTGCCATACCCTGCATCCCAAATAGCCGGAAGGAGAAACCACCACACCAGCTAGTAGGGCTATTTTTAGTTCCCACCTGCCTTCATTCATCTTTGGTGGGACCCAAACATCTGGCCCAATTGCTGGTTATCCACAAGTCTACCCACATTGCTGATGAATGTGTCAATAAATCTTTAACTGTCAAAGTTGTCAAGACTTTAGATTTTACTTTTCAACATTTTTAAACAAAGAGCAACTTCGGTTGGATGCAGTAAAAATTCAGACTTCTGCCTTCATGTTGGTCGCACACAAAACAAAAGCAAGCAGATGAGGCTGATGTTGAAATAAAGTCTGTTACTAGAATAATGAGGGTTTGTAGAGGCTTATGCCACACACGAGCCCATGTAATCAAAGTTTGGTCTATATTTTAATACAGTGTAGAACATCATTTGTTAATCAAAGAAATCCATTAACACGTGGCTCAGCAAACAATTTACTTCTAAATCACATTAACAATTTAACAGGCTACTGATCACATTCAGGCTCAGAACTCTTTAATGCATAGTTCACATCACAGATTATCCTTTTCATTGCCCAGGGCAACGTCTCCTCTACACTGTTGATCTCCGATTGGGTGACAGCTCCGTCAATCTGCAAGCATGATTGAGCTTCTTTGTTCCATTCGCACTCTGGCCTCTTTTGTCCTCAGACTCCCAACACTTTCCCAACAGAGATCAAAAGAAGCTTGAGGAATAGTACCTCATTTCTCAGCTAGACACATTACATTGAGATCAACTATTTCAGATCGTCTTTAAAACTAATTATTTTGTGAGACATGAGTGTAACTGGTTGGCCAGCATTCATTGCCCAACCCCAATTATCCTTGGAGGGCAGCTGAGTATTATGTGTGGGCCAGACCAAGGAAGGATTTCTTTCCCTAAAGGGCATTAGTGAACCAGATGGGTTTCTCTAACAATCAATGGTTTCATGGTCATCAGTAGATTCTTAAGTCCAGATTTTTTTTACTGAATTCAAATTCCACCACCTACCTTGGTAGGATTTGAACTCAGATCCTCGGAACATTAGCTCGGTTTCTAGGTTAATAGTCTATCGATAATACCACAAGGCCATTGTATAACATCAACCAGCATTTTGCCTTTGAACAGCATCTATTGATGATGATTCACTATGTGGAGAGTCAAAGAGGGGGGTATGAGGTTACCCATGTGGATATGGTTTGGGAGAAGCAAACAAGAAGGAGCCAAGATCCTGGAGTTTGCCATGTCCCAACTGGTGATAATAAAAAGGCAGAAATCACCTTAGAACCTAAAACAGTGACGATATAGAAACACAACTGGACTACATCATGGTTAGAAAAGAACATGCAGAGGAAGGAAAAAAACTGCAAAATCTTCCCTTGAGAGGCACTAACCAATTAATACAGAGTGTTGATGGCAGAGCAGTTTGGAAAGAAAACAAAATGGCAGTGGACCAGAGGTAGACAGAATGTCAGGTGTTGGAAGCTCAAAGATCTACATGTGACAGGAAATTCAGAGAATAGACAGAGAGACACAGAAAGAGAAGAAATTACAGCCACACGGAAGGGTACTGGTGGAATTTGGTGGCAGACCTGCTTAGGAAAACAGGTGAAGAAATGTGCAAGATCATCATGGAAGAAAGGCTGGGAAAGAGTATCGGTGGTGGAATGAAGACCAAACAAATGTGGTGAAGGTAAATGAAAGAACTGCTGAAGAAATTCGAGCTCAAAAGAAAATAAAGAACAGTGCTAAAAAAACAAAAAGGAATGCAAAAAAAAAGATTGGTGAAGAAAGATGACTGGGAAAGTCTGGACATCAAATTTTCAGAATATCAGCTGTACATTAACAAAAAATATGAGAAATACTAGGATTATAATGAAAAAACAATATTAGCTCAGCTATGAGACTCTCACTGTAAATACCAATAACCAAATCATTTCTCTGTTGTACACACTTATTTGCTGCTGAATTTGGACTCTCTCCTTCTCCCAGCACAGTTACAATTAATCACTAATGTTAATAGTGCATAATCTACAGTGCTGGGGTCCTACAACAATACAAATAGAGCTCCTTTCTGATCTTTCTCTAGTTATAGTTTTCCTGGACCTGTCCCCACCATAATTTATTATAGATCATTATTGATCTAATTAACTCAACCAAATGGGCCTCTGCATTGTGACTGTGATGATACAGAGAATCAGGATAGAATGTCAGCAAGAAAATCCTAGCACAATGTTGACTGAAAACAATCAGCTTTCTGATGCTACTACCAATTGCAAAGTTGGAGATGAGATTCTTTGACATCAAGACCGCACTTGGCCTGGTTCAAGCAGCCCTGGCAAAACCGAGGTGAGTAGGAATCAGCCAGGAAACTTTCCACCGATTGGAGTCACAGCTGGCAAAAAGGGAAGGTGCTTCTTGTTGTTGGAAGCCATCATAATGCCATGATAGGAGTTCCTCACAAAGTTTCCTCAGCCCAACCATCTTTGGCAACGACCTCACTAATGACCTCACCTCCATCATAATGTTTGCTGATGGTTTACAATGTTCAACACAAGCAATGGGCCAGAAATTTACCCTCCTCCCCAACCCACTACCCAGTGGTTTTTTAGAAGGGGGTTTGGGGGTGGGGGGGGGCGGGCAGGGGGTGGTGGGACCATGAAATTTTGGGGACAGGATTCTCTCCAGGTTCCCAACTACCCCAATCTTGCCAAAACTGAGGCCCTCAAGTAGCCATTTAATGTTTGTTTCATGGCCATACTCAATTTTTAGGCTGGCAGATGGAGGAAGCTCCATGGATGGGTGAGTCGGGGAGGGGGGTTGGAAGAGTATGTGGCTGGGAAGGGGAAATAAAAAAAGTTAACTCTTGGATGGGTTGGCGGAGGGGTTCACTCCCTTCAAGACCCGATGAATTCTGGACCTTTCTAACCCTTGGCCCCTGCCCCGAGACCCTGATTAGCCCCCTTGCAACACTCCAAGGCTTCTCTACTCCCCCTGCCCTGGAACCACTTACACTTACCTGGGTCTCCATTTCTCAGGGCTTAGTCTCAGGCCACTCCATGCAATTTCTCTTCTGGCAACTGCAGGACTGTTGTGATTGGACGGCAATGGGAATTCCTCCAGAGTGAGAAGCGAAAGTCTATGGCTCCTGGCAATCAATGTTCATCTGAGTATAAGTAGGCAGCCAGAATCAATGAGGATGTGTTTGATACAATCCAGGACAAAATAGCCCATCTGATTAGAATCCCATTCACCAACTTAAACATTTACTCTCTCTGCCATTGACACCCTGTGCCAGCAATATATACCATTAAATATATTAATGCAAGCTGCACTGCAACAGCTTACCAAGGTTCCTTTTACATCACCATCACAGCTCATAGATTTTAGTACCTAGAAGGTCAAGGGCAAAGGATGCATGGGAACACCACCACTCACAACATCACCTCCGAGCCACATTCAATTCTGATTTAGAATTATACACTGTTCCTTCGCTATATTGGGATTTAAATCATGGAATTCCTTTTCCAACAGCACTGGTAGGTGTACCTGCACCAGATAGACTGCAGCAGTTCAAGAAGGCATCACATCCATAACCAGGAATGGGTCACAGCAGCCTTATCCAAACTCTGATCCAGATGCGTCCTGCTGTGGGCCAGATGTAGCCTGCGGGCTGTAGTTTGGAGACCCTGGACTACAGCAACGCCTACATCATGAGAAAGAATACAACATATGATTTGGCATCAGAAAATAACTCTTGAGTTATTTCTCACACACCTAATAGAACTGTCACAATCAAGATGTTTATGACAGTGGAAGAAACATAAGATGCCCTGTAGAAGACAGAGGTCAAATCAAATGAATCATCTATCTCCTGTCTCTCTGTTGTTTACACAAAAAGCAAAAAAAAAACTCAGAGAGAAAAGGCTTTCACACATTTATTAAAACAAAACTTTTAAAAGTACATATATGATCAGCAATAAGGAAGCGATAGATTACTCAGGTTTAATACATCACCAAGATAAACAGTCTTCCTAGATGGAAAATAGAAAGAAAAGAATCCATTTCCTAACTGTGTTAGTTTGGAAATTAGTGAACGCAAGATATACATACATTTTATTTGAAAGGGCCTTTATTTACAATAAATAAAATATTTATACCATTGTATCATTTCTGAGCTATTTTATGTTCTTTGTCAAGGTCATGATGCACAAGCTAAAAGCTGAATTAACTACATACATTAATGCATTGAAGACAAAACTAAAACAAAGAAGACAGTTAAAACAAGCTTTGATAGGTACAAATCCTTTTGCTTCCTTATAATCATTTTTTAATGGGATATAAGGGGAGGCAGTGACCTAGTGGTATTATTGCCAGATTATTAAGCCAAAACTCTGCTAATTTTTTCCGGATCTGGTTTCAAAGCCTGCCATGGCAGATGGTGAAATTTGAATTCAGTAAAAAAAATCCTGAATTAAGAATCTACTGATGACCATGAAACCATTGTCGACTATCAGAAAAACCTATGTGGTTTACTAATATCTTTTATCAAAGGAAATCTGCTGTGCTTACCTAGTCTGTCCTACCCTGTGACCCTAAAGCATTGACTCTCATCTGCCCTTTAAAATGGCCTAGCAAGCCACTCAATTCAAGGATATCTAGGGATGGGTAATAAATGCTGGCCAGCCGTCGATGCTCATGCCTCACAGATAAAAATAAATATGGAAACTGAACGAGATCAACGTTTCTGAATATATTTTTCTGGGTAATTTTCAACTTCATAGCAGTGAGTGGAGTATAGTGAGGAAAGAGATGAAAGTTCCAGTTGAACAGAAGGATTTTTATAAGCTTTTGAAGCAAGGAAGAACCCTATGTAGACTCTTTTAATGAAGCCATCAGTAGCCAGGAGTGTAGTGAAAGCAGGATTAGTGTATTGAGAAGCAGATTGGAGGAGTATTAGGGAATGGAGGATAAACAACTAACATTTCTATAGGGCCACTCACACACAAGGTGACAAACAATGGCTAGACAAAGCAGAAGTGAGAAATAAAAATGAGGTTTTCAAACAACAAATCATTTTCAGATCCAAAGGAGGTACAGGGCAAAATATTGCTGCAAAAGCAGCCTTTCACATAGACAAGGCAGTAGCTATTCAGTTTCATTAGTCAATTGACTCCAATGACTCTATGCATTGATTCAGTCTATACTTCCCACTACCTTGGAAAAGCAGCCAACATAATGAAGGACTGCATGCATCCTCTCTTCCACCTGAAAAAGATACAAAAGTCTGACGACATGTACAAACTGACTCAAGAACAGCTCCTTCCCTGCTGCCATTGGACTTCTGAATGGACCATATATTAAACTGATCTTTCTTCGTACCCTAGCTATGACTGCAACACTATATTCTGCACCCCCTCCTTTCTTCTCCCTATGTGCCCTATGAACAGAATGTTTTGTCTGCATAGCACGCAAGAAACAATATTTTTCATTGTATCCCAATACATGGGACAATAATAAATCAAGTCAAATCAATTTCACTGGTAAAGTGTTCCTGTGCTCTTGCTCAGTTGGCATGGGATAAGCTCCACACAGCTCACAAAACCAGGGCTCCAGTTATTGAAGCCAGAGTGTTGAGTTAAAATCTCATTGAGTATCTAATTACTTACCATCAAATCTTAAGACATCGGAGCAGAGTTAGGCCACTCAGTTTATCGAGTCTGCTCTACCATTCAATCATGGCTGATTTTTTTTTTCATCCCCATTCTTCTGCCTTTTCCCCATAACTCCCTATCCCCTTATTCATCAAGAACCTATCTATCTCTGTCTTAAGATACTCAATGACCTGGCCTCCACAGTCTTCTGTGGAAAAGAATTCCAAAGATTCTCCACTCTGGCTGAAGAAATTCCTCCTCATCTCTGTTTTAAAGGATTGTCACTTAAGCCTGAGGTTGTGCCTTCCGCTTCTAAATTTCCTCCGAGTGGAAACATCCACTCCTTGCCCAATCCAACCAAGCCTTGCAGAATCCTGTAAGTTTCAATAAGATTCCCCCTCATCCTTCTAAACTCCAGTGAGTACAGACCCAGAATCCTCAACTATTCCTCATACGACAAGGTCATCATTCCAGGGATCATTCTTGTGAATGATACCCAACATATCCATAGAGTTCCCTGCTTATTTCTGAATGAAGTTGGCAGGATCATCTAGAGGTCCTAACCTGATGCCACTTTTCAGAACTTTACCATGTCCATCACCCCTCACCCTTACCCACCCACATTCAAACCATCCCTACTCCCCTTAAATTAAGATTCCATCCAATGCCTCAGGATTGAAAACTTGGCAAAGAACCATACTGGGATGGAATGCAAAACCAACGATCAAATAAAGTACTCAGGTGACACACAACTGGATTGAACCTTAAAGGATGATGGAATGGGAACCCCGTAAATGTCAATGCGAGCCTAAAAAGATTATTTTAATTTTACTCTAACTTAAAAAAACTTTAATTTGACCAGCCGGGCTTCTAAGATGATGTCTTCAAATGAATATGGAATTTTACATGCTTTGGGAATCTTTCTGTTTCTACCTTTTTTTTAATTTTGTGAATATATTTTACTTTTGAGTAGCCATCTGTGATCTCATTGCCCAATTTTAAAGAGGTTACTGAACATGTGTGAAGGAAATGAATCAACATCGAATCACAATCCCTACAATGCAGAAGGAGGCCATTTGGCCCATTGTGCCTACACTGTTCACAATCCCACCCAGGCCCTATCTCCACAACTCCTCATATTTACCCTGTTAGTCCCTTGACACTAAAGGTAATCTAGCATGGCCAATGACTCTAATCAGCACATTTCTGGGCTGTGGGAAGAAGCCAGGGCACCCAGAGGAAGACCACTCAGATATGGAGAGAATGTGCAACTCCACACAGGTAGTCACTCAAGGCCAGAATTGAACTGGGGTCCCTGGTGTTGTGAGGCAGCAGTGCTAACAACTGTGCCATCGTGCTACATAAGGTCTAGCCTATAAAGAATATTCTAGGTGGTTATTAAATCAAACAATTTGTGTAAATTCTCAATCCTTATTTCTTCCCGCAGCCATAAAATTAGATTTTAACTATATGCCCACTGTAGAACAAGTATTACTGTTCTACACAACAGTTTAGATCTACTTCACCCAGGTTCAGACTCAAGATGGCAGCAATTAGATGATATGCCAGCACAGTATCATTGTGTTTCTCATTGACATTCCCAAATATTCATTATAACAACATTCAAAAATAAACATTGAGATATGCCAAGTTTCATTTAATGCTACGTCCCGTTGTTGACTTTAAAAAAGGTATGCAGCCAGGAGTACTTTTTACAATTTCGTTTCAACGTTGTGTCCAATTCCCTTGCACACTGTTGGTTTCCATCTGTCATAAGGTAAATACAGGAGGAGAGGCCTTCTATAAAGTATTAACTCTAAAGGTCTTGACGACTGCTTGATGTTATTGTTTGGTCTTATGAAGAAATTTAAATGCTGATTATGTATTAAACTCATGTTGCTTCTGGTTTGCTGATTGCTTCAAAGTAGTAAACATTGGCAGACTTTCTTGATATTATCACTGGGAAGTGCACATCCTTCATTAAGTCAGGGAAACTAAAGTGTTCAATCTGGTTATGCTCGGCCTCTGTACTATTGTGATGACCTGGAATGCCCAGGGCTTCCCAGAATAGTGGGTGACTAAGAGAAAAGGTGAACCTTCAATATTTAAGACCTATCACTTTGATAGTATTGAAAGAGAGGGAGGCATTTCAGCCTTCTATCCATTTCCCTGAATACTCTCACCCAACAGACACATAGATATCCAACTTGCTGGCACTCAGAAGTCTGAGGATACCCAGCACGAAGATGAAGAGGGACACAAAGGTAAGCTAGGACATTCTTTAAATTAAAAAAGGGGATCTTCAGCCCTCAACGCTTCCTGTTGCACTAGAGGACCTGCAGCTTCAGGTTCATCAGTCATACAATCATAGGTTCCCAACAGTGCAGAAGCAGGCCATTCGGCCCATCAATTCTGACAGACCCTTCGACGGAGCATCCCATTCAGACCCTCTCCACATAACATCACATGTTTACCATGGTTAATCCCCTTTACCTACACTTCTTGAGACACCAAAGGGCAACTTACCATAACCAGTCAACCTAATCAGCATACCTTTGGAGTGTGGGAGGAAACCGGAGCATGCGGAGGAAATCCGTCTGGACATAGGAAGGACATGCAAGCTCCACACATTCAGCCAGCCAAGGCTGGAATCAGACCCGGGTCCCTGGAGCTGTGAGGCAGCAGTGATAATGACTGTGCCACCACTCTGTCCTCCAAATGCATACAACTTTCCTCCTTTTGCCAACACAAAAAAATTCAGACCTACCTGTAGAAATGTCCAATATTTCAAAAAAAAGTTAAAAAATTGTTCTAATTTGTGGATAATAATAATTCAAAATGAAGAGGGAACAACATGTAATAAAGTAAAATTGCTCTGAACAAAAGCAGAAGTACACAACATTACACAGTCTCAGTAAGGTGCAGTCTAAGGGTTAGTTCTGTGTCCACGTTGAACACAAATTGATTTACTATTTATTCGACTGACAGCACAGAGCTAAAGAAAAAGTCGCAGTTGTCTGTGCCACAGGAGATTGGGTTCCTATATCACTGTTAGCTACATTAACTTACTTCCTGGATTTCAATTCAATTAGAGCAGCATTCTCAAGCATTAATAAATCAATATTGATGCTATTTCAATATATTTTGAAAGTATTTCATTAGATGCTTCAATTTGAAGATTGATGGTGGATTAGAACTTGACAAGACATGACAGCATCTACTACATAATTTAGTGCTACTCTGATGGCAATAATCTAAATGTAATTGCATTATACTACTTTTTTTTAGGAAAAGACAAGATGGAATGTTAATTCCTTCTGAAGTACTATAACTTTCAACAAATACCAAATTTACTCACTGACTCAAGCTTCCAGATATCAAAAGACATCACCATTTTAACTTTGTGACCTTTATCAGCTATAGCCATTATCAAAAGGTTTACAGGATTATGGTAACCGGGCGGATGACAGCTGGAACTCTCTTAGAGATTCTCCCTTTCCCAATGCCACCAGGCTCCTCTGGGAGGGAAGGAGCTTGAGGAAGCAACAATTTTGCCCCTGATGTCTCCTCTGCTGTAATATGATGCAGCTGTTGAGCAGCATGTTGCAATATGGGATCAATTGCGATGTCACATTCACAAGATCTTGGAATTTGTGTATTTAAACATGAACTATTTGTTGTTAATTATCACAATCTGCCTAATAGCAGCAATAACAGAATTTAACAAGGCATTACAGAATGTGACCTATCCAGCAACAGATAGATATCCGCCGAGTAACAGCAGTAGCCAGCATTCAAAAGGCCTTCAAAAATGGCATTTTCCTAATAATGAGATTAGCGGGCAACAGACAGAATTAGATGTAAATCACTTTATTCATTGGAAACAGCTTACCTAGATGACTGAGAGATCAGTGGATAACATAGCTGCTAGTCCAGGAACTTGAGATGCAGACAGCCAAATACACAGAATGAAGAATCAAAGGAAAAAAATGATATAACTGCCAGCACCTCTGAAGCAATCAGGTCAGTTTACATCTAACAGCAAAGTAGTGAGTTTACATCCAACAGCTGAGAGGCTAATCCACAACTCATAGCCAGGAGGCTGGACCTGCATCTAATTCTTAAAACCAAGGCAAAACAGAAACAATCATAAAGCTTAAATATCTTCATTGGACAAGGAAAAGAAACTTCCCAGATTTGATTCTTAGCCTTGTAAAGTGTGATAACTATAAGCTAGGTTTGTTTAATTAATTTAATTTGGATGTTGTTTGGGAAAGCAGAAGTCTTAAAGAGTTCAGGGATCATAGAAAAATATTGGAACAGATGTTAATTTCTACATAAACTGTGTGTGTTTAGTGAATCGTCTTAGAGTATTCTGGTCTTAATTGTCTTAGAGTAAAGATCATTATATATCTTTTCTTCAATTTATTAAAAAATCTTTAATAATTGCTATACGACAACTGGACTTATGCTTCTTATTGGGGTTTCATGTTACTCCTCACACCTTTCCAAAACAGAATTGTATGCCAACAGAGTGTGTTTTGAGTTAGGACATTTTTGCACATATCATCAGCATGGTTCATGACGTTAATTTTTAACTATTTGCAGATTCCAGATAGTGTGGTATATGATGCTGACTCCTTGCAGGATGTTCCCAGAGTGTTCTCTATGAGTCTATTACCATGTGCCTCTCTGCATCATAGTGGATGGTGGTGCTATACTCCAGTCCCAAATTCACCCTTGCTCTGTCAAGCGCCTTTTCGTTACAATGGCACGCAGGCACATAATACAACATCTCCCTTTTTTCCTTAACGAAAGCTTTCCCACTTTCCAATGGAGTATTACAATATAATATTTACTTGCTATCCCTTATCTTCCCAGCTCAAGTTTTTGACTTTATTAATTCAAATTGTGATTGAGACTTGACAGATCTTGCACGCACATTTGAAGGATTGGTGGTCGCACCGTGTTTCTGGTATTTGGTCATCTCCATTTGTTGCACTTTGCACTCCTATGAGCTGTGCTTCTCTCTATTACAAAATGTCTCCTTTTTCACAGACTCTGTGTTTGTCCCTCTCATTCCTAGAGGAATGTGTAATCCATTTATTCCTAAAGTGAGTGCAAGTTTTCTTTTTCTGTCCTTCCATCATATTCTCACTGGACATATACATTTGGCAAATAGAACCTGATTTTCCACCAGTTTGACAACTTCAGCCAAACATTTATCTGTGGTTTTATTCTCAAATCATTTGGCAAGCTTATAAATCTTTTGATTTGTCTCAATGGTTTTCAAACATTTGAGACATCCAATTTTTTTTATTTCCTTCTAGTTCCTTGTACTTCAGTGCCAGATTTACATTTTCCAATCTTATATCTGTCTTTTCTTTCTATATCCACAGCATAGCTTTGCAATTGTCCTTCATTTTGGTTTCACTGTTGACCAGCTTTGTCTCTGACAAAGTCTTAACTTGTTTCACTTCTATAATTGTGGCTTAACTAACTGCTCATAGTTTGAGGAGTTCTACAGATTTCCCTTTCAATGGCTCCTGATTTTTATTCGACATTCCTCAATTCTTCGGTCTCTTTCTTGTAGCTTTGGAATTCTTCCTGGAATCGCTGAATCTGCTCTGCCAACTGGTCTTTAGTTTGTTCAGAGTGATATTAAGTTCATTTTGCTTCTTTTCATAATTTTCCAGTGGAATAGAAAGAATTTTTGTCGTGTGAGAAAGTCTTTTCAACAGGTTTTCCTTTTCTTTGTGAAGTTCAGTGTCTTCACCTTGAGTTTTTGATTAATTCACTAGAGTCCCCTTTTCTCTGCACTGTTTTCATTCTGCTGTTAAAATGTCTTAATTTCTTTATGTTGCTGAATGATTATGCCTTTGGTCTCGAAAGACAATTAATTGTTCTTTCAACTGTTTGTTTTCTTGCTCACCTCTTGCAAACTCATTTTGCACTTCAATGCATTGCCATGTTGCTACTGATAGTTCTCGTGCAGCTTTTTCTGAAGTAATATTCAACATACATTTTAGCTTCAAATTTTGCATGGCTACATATTGTTTCATCAAGAGTCTTTTAAGGTCACATCTTCTTAGTGTGTCTTTTCTGGCAGCTGCTTTGCCTGGCTCTACATCTGTTTGACTCCCTTTTTGGCTTGCCAGCTGTGGAATTGAAATCTGATATCTTTGCATCATTTATGTATTTTGTTTGTGCAGATCTCAAACAATTTGGTTCATTGAAGACTTCAGTGTACTGTGTATTTTCAAAGATATCAACTCAGCCTGAATCTTGTGCTTCAAATCTTTCAGTTCAACATGGAGGTCAACCTGTTTCTGTTGAACAGCTTCTTTACTTTTTGCACATTTTGCTTATTTTGAGATAGCTTACCTTCATTCACAGCCGCTTGCTTACTCCACACTGGTATTAGCTGTTATAGTTTGGACATCATGTCAGAGTTTTAAAAAAACTCTACCTTGAAGCCTTTTGGCTGCATCTCAGGCATTTCTTTCTTCTGTATTAAACTCTTTGGTTTGTGTATTTCATTACACTGACACGGTCAGTGACCATCTTGTAATTTGCTTGAATAATCATCTCCATCACTCTAACATTTCCTATCGCCCTTGCTCTAGGACCTTGTGACTGCCTCATTCTGACATTTGTTGCTGTACTCCCTCTTATGTCTTTTGTTGTCCTTGATGCCTTATTGAGAGTTAAACTCTCTGGAGTCTCTAATTACCTTTAGCACCTTATTGAGAGTTGCCTTCTCTTTGGGGTCTGTTCTGTCCATATATTTTTTTCCTTTAGCTGCAGCTTCTAAATGTTGTTTTCGCTTAAAGGTTATCTCTGCAGTAACTGTTTTTTCACTCCTTGACAAGGAAAGACAAACTCTGTCCAATCTGATAACTGACACAAGTCACTACACTTCAATATGGACCATATAACTGGCATATAATGGGTATTGCTCTAAATCAACCAATCAGTCCTAATTCACAAGTTAAAAACTCCCCGTAAATCATAACCTGACACAGCCAAAGTCAGCTGACAAACTTGGGTAGTAAATGATATGCAGTTGGATAGCCCCAGGTGCTCCCAAGTATACTGGTTACTCTGGTGAGAGGCGGGTTAGATACGGCTGCAGCCTTCCACTGATTTCAACTTACTTTCCCTCCTGAGTTTTCAAAAAATATGCCTAATATGGGATGGAAAGAGATTGCACATGTAAGGGTCACTGTGAATGCGCTCAGAAATTGCTATTTCAGCAGTACTGTTTCAAGTCGCTAAATTAATGTTTCCACTCAAGACTTATGAGTCAGTTGGTACAGATGAAATGAATAAGCTGTATAGGTTATATGTGTGGCTTAAACACCAAGGTGACACCCAATAAATATTATTCCACTCACAATAGTTTCGATCCTGTTGGAGCAAGCTCTCAAGGACTGTGTAACATTTTGATTTATTATTATCACATGTATTAGTAAACAGCAAAAAGTATCGTTTCTTGTGCGCTCTACACACAAGGCATACCATTCATAGAGAAAGAAACGAGAGGATGCAGAACATAGTGTTACAACCATAGTTAGGATATAAAGAAAGATCAACTTAATGCGAGTAGGTCTGTTCAAAAGTCTGATGATAGCAGGGGAGAAATCATTTGGTACATGTCCTCAGACTTTTGTAACCTGTTCTTGGTGGAAGAAGGTGGAAGAGAGTATGTCTGGGGTGCACGAGGTCCTTGATTATGTTGACTGAATTTCCAAGACAGTGGGAAATGCAGACAGTGTCAATAGGTGGGAGGCTGATTTGAGTGTTGGACTGAGCTTTGTTCACTACCCTTTGCAATTACTTGTGTTCTTGGGCAGAGCAGGAGCCATACCAAACTGTGATACAACCAGAAGGAATGCTTTCTATGGTGCATCTATGGTGAGAGTTGTAGTGGACATGGCAAGTTTCCTTAATCTTCTGAGAAAGTAGAGGCATTGGTGGGCTTTCCTAATTACAATGTCAGCGTGAGGTCAGAGGGAGGGTGTGCAGGACAGATTGTTAGTGATCTGGATACCTAAAAACTTGAAGCTCTCAACCATTTCTATTTCACTCCCAGTGAGGTAAACAGGAGCATGTTCTCCACTACGCTTCCTGAAATCGATGACAACCTCCTTTGTTTTGTTGACACTGAAGGAGAGATTATTGTCACCACACCAGTTCACCAGATTCTTTATCTCTTTTTTGTACTCCATCTCACCATTGTCTGAGATCCCACCCACAATGGTGGTGTCATCAGCAAACTTGAAAATCAAGTTGAAGGGAAACTTGGCCACAGTCATTGATATATAAGAAGTAAAGTAGGGCACAGAGGACACAGATTTGTTGGGCATCAGTGTTAAGGATGATCGCAGAGGTGGTATCCTGACTTATCCTCACTGATTGTGGATTATAGTCCCTGAATGTGTAAGCACATTACAATTGAGGTGTGCAGATGCCAATGTGAAATGAACACCATAGTGGATGAGAAATAAAATGAAGAATATTAACTTGAGCTGTTAATTAAGAAGTGATTTTATCAAATTTTTTTATCATCTTAATGAAAACTAATATGGTGGAAAGAGAGAAAATATTTCTGCTGATTATGAAATGCAGGTCTTGGGAACATTACCCAAAACCAAGAGTCAGGTCACATCCCAGAAGGAAAAAAACATAAAATGGACAAATAAGAACACTAATCTAAACTGGACTTGTATAGTTTAAAAAGGGACACCAGCAAAATGGGAAAATATCACTCCTGGTCTGAACTGTTTTTTACTCTGGGACAGGCTGAGGTAAGGTTGCACTTTTACACACAAATATGGAAAAAGATTGCAAATAACGGTTGATTCTGGATCAATAATTAATTTTAAATCTGGGATTAGATTGTTGTTAACAGGAGTATGACAGGGAATCAAGTGAAGGCTCAAATGGGATTTGGTCACAGTTCATCCATGATCTTGTTGAATGGTGATGGATACTCAGGGGGCTAAATGGTCTCCTCCTATTCCTAAATGATGTACTACTACCACAAGCAATAGTCATTTCACAGCAGCTGGAAGTCACTCATTCAGGATTATACTATTTCTCGCATTCAAAATTTCATTGGGTGTATTTGCTCTCATACACACGGATCTGAAAACTATCTTTGCAAAATAACTTTTTTTTTGCTGTACATTTACATCACTCTTGGTCAGCCTGGGAAGTTTTGTGATTTTTAAAATCACAAATAGAAATTAATTTGATATTTTACATAATATTTGGGCTCTTCCTAAAGGACGAAATATCACACAAATAAATATAAAAAGGATCTCTGCTTGGATTTAATCATAATACATTTCCAAATTATTGTCTTCTACTGACAGATTTTTTAAGCGCAAAATGTCAGAATTATAGCATTTCATCTTTTTAATGGACCCAATTTTTAAAACACTAATATTACTACCTTCATTCAGTCACACCATTATTATATATGCTTAATCACAGTATGATCATAGAACCTGAATCTTACAGCACAGAAAGAGGGTATTCAGCCCACTCTCTCTGTCTACTCTTCAACAGATCTGTCATAATGATGAAAGAAAAAAATTGAATGATATTTGGAAATAAGATCTGTGAGTTTTATAAAATGGACATACAAGCCAAAGATAGTGAGGATGTAAAGTCATTTTCACAGTGCACAAGGCAAGGTGGCACAGGGGTGGTGCAGTGGCACAATGGTTAGCATTGCTGTCTTACAGCATTGAAGACCAGGTTTCGATTCACAGCTTGGGTCACTGTCTATTTGAAGTCTGCATGTTCTTCCCCTGTCTGCATGTGTTTCCTGCGGGTGCTCCGGTTTCCGCCTTCAATCCAAACGATGTGCTGGTTAGGTGCATTGGCCATGCTAAATTCTCTCTCAGTGTATCTGAACAAACGCCAGAGTATGGTGGCTAGGAGAATTTCACCGTGACTTCATTGCAGTGTTAATGGAAGCCTACTTGTGACACTAATAAATAAATTTAATAAACTTAACTTAAGTCAGTCAGTAGTTAAATTGCTGGGGCTTGATACTCAGAGAACGGAAACACCCTATTTTCAGACAAAGATACTTCTATGGCATACAAAAACTAATTGCCATCTCTGGTGGAGACAATGGAAGATGAATACCACCTCATCAAGAAATGTCCTATGCATAATGTCCTGACAAATTTGTAGATTTTGCCTTCTAGAAAAATACAAAGACTGGGATAAAAGCTAGCTGAAAAACTGTCCAAAGTGTGTGAACCAGTGTTGAGATCCCAGAATATGTATGACACCAGAAAAGAAATCAACAGCATCTTTGCAAAATCTCCAGATCTCTCTCTCCAAGTCAGCCAAGACCACAGACCAAAATAAAAACAAGGAAGTTCTCCACCAGGCAGCGGAACATCAGATTCTCAAAAACAACTATTTGCCTACTGAAATTAGTGGTAATGAAATCTTGAATTTCAACAGCTGCAACATTCAATCATCTAGTTCTCACAGGTTAAGGACTGTTTTACTTACTTACTTTGAACTTAATTCTGAATCCTAATCTGCATGAATGTACATGCATGCATTTGATCATTTTCTTGCCTTAAATAGTTAATAAACTCACTCCATCTTTAATGCAAGAAAGTCAGCTTAAATTGGCCCCTCTTAAAACATGAAAAATAGGGATGAGAGAAAACGATCCACGAAAGGCAGGATGCTTTTAAATTTTTTGTTGGGGTTTGAATAGAAAAAAGGAGGGCCAGTTCATCCCTCCTCACTCGTGGCATCATAATTTAAGAATATACCAGCTGGATGGTAACAGATCAATAGACCTCACCTGTGTTCACAAATTTTGGGAACCTTACCTGGGGACTGGTTGAAACAATGCAGTCACACATAAGAGAGATTTTTCCCCATAAGAACAAAGAACAAAAAATAAAACAGCACGGGAAACAGGCCTTTCGGCCCAACGAGCCCGCGCCACCACCTCAATGTTCCCACTTCTACCCATGATCCCTGTCATCCCTGTTAAGCCTAGAAATGAATCTGAAATAGCAAATATACAAAGGAAATGGCAAAATAACATATAAAAATGAGAAAATCGCTTTCAGCAAATTAAACTCTTTCCCACCACAGTCTATGGATTGAACCTTAATTTCCCAAAACAGGCAAGCAAGTTGGAGTGAAATAATAATAATCTGGACTAGGAACTCAGTCTGCCAATTTTTGGGGTTAGTAGAGGCAGATAGCCAACCCCTTGTGGAAAGTGGTTGCTTTACATTGAGGCTGTGTGTCTTTATTTTAACAGTCATTCTAGTTCACACTATAGGCAGTCACACTTCCGTAGCTACACAGAGCCAAGAAGGATGAATTCATGAGATAAGCCATTTTACAGCACAGCTTGTGCACCAGAAGGAGCAGGAATGCTTCAACAAGTTCCAGGTCCAACAGGTCATCCAGTAAATCCCCTCCTGCCAAATTCCACCCTGTAATCACTTTTCTCCCTTCAACCATCTTGGCACCTGCAATTGGGATCTACTGATGATGTAGAGATACCGGCGCTGGATTGGGGTAAACACAGTAAGAAATCTGACAACATCAGGTTTAAATCCAAATGATTTATTTGATAGTTGAGTTTACTATCAAATAAATTGGTTGGACTTAAACCTGGTGTTGTCAAGCTTCTTACTTGGGATCTACTCTCAGACCACCTCTGTAATCCCTCCTCTGGACCCTCCTCTGTAATCCAGATTCCTTGAACCACCCCAGCTGGCTTGATGATAGCTTTTTGCTCTGCGCCAAAAAGATCTCTCCCTGCTCCCCACCTACCCCCCACCCTCACCCCCATTCGTTTCAAACTTTGGTTCTGTGACGCAGGTTTCCTCCCACCGGCCTGTCGATCAGGCTGCTTTTCAGTATCCCAATTAGAAGTCCACTACAAATTCTGGGTTTCCTGACCTCACAACGATACCCCTCTCCCCTCTGTCCCCTCAATCCACTTCAGGCTAAAATCTAGGAATACCCATTAGTTTAGGCTCAGTGATAGCGATGGCATTCTTAGTTGCTACTGACATAATGGGCTGAAGACACACACTTTCTATGAGCACAGAGTAAAATGTAGGCAGTATTAATTTAATCTACTTCATGACAGTGGGTCAAATATAGCTCATGGGAATTTATTTCTGCAACTGCAATTTTGCCTTAATGTTTCTTGATATTCTGTCATTCATGAACTCAACTTGGGTTCTTTTCTACTGGGGCTCATACCCAGGACTTTCCACATGAAGCCAAATCTCATACCTACTGTGGAAGAGAACCATTTAATTCGATGGTCAAGCCAGGATAAGTAATCATCATTTCATTTGTTACTGTATAATGCCACGTGGTGGGCTAGTAAAGCCTGCAAGTTGTGAACTGATACCATTAGCAATGCCAGCTATTCTGGAGAACAAAATATCAAGCTCTGAGACTCGTATTCAACCTGTATCGAAATGTGCACATCTTGATCACAGTTTTCAGGGAGTTCTGACAGTTGAAACATGCAACATCTACTTTCTATGGGAAGCATTTATACTCAAAGGTCCATCTGATTAGTACAAGATCCTCGAGCTTTGCTCGTGGTCGCTCACATATGTACACAACATATGATCTGTAATAAAGAGAAGGAAGAATTTGAACAAAAATGGAGATAGCTTGCTAAACCAGACTTGTAGCAACTAAACCTCAGCTGAGATGTAACAGCTGAATTTGAAAAGAACAGAAGTATGGCAAAAGTATCTCAAATCAACATGAAACCTAGAAACAGACAGCAGCAACTTGGCCTGGGGGTGAAAAGATTTTGTTTAGATATTTCAATCGTCACATTTTAAATGAGCTTTCTTTGTACATCTAAATTTTTGCAGGTGGTTCTCCAGATGGTTAATTATTTTATGGCATCTGCTTAAAGAAGTAACATTACCACTGTTAACCTTTCAGTGGAAACACTTAACATACACCAGTGATATTTATCAGTAGTAACTGCTAATACACACTGTCAGAATAGAAAGAACCAAAACTGTAAATACAACAATTTTATAAAAATGACCAATAGTCAAATGATTTCAAGGCTGTAATTCAAAAGTGATTGAACTTCACTCTGATGATATCAGGAAAATTGTTCATTGAATTGCAACTGTTTAATCATACCCAGGTTCCCATTGACATCTGTATTGCTTATCTTTGCTCTTTTCCTGGTGCTAGCTTGTAGATGTCTGAAAAATTCCAAAAAGATTCTACTCTTTTTAAAAAAACTACATACATATTTTATACAGAGACAGCAGGTATTCAAGTTTTTTTCAACTTTCTAAGTGGGCACTTTATTCAGCAGCTCAATGGCTAATACCTTCCTCTGGTTAAGTAAACCTATCTCTACATCACCCACCCATTAATTGATCTATACAACATTCTCAAGTCTTACCTTAATCCATTTTAATCTATTTAAACATTACCATTGCTTCAGATGAAGAAATCTCACATTTAACCTTTAGATAACCACATTCTACCCACTACTTTAAACCTCAAAAAATACTTTGCACCAATTACGTTTATTGACATTTCGCTTACTACATTTATTAAATATGTTTAAGTTTCGGAGTGGGATGACTTGATCTTGGTTTCAGACAAAACTCGGCACAACATCGAGGGCCAAAGGGCCCGTACTGTGCTCTATGGTTCTATGTTTTATGTTATTTTTATTTATTAGTGTCACAAGTAGGCTTACATTAACACTGCAACGAAGTTACTGTGAAAATCCCCTAGTCGCCACACTCCAACACCAATTTAGGTACACTGAGGGAGACTTTAGCGTGGCCAATGCATCTAACCAGCACATCTTTCAGACTGTGGGAGGAAACTGGAAGAAATCTACACAGATGTTGGCTAGAACAGACAGACAGTGAAGTGAACCTGTCTGCCTGGTGCTGTGAAGCAGCACTGGAGTACACTAAGGGAGAATTTAGCATGGCCAATGCATCTAACCAGCTCACCTTTCCAACTGTGGGAGAAAACTGGAGCACCCAGAGGGAAACCCATGCAGATTAGGGAGAATGTGCAGACTCCACATAAATAATAATCCAAGCTGGGAATCGGATCTGAGCCCCTATTTTGTATGGCAGCAGTGCTAAACACTGTGCCATTTGTGTGCCATTTGTTGTCTTTAAGTCCACTGTGTCCAGCTTCAGTATTGGGTGACATGATAGCACAGTGATTAGCATTGCTGCATCACAGCTCCAGGGACCTGGGTTCGAATTCTGGCTTGGGTGACTGACTGTGTGGAGTTTGCGCAAGCTTCCCATGTCTGCATGTGTTTCCTCCAGGTACTCCAGTTTCCTCCACAGTCTAAAGATGTGCAAGCTAAGTTAATTGGCCATTCAAAATTGTCCATCGGTATCCTGGGATGTATAGGTTAGAGAAATTAATGGGTAAATATATAGGAATAGGGGCTGGACGGGATTGTGGCTGGCGCAAACTCAATGGGCCGAATGGCCACTTTCTGTGGGCGACACAGTAACATAACGGTTAGCACTGCTGCTTCACAACTCCAGGGCCCTGGGTTCGATTCCCGACTCGGGTCAGTGCCTGTGTGGAGTTTGCACATTCTCCTTGTGTCTGCATGGGTTTCCTCCAGATGTTCGAGTTCCCTCCTACAATTCAAAGATGTGCAGATTAGGTTGATTGCCCGTGCTAAAATTGTCCCTTAGTATCCTGTGATGTGTAGATTAGAGGGACTAGTGGAGAAAATATGTAGAAATACGTGGGTTGGGCCTGGGTGGGATTGTGGTCAGTGCAAATTCAATAGGCTGTAAAGACCTCTTTCTACACTGGAGGGTTCCATGATTCTATGAACACTATTATAAGGTGCAATTATGGTACGGTTCTGTTTGAAATCATCCAGTACCCATCATAACCATTACAATGGCAACATTGTCTTCACAATATCATCACCTGAATTCTACAGGAACTTAAAAGATTAATCATAGCTAGCAACTGAAGTTGCTGGTTTTATAAATAATGAGCAGCATGTGCTTTCCTGATCACTCTCTCTGTGGCCAGGAACATCATTGTTTCTTTCTCATCTCATGTAGACCACTGAAGTCTATAAATGAGTGCTTTTAGCTCAGGAATTAGTGGTTTGGGAAACATTTAGTTCAAACCCACTACTACACACTTTGGTTAATACCACTTACAGCAACACCTTTTTATCTTAAATACTGTGATCTGACTGGCACTTAGCAATGACACTTTCTTAATGGACTGGTTGCCAGTTGCAACTTCTTGCTTACAGACAAGAGAATAAGATAGCCTTAAACGTAATTCCTACACAGTGTAGGAAGTAGATGAATGACTCCATCTGTTCTATCTGATTAAATGACCCCTCATTCTTCACATTCTCCCCACTGAATGACGCAGAGGACATGGATCTCAGTGGCAATGTGATTAGATAGGTTGGAATCTTACCATTATTCATGCCTGTAGGATTTTCCCATCCTGGCACAGTGAATGGAGATTTGGCTGACTGTCAAATATTCCAGTTGTGCTACAGTGGGAGTGTGGCATGAACAGCAGCTAATATCACACCCATTATGTCTCATAGCTGCACCGCAGCCCATTTCCTCTGCAGATGAAGAGGCCACTGTGAATCCCTCATTCTTTCACACAGGGAGCCTACATGCTGTTTGGAGGTTTGAGGGAGAAAGACTGTAGGTATTGAGGATAACAGCAAACACCACTAATGATATGTCTCTGTGAGCCTTATTCTTACACCTGCAGGTCTAAACTGCTATGGAGGATGCTGCCCAGAAGCCTTGTGGACAATCTGCAGTGTGTCAATCACATGGAATGCAATCCACTTCCATGCATGTCATAGAAGCCTCAGAGTTAAGATTTCCTCCATCTTGGAGACAGCTCTTACAATCACTGGCTTTCTCCTGCTGGCGGTGTGGACGATTGGGTTGGGGGGATGGAGGTCGGGATGGTAGATGGGAGGGGAAGTGAGAGGTGGGCAGAGGGAGAGAGGATGTGCAATTCTAGTCAGGCCTTTATATGTACCCCATTCGCAAGATGCAATTCGGTTACATAGCCAGTCTCTGATGAGAACAATCTCTCACTGTGGAAGCCCAATTCTTGCCATTTCTTACATTAACAGGGAGCTGAGTTCCCAACTCCTTTGAGTTGTCCTCCCACCACACCCTCCCCTGCACCATTAAACTTTGATTTTTGATTTGATTTGATTTTATTGTCACATCTATTAACATATAGTGTTAACGTTGTTCCTTGCATTCTATACAGACAAAGCATACCGTTCATGGTGAAGGAAATGAGAGAGTGCAGAATGTGGTGTAGAGAAAGATCAACTTAATGCGAGGCAGGACCATTCAAAGGTCCGATGGCAGCAGGGAAGAAGCTATTCTAAAGTCAGTTTGCATGTGACCTCACACTTTTGTATCTTTTTCTTGACAGAAGAAGGTGGAAGAGAGAATGTCGGGTGTGTGTGGGGTGCTTAATTATGCTGGCTATTTTACGAGGCAGCAGGAAATGTAGACAG
The DNA here is from genome assembly GCA_024679065.1 of Sphyrna mokarran. Taxonomy (NCBI): domain Eukaryota; kingdom Metazoa; phylum Chordata; class Chondrichthyes; order Carcharhiniformes; family Carcharhinidae; genus Sphyrna; species Sphyrna mokarran. The sequence continues at coordinate 22,132,988 of JAGIQG010000024.1, read as the reverse complement.
AGTCAATGAATGGGAGGCTGGTTTGCATAATGGATTGGGCTACATTCAAAACCTTTTATAGTTCCTTGCGGTCTTGGGCAGAGCAGGAGCCATATCAAGCTGTGATACAACCAAAAAGAATGCTTTCTATGGTACATCTGTAAAAGTTGGTAAAAGTCGTAGCTGACATGCAAATTTTCTTAGTCCTCTGAGAAAGTAACGCGCTTATCACCTTTCTTAACTACAGTGTGGGCTATAGTTAGGAACCAGGACAAGTTATTGTTGATCTGGACACCTGAAAACTTAAAGCTCTCGACTCTTTCTACTTCATCCCGGTTAATCTAGACAAGGGAACGTTCTCCTTTAAGCTTCCTGAAGTCAATGACAATCTCCTTCATTTTGTTGACATTGAGGGAGAGATTATTGTCACCATACCAGTTCACAAGATTTTCTACCTCATTCCTATACTCTGTCTCATCATTATTTGAGATCTGTCCCACTACGGTGGTGTCGCCAGCAAACTAGTATTGGATTGGGGGAGAATTTGACCACACAGTCATTGGTACATAAGGAGTATAGTAGGGGACTGAGATCACAGGCTTGTGGGGCACCAATGTTGAGGATGATTACAGAGGAAGTGTTGTTGCTTGTCCTTCCTAATTGTAGTCTGTGGGTTAAAAAGTTCAGGATCCAGTCGCAGAGGGAGGAGCTGAGGCCCAGGCCTTGGAGTTTGGAAGTGAGTTTTGTAAGAATAATGATGTTGAGGGCTAAGCTGTAATCAATAAATAGGTGTATAATATAGATGTCCTTGTTATCTGGGTGTTTCAGGATTGAGGGCCAGGGAAATGGCATCTGCTGTGGATCTGTTGCGGTGGTAGGCAGACTGTAGTCAAAGAACAAAGAAAATTTGTAGGGCAAAGAAAATTATAGCAGAGGCACAAGCGCTTCGGCTGTCCAAGCCTGCACCAACTATGCTGCCCAACTGAACTAAAACCCCCTAACCTTCTGGGAACCATATCCCTCCATTCCCATCCTATTCATGTATTTGTCAAGAAGCCCCTTAAAACTCACTACCATATCTGCTTCCACTTTCTCCCCCAGCAACAAGTTCCAGACACCCATTTGGTTATGTATAAAAAATCTGTCTCGTACATCTCCTTTAAACCTTGCCCCTCGCACCTTAAATCTGTGCTCCTAGTAATTGACTCTTCCACCCTGCGATAAAACTTCTAACTATCCGCTCTGTCTATGCCTTTCAAATTTTGTAGATTTCTAACAGGTCGCCCCCCCCCCCCCCCCCCCCCCCCCCCCCCCCTTCAACATCTGTCATTCCTGTGAGAACAAACAAAGTTTCTCCAACCTCTCCTCCATATCAGGCAACATCCTGGTAAATCTTTTCTGTACCCTCTCCAAAGCCTCCATATCCTTTTGGTAGTGTGGCGACCAGAACTGAAAACTATATTCCAAGCGTTGCCTAATTAAATTTCTATAAAGAGTTAACATGACTTGCCAATTTTTAAACTCAGTACCCTGGCTGATGAAGGCAATAATACCATATGTCTTCTTGACTACCTTCTCCATTTGCGATCCAGGTAGCCCAGGAGGCTGGAATTGATTCTTGCCATCTCTAGCCTTTCGAAACATTTCATAATGATGAATGTCAAACTCACTGGACAATAGTCATTAAAGTACGTCGGTTGGCTTTTTTTTAATACTGGGATGATCGTCATCTTCTTGAAGCAGATCGGGACTTCAAATTGTTGTAAAGAGCAGTTGAAGATGTCTGCAAATATCCCCGCCAACTGATCCAGACAGGATACCCTATCTGGGCCAGTTACTTTTTATGGGTTGACCTTTGAGAAAGCTGCTCCGATATCTGCAATGGTGACCTCAGGTGCAGGTTCATCCAAGGCTTCCAAGGTGGTGGCCATGCTCTCACTGACCTCCTGCTCAAAATGAGCATAGAATGCATTGAGCTCATCAGGTAGGAGTGCATTGAAACTGGGCGATTTTACATGCCTTCATTTTGTAGCCTGTTATGTCTTGCAGACCTTGCCATAGTCAGCGGAAGCCTGGGACTCTAGGTTGGAATGGTACTGTCTTTTGGCATCTTTGATGGATTTCCTGAGATCGTATCTGGCTTTCTTGTGTAAATCTGTCTCAGGGAGGATGAGAGCATTTACTGCTGACATGGAAAGTACATCAGAGTAGCTTTAAGCTGTTCCAAGAAGCCAAAGAAGAGATCAGGTCTCTGTGACATTCCAAATATATGATGCAATACCTCAGCATTCACACCGGCAATGCTGAGATTTAAACTTTTACTGTTTATTGGGTGGCACATGGTTAGCACTCCTGCCTCATAGCATCAGGGGCCAGGGTTCAATTCCAGCCTTGGGTAACTGTGTGTGGAGTCTGCGCATCCTCCCAGTGCCTCTGTGGGTTTCCTTCCACAGTCTACAGACAGGTAGGTTAATTGGATTAGCCATGTTAAATTGCCTCTTAGTGCCAGGAAAATTAGTGGGTTAAATATGTGGGGTTATTGTCTGGGTGGGATTGTGATTGGTGCAGGCTCAATGGGCCAAATGACCTCCTTCCGCACTGTAAGCATTCTATGATTTGCTTTGTTGCAGGTGCACAGGTCAGTGGTGCAGAGCCCATTTGTGGGTTAGTCACACACCAGTGCCAATGCATATTGAATGAGTTAAGTAGATAAGAATATTGCAGCTATTTCACAAGGTCTGCAACTGGCCTCAATGATCCTGAAAGAACTGATTGTTGGTCTGGCAGACATTCTATGCTGGAGTTACATAGCACGTGGGTGTGGAAAGAGTTCAAAATCAATATGACTTTGCTATCAAGGTCATAAGTGCAATTTCATCACATTTATTTATAATCTCTTTTTTTATCTTTAACATTCTCAATGCTTAACAAGCCCCCAAAATCTGTCATTACAAAGTTGAAGCTATACTTGATAAAGCCACGGGAAAAGCTGTTGGCTTTACTACTGCTTAACCAAATGACAAACCACATTTATTAAACCCCTTCAAACCACAGCTACATAAATTTAACATTTAAGTACAAGTTCGTACACCTGAAGCGTCAGAAACTGACTTGTTCGATGGATTGTGGCTTGAACCAAAATGTATCGGTTAGGCTCCTTTCCAGCATCATCCTCAGTAGCCGAAAGCAAGGATAAGAGATTCGTGATTGCAATCCAAAAATTCACAGCTGCTGTCACACAAACTGCTTAGTCATGACTTACCAGGGGAGCCTAAAGATGTGTGAGGTTGAGGGAAACACAATGTATTATGAAATGATGAAAGGTTATTAAAATATTGTGGGCTTGGAGGCATACCCTCGTGTATATCAACCTGGTTTAAAAACAAGATTTTCCTAACCCACATCCAGTAATGTTTTCCTATTATTTAGCAACACGTGCAGGGTAGAATTTCACGCTTGTGTCAATCTGGGTACATTTACCACAACATAATTAATTTCTATCCAAAGTATAACTCAGGGGCATGTCGTGCTTTTTAATTCCAATTTAATTTGGCATTTCAAATGGTTGTAATCTTGTACAACTTTTGAACCTTTGATCAAAAGAATGACCAATCCTAGTTGAATGTATTGACACAAAACCTTCCCTCAAGAGAGATTTACCAGTTTCTTTCAGATCATCTGCAAGGTGGAAGTAAAGCTGTAGATGGAGGAATTCTTTTAAACATGGCTTAAATGTACCCCTAGCAGTTAAATCGCTAGAAATTATTGCTCTGACAACACATGAAAATGTTTGAGAACTTTATCTTCCAAATTGCATGTATAAAATGGATGGGATACTTTCAGGGAGGGTTTATTAGAGGAAGTAAAGAATCACACTCATAGGGTGTGATTTTATGACCATGCTTGCTTCAAGATTGGAAAATCCTACCTGAGTCCAACGGAGGGTCTGTTTCCAGCCTACTATGATTTCTGTGGCAGGTGGGGTGGGAAAATTCCAGCCAAAATATGAAAAAAAGAGCAATCCTTTCAGGGTTCAAAGTGCAATATCTTCTTTCTTAAAGATGCTTTGATTCTGGAGAGAATCCAGATTTGATATTATGTCATTAGAGGCCTCATTCATTCCAGACATTGTTGCTGCTCTCAGTGGAGGACAGAGTAAAGACTCCTTGGTTCGATTCTAGGTTAATTCTGATGCCTTAGATGTATATTAATGAACCACCACAAGTTTAGAATCCACTTTGTTGGGATCAGATTGATTGCGTTTTTACCATCAAGTGAAAGCCTCTTGTTCTGAAGATACATCGATTCAAAAGTGAGTCCAAGTCACTGAAGTAAACCATCAGCACTGACTGATAGGAAAGAACGATATAGAAATAATCTATTTAAGCTCTGCAATCTAGAGCAAGAACTTGTGCTTTTATTTTGCAGGATCATTGGAACTTGTTGAAGCAAGGAGATGGATAATGGCTCCTTTTCACTTGTATGAACATGCCTTTGTCTGCACTCTGCTCAGTGAAGCATTGATCTGAATGAGTTTGATTGCTGATTAAGTAGTTGTATTTATTGATTTTGAAATTCAGCTTCTTGTTTTATATTCAGGATACTTTACAGCATCAGAGAACTCATTCATCAATTTAGCTTTGTCGATGACAAAAATATTATCTTGATCTGTTTGAGGCTCAAAGAAAAGACCTCAGAAGCATTTCTCTAGATTATCATGTAGAGTGAGAACAGATCTGAGGGGACTCACTCTTGCTTTGTTGGGAATGGCTCCAGCTCTGAAATATATTCATCTTCAGTATTTCTGCAATTGTATTGTTCTATTAGTACTTTCATGATTGAAAAATTTTTGAGTGGAACTGAGTGAATCAGACCAGAACCAATCCAAATCACCAAAGTTGCTATTCCTTCCTGCAGATCATTGCCAAAGTGAAATCTAGCTCAACTCACATCTTCCATTTCACAATAGGGATTGAGGCTGGATTGGGAGTAGATGGAAGCAGGTGCTTAAGTCCTAAAAGTAGCAAAACTGGCTGGGTTGTTTTTAAATTGATCCCATTCATGGAAGGTCAGATTCTGGGCATGGATTCTCTCACCTTTACCACTGGTTAGTTTTGAAGAAAGGAGGAGTTTGCACTTTCTCCCTGTGTCTACATGAGTTTCCTCAGAGTGCTTCAGTTTCCTCCCATAGTCCAAAGGTGTGTGGTTAGGTGTATTGGCCATGTTAAATTGTGCTTTAGTACCAGGGGAACTGGCTAGGATAAACATATGGGGCTATGGGGGTAGGGTCTAGTTGAGATTGTGTTCAGTGCAGACCCGATGGGCTGAATGGCCTCCTTCTGTATTGTAGGATTCTATGATTCTATTTCCTGTTCCACCCACCATGAGAATTGTAGCAGGGAGGGGACGGACCATGCAAAGGTTAGCTGACCGCAGGCAGGAATTCCTGGCCTAGGGCGACAGTGACCAGAAAAATCCTACCGTGTGTTTCTGACAAATGTATAATGCTATCATTAGGGCAGAATGCATTACATGCAATTCTTGCTTCCCCATTTCAAGTTTAGTTGTTGTGGCCATATCTCAATCTTTTCTATCTTGTATCTATATCTTGTTCACTAGCATCTGTGTTTGTATTTGTCCTCTTTCCTCAGTGTTAATCCTCTAATTTGCTAAGTCGATAAGCATTAACAATGTTGCTGGCAGACTCTTTGGCTATTTTTGTGAATTAAATGTTGCGACAAATGGGTCAGTCAGGTCAATAATGGCACTGGGGATTTACAGTAAGATCAGCAGGCAGAAAAGCAAGTCTGAAAACATGTCAGCAGCACTGAGTATAAATATTACATCGTTTAGGTATACATGCTACTGTCATACTCGCACATACAATAGTCATGCAAAAACAAGTGATATTTCATTTCTGCCACAGAAAAGGATCTCTCTGCAACTTCTCAATTTTAAATTTCATTGTCCCAATAACAAATTCATTGGTGAGATATGACTTTTGTCTAAAAGATATAAATCACTAAGTTGCTTATGGATGATTCTTTGGTTGTAAAATACTTTACCACCTTCTAGCAACATGCAAATAGATATTCTTATTTTACTTTGACTTCAGAGAATAGGAAGTGATATATTTTCCTCGAGTCAAACTTTTAGAAGGACTGCAGAAATTAGAGACTAAATAATAGTGATTAAATGCTGTATACATTGAACTACATGAAGATAATATCTGTATGACAACATCTCAGGGTGATATAAGCAGTTACTGTGACGATGCTATCAGCACCGGCTTGAGCATAATGGTGAACTTGGTTGGCGTAGTATCAAAGGTATCTGCAGAAAATGGAATTGTGTATATTGCAAGCAAGGTTGGCTGGTTAAATACATTTTCTCGAAGAGCGGTTGTCTTTAGCTATATGTTAGCAAAGCGCCAATTTGACATATTCTTTTCCATTCTGTGCATGCTTAATAATTAACATGTTCTTCATAAGCATACTGCCATCCTGGAGATGTATGAACCTAGCTTATGTCCACACTTTACATGAGACTCATGTAACCAATGGAAAATGCACAGCTATGAAATGAATTAAATTTTTTTTATTGCGTATCCAAGCACCTTGGTCCAGTAAGCATAAATATTTATTTTCAACAGCTATTACATGGTGTGAATATCTGATCTCCATACAATGTGCAGTGGAGGTTGGGTGTTCAAATTTCCAGGCAACTGTCAGTCTGGCAGGATGTCTCAATGGTAGACTGATGTCCACTATCTGTATTTTGTATATAAGGCATTCTAGCAGACATGTGCATGTAAAATCCTTCTGATAATCTAGCAAGTAGATCTACAGGATGGCACAGTGGCACAGTGGTCAGCATTGTTACTTCATAGCACCAGGGATCCGGACTCAATTCCCAGTTTGGATCATTGTCTGCGAGGAGTTTGCACATTCTCCCCGTGTCTGTGTGACTTTCCCTCAGGTGCTCCGGTTTCCCCCCACAATCCAAAGATATGCAGGTTAGGTGGATTGGCCATGCTAAATTCTCCTTCAGTGTATCCGAACCCTTGCTAGATTGTGATGACTCAGAGATTTTCACAGTAACTTAATTACAGTGTTAATGTAAGCCTTCTTGTGATCGTAATAAATAAAATCTAACTTCAGTTCTTTAAAACTAAAGGACACACGAGTACATAAGTATGTTGTTCAATAGTGAAGTGATAATGGAGTAATCCAAAAATTGCCTTCTACTTTCTACAGCAAACCACTCACCTGATGAAGGGACAGCACTCCGGATGCTCATGCTACCAAATAAACCTGTTGGACTATAACCTGGTGTTGTGAGACGTCTTACTGTGTCCACCTCAGTCCAATGCCAGCAGCTCCACATCACAGCATATCATAGAGCAGTTTTTTTTTAAATGAAGTACTTTTGGACAAGTCAGAAACATTGTTGAACCCTGAATTCTAACCTCAGTTCAGTATCAGCATCCAATTACGGCAGAAATTGTACTATCTCTTTGATTTGATTTATTATTGTCACATGTATTGGTACACAATGAAAAATATTGTTTCTTGCACTCTGTGCAGACAGAGTATACAGTTCACAGAACACAAAGAGAGAAGGAAAAGATATGTTGTAGAATATAGTGTTGCAAACATTGATAGGGTGAGGAGAAAAATCAGCTTAGTATCTGATAAGATCATTCAAAAGTCTGATGCAGGGGGGAAGAAACTGTTCTTGAGTGGGTTGGTATGTGTCCTCAGATTTATGTATCTCTTTCATGACAAAAAAAGAATATGTCCAGGGTGCATGGAATCTTTAATTATACCAGCTGCTTTCCCAAGGCATTGGGAAGTGTAGATGGAGTCAATGGACTGGATTTGAGTGATGGACTGGGCTACATTCACAACTCTTTGTAATTTCTTGCGGTCTTGGATAGAGAACATCCGTAGTAAGCTGCGATACAACCAGATAGGATGTTTTCCATAATGCATCTGTAAAAATTAGTGACAGTCGTGGCAGACATGCCAAATTTCCTTAAGCCATAAAAAAGATATTTGTTCTAGATTCTTGTCTTCCAGAAAAGAGAATGGAAAAATGAATCCCACTTTTCTGGGCTGGATTGTTTTTTTAAAGAATAACTGGTTTTACACTGTCCGAATAACATATAAGTCAGAATGAAAAAATGCAACCTTGTAAATTAATCAAAACTTTCCAGTGTCGGTATAAACAATGAATGAAACATTTTTTTTACAGATATCTTCCAGACTCAACAACTCAATCACAACATTATGTTTGTTTTCAGCCAATACTAACATGACCTCAAATTAGCTTCGACCAATAATTCTAAGTACTTTTTGGCAAAAGCACATAAATCAATTTACAAGAAACCCTACCTGCAATTTTACCAGCACAGTAAAAGTTGCTAAGTTTTAAAATTTAGTGAAGTCTTTACATATTTTATATACTTTGTCTCCAGCACATGGATTATATTAGCAGGGTTGTGAACAGTACTGTTACTTCAGTTATGGTGCTCAATAATAATATCGAAAGAAGAAAGCACAACTTCTCTTAGAAAATTTAATATTAAGAAATATTGTTGTTAAACTGATTGGAAACTTGCTGCTGGGAACTGCTTAAACAAACAATTGTACAGTTTTAATCATAATGTAAATAGCCCTTGACTTGAGTTACAATAAACGGCACCAATGATGCTTATAAATTAACACTCCATTGCAACACATTTGTCTGTGCGCATTGACATTCTGCACAACCCATCTACATGACTTGACAGATCAACTTTATTAGGATGGCAAAGAGTGTTTATTCTGTTAATGTTTTTGACACAAATGTCATGAGTTTAATGCATTAATGCATTGTATTTAATATGTGCTTGGACTCACAGGCGTTCAGGGTTAAACAGGCAACTGGTAGTTTCATTATATCATACACATTAACCAAGGATCTTATGCTAAGGCATGCAGGCATCAACAGTCACCTCAGCGACTTGACAGGGCAAAGAATTGTGTGCATTGAACATCGCTAAGTATTGGGTAAGTGATTTCCAGCCTTGGATCAGGAACCAATCCCACATTTATACTATTATTCTCATGGGAAAATTGGTTCCAATTGCAATGTTGCAACTATATTGGACCTTGGTGAGACCACATTTGGAACATTGTGTGCAGTTCTAGCCACCTCACTATAAGCATGTGGAAGTGTTGGAGAGAGTGTACAGAAGATTTACCGGGATGCTGCCTGGTTTGCAAGGTATGTCTTATGAGGATAGATTGTGGAAGCTGGGGCTTTTCTCCTTAGAATAGAGAAGGATAAGAGGCAACTTAATAGACGTTTATAAGATGATGAGGGGGATAGATAGAGTGGACGTGCAGAGACTATTTCCTCAGGTGGATGTAGCTGTTACTAGGTGTCGTAACTATAAGGTTCATGGTGGGAGATATAGAAGGGGTGTTCGAGGTAGATTTTTCACTCAGACAGTGGTTGGGGTGTGGAATGCACTGCTTGCTGTGATAGTGAAGTTGGGCACTTTAGAACTTTCAAGCAGTTATTGGATAGGCACAAGGAATGGCACACCAGAATGATAGAGAGTGGGATATCTTGATTTTGGGTTTGAACATAGCTTGGCACAATATCGAGGGTTGAAGGGCCTGTACTGTACTGAACTGTTCTATGTTCTATGTTCTAATGTTTTTACCAATGACATGGTTTTCATGAATCAATTGTGTCATAGGTCCCAGGACTGATCTGCTTAGATATTATATAAATTTGAGTGAGAATTTTGCACATTTAGTCTGTACAACCTGACTTCTCTTTTCAGAACGTTTTAACACTGTCATTTTCCTCCCCTGGCCCTGCTCACTGAGTTCCTACATCCACATTTATAATGGATTTTGCCTATGTAAACTTAACACCCTGCTCATCTAATCTGACAACCAGGTTCCCACAAATCGATCATTCAATCCCAGCCAGCGTTTCTATTGCCAAACCCCAGACTCTCTTCATGGTAAGAGATCAACTAATTCTCCATGTTGCCAAATCCCCACAGGGCAACTAGGAATGCTATCAAATCCTAGGACCCAAATTCCACCCCTGCCAAGTTCCTGTCCCCATGTTACCAAAACCAAGGACGACCCCAAAACAATCTCCACAGCACTGCTGCGAGAATTGTCACATATTCTCTGCATTAAAAATGATAAAGGATAAAAAAAATATCAGCACTGTGTTTCAAAATTGGCAATCTCTGGAACTTAGGCTGTGCCATATTTCAGGTCTTATTGGATTTCAAGTTGGCCAGTTCAGACCATGGGCAGTTCATAAAAACATAACAGAAAATAGAGGCATGAGTCAGCCATTTTGTCATAGAGTCATGGCAGTTTGCAACATGGAAACAGACCATTCGACCCAAATTGTCCAATCGTTTTTTTACATTCCTAAGCTAGTCCCAATTGCCCCATTTGGCCCACATCTCTCTATACCCATCTTACCCATGTAACTGTCTAAACACTTTTTAAAAGACAAAATTGTACCAACCTCTACTACTGCCTCTAGCAGTTTGTTCCAGACACTCATTGTTCTCTGTATGAAAAAATTGCTCCTCTGGACCTTTTTGTATCTCTCCTCTCTCACCTTAAATCTATGACCTCTAGAATCCCATATCTTTGGGAAAAAATATTGACTATCTAGCTAAGCTACGCCCCTCATTATTTTATCGACCTCTATAAAATCATCCTTCAGCCTCCTACTCTCCAGAGAAAAACGTCCCAGTCTATCCAGCCTCTCGTTATGACTCAAACCATCATGTCCTGGTAACATCCTAGCAAATCTTTTCTGCATTCTTTTTAGGTCCTTCTAGCTTGCTCCACCATTCAAATTCAATACCATGATTCCACCTTCCCCCCTATTCTTTGATCCCTTTAGTCCAAGAGCTATATCCAATCCCTTCATGAAATCGCACAATGATTTGACTTCAACTGTTTACTGTGGTAGCAATTTCAACACATGGATGAAGAAATTTCTTCTCACCTCAGACTTAAAAGATCTTCTTCTCCTTTTCCTTGTTCATTCTGCAGTAAGCATACTTCAGTTGCAAGCAATAGAACAATTAGCTTCATAAAACAAATGAAAGAAAAATGTTTAATAAAGAAATTTCTTTACACTAACACTCAGGCTACAAAAGTTCGCCACAATTCCCATCTATTCCTATTTATACCAGGTCAGCTGGCCGCTACATCATTTTGCCATTCGTGACAATGTCTACCAGGTCAGCTGGTCAGTTGACCCATACAGCATGTTATTATTGTTTACATTACAACAAATCCCAATGTTATCACTGGTTATATTATAACAATCCTCAGATTGTGACCCTTAGTTCTGATCTCCCTCACCGTAGCAAGAATTCTTTCTGAATCTACCCTGTCTAATCCTATTAGAATTTTATAAGTTTCTATGAAATCCCCTCTCACTCTTCTGAACTTCAATGAATATAATCCTTACTGATTTACTCGTATGGCAGTCTTGCCATCCCAGAAATGAACCTGGTAAAGCTTTGCTATACTGCCTTTGTAGCAGTTAAGGACACCAAAATTGCACACAATACTCCAATTGTAGACTCACCAATGCGAAGTATAACATTCCTATTCGTATACTCAAATCCTTTCAGTATGAAGACAAAAATATTGTATGGGATTCTCCCAAAAAATTCTAAGGGCCAAATTTGCTTAAAAACTGGAGTAAACTCCTTTTTTCAGCAGGATTTTCAAAAGGAATCTTCCACACTCGGGCTGGAATTTTACTGACATGCCCGCCCTGATTCCAGGAATGTTAGAGGCTCAGAGAACGCATTCTCCATTAGCCCTAGGATTGTACAAATCTTGGGCAGACATACCAGTAAAATTCCACCCTCTGTGAATCACAGAATGCATTAGCATGATTCCTGCTAAAAATCAATGGGCAGGGTCTATTCCTGCTAGAGAGGCTGGCAGTGTAATGCTGAGTTGGCCACTGAACAGTGGCTTGCACTGCCAATCTCCAGATCACTAGTCAGCCCCGTGGCTCTCATTGTTGACCATGTTACTCCACTCCCCATCACTCCCAGATGTGTCTGGGCCAGCCGTTCTCCCCTCTGCCCTAGCCTACACCAGCAGCATAGCAGGCTGGGAGAATCGCCCCCATCATTTGTCTTCTTAATTGTTCGGGCTAAGCTATGTTGGATGGCGCCAAGGATTACTTGGCCTGTGGGAATAAATCAGCCCGTTAGCAGTGAAGGAGATTACTAGTCTGGTGTCACACTGCACCAATGCAGCATCTAGCCAAATTGTCCCAGGAAGTTCACTTTTTAAATATTATTTTACTCAATTATAATTGATGTATGGTACATTCTAAAAATGGCAGACAAATCCAGGTTTTGGACAGTTGATTTTGTGATGCTGCCTGCCTATATATCTCTCATTTACAGTCTACATTAAAATTTACAAAATGGTAAAATTCAATCCACAAAACACCAGTAAAAATCTTAGAAAATGTGGTGATAAAAATAGATATTGATTTGTTTAAGTTACTATAGGGATGTAGATGTTATCTCCTACATGGAATCAGCACCCTATTGTTTTAAACCCATGAATCCTTTGACTCACCACAAGCAACATTATGAAAGACTTTAGTGCTATCATCATTGCATTCTTACTCTTTCCAGCAACTGTCATTATCAGACTGAGGGCTGTAAATTCAGTTTGATTGACAGCCCTAAGCAGTTAGTAAAGAATTAGATATCTTTGATGTGTGTTTATGAAAAAAATGTCAGTTGTGCAAGGAACTAAGTATTTGAAGGGAGTTAAATGTATGGACAGAGTCTTTAAGAATTTGGAAATCTTTTTTAAGTCTGTAATAAATACTTAGAACTTTATTTCATCTCAGCATGGTTACTTTTGTGGATACTGGGTGAGCTGTATGGAAGATGTAAGGGAAAAGAATGTTGGCATGCAGTCACACTGAGGTGGCATGGGATTATAAGGGGCCATGGTTTAGGGGTGAGTGGAGCTGTCAGGTGCACAAAGTTGTTGTGTTTATACGAGGGGCCAGTGCAGGTGGCGGGAAGGAGTATGGCATGGGCATGCGAAGTAGATGGGAGGGGGTTGAGGGCCTAATATTTAATAACATAATTGGTCCTAAAGAACCAAGATGGGCCTTTGAATTAATCTGCCTCATCATTGGCAACCCCTGTGACTGTCTCCAATCTGCGTCCAAGGGCAGTGGACCTTACTCCAGCCTGCAGCTGCTGTTTCAAAATACCAGTACAAGTGTGATGGACCAAATGGCCTCCTTCTGTTCTATAGATTTTTCTGGTTCTATGATTTGATAGTTGGGTGTCAGTGGAAGTCTCTGCTCTTGAAGTAAGTAACTTAAACACCTGTCTTGAGCTCCTTGTTTGATAAATTTTAGTGCTTTGAATCTTCTACTCATGGGACATGTAAATACAAAATGAATGCAATGTTACAGATGTTGCAACAAATCTGTGAAAAAAATAACCAGTCATAGAACAATCTCCCTTGCACTTAAAGCTCAAAACTTGTACTGTAGCAAATGTGAAGCAACAGAGATGGAATCAAGTTACATTTCCAAAACACATCTTCTAAAATTGGATCCAGATTATTGCTAACAGATTTAAATCTGATCTCCCCAACATGACGCAGAAAGATCAGAGGCTTTTATTACTGGAAGATGCATGCAAACAATTAAGATGCACAGTAAAATAAAGGCTTGGGAAAAGGCAAGATTAAAGAGACAACATCTCATTCTGTTGGCTTAGTGAGTCTGCAATTAAAACCCTTTAAAACATCAAATCTTCATTTGTCTGCAGCATTTGATATATATTTTACAACTAACGCAAGCCAAGATAAATGCGCCAATTAAAAAGTGCTCTTACCCTTTGATATGACGAGACCAGTGGCTTTAAAACTAATGTTTTTTCCACTTCTTGAAAAATTCCAAATTTGTTCTCCTCTCTTGACCCCCCTTCAGGGGAGAGCAGGACATTCTGGACAACAGAATTCTCAGTGGTCACTGTTAACTTCTCTCTCTGCGCGACAGACCGACAGGGGTGCGTTTCCTGCCGATGAGATTCTGTATCACTTTTTTGCCACATGCTTTCTGAATTGGCTGTGTAAATGTTGCTTCCCAGAAAGGGCAGATTTAAACTGTCATTCCAAACCAGGACTTCAACTCGTCAACCAGTGACTATAAGAGCAGAACTAAAGTAAAGTTTATTTATTAGTCATCAATTAGGCTTACGTTAACACCGCAGTGAAGTTACTTGAAATTCCCCTAGTCGTCACACTCAGGCTTCTGTTCGGGTCAATGCACCTTTCTTTCAGATTGTGGAAGGAAACCAGACCACCCAGAGGAAACCCACGCAGACACAGGGAGAATGTGCAAACTCCACACAGACAGTGACCCAAGCTGGGAATCAAACCCGGATCCCTGGCACTGTGAAACAGCAGTGTTAACCACTATGCCACCATGCCGTCCTGCAATGTATTTTGAGCTTTTTTTCAGATTTACCACACTATATTGGGGTTCTTGGATGTTAAGATACATTGAACAATACGTGAATTACGACCCAGATGCCATCAGATGAACAAAAGTGCACTTTCTATCAAATCACATGTGGAAAATAGTTAAGCCATCCAATACCTATTAAAATTAAATAACTTTACAACGGATAGGATTTTCACAGCGCTCGGGACCTGGGTTCGATTCCCAGCTTGGGTCATTGTCTGTGCAGAGTCTGCACGTTCTCCCTGTGTCTGCATTTTCCTCTGAGTGCTCCAGTTTCCTCTCACAGTCTGAAAGACGCGCTGGTTAGATGCATTGGCCATGCTAAATTCTCCCTCAGTGCAACAGAAGAAGTCTTCGGCTACAGACCTCATTATGGCCTTGGTGTAAACACAGAAAAGAGCTGAAATTTAAAGGCAATTTTCACAACAACTTCATTGCAGTGTTAATGTTTGTGACACTGACTACTTGTGACACTGGTAAATAAACTTTAAGACTTTAACATTAATCTTTAGTGTCTTGAACCTTTTGATGGAAACACTACTTAACCTTTAAAATTCTTCTTGGGTTGCGAAAACTTGTTGAATTTTCCCAAGACTTCCTGGTTTTTCTTTCAGATTTCCAACATCTGCAGTATTTTGTTTTAATATCACCTGTTGAATCTGCTCTGCATTTCTCCAAGGCCAAAATTTTCCTCCTAAGAACGGGACATGGTATTCCAGTTTTGGTCTAACTTGGGTTTTGCATAGTTGCATCATAACTTTTATCCCTTTGATGAAAATGTCAACATTAGTGAGTTCCTTCAAATTTGAAAACAATGTCTAATTGACAGTTAGATACAGCAGTGACACACTGGTTAGTACTGCTGTCTCATAGCACCAGGGACATGAGTTCAATTGCTGGCCTAGGTCACTGCCTGTGTAGAATCTGTACATTCTCCTTGTGTCTGCATGGTTTTACCTCCAATTTCCTCCCACAGTACAAAGAACATATATTGACCATGCTAAATTCTCCCTCAATATACCTGAACAGACGCTGAAGCATGACAATAAGGGGATTTTCAGTAACTTAATTGCAGTGTTAATGTAAATCTACTCATGACACTACTAAATAAACTTGAAACTACATAACTAGTCAGAGAAGTTATTTGCACACAAAGAGTTTGCAATGGATATAAACAGGTGGAGTTCTGAACAATTTTGAGCTCCGTAACTAAGGAAGAATCTAATTTTATTCAAGCGGGGGTATTGAAAGTTCACTGAGTTGATTCCTCGATTGAAAGGACAGACTGAGCAGAATGTGCCCAAGAACTCCGGAATGTCAAAGAATGTCACAGTGAAACACATTTGATTGGGTTTCATGACATGGTAGACTGCAAGAGGTTTTTACTTCTCTGGCTGGAGAGTCTTGATAAAACAAATACACCTAACTTCAGGCAGGATAACCAGTCAGCTATTTGAGACTGAGATGAGTAGAAATTTCCTCTCTTAATTTTTTTTTCAATTAATTTGTGGAACATGGGCATAGCTGGCTAGGCCAGCATTTGTTGCCCATCCCTAGTTTCCTTGAGAAAGTGGTGGTGAGCTGCCTTCTTGAAATGCTGCAGTCCATGTGCTGTGGGTTGAATCACAATGCTGTTAGGGAGGGAATTCCAAGATTTGGATTCGGCACTGCAAAGGAACGGTGATATATTTCCAAGTCAGGATGGTGCGTAGCTTGGAAGGGAACTTGCAGATGATGGGGTTCCCATGTATCTGCTGTCGTGTCCTTCTAAATGGAAGTGGTTGTAGGTTTGGAAGGTGCTGCCTAAGGATCTTTGGTGAATTTCTGCATCGCATCTTGTAGATAATGCACACTGCTGCTACTTAGTATTGGTGCCGGAGGGATATTTGTGGATGTGGTGCCAATCAAGCTGGCTGCTTTGTCCAGAATGGTGTTTTTGGAGCTGCACCCATCCAAGCAAGTGGAGAATATTCTACCAAATTTCTGACTTACAGATGGTGGATGAGTGAAGTTGCGTTTCTGGTCAATGGTAACCCAGGGATGTTGACAGTGGGGGATTCAATGATGATAACAACATTGAAAGTCACGAGGTTTGTAAATCTTTGAAATTCTCTACCCCAACAGCTGTAGGTGCTCCATTATTGATTATATTCAGCACTGAGGTGAAACAGGGTTGAATTCTAAAGCAATCACAAGATTGGAAAATAGAATGGGAAAGTAAGGTTTAGATCAAGGGCCAGCCATGAACTTACTGAAAGGCAGGTTGTCTGGAGGGATCATATAAGGCCCACTTAGGCTCCAATTTCTAGCATACTGCAAAAATAAAATGGTGGGAATTGATGACTCCAGCCAGTTTCACATAATCCACATCTTCATGCACATAGAGTACAAAATTCTTGAAATTTTTTTTGAATAAAAAGCTGGAATTGTTAAGTATAATGCCAAAAGGTGCAGGATGTCAGAATTTTAACTAAAAATCATTGCATCAAAAAGATCAGTTCAAACCTCTCAACAGAATGATCATGATAACAAACCAATGACAACATTATACCACAAGTACAAATAGCACCAAAGTATTATTAATCAATCATAGAACCATAGAATCACTACACTGAAGAAAGAAGCCAATTACCCCATCAAGCCTGCACTCAGGCTTACCCCATGTGAGTTAAATCCATGTATTTACCCCACAAATCCCCCTAACCTTCACATCTTGGGAAACTAAGAGGCAATTTAGAATGACCAATCCATCTAACCTACACATCTTTGGACTGTGGGAGAAAACCAGAACACCTGGAGGAAATCCACACACCCAGGTCCCTAGTGCTGAGAGGGAACAGTGCTAATCATTATGCCACCATGCCGCCCAAGAAGCTAACCCCCAGCTCACTCCTCAAGGCAGAGAAAGGAAATTCACAACTTTCACCAACTAGGCAAAAATATTATTGGTACAAGTATTTATGAGGGGGTAGGAAAGAGGAAGGGGTGAGTGGATGGGGCAGGATGGGTGGAGAGGTTGCTGAAAACACCTACAGTGCTGAGAAAGGCCAACGAAGTGAAGATCTTGTCAGAACCTCCTTAACATCTTCTAGCTCCACCTCCCATCCAACAGCCAGCTGAACAGTCAGTTCACCAAAAGACAGACAAGAGTCTTAGCAGCAGGAAGTAGCAGCCAGAACTCTCAGAGGGCTGGTCATTGGCAATCAGGAAGAAGGAAGTTGGGAAAGGATAGGTCAAAGCAGGAGATGGGGAATGAGGGAATGACTGGAGATAGAGGGAATGGAAATGGATACAGACGATTGGTGCTAGGGGAAGGATGGCTGCAATTAAGGTTGGGAAAGGGCAAAAATGTTCTTGAAGACCTGATGACCCAAAATGCAAAACCCTTTCCAATATGTCAGAGTAAATTGTGCCCGTTATAATGGAGTTCGTTGGACCCACTTCACAACTGGCAATTTCAATATGCCCAATTTTGCACCAAGCTCCCATTTCTGTGCTCTGCTCATTTGGTGAAATGTCATAGAGGAAATGGAGCTCTCTCACCTGGCAATGGAATTGCTGCAGAGCTCCCTGTGTTGGACCTATATGGGAGGACCCACCAAATTAAGAGTGAATCAGGCACTTAACTGGACAGGACTTCCCAGGACCAAGGACCCAGGGAACAGAAATCCCACCTGCTGACTGGAAGCTCTTCAGCTTAGCAGCATCACCCAGGAACGAATGGTTAGGTAGGTGTTATACAGTGAGGATTGGGGGGGGGGGCATTGGCTCAAGGGCAGTCTCAGTGGCTGTCAGTGTCCTTGCCTTCCTTAAATCAGACACTGAGTATCTTTGGCCAGAAAACTCTATCCTGGGTGTCACTGTGGCACAGTGGTTAGCTCTTCTACCTCAGCGCCAGGGACCCTAGTTTAATGCTGGCCTTGGGTCACTGTCTGTGTGAAGCTTATATGTTCTTCCCTGTCTGTGTGAGTTTCCTCCGGGTACTCCAGTTTCCTCCCACACTCCAAAGATGTGCGGGTTAGGATGATTCGCTATGCTAAATTGCCCCTTAGTATCTGGACAACCCCCAGTGTAAAAGATGAGGCTGTAGGGATAGAGTGGGACTGTTGTCAATGCAAACTTGATGGGCCAGATGGTCTCCTTCTGCACCATAGGGATTGCATGATTCTGTGGAAGAAAACAAGCTTTATGCTTTTACGTTACGGGGTTCCAACATGGCGAGACCCCTGCCTTTTAGTTGCGTGAATACCAGCACTGGTAGGTTCAGGCTCTCACATGGGCAACAGAATTATTCAGGGCACAGGAATAAATATGGAAGGGGTCTCACCACACCATTCTGCCTGAATATATGTCCCTCAAACCTGCCATAGGAGGGCATTCAAATCCATGGGGAGGACATTCGATGCCAAATGAAAAGTATCATTAAATAAAAAAATCTCTATTTGCTGACGCCGTAGTCAGCATTACTGCTCTGGGCTATCAAATAGTGAGAATTCAATCAGTCACATCCAGTTCATTGTCTGGTGTTAATTTCAGCAGTGATTCAATTGATAAGTCAATTGAACCAAAATGAAAGGTTTGCGATAAAGGCTTCAAATGACCGTTATCTGTATTTTGCTCAAACCTCATCAGCATCTAGTCAGGGGTGGCACGGTGGCACAGGGACAGCATGGAAGCACATGGTTAGCACTGCTTCCTCACACCGCCAGGGACCAGGATTCGATTCCTGGCTTAATTCACTGTCTGTGTGGAGTTTGCATATTCTCCCCATATCTACGTGTGTTTCCTCCGGGTGGTCCGGTTTCCTCTCGCAGTCTGAAAGACTTGCTGGTTAGGTACATTGGCCACGCTAAATTCTTCTTCAGTGTACCTGGTTGCCACACTACCAGAAGGATGTGGAGACTTTGGAGAGAATACAGAGAAGATTTACAAAGACGTTGCCTCCTATGGAGGACATTAGCTATGAGAAGAGGTTGGAGAAATTTGGTTTGTTCTCACTGGAGTGACGGAGGTTGAGGGGAGACCTGACAGAAGTCTACAAGATCATGAGAGACATGGACAGAGTGGATAATCAGAAGCTTTTTCCCAAGGTGGAAGAGTCAATTATTGGGGGGAGTAGGTTTAAGGTGCGAGGGGCAATTTTAAAGGAGATGTACAGACAAATCTTTTTACACAGAGAGTGGTGGGTGCCTGGAACTCATTGCCAGGCAAGGTAATGGAAATGGATACGATAGTGACTTTTAAAGAGTGTCTTGACAAGTGCATGAATGAGATGAGAATAGAGGGATATGGTTCCCAGAAGCATAGGGGGTTTAGTTCAGTTGGGCAGCATGGTCGGTGCAGGCTTGGAGGGCCGAAGGGCCTGTCCCTGTGCTGTAATTCCCTTTGTTCATTGTTCTTTGTTCCCGAACAGACGCCAGAGGGTGACGACGAGAGGATTTTCACAGTAACTCCATTGCAGTGTGAATGTAAACCTACTTGTGAAACTAATAAAAATCTTAAACTTCAATGGATATTTCTCTCATCACAACAATGTGTCTCTTTCGTTTTATCGCTTTTTATTTGTAATTCCAATCTTCAACCAGATCCCAGAGTGTCTTTCTCCCTCCAAGGAGTCTCCCTTCTTAAGAAAGTTCATCTTGTCCTATATTTCAATTTTATTACACTTGCCTCTATACCACAGAATTCGCCAAAATCAACCTCGCAGTTTTTAGCATAAAACAAGCCAAAAATATTTGCATTATTAATTGTGCATCACAGACATTTGCAATATAAGTAACTGTGTTTTACTAATAGTCTTCTAGTCCAAAAGCAGTAAATAATTTCTATATTTTCTCTCTCACTTTGCTTATGGTATTCTCGCAGGCTTTTTTAATGGCTTCTCAGATTTCCATGTAATCGTAGACAGAAAGAAACAAGCTCTTTGAGGAAGAAGGAAAATATTTAGACTGGAAAGAGTAAAGGAAAAGAAAGTGCAGAAACCTTAGATAATAAATTAATTCATTATATATGAATGATTTGGAAGAGAGAGGTGAATGTATTATCTCCAAATTTGCAGATGATACAAACTTGGGTGGGAGGATGAGCTGTGAGGATGATACAGAGATGCTTCAACATGATTTGAAAAAGCATCTGCATGGCAGATGCACTATAATGTGGATAAATGTGAAATTATCCATTTTGGTAGCAATAATAGGAAGACAGACTATTACTTGAATGGGTATAAATTGAGAACTTTGGATACTCAACAAGACCATGGAGACCTTGTACATCAGTCGCTGAAAATAAGCATGCAGGTACAGCAGGCAGTAAAGAAGGCAAATGGTATGTTGGAGAGGATTTGAATCTAGGGATAGGGATGTTTTGCTGCAATTGTATAGAGCGTTGGTGAGGCAGCATCTTAAGTATTGTGCACAGTTTTGGTGTCCTTATCTGAGGAAGGATGTCCTTGCTATAGGCGAATGCAGTGAAGATTTACCAGGCTGATTCCTGGGATAGCATGTCTGACATATGAGGAGAAATTAAATCGGTTAGGATTATATTCATTGGATTTTAGAAAAGTGAGAGGGGATCTCATAGAAACCTATGATGGTAGGCAGGGTAGATTCGGAAAGAATGTTCCCAAAAATAGGGTGTCCAGAACTAGGGGTCATAATTTGAGATAAGGGATAAATCTTTTAGAACTGAGGTGAGGAGAAATTTCTTCACCCAGAGGATGATGAATGTGTGGAATTCACTCCCACAGAATGTAGTTGAGGCCCAAACATTGTTTTATTTCAAGAAGAAATTAGATGTAACTCTTGAAGCTAAAGGGATCAAGGAATATGGGCAAAAGTGGGGATCAGGATATTGAATTCAATGATCAGCCATGATCAAAATGAATGGCGGAGCAGGCTGAAAGGGTCGAATGGCCTATCCTGCTTCTAGTTTCTATGTTTCTATAATATCCCCGATTCAAGCCTTCATTCCTGGCAATTTGTGTCTCTTTGGAAGACAAAACAGTCATGGACAGAACTGAGAGAAATGTCCAGCAGTGGCTGCCAGATGGAATCTTGAGAATTATTAACTGACCCATAACTTCTGATCTCAGGAACGTTATACCCAAAGGTACCGCAAGGATGCGCTGGGGAATATATTCAGATCTCCCCAGATAAGGATTGCATGGTATTTGCCTGGGAAATACAACTATCTGATGGACAATTGCATTGTGCTGGGAGGGTTTCGGTTACAAAATATTGTTTCTTAAAGTCTTTGTTGTCTTCAGTAGGTTAACAAGTCTCTATAAACTTGGTTGTAACTATGTACATATAAACAGTGGAGGTTTTAGGCAAGGAGCAATCTCCACATCTTGTTCTTAGCAAATTGCTGCTCCACACTGATCCTTGAGAATGGGTCATATGTCTTCTTACATCACTGTGTCAGCGATACTGAGTACAGTCCCACATTAACCCTGTATATGGCAGATCCTTACGTTACACTAGGGTGGCATAGTGGCCCAGTCGTTAGCATTGCTGTCTCATAGCACCAGGGACCCAGATACAATTCTGACTGTGTGGAGTTTGCCCATTCCCCCCATTTCTATATAGGTTTCCTTTTGGGTGGTCCAGTTTCCTCCCACACTCCAAAAGTGTGTAGGTTAGATAAATTAGCCATAGCAAAATACAAGGGGCTACGGGGATAGGGCAGGGAAGAGGGCCCGAATGGGATGCTCTTTCAGAGTTGGTGCAGTCTTGATGGACTGATGGGCTGACTGGCCACTTTCTGCCAGTGCAGGTATTCCCTGCACTGTAAATCATCTGATGCTCATTTAAATTTTGGGCATTGGATGGTTCCCATTGTCTTTCAGGAGTTGTTACCCAAGAAAAGTTAGATCAATTAAAACAACTTCTAACTCCCAGATAACTATAGTACTAAGACCCCCTGCCTCCCCCCCTCCCAACTCTGACTCCCTATGTGAGCCCTAGACTGTCACACGCCATGTCTATCCAACACTCCCATAACTACCCTCCATCCTCACATAGGATCCTCCTCACTATCCCCCCTTTACATCCCATCCAATGACCTGACTACCTTCTCACACCCCTCCAAAATCTCTCCTGATTACTGACTGATTTTCTGACTACTCTCCCACTTCCCCCATAGGAAAGCCTAGCTAGACCTCCACTGCAACCACACCCCAATTCCCGCCTGACCACCCTTCTGAACAATCTTCTGACTATCCCATTACATTCTCCCATTAACCTCCTGAACACTCAACTAACTTCCCGAATCAGCCAGCTCTACTGATCACCATTGGAACCCCCTACCAACTTCAAATTACCCTCTCACTGCCCCTCCATCCCAGCTCCCCCCTCCAGGGACTATCCAAAGCCATCTCTGAACATCCAATCCCTCCCCTTGCTGACCATCTGATTCACCCTCACTGAATCATCACCTCCCCTTCCAAAGGACCACTCAACATCCCCTCGCCTCCTCCTACCACTTACCTTACATGCTCAGCTTCTCCCTGGCTTCTCAAAACAACCAGGGCATTTGAAGTTACCCACAACAATGGCATACCTGGTGCCATAAAAAAGAGGGATCGTTTTCCTTCCCCTCAACTCTCCTGCACTTGACTAAGAGGATTCCAGCACTGCACTTTCCTCACCCAACCCGTGTTGGGAGTCGGCCAAGAAAGATGCAGCTTCCTTTCAGGGTAAGTAAATAGGAATAGGGTGGCAATAGGACTGGGATAGGCATTCCATTGAAATCCTCGCCCATCGCGTTTGTTGTAACTTCACAACTACTGTCAGATCCTCCCTTCTGTTTACAGACACCTGTTTGTGTGTGGCAAAATGGAAATTAATAATAACATCCCTTTAAAGCACAGAAACTTGGACAGTTGCACAACAGAACTTATAATCTTTGAAATGGCACAGTATATCATAATGAGAAAGAAGCCATTTGAAAGGTGACCTTAACCTGATCCCTCTCAAAATGGCCAAAATCGGCAATCGTACAATTCCCCACTGCAGATGTAGATTGTATCCAGCATTTCAATGGATTTTATTTTCAAATTCCTTCACCAATTAGATAACAATTTCAACTTTACATCTTTTGAAAGATAGCTTTGTTACTCATTATGTGGAGTAGTTGTTTGGGGAGTTTTTAGTTATTTGATTTATTTAGCAGTGACATAGAACTGCAGCAAACATGTTGTACATTCTGTAAACCAGAGAAGCCATTAATGGAATATTGCTAAGTAATATATATTTAAATGGTCAGAATTCTATGATTAATGAATTATTATTTTCATTAAAGTATCTCGTTAAGTACTCTGGTCTTCAATGATACTAATACCAAAAAATGAAACATAGTTTGAATTTTTGTGAACAGAATGCCTGTACTCTTTAATTCCGACATTGTGCTACAGAATTAAAGACTCGAGCAATCTGCATTAAAGCCAAGTTATAGAATGGACAGTTGTACTGACAGTAAAATTGGTAAGGTTTATTTAACCAATATCTGGCAGATGGTGAAGCTGGCAAACAAGCATATTATCTTTCAGCAAATATGAAATCCAGATAGTACAAATGGCAGATCAACCACCGCATTATTTTATTTTACAAGTCAGGAGTGTAATGAAATACAGTCCACTTGCCTGGATGCGTACAGCTCCAACAACACTCAAGAAGCTTGAAATCATTCAGGTCAAAGCAGATACTGAGTACAGTCCCACATAAACCCTGTATGTGGCAGATTGGCTCCGCTTCCACAAACCTCCACTCCTTTTACCATCAACAGAGTATCAGCCATATGTACCATGTGCAAGATGCACTGCAAGAATTCATGAATGTTGCTTAAAAAACAGCATCTTCTAAATCCATGACCATATCCATCTAGAAGGACAAGGGCAGCAGATACATCAGGTATCACCATCTGGAATTACCCCTCCAGGCCACACACCATCGTGACTTGGAAATATATCACCATTCCTTCACTGTCACCGGGTCAAAATCCCAGAACTCCCTCCCGAACAGCACTATGGGTGTACCTATACCACATGGACTATAGTAAATATAGCAGACTAAATTTATAGGCCTCAAGTGAGTTATGAGGAGAGCTCACTGTGTCCATTTATTATGTACCTAGGGCACTATTGGTTGACTGTGTGAATTGCTGCAAAATTATATTAAGCTTTGCCTAGTTCAAAAATACAGCTCACCATCTCCTTCTCAAAGGCAATTAGGAATGTGCAATGTTGGTCTAGGTATCAATGCCTACATTCTGTAAATTAATATTTTAAAAAACCTGTGGTGATATTAGTCCTACCAATTTTCTGATTGAAATGAACCTAATCTTCATCACAATTTGTGTTGGTATTTAAGAATGTGCATATCCAGAATTTCCATTCTGCTCCCTCGCCAATGATTCCATTCCTCTCCCTGCCAACTGACTGAGACCAAACCAGTCTGTTCGCAACCTTGCCACCATAGATGCCTTCAAGTTGAACTTCCAACATACTATTATTAAGACTGCATATTTCCAAGTCTGTAACATTGCCAGTCTCCGCTCTTGCCTCAACTCATCTACTGTTAAAATCTTCATCCATATCTTTGTGACTTCATTATTCCAATGCATGTTTGACCAGACTTCCATATTCTACCTTGAGTAAACCTGAGGTCATCCAAAATACTACTGTTCTGTCTTACTTCATACTAAGAAGTCTCACAATATCAGGTTAAAGTCCAACAGGCTTATTTGGAATCACAAGCTTTCGGCGCAGTGCTCCTTTGTCATTTGAGTAGAGGGGCAGACATAGGCAGACACATTTGCAAGATAATGCACTCCAAAGGCTCATGATTCCAAATAAACCTCTTGGACTTTAATGTGTTGTTGTGAAGCTCCTTGCTGTGCCCACCCCAGTCCAACAATGGCATCCCCACATCATAACTTCATACTAATTCACATTCATCCAATATCTCATGATCACTGAACCATGTTGGCTTTCAGTGAAGTAATGCCTCAATTTTAAAATTCTCATCCACATTTTTAAATTCCTTTAGGGCCTCACTGCTCCTTATCTCTGATAATCGTCCACAGCCTTCCCTCTACGTTCCTCTAATTATAGCCTCTTTGGCATTCCAATTTTAATAAGTCCATCATTTGCAGCATTGCCTTTGGCTGCTGAGACCCTAAGCTCTGGAATTCCCTCTCTAAACATCTCTTTCTCTCTTCCCTTTCATAAGCACATCTTAAAACCTACAAGTGGGATTTTCCAACCCTCCTGCAGTAGGTTTCCCAGCAGCAGAGGCAGCTCGCCATTGGCCACCAGTGAGATCTTCCAGTCCCACTGATGACTTTGGCATTTTGAGTGATTCCTGCCGCCAGGGTTGGGGAGACGGGGGGAAAGGGGGGTCACTTTTGGTAAAACCGGGAAATCCCGCCAGTGGGAAGGACTGAAAAATCCTACCTGATATCTTTGACCAAGCTTTTGGCTATCAGCCCTAGCACCTCATCATGTGAAGCAGTGTCAAATTTTACTTGATAATTCTCCTGTGCAGCATCATGGGACATTTAGCTATCGCAATGGTACCAAGTAAATAAATTTGGTGTTATAGCTGTTTCTGCCACGTGTAAGATTGGTTAAGCAGTTTGAAAAAACATAAATGATGTGGGCGTAAATGAGTTATGCTTCATTTACGATATTCCTCAGTGCCCCTTTAAAGTATGCCCATTGAACTCTGTGCCAGAGCCATTCCCTCACCACAAAACTGACATGCTCATCCCATCAAAGCACAAGTATCTTCCAATTGTGTTTGTCTCGTGGTGGTGGTGTGGAACAACAAAGAACAAAACAGCACGGGAAACAGGCCCCTTGGCCCAACAAGCCCACGCCGCCACCCCGATGTTCCCACCTCTACCCGCAATCCCTGTCCATGTTTATAGATCTATGGATTAAAAACCAAATTTGAACTCAGAAATGAAGTTAGGGAGTTCATTTCAAAGCACCTAGGTTATCACATAAAGCCAGTGCCAATAAAATAACTAGCAGACAACTGAAATCTTAGAGTTACATTGCTGCTACAGGTTCATACATCCTGAAAAGTCTGAAGGATGGTTAATTCCTTAACTGTTCCACTATTTTTATCCTAATGCTGGAGGAAAAGAAGGGAGAGTAGAGAAATTTCCAGAAAGTTGAGGCCCAAAGTTTTAAGCGTGACAGGAAAATATTCCCTCCCCCATCCCTCTCTCAGGACACTCTCCCTAACAGCATTGTGGGTTAACCCATGGAACATGGACTGCAGTGATTCAAGAAGGCAGCTCAGCACCATCTTCTCAAGGGCAATCAGGGATGGGCAATAAATGCTGGCCAGCCAGTGATGCCCATGTCCCACAAGTAAATAAAAAAAGAAATCCTGCAGACTAAATTTACAGGCCTCGAATGAGTTATGAGGAGAGCTCACTGTGCCCATTTATTATGTACCTAGGGCACTATTGGTCGACTGTGTGAATTGCTGCAAAATGATATTAAGCTTTGCCTTGTGTTTCAAGACCTTTGTAGATGCCCTGAGACAGATTGATGGCAGTGCCCAGCACTAATTGCATTCCATTAACCATTACAGACATGCTAAACTGTGTCTCAAAGTTGATGGCCCCTTCAGGCACAGGTCTAGATGTAGCAGAGAGAAAGCAAGACCATCTAACCACAGCGACATCAGAACTGGCTAACTCAGATGCTGCGCCACCACAATTCATACCATGTGGGAACTGATGGCCACAGAGAGCTTAGCAAACTAACTGTAAAATCCCACAGCCAGCCAAGCACACAGATCCTCCAAAATAGGAATCACTGAATGGTAATACTTGGTTAGGTGTCACAAGATGCACAGACAATACACAACTCCGAAAGGAAAGCAGTTTGCAACTTCTGCGTCAATTACCAGTTTGGAATATGCCTCCCACACTAGCAGTGAGCCTTCACATGTATATTTGGATTTAAATACTTATTAAAAGGGAAATAGATACATATATTCAGATTTTTGCAGAATTGAACTCATCCTGGAGAGGTGGCAGGCACAACCTGGAAGTGAAGTCTCACCCGCATTTCTGGAAAATCCTGTTTTTGCTTGTGGGGGAAGAGGATGGGCATAAATCACACAGGCAGGAAATTCAAACTCAGATGGGAGATTTAAAATTTGTGCAGAGTTCAAACAGATCCCAATTTTACTGTTCCAGGTAGCAGGTAGTGTGGGAGTCTCAATTCTAAGTTCTGTGGAAGGCCAGTTAGGCTATGATCTTAAGTTATTCAAATCTCCAATCCTTTAAATATGAACAAAACTATGCTGCAGCTGTCAGTGGCAGAAAAGGAAACACTCTTTTGGGTTGCATTGATTGATAGGCCACCTGGTATAGCTTAGAAAATAACCATTAGCCATCTATTCCTATAGTTTCAATATACATCACTGTTGATATTTCCCAAGAGTTTTATTACACCTGGATCCATTACGAACTCTTGGCTGAGTTTCAAAAGCTGTAAAATCCATCTTATTTCAACAGGGGAGTTGGGTTCACATTTTGATTGACAGTTTTAATGGCTATGAATGGCTTGGCTATTTTTGATGTGGTGACTTAATGGAGTTTTGTTTGTTTTCATATCAGATTGAGTAACTGGGGGCTTTAAAGACATTTGAATGAGTCCAACTGCCCTGTATGTATCTAAGCCAAGGTCTCAGAAAAATGAGGCGAACTTTCTAATCAGCCCACCTCTTCCCTTATTCACCTCTACGGCTGCCTCTGAACTGCATCCAGAGGTAACAGACCCCCATCTACATCACATTTCATTACTGTAGCTTCTGGTGTCCTTGGTGAACATCTGGCCCAGAATGTACAAACTGTAGCATTACTGCAGACTATTTCCTCCAAATATCAATTTGGCATAATTTGAATATGTTGCTATAACTTCCAATCTTGTTGCTTTATTACACATAATCAACACATCAAAGGAGAAATGAGTTGTTAGATTTGGCACCAGAGAGGATCGTATGGCATTGGTTTCCAAAGATAGGGAATTTTATCTCATTAAAACATAGACAGAAGCACCATTAAGAGATGGCTTCACAAAAAGCAGAACTTGGTGCTCCTCAGCACACTTTCAGGATGGAGACTGACTGATGAAAGAGTTAAGTGATTGGTAAAAGTTATTCAGCCCCATGTGTGTGCTGCAGACTTGAACACCCTCGAAAACAAGAAATAGAATATTTACACAAAGGTCACTTTATAGTCAATAATTTTTCATGGAAGACATGAAATAGTGGCATGGCTTACAGTGTGGCAGCTGGCAAAACTTTTTATTGTGTGGCTGTGAGTAATATTGCAGGAGCTGATGTAGTGTTGGAAAAATGAACAATGACTTTAATTTTATTCTTCGTCAGTGCGCCGGCATAATCTCACCGTCGGTCACGCTGACATTACACATACTCCTGGATTTATATCATTGCTCAGAGCCATAACTACATAATATGTACATTTCATTAGAATGTGGCTTTCGCTGTGGCTGCCATTGTTTGCTGGACCTGGATAGAAAGTGTGAGGTTATCATAACTGGGGGATGAAACATTTCCACCTTGAGCAGCTTGTGTCAGTTGCCAGCATTACAGCAGCAGCAATAGCATAGGCTTTTGCAAAGTATGAAGCCTTGTACACTTCTATCAGAGCCTGAACAGAGGCAAGATGTATCTTCACTGTAAAATTTACATTTCCCAAGCCAGCTATCCTCAAGTTTTCAAAGTGAGATTAAAATTAAATATGTACTCTGTCCAATACATGCTGTGAAATGCACACATAAGGGATAGAATTCATTTTACCCAAAACATGTTGGACAACACATTACAGGAAGAGAGGATTTCATCCACTCAGTCTGGGCTCAGTTCAGGCCCATGTCATTCTAAAGGGATAATCACCACACTCCCCCAGATAATATAAAGTAGTGATCTGTGCCATCCAATCCACTGTTAGTTGGTCAAACTATTTTGTAAATAAAATGTCCTGGCTCTGCCTATTTATGTTGTTGCAATTATACAGGGCCTTGGTAAGGATACATGCAGCTTTGGTCTTCTTTTCTGAGGAAGGATGTTCTTGCTCTCAAAGGAATGCAGCTAAGATTTACCAAATTGGTTCTGGGGATGGGGAGACTGTTGTATGAGGAGAAATTGGCTAAGTTAAGATTGTTTTTGTCGGAGTTCAGACAAATGAGGAGGTATCTCATGGAGACTTATAAAATTCTAACAGGACCAGACAGGATAGATGCAGAAAGGGTGTTCCTGATGATGCGGGTGTTCAGAAACAAGGGTCATAGCTTGAGAAAACAGGGTAGGCCATTTAGGATAGAGATGAAGAGGCATTTCTTCACCAAAGAGTGGTGAACATGTGGAATTCATTATCACAGGAAGTAGCTGATGCCAAAATGTTGAATGTATTCAAGAGGCGGTTAGATATAGCATTTGGGGTGAACGGGATCAAAGGTTATGGTGAGAAAGCGGGATTAGGCAATTGAGTTGGACAATCAGCCATAATATGATGAATGGCAGAGCAGACTCAAAGGGCTGAATGGCCTTCTCCTGCTTCTATCTTCTATGTTTCTATGTTATAAGTTTGCCCTCCTGAAATGTCACAAATCCAAAATTGCATCTGCACCTCTCCAGCTCTGAAATGACTGCTGATTATTGTAGTACAAGAGGAGGCCATTCAGCCCATCATGCAAGTAACTCTGCAAATCTTTCATTGTCAAAAATATTTGCAATTCCCTTTTGAATGTTACAATTAAATCTGCTTCCGGAATTCTTTTAGACAGTGGAATTCCAAATCCAAATAATTTGCTGTGTCAAGAAAAATAGCAAATTCCACACACTTGAGAGTGTGTGGACTTCTTCTTGAGGAAAAAGTTGACAAATCTGAATCATAATTTTAAAAAAGATCAAGCTTCCGAATAACTCTGATTATTTTTCTTCTTCAATTCATATGGCGAAGAAACCAAAATTATCTTTGCTTTTCATTTTACTAAATCCAAAGGATCAAACATGTAGAAAACATTTCACAAAACCAAGGCTTGAGGACTAATTAAATCAAGAGCAAACTTTAATTTTTGGTCATCTCTGCAGCATTAAGAACATCCACTAAAATTGCACACAACCTTAGTGCCATTTTTGGTGCAAGTTTGTTTATCTTGTAATCTCTACATTCCACCCATATTTTCCCTTAAATATTCGAACAATTACAAGTACAATTACAAAATAGAGCTTTCGCTGTATTCTGCTAATGGAAATGTTTAATTGCAAGCAGGCTTGGTCTGGGTTCTTAGTGGATGTGAAACTAACAGCACAAAACTGCCCTCTAGTGCACTGCTCTAACTCCACCCATCTGTAAACGGCAATGAACTTTAACTTTGTCAAGTTGACAGGGCCGCGCTGGATTTTAACTCTCGGCAGGTTTTGGGGCAGATGGGGTGGTGCAAGGGGGGGACAGTGGGGGTCCATGGCTGAATCATCATTTGCTTAATTTGTTTCCTCTCCAATCGAATAGCAAGCCCAGCTACTTTCCTGTCTCAATTTTCAAACAATCTGCAGAAATACTTCTCTGAAAAGCAGGTTACATTCTCTTCCAGCGGCTGCTGTGAGATGTTTTATTAATACAGAGATGAGTGAAAAGCAAGTCCAAGGCTCTCTGAGGCTTGGAGTTAAGGACAAGGAAACAAGCTTTCTTTCCACCATCGCATCTGCTAGTTCATCAGGGGTGTTGTTTTATTAACTGCTGACTGAATTCTAGTGACAATGCACTGTGCTGGGTTTGCCCTCTTTCTTCTGCTGCTCTTTAAACTTCATCCTGGCTGTTCCTGGCTGTTCATGACTTTTCCTGTTGCTCTGCACTTTGAAGTGCACCCTCTCTGCAATGCAACATGCAGCGTACTTATAATGACATGACAGACATTACATTACGTTTCATAGAATCCCTATAGTGCAGAAGGAGGCCATTCAGTCCATTATGTCTACACCAACTCTATGTCTGTGACTTACCCAGGCTTTCTCCATATCCTTGTACACCTCACACGTTTCCCTTGGCTAATCTATCTAACCTACACACCTTCCACTAAAGTGGAATCTTTACGATGGCCAATCTGCCTAACCTGCCCACTTTGGATTGTGGGAGAAAATCGGAGTATCCAGAGGAAACCCGCACAGACACGGAGAGAACATGCAAACTCCACACAGTCACTCAAGGCTGGACTCAAATCCAGGACTGTAGTGCTGTGAAGCAGTAGTGCTAACCACTAAGCCACTATGCTTGGAGGAATATTATCAGGGTGGGGGATGGAGGAGAAGGGAGGAGAGGCTGAGTTGACGGGGAGAAGTTTCTGGACACATCTGGAGAATAATGGAGAGAAAATCTTTTCTATTGACAAAAGCTGTTGGTTGGCCTTCTGATAATTTGATAGCAGCGTGAATGGTGACCACAAAGACATGGACACCATGGAAGCTAGCCTTTGCTCAAATCCCAGAGCTCCCTTGTTTTGAGTGCTATCAACTGCAGGAAATGGGATAGATTGGGTAGGCCTGGCTAAGATGTTGCACTGATGTGCTAATTGATGCAGGTAAGTGCTACAGAGTAGGGGAAATAGGTAATCTCCCCTGTATCATCCTAGAAGGATCATGATGCCAAATTTTCAGGGCAATGGTGACTTTGACAGCCATGGTTACCAATGCCAGCAAATCCTGTTGCAGGAATCTGCAAAGAGCAGTCATAGCCTGCCCAAGGAAGTGTAGTTTCCTGTTATAATTCTTCTCAGTTAAAGCCAAAAAGAGATGCTTGGCTGGCTGAGGCCTTCTATGAAAACCCCCGCACACCGCCAGTTGCCTAGGGTGGCACAGTGGCACAGTGATTAGCATTGCTGCCTCACAATGCCAGAGACGTCTGGATTCGATTCCTGCCTTGGGTCACTGGCTGTGTGGAGTCTGCACATCCTCCCAGTGTCTGCATGGCTTTCCTCCCACAGTCCAAAAGATGTGCTGGTTAGATGCACTGGCGATGGCAAATT
Organism: Sphyrna mokarran; assembly: GCA_024679065.1. Lineage (NCBI taxonomy): Eukaryota > Metazoa > Chordata > Chondrichthyes > Carcharhiniformes > Carcharhinidae > Sphyrna > Sphyrna mokarran. The sequence goes on along the minus strand of JAGIQG010000024.1, from coordinate 22,100,365 downwards.
CCCACTCAGTGTATCAAAACAGGCACCGGAATGTGGTGATCAGGGGATTTTCACAGTAACTTCATTGCAATGTTAATGTAAGGCTACTTACTACTAATAAATAACTTTTAACTTTTAACTTCAGTCTCTTCTCATAGGTCTGTTAATCCTCCTGGTTGCTGAGGTTTCTGTGGCTCATCTTCCTCTTATTGTTTCTCTAACCAATGTGATGAAGCAAGTAAGGAGGTTTTTAAATAGTTCTTTCAATCAGTGAAGCCATCTCACAATTTTTAACTGGACAAGTTGTACATTGGGAGACAATTCCATCCCTTTTAATTAAAAGTGCACTGGGGTCCTGAATGGTTCCAATAAGCATCATTCGTGAGGCACTTAACTGTTTATGGTGGCTTTTTAAAATGAGTTAAAATGGTGGTTTGTGTGAGTGCAATGGGAATGGCACATTGCCGATAATCCCTGCTCTCATCCAGGTCTGGTGGGTGAAATGGTGGATTAATTGCAGAAGATTTAGAATTATAATCTACCCCTCGATTGCCTCTTTTTTGTTAACTCAGTGATATGGAGGTGTAACTGAACCAAACAACAGAATAATGACTTCCATTGTTTTCTCAGACTTGGTGTGCCGCAGCATTGCAGTTGTTCCCTTTCTCTTTATTCCTGTCAGTTACACCAGACTAACCCTAATGTGATGGTTAAGGTTGGTTTAACTCCCACAACTAGGCCTCTATGGTTCCCTTATTGCACCACGTCCGTATTCTTGCATTAAACCACCTGTACCACATTCTTCCAGGTCAACTTTAGTTTGTTTCAAAGGAAATGGTGGATTAATTGCAGAAGGTTGAGAAGAATTTTGCTTTTCAAGTCCAATTTAGGCACTACACGAGTTTAAACAGTTCTCCTTTTGAGCAAATATAGCATTTGAACTGTGAGAATGCTCCGCCTTTTAATAAGCTCACCCTCCTCCACTAAGTTGAGAAACTAATCTCCAACAGCACTTGAAAAATAAAGCAACAAGGCAAGAAATAAATGAAAGCCCAGCAGCAAACTGGTTAAATAGCACTTGCTCCATAATGCAAAGGACATAGGTTTGAAACACAAAGTTGCTTGCTACCCTAATTGACTATATTTACACAAAGATTTGTCAATTCTAACCACTACTTGAAGCAAACTGCATGCTGGCAAATTGAGAGTTTTAAATAAATATTCCTTTCCCTGATGGTGCATTAGTATGTCTGAGGTTTCCCTGGCCCACTTTCATGAAGGAAGTTTGATCTTGTTGATACACATTCATCCATTATCTCTGGAAATATTGGTGGGTCAAATAACTCGGAGGAAGAGCACCCATACTCAATCTATAAACACAAATGTTTCAGAATTAAGTGGGAGACAGTTCATCAATCATCACCAGTATTCTTGTGTACATTTGCTATTAGCAATCTTATATATATGTGATGGCTTGATTTCACCATTGATTTGAATTTTCTGATAGACATTGAAACGAATACACTGCTTGCATACGTCCAAGGATTTACAAATAACAGCCACGATATTGAACAAGGTTAAGGTGATCAGAAGTTTTGTATATAGTTGCGGCTGATTCATTTCACTGTGCTCTTGGGAAGAGGCATAGCTTCCCTTTTTGCTGGTGGTTCCCTTCTGCAGCTTTTCTAATTCCTTCCATTCTCAAATTGCAGCACAGCGCTATCCCCACTCTCAATTCCTTTTCAAAGGGATTTTGCAGAGATGTCTTGCCCCTTTTTTCCAGTATTGCAACTCCCTGTTGTGCATATTTTATCATAATTGCTGTTTGTTTCAGCTGACTACCTTCATTTCTTGTAACCCTCCCATGTTGCTTTATTCTTCTAAAGCACTCCAGATTTATCCGAGGGTAAATTGGTAATTGCTATTAAAATAACTGCATTACGACTATGAAATGGTAAACATTTTCTTCTTTTGGATTTGTATATATTTTAACAACTGACTCTTTTAGCATCATATATTTTGTTTTGTTGAGAATAATCATGGGGATTGGACAGAATATATAAATTTACCTTTCAACAGTTTGGTTAAAACCATACAGAAAACATGAGAGGGATTCTCTGGCTGCACTCACTCGAAAATCAGAGATTCCTGCCCAACTTCAATGAATCTTTACATGGTCCGCCCACTGCTCACTAGAATTCCAGTGGCGGATGGGACGGGGGAATTCCAGCCTAGTCTGCCAGAATGAGTGAGTTGACACTTTGCTCCAATATTAAAGTGCATTGTCCAACTTAACGAAGTCAATCTTGATTTTGTGTGCCAGAGAGTAAAACAAGTGATACCAATTTGGCAGCCCTTTTGCATCTCTCCCAATTATTATTTCTATTGCTAATACAGTTTTTTGGCTCTGTATAAATTATAGCTGCAGCTTTAGTGTAAAGTGATTTGGCATTAAGTTATAGTGCAAATCAGGAATTATCAATGCATAATTACAGGGATATAAGCTGCACAATAGTTAAAATGCAGCCTTAAAAGTGATGGAGTTTCAATGCACATAGTCCAATTTCCTATAGACATATCTAAGTGGCTCCAAGAGAAATATCCAAACAGTGGTTGCTTTGCAATGTATATGTACAATTGTGAAGAGTTTCAGCTGTGTAGCAATTCTGCACTAATGTTGTTGCAACTTTCTATACTTAGAATCCTACAATGCAGAAGGAGGTCATTTGGCCCATTGAGTCTACACTGACCACAATTCCACCCAGGCTCTTTTCACATAACCCCATCTATTTACCCTAGTCCCCCTGATACGAAGCGGCAATTTAACATGACCAATCGATCTAACCCAAACATCTTTGGGCTGTGAGAGGAAACCCACGCAGACACAGGAAGAATGTGCAAACTCCACACAGAAATTGACCCAAGCCGGGAATCGAACCCTGGTCCCTGACGCTGTGAGGCAGCAGTGCAAGCCACGGTGCCACCATTTTTCCTTTCTATGAATGCAGCACATCTGAAAGTATCACGATAGATAGCTAGGAGTCCAATTAACTGCCAAACAAAACTGAAGCAAAGCAAGACTGGTCATAAGATATTACACAACTGAGAGGGAATCAGACTGCACTGATTCTATTCCCATAACTCCACCTTAGCAAAGAATTTATTTGCAATTCCTGCATCTCAATAATTACAATATGATGACCGCAATAATCACCAAAGAATTTCATCATTTTTAAGATGACATGCTTCTGAATCAAGTGCAAAACAACCTGCACTTGCTGCATACATTGCTTATACAAACATATTATTACAGCGAATATGAGAACGTAGACAAGAGGTCATATTTTCCAGGCACATAGGCTACTTGATGATTATATTGCTCATGCTTCACGTGATGTATTATGGGCTAAACTAGAGGAAATCAGAATGATTTCACTGACAGAAGTTGAAGCATTGACTCAAAAGTTCTCAGTGCTAGGAAGCAGAGACAAACTATCCTCAGTTTGGTATTCATGAAAAGCCAGTAGAAGAAAGGAAGAACATACATTTATATGATGCTTTTCACAATCTCTGGATGTCCCCAGAGCTCTCTTTACACCTACTTTTGAAGAGTAGATGCTGTAGGAAATGCAACAACCAATTTATGCACAGCAAAGTCCAACAAAAAGTACTGAGGTAAAGCCCTGATATTCTGTCTTTCGTAATGTCCAACTTAAGGGATAAGCCTTTGCCAGGATGACAGGGGCAATCCTTCTAAGATAAAGGCAAAATACTACTGGTGCTGGAACAAAAACAGAAAATGCTGGAAAATTACAGCAGGTCTGAAAGCATCTGTGGAAAGAAAATAGAGCCAATGAATTGAGCCAGGACATCGAGTATAAAAGTTGGCAAGTTATGTTATAGCCAAATAAAGCTTTAGTTAGGCTGCATTTGGAATATTACGTGTAGTTCTGGTCACCACAGTACAAGAAGGATGTGAATGCTTCGGACAAGGTGCTAAGAATATTTACCAGGCATTAACTAGTTGGGAAGGTTTGGGTTTGATAAACACAGGTTGTTTTCTCTGGAAAGATGGAGGCTGAAGGGCGTACTGATAGAAATCTACAAGACAGATGGTTAATTTAGAAGAGATAATATGAGGAAAGCTTTTCACACAGAGGTTGGTGGGTGCCTGGGACGCACTGTCAGTGAATGTGTTGGAAGCAGGTACATTAGCAACATTCAAGGTTCATCGTGATAGAAACATGAATGGGAGGCAAACAGAGGAATAGAAACTGCCTTGGTGGGTCGCAGGGCCTGTTATTGTGCTATATTGTTCTTTCTTTCTTTGACTCTTCATCAGAGCTGAAGAGAAGGGAAATAGGATAAGATTATACTGTGAAGGTGAGGAACAATTCTACTGTTCTTCAAAATAGTGCTATTGAACCTTTACATCTCTCTGCGGAGGCAGACAGATTTTTGCTTTATTATCTTATCCAAAATACAGTACCTCCAACTATGTAGCACGCTTTCAATGCTCTACTGGAGTGCTGGACTAATGAGATATAGAACGGGACTTTTTGGCCACACTTGTCCGAAACCGGAAAATCACAGCCAAGATCAATGCAGCTTTCTATGGTTTGCTCCTTGCCTCTTACTATTCCAATGGTGGGCGGAATGGAAAATTTGTCCCCGCCGTCTCTGAAGCGAGACTTAATTGAACACACGGACTCCCAACTGAGCTGGTCACGCTACTACTGAACCACATCTTCCAGGACAAATTAGATTCAAAAGGACACAAGACTTAAATATTCATTTTCAGCAAACAATACAATCCTCTCATCAATTCTGCATTGTCAATAGCACTGGAATAATTACTTTAACTAGGGCTGATAAGGACTTCCCTGTGAATATTAAACTAGATGGACAAGTGAAGTCAAATTTCAATTTATTGTTTTATTGCTATCAGGGAGCTACAGATCCTCTTGACCCACATGTTTCATTCCACCTTAGACATATTGGATTTATTATCATCTATTATCTCCTAGGTTCCCTCGATATATGATGTACATAGTTACAGATCTCGAGCAACATTGCAGCCTGCTTAAGCAACAATTAGTAGATTGTTTCTAATCAATAAAACATCAAGCATTCACTGGAGTATCATTGTAACTGGAGATAATATTGTCGACAGGGTTTTGTTGGAGACTCTGGGCTGATTAGGTGAGAGACTGTGGATGGCACTTGTGGAATTCTGCGTCTGGATTATTCTCTTGGTCTACTGCACCTCAACTTTTATGTAAATCTGACTGACTGGGTGGATTTCCCATGTGGCCAGAAATACACAGAAAGATGAGGGTTTGTGAAATGGGATTCAATTCACACAATGACAAATTGTCTGACATAGAAGTTCAGCCTAAAAAAATTGAAAGAACCTAGTTCAAATTAGTTAAATGAGATAAATAGAGAACAGTATGTATTCCTGAACATACAAGGTTGGACCTCAGAGCTTTGACAAAGGGTCATCTAGATTCAAAATGTTGGCTCTATTCTCTCTCCACAGATGCTGTCAACCTGCTGAGATTTTCCAACATTATGTAACCTTGGATTAAGCTATGTTGTCTGGAGTTGTGATCTAAAGGAATCTACTACATGTATGACAGGATTCTTCAAAAGTAGGAGAATTCTGATTTTTTTATTGCCATTTTTCCTGCATTTTCAGTACTCTTTTTTGTATTTTTTTGTTGATTCCTAACCTATCTCTGCTATTCCAGTTTTTTTTGATTCATTCATGGGTCATGGGTGTCACTGGTTGACCAGAATTTATTGCCCACCCCTAGTTGTCCTTGGAGGGCAGTTGAGAATTAAACACATTGTTGTTGTTCTGGAGTCACATACAGGCCAGACCAGGTAAGGACGGCAGATTTCCTTCCTTAACCTCTCCTCATATCCAAAACCTTCCAGACCAGCGATTTATCATGGCCAGTCAACCTAGCCTGCACATTTCTGGACTGTGGGAGGAAACCGGAGCACCCGGAGGAAATCCACACACAAACACTCTCTTGCATTTTGATCATTCTGCTTTTGCATCTGTTCAATTTTTGACAATTCTTGATGCTTGGTATATCTATAGTGAGAAATTTTAATCCCTTTTCTTTCACATAGGCTACACTGTAATCATCGAAGCTTTGGGTGAACTGGCAGTATTGATGTAAAATCATGTTGCCTTTCCACACTACAGCACATTCCAGAGCTAAAAAGATGAAGGAATTTGTCTTGCTAATAACATATTTCTTTCATACATCTGTAAGCTGAAACTACAAACATCCTAACATTACCCTGTTGAGAACTGTGCTGAGTTTAACTATTTTATGGGCAATACCTTATGGTAGAGAGTTCTTCCTGAAGGAAAGTGCTAAAGGTGACCAATACCTGGTTGCTGTCAGGTGCAGGAGACCTACCGCACAGCGCTCAGAGGAATCAACAATATACCATGTGTGCCACCTGAGATTACAGCCAGAAATTTACTTACTTGTAATTTGCTGGTGTAGCATGAAATGTAGCAGCCAAATCCCGGGCCTGAAGTTTTTGTTTGTTGGGCATGCACGCCCACCGGATCCAGAAACGATGGCAAAATCTAGCTGGGATCAGTCCCAGAGTACAATTTCACTTTGTTTGGCTGATTAACAAGCAGCAAGTGTGAAACACACACTGGGAAAGGCTCAGCACTGCTGGGGATGGTGGGAAGAGGGTGGACACTGAGAAAAGGGAGAGTGCTAGGGTGGTATTTCCAATGTGATCCCTCAGAAAAACAGGCTGCTCTGAAGCTGTCTCAGGGAACTGCGGGCCTGTAAAAGATGAATGGAAAAACTATGCAAAGATTGTACCCTCAGTTCATAGGCAACTTTCCAACTTTTATTTCAGCCTGGATAGTTCATCCAGCCTTGGATCGAGGTTGAAGCTAAAACATGAAGGTCGCCTTGGCAATCGGCCAGCCCACGAAGCGTAAAAGCAGACGTAAGATTATGTTCAAGTGGCCCCTTAATGGGCTAAATAGCCTGCTTGATTGCCAGTGGGCAAGTTTCTGACTTTTGCATGCTTTCAACCAACGAAATATTGTGTGTGTGTGTGTGTGTGTGTGATGACATCAGGACATATGGCCAACATATTTTTATGCAATTTCATGTGTTTGTGGGTCGGGTATATTCCCACCTGACCACCTTAAACAGCCTTAGATCTTCAAATGAAGTCTCAAGCTACCTCTACACAATCTGTTTAATAATGCCTGTACTACTGGACAAGATTATGTCATCCCGGTGATTATGACTGCATTAATTTCAGACAAGCCCCAGGTGCCAAACAAGTATCCAATCTGCCCTGTTTATTTTACTCTGCATAATTTAAAGTGCATCAGGATTCACAAGCCACGATCTCCCTACAGTAAACACTTGTGAAATTCTTTAACATATTGCACAATTGCTGCAGCTACAACTCTTTGCTAACATCAATTTCAAAACTCCAGCCCATCTCTTGCCTCTCTTTGCATCTCGTCTTACATGCTGCTTTTCTTATTGTCACTTTTCCTATCCTATGATCAGTTCTTCTCTGACTTGAACTGCCAGAAGTGATAGTAGAGATGGGTACAATGCTTTTCTTTTATAAAGCATTCAGACAGTTACATGGTTAAGATGGGTATAGAGGGATACAGGCCAAATGCGGGCAACTGGAACTAGCTTAGTTGTAAAAACTGGGCAGTATGAACAAGTTGGGCCCAAGGGCTTGTTTTCACGCTGTAAATCTCTATGACTCTATTAATTTGCAGATCTCAATGTTTTCTTTTTATTTTTGTACACCAAGGATGGGGTCTTCCTGCACCCTCCCCCCAACTCTGCGACATGATTTCCAGCAGGTGGAAGTGACTCACCATTGGCCACCGGCTGGATCTTCCAGTCCTGATAATGTCTATCCATATTGCGGGGTTAGCCCTTCTCCACCACCAGAGAACTCACTGCAGGATCTAGCCTATCCTTCTACACTTCTTGTCACAGTCAATTTTGAGTTGCTCTACTGACTGGTTTTGATTTTAACATAGAATGTGCTTATTTTTTCTAGTTCATTTCCAGCTCTTAAAGTGCATCAGAACTCACTATCTCCCTGCAGCAAACACTTGTGAAATTCTTCAACCTATTGCACAATTGCTGCACCTACAACCCTTTGCTAACACCAATTTCAAAACTCCAGCCCATCGCTTTGCCTCTCTTATCATCTCATCTTATTTGCTGCTTTTCTTACTGTTGTTTTCCCTATCCTGCAGTCAATTCTTCTCTGACTTGAATGGGCTGCCAGGTGTGGCAGTAGAGATGCATACAATTCTTTTCTTTAATAAAGCATTTAAACAGTTACAAACATAAGGTAGGGATAGAGGGGTATGGGCCAAATGGGGGCAACTGGGACTAGCTGAGTGGTAAAAACTGGACGGTATGAACAAGTTGCGCGCAAGGGCCTGTTTTCACACTGCAGCCTAGCAACCAATTCCCGAATCCCACATGTTGTCTGATGAAGCTTCCATTATCCTGACACTTTGGTGCAAGCTCCCTGTTGATTATAACTTCCAGTTTAGCAGGTGAGGCACTCTGTCACATGATTCCTGGCATAATTATATCTTGCCTGCTTTGCACATCTCAGCAAGTCTAACCCAGCTGAGCGTTAGTGTGACTCTCCACACTTATATATACATGAGACAATTAAAAAAAGTCAAAAGATGCATAAATATCAATTATATTTTCCAAATTTATGGATGATGTCTACAGCGCTTAAGTATCTGTTAAACATACAGATAGTTCCAGAGGCAAACTACCAGCAGATGGGTTGACTCAGCCTTTAAAATCTCATAGAAATTTAGAAAAGTCTAACAGAATTAGAGAGGGTAGATTCAGAAAGAATGTTCCAAGTGTTGGGGGAGTCCAGAACTAGGGGTCATAGTTTAAGGATAATCTTTCAGGATTGAGGTGAAGAGGAATTTCTTCACCCAGAAAATGGTGAATGCATGGAACTCATGACCACAGAAAATAGTTGCGAGATTTCAACAAGAAATTAAATATCACTTTTGGGGCTAAAGAGATGAAGGGATAAGGAGGAAAGGGGGGAATCAAAATATTAATTTGGTGATCAGACATGATCATAATGAATGGCAAAGTAGACTCAAAGGGTCAAATGGCCTACTCCTGCTTCTAGTTTCTGGGTTTCTATGTAAGATAACCTCATTTTTCTTGTCCCTTAAATAATGCTTTTGAATAAACTCGGCATTGAGGTTGACCCCTCTCCCTCCCCCTCAGTTTTATCAACTTTTCATCTCATAAATGCATGTTTTACTTGCTGGTACCATTATAACTGTCTGTAAGGGATGAAAAAGATGACACAGGTGTGTTATAAAGATGCGCAGAAGTTTGAGACACACCCACAGGTGCCAATGACATTTCAAAATGGCGACTACTTGCACTCATGTCAGTAGTTCAGCTTTACGCTCAGCTTTTATACTCTGCTACTTATATACTTATAAGACATCCCCACACTTTTGGAAAGGATTTCTCAAGGCTTCAAAGGTCACTCTATACACTGATGTCTGCTGTACACTTCATAGCTTGCTGTGAAAGGCTGTTCATTATGTGTATCATTTTGCAGCCCTGATGCACAATGCACCTTTATTCTGCAGATTAATGATTAATTTGCATCTTTTCAAATACTAACCTTTTCATTGATTTTCTAAATGCATCATTTTAACACTTCACAGTTCATTAAACGTTAGTCTAGTCACTGGTGTACGTAACAAGCTTTGTACCATTTCTTTATGTTGTTCCCCCCAACTTTCAAATTATAAATAAAATGGTTTATTCCTAACTGAGCTAACTAGTGGTTTGTTTTATTCGTTCATGGGGTGCATGCATCACTGGGGGGGCCAATGTTTATTGCACAGACTTAATTGCCCTCGTGAAGGTGGTGGAGATCCCCCATCTTTCCACGCAGTGCTAGTATACCCACTGTGCTGTAAAGAAGGAACTTCCAGGATTTTTACTCAGGAATGACAAAAGTACAGAAATATGTTTCCAAATCGACATGATTGTGTGACTTAGAAAAAGTTTAGGTGATGGCATTCTTATGCAGCTGCTGCCCTTGATCATTCAGGCAGCAGAGATTTCAGGTTTGGACGAAGAGTTGCCCAGCACCACAGCGGTTTTAACTCTGCTGCCTCACAGCATCAGGAGCTATTCCAATCTCGGGTAATCACTGACAGTATGAAGTTTGCACATTCTCCTTGTGCCCGTACAGGTCTCCTCTCAGCTCTCCAGTTTCCTCCCACAGTCTGAAAGACGTGCAGGTTAGATGCATTGGCCATGCTAAATTCTCCCTCAGTGTACCCAAACAGGTACCAGGGTGTGGCAACTAGGGGATTCTCACAGTAACTTCATTGCAGTGACAACGTAAGTCTATTTGTGACCATAATAAATAAATTAAGACATAAATTATTTTAATGGAAATATGAAAGTATCAAAGCAAAATGTCAAAATAACAGTGCAGGTTATGTTTGCCATTAGAATGTAGTGATTGAGTGAGCAATTCGGAACTGAATTATCACCCACAATTTATAACGACTATATCTGAATGGAAGCAGAGTGGTGACGCTAATGGTTTTTTGAGTGGTCAATTATTGTCAAACTCAAACTGAACAAGTGAAGAGAGTGTGTACCTCCATCACACTTTTACCTCAATGTTATTTAAATACACAACACTTTCTTGAGGCTTTTCCCTGCCTGGTTGATTCTCTATACGACAAAGTTGAAAGAATACATCCTTTTATTAAAAAAAATTGAAGATAGAAAATACGTGCTGAAGTAGGCTGGAAATTCAGGAATAGCCCATAAGGAGCTTCTATCTCATTGAGGAGGCTTCAGGCCAGTCCATATTCAAAAGCTTGCTCTGAAAACTCTGTGCATATTTTACCAGGTCTGACAAATCCCACCACAATGGCTGAGGCAATCCAATTGTTCTAAAAGTCGATTTGCCCTATCTCCGAATCCTTCAAAAAAAAATCCAGAATCTGGATCTGGATCCATGTTTGCCAACTACTCATATCCTGTTCCATTGAAATCCACCCATTCGTTTTTGAGAAATGTTGTTTATTGACAAACTAACAAACAGGAGCAAACCTCACCTCCGTCCACTTTCAGAGGTGGAAGCAAAAAGGACAGGGATACAAGACACGAATCTAGAAACTGGTGATCTTGAACGTGGTTATGCCATTCGTGTTTTGACTGTCATGCATCTATGTATTTTCAAGATACTGGAGGTTTCCTCAGTGTTCAGATTTATTGAACATCAAAGTGTAACATTATTAAAAATGTTTGTCAGGCACAGATCAGTTGCTAGCTCACTCAGCTCTGAAGCACAATGTTCTTGGTTCACGTTCCATTCAAAAGTTCAACTTCTGAGGCAGTGCTGTACTGTAGGAAGTGCCACCTTCCTGGTGAGACCTTAAATCAAGGTCTACCTAGATGGATGCAAAAGATCCAATCATTCTATTTTGAAGAAGAGCAGAGGAGTTAGCCCCAGCATCCTGGCCATTATTTACATCTGTCAACATCTCAAAAACAGGTTAGCTGGTCATTATGATATTGCTGTTTGAGGCAGTTTGCTGAGTGCCAATTGGCTGCTGAACTTCCTGCATTAAAATGGTTTCACTTCATGAACAATTTCATTGGCCGTAAAGAATTTTAACATAGTCTGCAGTTGTGAAAAGTGCTACATAAATGCAAGTCTTTCTATTTAATGTCATTGCATCATACATCTTACAAAGTTGATTGCTATTTCACAATCCACACTTTAGCTATGAGTTGCCTGGGGCAAGGTTGCATGCCTGACCACAGCCGATTTTCCAGTGCCACAGTTATTTAGGTTATCTTGGCATTAGGTATTTACCTAGGGGCAAACAGAAGAGCTACTATAGTACAGGTGTAGCAGAGCTAAAGGTCTGTCATTGTGTTTTATCATTGATGATCTCACTGCTGCAAGTTGAATATTTGCATATTTTCCAAAATGGTCATCCACATCTATTGGCCTTTGAAGTTATCAAATCACTTTACTGTCCATGGGGACCAGGAACAAACAAAGGGAAGTACAATAGCAGAGTGGCTAGCACTGCTGCCTCACAGTGCCAGGGTATCCCCTGGGTTCGAATTCAGCCATGGATCACTGTCTTTGCGAGGTTTGCATATTTTCTCTAAGTCAATGTGTGTTTCCTTCAGGTGCTGCAGTTTTCTCTCACAGTCCAAAGATGTGCAGGTTAGATGGATTGGCCATGCTGAATTGTCCTCTGGTGTCCCAAGATGTTTAAGTTAAGGGATTAGTGGGATAAATATGTGGGCAACGAGGATAAGGCCTGGGTCAGATGATCTGTTGGAGAATCGGTGCAGAATTGAAGGGCCAAATGGTTGGTTTCTGCACTGTAAAGATTCTATTCTCTTCTATGAAAGCACCCTTGCACCCAGCATAAGGCTCAAATGATATTTGATGGAAAGTATCAGAGGTTGTAGGAATCATGATGGAATATTCTTGGAAGCTTAGTCCAGACCTACATTTTTGAAGTTTTGTACCTATTCAATTGGGAGAAAGAAGGACAACTGTACTGCAAAACAGGGCTTAGTTTAACATTTAATTCAGGTAAGCCTCCACTTCTGTCATCACCCTCTCTCAGAAATGGATATGTTATAGTATAATTACAAGAAGAACTGGCATTAGACATTTTAAATATAGCCTGTGCCAACGCTACCAAATAGAAAAAGTAGTTAGTTTGAAGTTGTCATTGGCAACACTCCTAACAGAAGCACCCGTGAGTGCCCACGAACAATTAATGCTGTCACTCACCTGGTGGGAATTGCCAATTAGGTTGTCTGTGTTGATGAGAAATGTCTGAAAAGTAAGTGTGAATGAGCCAATTGTAGCCTGTGGTGCTAATAAAAAAAAGCTTCTATGTGTCTGTTCTATCTACAACGGAGTTGCAAAGACATCCTTTAAAGTGCAGAAAGAACCTGGTATAGCAATGCTTAGTTACACACATCTAGAATGGATTCTGTTTTTAACTTAAAGTTCTCTTGCCCTTATTTAGTATTTTTAATTGTTTATTGTCACTTCAGGTTGTTATGATGGCACTTGATGAATTTTTGCAAAACGTTGAGGCCATAAAGTTCCAAAGCTTTTCATCGCCCAGAGAGTTGGGGTGCACAGTATTAAACTCTGTGTTAGAAAACTGTTCCTGCCTAACTGTTCCTTCCTAAGAAAAAATCTCAATACGGGCTTACCACAGGCGAAAGTGGATGAATAATACGATTTGTAGAATGGTGCTGGAGTTGATTGTTATGACTTACAAAGGAAATCAATAGTGCTTCAGAACATGAGAAGTAGGAGCAGAAGAAGACCATCAGCCCCTCAAATCTCCTCCACCATTCAGTCAGATAATACTTGAACTGTCTCATCAACTCTGTTTTCCCATCTCATTGCCATAACCCTTAAAATTCTATCGAGCTCAGTCTTGAAATGTAATTTTGTCAAGTGAGGTATTTTACTAATAATGATCATTAAGAATATAATATTTGGCAGCCAGTACTGTGCCTTTAAATAAGCTAACCTTGTGACAAAATTATAACTTTGCACATAACACTGTGAGTGCCATTGGCATGCACAATTACAGGTTGATATGACTGCATGTCCAAAACTGCCAACCCGCAAACGTTAGAATGAAGCTGAATGTAGAGCACTCTTAAATTATATCCATCTTGCAAAACAAAACCCAATTAAATGTAGCCAGTTTGCAGCACAGTGTACAGCCAAACATTTGACAGTTAGAGCCACAACTGCACAAAGGTGGCTTGAATTTGGGACACTTTTGTAACTTCAAACAATATACAAGTTCCAAGAAACGGGATGGGATTTTACAGTCTTGCTCAAGCGAAGCTGGGAATTCCTGACCGCGGTCAATGGACATTTCTGTCGTCCATCCCTCGCCCATTCTAATTCTGTGGTGAGCCAGGGCAGTAAAGTTCCAGCGATGAACTTTGTTTGTTCTGTCCTCAGATTCTTCTTCAATGTGGAGATGTTTTTATTTAACATCACTTTGGCAAATTCAAAATAACAGGAAATATGTTTATTAAATATCTCTAGTAGACATTGCTCAGTGCCATACCTGATAATCAGATCATGTCAGATTTCTGTCAGATGGTAAGTGAACCAACATATGAATGAGAATTGAAGCTGGAAGCCAGTATTCCCCATACGCAACCAGTAAAATTTGTGTTTTGATTGAAAAGCGTAAATGGTTTCTACTGGTTCCCATCGTTGATTGTAATTGCTTTTTTGCTGAGATGCCATGATTGAATTTTGGCAAACAGGTATTTTTATTCATTTCTCCTTCAATCTCAATGACTTTTTTCTATCCCTCCTAAGCTTGCCTGGCACATATTAAATGGCAGGCACGAAGTTATGAACTCGCCAAATTAAACAAGGAGTCTCAATTTTTCAAATCATTTCTGCCTGTCAAAATGTTTGCTATCTCTCACAGATTTTGGAAATAGAGAGATAGTGCCTGCAAATGATTTTCCTTCCTTTCAGAGACAGAGCCTCACCAACATTTCGGGGGAACATGATTATAGGGACATTGAGGTTTGGCAATAGGGAGGCTGGCATTTGGTGGAGATTTCCCAGTATGCTGTTGAGGGGGCCACTGTGCATGTGCCAGTCTCCTAGTGGGAGATCATCACATGCGCAGTGGCTCCCTCAGCAGTCTGATGGTGACTCTCAAGTGGGATTAGGCCCCACCCGCCTACTAGCGTGAATCGTCAATGGCCTTTCTTCTGTTACCTAGTGTCATAAATTCTTATCACTAAGCCGACCCAAGAAACCAACAGGAAAACCTGCTGCTTACCCACCATTGGACAAGTGGTTTTTTGGGGGGGGGGGAGGCGGAAATCATGCGCCATATCTTAACTCCGGTACACAGACATGACTTTAAAACCAAAGTCTTGTTTTCCTCTTCAGTTGGAAATTGAGGAGTGCCGCAAAAAATAGTATTCAGCTCAAGTGATGAAATAAATTGAAGTGCCATTTTCATCTGGTTCAATTTTGGATAACTTTATAAGTACACTCAGATTCTTATTTCAGATGGGTTTCCTGTCAGGAGTGCTTACCAGTTGAGAATTAAGCCTGTACCTTGGTAAGTGATAAGAGTCCAGTTAGTGATCTGCGTCATTTGCAAATTGTTTCAAAGAACAAAGAACAAAGAGCAACACAGCACGGGAAACAGGCCCTTCGGCCCAACGAGCCCAAAACATGGATCAAAACATGTAATTTGATATATATTATTATATGTTTTATATATATAGATATGTCTCTAGTCAGATTGATTTTGTTCGTTAAAAACTGTAAATTTGGCACTGAGATCATAGTGCCATTTAAGCAATTAATTTGCACATAGCACAAAGTTTAAACAAATAAATTCATTTGGTTTATATATTTCCTCTTCTGTCTCTGATCTTCATGAATGCATTGTGATGGCACTTGGCATCATTTTCACCAGCATTCTTTCATGTTTCCAAAGAAATCCAGAAATTCTCTGGATAAATACCACATTCTCTTTGTCTGCACTGGCCGCAACATTGAGAGATAGCTTCAGCATGGGGTCTGTGATTGTTAGCTCCTCAAAGGCATGTAAGGAAGTGGCATTAGGGGAGAGGGAGATATGGGTTGGACCAGTTAGCAGTGTGGAGGGCTAGAAGAAATCAAAGAAGCAGAGCAGACTATTGCAAAGGACCCACGAAGAACAGGAGCAGGGTAGGGAGGAGGGAGGAGATTTTACAGGGGGGCATCAGATAATGAGGGTTGGGAGGACTGATCAGCTGGGAGGTCACCGTGTTTGCTTGATAGACCAGAGAAAGCATTCCTGAAACTCAAGGCTCACACAGTGTTGCAAAATTACAACGGATTTGGGTGCGACTGTTACCAGTAATCCAAAATGCATGAATTCTGTGATTCAAGCAATACAACGGATAGGGGAACTTTTACGGCTGCATGTATCCGTTATGAGTTGGGATATCAACATTTATTTTAAACTCCATAAGCAGCTGATGCGCCCACATTTGGAGTATGCATACCTGGAACATGCATCCAGACTTTGGAATCCACACTATGAAAGCAATATACAGCTTATAGAAAGAGTGCAAAAACGTGTTCCTGGGAAAAGGGAAGGCATGAGACAAGATTTCTTGGATTACAATCTTTATAGATAAGAAGGCTGATTTTTGATTTAGTTGAAGTTTATTGCCTTATGACCTCAACTTGAAAAGCTCTTTATTCACAAGGGATTTGTGTGGTTGTCAATATAAATTGCAAAAATTTGAAGCCACATAATTCAAATGTAGAGCAAGAGTTGGCACAGATGGGCCGATTGATCTGTGCTGTATCTGCGACACTAACACAGAAATCACAGGTCCCAGGGGTTATTTCATCGCTCAAATCAATTATTATCCCTATAACCCATAGTAGTGTCCAATTATTCTGTGTTTGATTATGTAAGTCTGTTTACTAATGACGCTCACTGTGCTTGATTTGTTAAGTCTGCATGTGGACTTGGAGAAAAATAAACAAACCATAAACATTGCAGCAAAAATCTATAAGTATAGAGAACACACTTTTAACAAACTCTTCTAAATAAAGTTCCTCTACACATAGAAATTGGTTCATCATCTCAGTGCTCATAACTGAACAAAAATGGTCTGCTTACATTCAGCAGAATTTTAATATCCAGTACATGTACCTGTTTAAATTTCAGCAACTCTAACTAAAAAATCTGAAAAAGGAATAATTTTAAAACTTTTTCTTAATTTGTTCATGGGATGTGTGTGTCGCTGTCTGGGTCAGCATTTATTTCCCATCCTTGAGGGCAGTTAAAAGAGCCAACCAAATTACTGTGGATCTGGAGTCACATGTAGACCAAACCAGGTAAGGATGGCAGATTTCCTTCCCTAAAGTGAACGAGATGGGTCTTTATGACAATTGTTAATGGTTTTGTGAGACTTTTAATTCTTCCATATGTTCATTGAATTCTATCTAACATTGTGGGATTCAATCCAGGTCCTCAGAGGATCACCCTAGGTTTCTGGATTACTAGTCCAGTGGCAATACCACAACACCACTCTCTCTGCAAATAACATGGAATTTTAAGTTCCTCTAAGTTATCCTACATATTTCAACTAACTATATCTTTTAATAAGTAAATTTGTTAGAGATCGATAAAGTAAATAGAGTTTTATTGTAAAACAATTATACTTTGTTCAAGACTGATCTTCACAAAAGACAATGCATTTGTCTAATAACTGAATGATTGCCTGCATACACATAAGCAGTCTAATATTTATTGAGAAGCTACTTTTCAACTGAAGCCTGATATACGGTATTGTGCCACAAGAAGACACAGGTTTAGGGTGCTGGGGAGTAGGTACAGTTGAGATGTCAGGGGTAAGTTTTTCACTCAGAGGTGGTGGGTGCAAGGAATCGGCTGGCGGTGCTGGTAGAGGTGGATTTGATAGGGTCTTTTAAGAGACTTCTGGATAAATACATGGGACTTAATAGGATTGAGGGTTATAGTAGCGATGTTCGGCACAACTTGTGGGCCAAAGGGCCTGTTTGTGCTGTAGTTTTTCTATGTTCTATATCTATGTCTAAATTGGTGTGAAAGATCAATTAGAATCATTTTCTGTATAGTAATTTTATGTATTTACTGCACACAATGACGCAATATGACTGCTTGTCATTTAGTATAAGGCTCATGCCAGTCATATTTTATCACCATGTGCAGTAAATACACAATACTATTATTGTACTGAGATGATTCTAACTGATATTTCATGGCAATTTAGACATCGACAAGAATAATTGCTCCAAGGACAAATTTTTTAGACATAATTAAACCAGCTGGTATGCATTATCACCCTCTAACTAAAACACAAATTAAGCCAATTAATAGCGGGCTGTCGTGACTAAAATAAGCCAAACTGCTGTTTCCCATACTTCCCATCTTCTATGATAGGGATGAATTAGACGTTAATACTGCACTAAGGACTCAATATTTTGACCACATTAATGAGTGCAACCATGCTGGGAATGGACTGTTCATTTTGGATGTCTTCCAGTTGTGGCAAAAGAGCTGGAGGCATATCTCGAAAAGACAAGCCTACTCGTTCTGGAGGATTTGTATGCCAGTACTGGCTGCTTGACGTTGGCAGAATGGAAGTGGCAAAAAGCAGCTCCATCTCACTTTAACTGAGTGCAAGCAATGGTATTACCTATGATCCAAAATTTCTGATGTGAATGTGTTTGAGTTGTTCCTGGCACTAGTAAACAATTTGTCTGGTAACTCACAGTCTAACTACGTACATTAGAGTCACCAATGGTCTTGTGAGCTGCTTGCAAAACTTAAGATGCAGGTAGCCACAAAGCAAGGGTTATACTAAATCTTGGTATCCACGCTATTGGAGTGTCTTGGGTGAGCCACCAGAGAGATACAAATATTTAGCCATATTACAAATGGTAGAATTTGGCAAAAGAGCTATTCTTTCAAAAGAGATATATAAAACATGGAAACAACTTTAAATTTGTTCAGGTGATTTGAGAAATTGACCACATCCATGGCAACGTCTGAAGTAAATTTTAAATTGGCAAGAAATGTAAAGCTTCAAACATATTAAACCATGCAAGCTATTTGAAGTTAATTTACTGGAAAAAGAAAGCAATTATTTTCCTTTACAATGGCACAAATAAAAGAAGTCAACAGACAGAAAAGGAAAGATTTGTAGCCAATAGTGGCTGGTGGGAAGTCTACTGGCTCCAAATTGTTTATGGCTCCAACCTGTCTTAGCAATTCCCAAATGGAATTTTTGGAATGCCAGCAGGAGGGATAGTAACTTCTGATAATGATGTTAGCAGAAACTTTATGCTTTGCAAGAAATTTGTCGCATTGTGTCAGGTGCAGCCATGGTTAAAAATCGAAGATGGTGCTGCTTACATTGCATCCACATGTCAAATGTCTATTTGTGATAGCTCATGTCATTTGTAACCACTCTTTCTTTCCAACTTGGACCAAGATTGAAAATTTGCACAAAAATATAAGATTTCGTAACCATGTGCAAAAAGAACAATAGTGAAGCCGTAATTATGGATTTCTATGAAGAGCAGTAAATTATTAAATACAAGTTTCTTCAAACTCAGCAATAAATATTTTGTTTCCCACAGACGTGAACATTTTTCTTGCTACGTGGTCAGGTTATTTGGATCAAGAATCACAATTCTGACAGATGAGTGGCTCAGTGGCACAGTGGTTAGCATTGTTGCCTCGCCGTACCAGGGAACCAAGTTCAATTCCTGGCTTAGGTCACTGTCTATCTATGCTGAGTCTGCATGTTCTCCCTGTACCTGCATGAGTTTCCTCCAGTACTCTGATTTCTTCCCAAAGATGCGCTGGTTAGGTACACTGGCCATGCTAAATTCTCCCTCAGTGTGGCTGAACAGATGCCAGAGTGTGGTGACTAGGGGATTTTCACAGTAACTTCATTGCAGTGTTAATGTAAGCCTACTTGAGAACAAATGAAAAAAAATTTAAACAACAATGGAAAAGGTGTTTCCATTTAGTTGTTTGCCTTGCTAAAGATGGCAAACTGCACAGGAGCTTAGAGAAAAAAAATCTCATGGTAGAGTGGTAAATATGCACAATTTGTAAATTTTTCCAATGATAAAAAACTACATCCCCAAAAAGAAAAGAGCTATGCTCATGTTATTTGTTTCAGAACTGTAATTGGATCAGTCTTTTATTCAAGTCGTAGTGAGTAATTGGGATGGTATTTTCAAAATTCCGTTGTATATTTACCTTTAAGATTTTTCAACAGAAATTTGATGCAGAAATAGTCTCATCCTACTTGCGATCATAACTCTTTGTAACAGCAATTCGTAATGCACGCGTAGGCATTTTGTTTTCTGTAAATAGGAATTAGTAGGAATGAAAGCTAAAATGTTTTGTATTTTCACTTCATATATTTAAGTACTTCTGTGCAATTTCCCCAGCAAAGGGACTGGTTAATTATTAAACTCATTTCATGGTTAATTATTGATGTTGTTATATTTTTTAATAACAATGCTGTTAGATAAGTGGCCTGATCAAAGTTAAGAGCTTTTGTTACATTAAAAACTCCAGGCAGTTAGAAATCTCTTTCCATTTCTTTGATGGATCATACTTCTTACAAATTACACTTTCACCATTACCTCCTATCGGTCCCCGGCTGAGATTTTCTTCTCTCCTTAATTACGCGAATCACATTAAAACTATTTGATCCTATATTTGAAGTTTCCTAAAAAATGTAAATAATTAAGTCCAAATCAGGGTGCTGGGGCAATCGTTTGGTACAAATAGGAACAAAGGTGACTCTTGGACCAATATGGCAAATGGCCAAAAGTGAAGGAATTACAGGGAAACATATTTATCACTCTATCATAAGAATATTCTTTTTTCTCTGAGCTCCCATGCAGTTTGCCACCTTTAGCAAGGTAAACAACTAAATGGAAACACCTTTTCCATAGTTGTTTAAAATTTTTTCATTAGTTTCTCATGTAGGCTTACATTAATACTGCTATGAAGTTACTATAAAAATCACTTAATCATCATACTCAGGCATCTACAAGCTGAATGAAATAGATTAATAAATAACAGCAGTGATATCCCAAACATTTTGATAATGAGCAAACCAATATACAACAACAGCAATTTGCATTTATAGAGCACCTTTAAAGTAGTGAACTTCTAAAGACAGTATACGTGCAGAAGTTGGGAGAAGTTAGGGCAGCACAGTGGCACAATGGTTAGCACTGCTGCCTCAGTGCCAGGAACCTGGGTTCAATTCCAGCCTTGGGTGAGTCCCCGTGCCTGCATGAGTTTCCTCTGGGTGCTCTGGTTTCCTCCCACACTCTGAAGATGTGCAGGTTAAGTGCAGAATTGCCCCTTGGTGTCAGGGAGATTAGCAGAGTAAATGTGTGAGATAATGGGGGTAGGGCCTGAGTAAGATTGTTGTCAGTGCAGACTCAATGGGCAGAATGGTCTCCTTTTGCACTGTAGGGTTGGATGTGCAAAGGCATGATGAAAACAATAGCTTTGAGGAAACATTTTGACAGACGGGTAACAAAAGAGAGGTTTAGGGAACAAGTGGCTGTGATTACCACAAAATTGGAGCCTGGGGGAAGGGGCTAAAGTTGGAAGACCAGAGACCATAAGTTGAGATACAGGAGTGGAGCAAGATGGAAAGGATTTTGAATTCAAATATATTGAAAAATGATGAGTAAGTGGAGATCCTCCAAGACTTGGATGTTGGATAGGCAGGATAGAATGAGGACTTGGTTTGCATCTGAATATTTTAGCCATGTACCATGTAGTACTTGAACATGCAAAACATCACATTGATATCATGCTGCTGAGACTCGTGGGCAGATAGGAACCAGTAATGCTTCAATATCTGGGGCATTGCCCTGTTCAGCTGAATGGGAGAGAGTTCCAAGCATTATTTCCATATTTCAAATGTTTCATCATTTTAAACAATGACAGGAGAAATGGCTGCTTTTTATTCCAGAGCTTTCATAGCAGGAAAATTGTGGTGGTGATGTGAATAGTGTGGGAAGGCGTCTTTGAGGTATTTTTAAATGATGGGTTAAATATTGGCTGGTGCGTAATACCACATCTCATTGCAGATTAGATTAAGATTTTTGGTATCACAGAAATATAGGTTGCAACCACACTGAAAACAATCACTTACATTCACAGAGATGTAGTAAAGTGTCCCAACGTATTTCACAGGAGAATTATCAAACAAAACTTTTACATCAAATCACAAATGGAAATATTAGGGCAAATTCAAGAGCCTAGTTGAAGAAGTATGGAGTATCTCCATGAGATATTTAAAATCATAGAATCCTAACAGTGCAGAATGAGGCTATTCAGCCTGCACCAACAACAGTCCAATCCAAGCCTATCCCTGTAACCCCACACATTTAGCCTGCTAATTCTCCTGCCACTAAGGGGCAATTTAGCATGGCCAATCAACCTAATTTGCACATCTTTGGACTAAGGCAGAAACTAGAGCACACAAAGGAAATCCATGCAGATGCAGGCAAACATGCTAACTTCATACAAATGCAGTAATTAGTCTCACAATACAAGGTTAAAGTCCAGCAGGTTTATTTGTTAGCACAAGCTTTCGGAGTGCCGCTCCTTCATTAGATGAGTGCCTGTACATTACTGACCTGATTAAGGAACAGTGCTCCGAAAGCTCATGCTACCAAATAAACCTGTTGAACTTTAACCTGATGTTGTGAGACTACTTACTGTGCCTACCCCAGTCCAATGCCATCACTCATGCAGACAACCACCCGAGGTCAAAATTGAACCCAGGTCCCCGGCACTGTAAGGCAGCAGTGCCACTCACTTTGCTGTGATTTAGGGTAGGAGTTCCAGTACTTAGGACCCAGCTTAAGGCATGGATGCCAATGGTGGAGCAATTAGAATGGTGGATGCTCATGTGGCCAGATTTGGAGGTGTACAGATAGCTTAGCAGGCTGGAGGAGGAGACAAAGATAGGGAAAGGTGAGAGCCAGAATCCTCTCATCCCGCGGTTGATATTTTCAACATATTTTCTGATGCGCTAATCATAATGCCCAAGATAATTGCCAAAAATGTCTCCTCATCAGCTGAAAAGTTCGCATTGCAGGTCAGTAAACAAGCTGATAGCAGATGCATACGCAACCGCAGGCAGTGAATATACGTGACTGAAGCATGTATCCTTGCCCGTCGCCCCACATGTGTTACATCATAATTATCACCCTGGTATATCATAATTGTAGTTTGTAGGCACTCATCTTTTCCACGGACCAAACTAAGGTTGGAATGCATGAGTCACTGCTTCATTTTTCCACCTCCGTCTTCATTCCCTAATTAATCACAGTGCCTGTAGCATTCCCTGGGTCTAGGACACATATCATTCCGAACCATCTATGCCCAACACAATAGAGATGGGCACAAATTAACTTTTGCTAGCCATATACAATAACATTGTTCAAGTAAAGGGTCCAGCTTTGTGATCCAAAAAAGACCATGGAAGGAAAAATCCCATTACAGATTCAGAACTTAAATCATTGCTGGTCTCTCCCGCCACTAGCCCTGTCTGTCGCGATGCATCAGGAGATAATTAATAAGTAAACATATGCGTGCAGGTTATTTACTTAACAGGATAGTATAACTCACACAGAAGTATATATGTTTTTGCCTATGGGAGTAGTTGAAGCAACTTAAGATTTATGTTTATTCATAACGGTAAATGAATTGAATTTCTGCATTGGAAGAGACAGTACATCAGCATGGATTTAAAAAAGTGCTTTACTACAACTGTTAAGGAAGGAATAATCAATAATGTAAAAGGTACTTCATGGACCCATTCAGTGATCAAATAAGATTGCTTACAGCTGTCATAAAGCTGAGTGAAACTGGACAAGGCATTTTATCATTACATTTTATTTGTTGATCGCAAGACATTTCGTCAAACAGTGAGGGAAATGGCCACTTTTAAATTAATGGGGAAAGTTTAAGCATATCGTTTAACCAATTTATCAAGAATGGAAGGAATGCCCTTAAAGAGGCCATGCATGTTATCCTATTGACTGTTTCACTGAATAGAGTCAAACAACTCAGTTTTTAGTCAATACTTTGCTCCATGTAACAGCAATCAACAGCTTGATGGGGCAATCAATTGTGAGTGGGCTAATCATTTGTAAGGCAAGTCCCAAGTGATGAGTATAAATTGAGATTAAAATTTGCCATTGGTTCTTGTAATTGAAAGAGATTAGTTTGGAGCTGCTGACCTGACCATCTAATCAGAATAATATTCCCAATGATTCATTCATTAGAAAGAAAAAGTTAAGTAGTCAAAGATTGATATTAAAACAAGAACTCTGTATGTTCCCCTGTCAAATTCCTTTCTCATGATCTACAGCTGCCATATTGTATCACTCACCTGATGAAGGGACAGTGCTCCGAAAACTTGTGCTACCAAATAAACCTGTTGAATTTTAACCTGGTGTTGTGAGGCTACCTACTGTGCTTATCCCAGTCCATCTCCGTACCATACTGCATCACAACAAAGATAGTAAGAGTTGAGTCTATCACTGAATCTATTTTATTGATTAAACGTTGCTGCCTATAGCACCAGGGACCTGGGTTCAACTCCAGCCTCAGTCACTGACTGTATGGAGTTTGCATTTTCTCTCCAAACCTGCATGAGTTTACTCCGGGTGCTCCAGTTTCCTCCCACACTCCAAAAATGAGCAGGTTAGGCTGATAGGCCAAGCTAAATTGCCCCTTAGTGTCGGGGAATGGAGGAGGAGTGAGATTAGCAGGGTAAATATGTGGGGTTAGGAGCTGGATAGGATTGTATCTAACCCACACACCTTTGGATTGTGGGAGGAAACTGGAGCACCTGGAGAAAACCCATGCAGACTTGCAAACTCCACATCAACAGTCACCCAAGGTCAGAATTGAACCCAGAGGTCCTGGGCACTGAGAGGCAGTGCTAATCATTGTGCTGCAGTCATTATTAACTCTTACTTTTCCATCAGATGATTGTGGGTTCAAGTCCCACAATAGAGGCATGAGCACAAAATACAGAGTGGCTTTCCAGTACAATACTGAATGAATGCTGCATTGTCAGAGATACTATCTTTGAGATTAGATGTTAAAATCCCAGCATTGTCTGGTCCCTCTAGTATTTAAAGTTTATTTATTAGTGTCACAAGTAGGCTTACATTAACACTGCTGTGAAAATTCCCTAGTCGCCACACTCCAGTGTCTGTTTGGATACGCTGAAAAAGAATTTAGCATGACCAATGAACCTAATCAACACACCTTTTGGACTGTGGGAGGAAACCAAAACGCATGGAGACATGGGGAGAACATACAAACTCTTCACAGTCACTCAAGCCAGGAATCGAACCTGGGTCCCTGGCGCTGTGAGGCAGCCATCTAACCACAGTGCCACAATAAATGATTCTATTTCAGAGGACAGCATTTGCATTCTCCCCAGTGCCCTAGTTAATATTTAACACTCAGCCAATATTGTTAAAACAGGTAATCTGGTCATTATCCAAAATCATTTGTGACGTTTTGCTGTGTCTTATATACCAGAAATGTCTAAATCTGGAAGACTGGAGATAATTTAAATATTACTATCATTTGGAAAACTTAACACACATGACACAGGGTACTTTCCATTTTTCATAACTCTGGCAGGAAATTGAAAATTCTGTCTGATCACCAAGCATTAGCACTGCATTAAGATTATAGACTGATTAGAACCATTCTTTCAACAAACTTCCAACAGTCTGGCCTATTGTAGACTCTATCCC
The DNA here is from genome assembly GCA_024679065.1 of Sphyrna mokarran. Classification (NCBI taxonomy): domain Eukaryota; kingdom Metazoa; phylum Chordata; class Chondrichthyes; order Carcharhiniformes; family Carcharhinidae; genus Sphyrna; species Sphyrna mokarran. The sequence goes on along the minus strand of JAGIQG010000024.1, from coordinate 22,074,877 downwards.
AGTTATTTACTATTCTAAAGGAACAGTGTAAAATCACTCCGCCTTCCCAAAGGTAATCAAGTAAAAACAACACGGTAGCATAGTAGAGAGCACTGCTCCTCCCAGGGAGCTGGGTTTGATTCCTGGGTTGGGTCACTGTTTGTGTGGAGTCTGCACTTTGCCTATGTGGATTTCTTCCAGGTGCTCCACTTTCCTCTGAAAGACGTGCTCATTAGGTACATTGGCCACGCTAAATTCTCCCTCAATGTACTTGAACAAGCACCAGAGCATGGCTACGAGGGGATTTTCACAGTAACTTGATTGCAGTGTACCAGAAACTTACTTGTGACATTGATAAATAAATCTAAACTTCAACATTCCAGAATATTAATTTCCAATATTGAATACTGTAGCAAAGCTCACTGATACACTGGTCACAACAGCAATGGAATCATTGCCCATATTAATATGGTCTGGTCAAGAAAATCCAAATCCAGGAATATCATGGCAAAAAGCAACACGTTTCAAGATAATTTATCACAAGACCATAACATGCAGGAGCAGAAGTAGGCCATTCGGCCCATCAAGTCTCCTCTGCCATTCAATGGGATCATGGCTGATCTGATAAGATAATCCTCAACTCCACTTTCTCACCTTCATTCCTTTATGATTAAAAATGTCTATCTCAGTCTTGAACGTATCTAATAACCCAGCCTCTACAGTTCTCTGTGGTAAATAATTCCACACATTCGCTACTCTCTGAGAGAAGAAATTTCTCCTCATCTCTATCTTCAATGTCTGTCTGTCCTTAGATTCCTCTTAATCTAAGGTTATGACCCTAGATTGTCCGCAACCACGCTCCCCATCAAGAACCCTGCAAATCCTACATGTCTCAATCAGATCATTTAAGAATTAGACTGCAAATCCAAAATGTTCTGGCATATAGCTGGATTATATTTTTAAAAACAGGATGCATACGAGTTGAAAATTTCGTCTATGAGGAAGTTTCCATATTTTATATATATATACATATAAAATCACAGTTAACAGTGGTTTTACCAAAGAAACACAAAACAGTTTAAGATTGAGAGCAGAACTAAAGAAAAAGTTAGTCAAGCCTTCTGAGCTACAATGGTTTGGATATTTAGGGATAAGATTCACACATTAAAAGCCCATTGGTTAAGGTATTAAAGGACAACCTGCAAGACTGTTGCCTCACAGCTCCAGGGACCTGGGTTCAATTCTGGCCTCGGGTGACTGTCTCCCCGGAGTTTGCACTTTCTGTGTGGGTTTCCTGCCTCACTCCAAAGATGTGCAGATTAGGTGGATTGGCCATGCTAAATTTTTCCCCAGTGTCAGGGAGGAACTAGCAGGGTAAATACGTGGGGTTAAGGGAATAGGGTCTGGGTGGGTGTGGGTGCAGGCTGAATGGGCCGGATGCCACTGTGGAGATTCTATTCTATGAAAGAGGCCCCCAGGAAAGAAGAGGAAGAAATTGCAGAGGGAGGGGGAGAAAAAGGGGAAAAAAAATGGTTTCATGTGGCATTTGTTTTGCAAATCCAGAGGCGGATTATTGCTTCACTAACCCAACCACTGTGCATTCCTTTTGTGTGCAGCATTTGCTAGATTCTGTGGAGGATGCTTCATACAGCGATAATGCACTGATGAGGCAGTTATAGTGTACAGGCAATAAATCAGTGAGATAAGTAATCAGCAGTTTTTGCCTCATTAATAGAAGTCTGCATGATGTATTCCCTCGAGTTTCTCTAAAAGGAATAAAATACAAGCTGCACTGTCGTTCGTGTTCTTGTCTGATTGGCTCAGGCTACTTTAGTCATGGCCAAGTTTACTTGTTTACTTTGCTTCCTATTCTTTCTCTGTGGCACTCACACAGTTTACTGACATTGTTTTGAGTTCGAAGCAGCCAGCATTTCTTGCCATGTAGCTGCAGTGAATGATACTGGCGGCACATCAGTTCTCCTGGGCCCCGTGTTATTCTCCCCTGGAGAGCTGATTAGATGGATATTACTTCCTCTCGCAGAGCTTGCTGATGTGCTTTTCAAAAACTTGCCTGGTGTATCGAGTGATCAATAGAGGTGTTGTTTTGTGGGGAGGGGTGGGATGCTTTGCTTTTTTTTTAACCCTCACAAGTGGGCTAAACACAACCTCCACACGAACTAGCATCAATCAGAATTAGTTTTTTTTGCAGAAGAAGAGGTAATTTCAGAGCTATTGTGTTAAGGCAAATAGGCCGGACTAAACTCTTGTCAGATGAATGCCAACTCTATGGAATTGGGCCAGATTTTTCAGCCCCCAGCACCTGTTACATTCCTGCTCCACTGGACTTGGTAACCAGAAAATCTTCCTTGTCAAGCCTTAGTCCTTGCTGATCCCACAGTAATGCTCTAAACCTTTGCGTGTGACCAATTTCTCTGATATTTCCCCGATATGAGATTCGGTGCTGCGGAATGATCAACGGAAATGAGAGAGGGTCATTTCTAATTCACAGAATGCATCATATTGTTGTTCCCCCGGCTTGTTTTTTTTTAATCTTTATCCTTCCCAGGATAGCTCCTTCTCTTGAGCTGTTAGTTAAGATGATACAGCTCACAAATACAGTTAGTGACATTGATCCACTCAACCAGGAGATTCACTTGAGAATTGCTTCAGCACCCCTCCCCTCATCTCCGATAACATAGATTAAATTGATTCAGAATTTGGAGTGACTGCAATTTATACCCAACCGATCAATCTGTACGTGTTGCAAATAAGGAAGTTACTTCTTATGGCTATGTCATTTCAGAAGGCAGCCTCTGTTGAAGGTTTCAGGGAGAGTGCAGCTGTGGACTCACATTAGACTGCCATAAATATCCAGTGCAAAATTCATTGTGATTTGAGTTATTTAAAATTTATTTATTAGCATCGCAAGAAGGCTTATATTAACATTGCAGTGAAGTTACTGAGAAAATACCCTAGTTGCCACACTCCGGCGCCTCTTCAGGTACACTGAAGGAGAAATTAGCATGGCCAATGCAGCATATCTTTCAGACTGTGGAAGGAAACCAGAGCACCCGGAGGAAACTCACACAGACACTGAGAAAATGTGCAGACTTCGCACAGATGGTGACTCAAGCTGGGAACAGAACCCGAGTCCCTGGTGCTGTGAGACAGCAGTGCTAGCCACTGTACCATTGTGCCGCTCTGTAAATCATAGTTTATATATGAGGAAGGTAATTTAACGCAATACTCATCAATCTGTGAGCTGATTCAGGGTAATCCATAGGTTAGACGCTAAGGGGCAGGAAGGAGGGGAACGGTGGGTGGGGAGGGTGGGGCGGGTGGGTAGGGAGAGTGGTGGTTGAGTGCAATTCGGGTCATCCTGACCCAGAGTGAATACCAGTCCGTGCAAGGCCAAAGGTACAAGATAGGGTTGAAGTAGAATTCCTTTTGATATTGCAGGTGCAAAAAGCCACAAGCTCATAAAGGCATGAGTGGTATTTCAATTAGCTAATTTCTGCAGTTTTTTCAGTCAAAAAGTTAACCAAAACTAAAAAATACAATTAAAAACCACTGAACCTCAGATATTTAACAAAACAGACTAGACAACTTGCCCCTTGAAAGTACAAAATGCAGGTCAAGCTCGCCAGACCTCTTCCTATTTAACTAGCATTAACCTCAGGGTTTTTTTTCCCTCTGTACTTGTTGTTCTTGCTGTCTTTTTTTCACCCCCAATACACTTTCTGCAGTAAAATGACTGTTTTGTCTTTGGCTAGATGACAGTGTCTTTTTGGAAATTAGAGAGGAGGGGTAGTGGGTCTTGGGAATGGGTCAGTGTTTGCGGGAAGGGCGCCTCCTCCCCTCCTTCTTTACACAGACAATCTGAACACTTCTGCCTGAAAAGAACCTTTCATGCTTAAACCTTTACCTCTGAGCACTTTGTACCCTTTATAATGAATTTCTCCTGTTCAGTAAAATGAACCTTGAAAGATTAACATACATTTAAGGGATATTTTTAAAATTATATATATTTTTAAAAACATGCTGTCCACACAAGGAAATGTTATGCCAGCTGAAGCCAAGATGGAATGAATTCATTTGCACAGAGTTTTATTAGTTAGGAAGGACTGTGTACAGCACATGTGCTGCTGGTTTATTTTCTTTTCACAAATTTCAACAGTAAATACCACGTGGAGAGCTGGATGTGCTGTGTCAGATTGGTCCAGCCACTGAACAGTCCTTTTGTTCCCACAGCCACCATCCCAGTAGCTTTGCCCCTCCTTATTAGGGCCAGGAAGGAAATTTTTGTTGTCTTATGCCTGCGCTACTTCCCCTCGCACATCCGTAAGCTGTAAACCTTCCAAGAAATCAGTCCAGTGTTTGTGGTTCCATGGCCCTGTAATTATGCAGCCTGCTCGCTTGCTGTTTCATCCAGCCTGCCAATCTTACAGAGATCTTCCCAAACTGTTTAGACAAAGGAACTGCCCAATCTGTCACAGCTGTGGCCTTGCAGAGGTACCCCAGGTAAAACAGGCGAACAAATGAATACAGTTCTTTATTTAAGGCATAGTGCGACTTCACTAGTCGGTGCTCGGGAATTATGTTGCAGCTGGGTTCATTTGCTGAGGCTTTTGTTGTAAACAGGGCAGCACGATGGCGCAATGCTTAGCACTGCTGCCTCGCGTTGCCAGACACCCAGGTTCAATTCCAGCCCTGGGTGACTGTCTGCGTGGAGTTTGCACACTCTCCCCTTGCCTGCGTGGGTTTCCTTCGGTTTCCTCACACATCCCAAAGATGTGCAGGTTAGGTTGATTGGCCATGCTAAATTGCCGCTTAGTGTCAGGGAGAATTGTAGGGGTAGATAGGTGGGGTTACGAGAATAGGGCCTGGGTGAGATTGCGGTCAATGCAGACTCGATAGGCCAAATGGCCTTCTTCTGCACTGTAGGATTCCATGATTCTATAACACAATTACTTAATTAAAAGCCAGTAGGAGCCTGGATTACATGCAGTGCTTCCGCTGGTGCGGGAAGGTGCATCTGTAGATACGTTCACCTGAATAGTTGGGAAGAGAGAGACTGTGGCTGGGGTGGGGGAGACAGTGACTGGTGAAGGGGAGAAACCTTCACAAGTGTCTTGCTAGTTCAGTTTTGCAACAGAGAGCACTTGCCCATGAAGCATGTCCCAGTGCCATTCTCATATATTTACAGTGATGGCTGTGTCTATAAAAGCTGGAGAAAGAAATTTTCCAGCCACGTGCAGCTGGGAATGGAAGCAAAGCAGTTGGGAAAATAGTGGGAATTCGAGTCGAGATGGTTTCCTAATGTGATCTCCAGGGAGATTTTCCACGGGCAGCTGGTAAAACACATTGCCTGCCTGCTCCACTTTGGCAGGAAGCTAACTGAGATTATTAAGACCATGATTAGGAGCAATGTTACCAGCTTGCCAGCATTTGGTGACTGGCAGAGTGCCTCACCACCCTTCATCATGTGCAGAGTCCATCAGCTCAGTGGAGGTTGCCTCTCAGTGGCAGCCCAAGGGCCATTGTAATGAGAAGCTTCATCCCCAAAGAAGCAGCTGTCATCAGGAAAGACCACCCCGATGGTGCTAACGAATACTCCAGAGGGGTTTCCCTTTGATCCATGAGATTGCTTACTTCCTCTTTCTGATTATAACAACATTAGAGATGGAACAGAAGTGGATCATACAACTCCTTGAGCCTGCTCCACCATTCAGTATAATCATGGCTGACCATCCACTTCCCACCAACTTCCTACATTCCCCAATTCCCAGTGAGGACAAAACTATGTTCATTTCAGCCATAAAAACCATATCCACAACCTCTTGAAGTAAAGAATTCCAAAGATTCGCAATTCTCCTCATCAGTCCATTACCCAGAGACTGTAGGCCTAATGTTCTAGATTCCCCAGCCTGAGGAAATAACCCTAAGTATCTATTCTGTCAAACATCTTCAGAATCTTACATGTTTCAATGCAATTGCCTTGTATTTCTCAAAACTGTGGGAAAGTATCCGTAAAGTTCCCACAGTGCAGAAGGAGGCCACTCAGCCCATCAAATCTGCACCAATTCTCTGACAGTATGTCTTACCCAGGCCCACTCACTGCCACATTTCTGCAACTCTGCACATTTATCATGTCTAATCCATCTAACTTACACACCTTGGGATACTAAGGGACAATTTAACATGGCTGATTCACCTAACCTGCACATCTTCAGACTGTGAGAGGAAACGGAGGAAATGCACAGACATAGGGAGAAGGTACAAACTCCACACAAGCATGCAAAGCCAGAATTGAACCTGGGTCTCTGGCACTATGAGGCAGCAGTGATAATTGTCATCGTGCCACCCTATATAAGCCCTATGTTCTCAGCATCTCATTCCAGAAATCAAGCTAGCAAACGTTACTGCACTTCCTCTAATGCAAATATATCCTTCCAGGAATATGGAGGCCGAAACTACACAAGATTAGTCTTGCCAAAGTTCTATTGAATTGTAGCAAGATTTCCCTTTTTTTCATCATCGCCTTCCTGTTTTAAAGACCAGTGTTCCATTTGCCTCTGCGATTGCTTGCGATGTCTGCTGCTAACATTGTGTTCCTATGCTAGTAAATTATATTAATTTATTATATTTAATTTTACTCCTCTGGTTACATGCTCATTTTGAGGTGCTCTTGACATTCCCTACATGGCTAAACAGTGCATATTCCTCCAATGAAGAGACTATCTCCAGGAACGTTGCTGACCCAATCTGCTGCTGTTAAGTGTGGGTTTGGGATGTCCTATTTGGCTCCATGATCAGGGTCGCTAAACCTGCTACTAAATCCTGCCCCAACCATCCATAATTTGCCCCTTGGATTGTTGCAGCAGAAAGATTTTTTTTACTGGAATTTCTTTTTTTTTCCTCAAAGCATAGCTTTTGCGTAGGCACGCTTTGCAGCTTTTTTTAAAGGAGTCTTGTAAAGATGCTCAGTTTCCGAAACTGGGACAAGCATGAGCTTGCAAAATGGACACAGGCTTCTTTAAAACAAACATGCTTCACACAAGACTGGTTGATTCTACGGTCATTAATTGAAAGCAGTCATTAATCAAATTTGTTTTGAGTTATTCCAAGTTGTGGGATTTTCGTAGGGTTGGAGAAGTGGGGGTGGCAGTGATTTAGTTCCACAAACAAAGCAGCTTCTGCGTCCATCCACACTGCCAGCAAAGCTTCTGACACAGAGGCTGGAAGAATTCCGTTAAAGGGAAGCTACGCAGTTGAATTTTTGTTTTCCACACAGTTTCCACGCACATCTTTTCCTTGCTTGGATCATTTTACGCTTATTAGAAGAGTTCTCCCCTCCCAACCTCCACATCCCCCCCACCCCCTGTTTGTCTCACCCCAGCTGTCTTTGTGCCCAGAGTCAGTTACAGTGGCAGAATAATAGACAATAGTTAGGTTACTCTGTGGAGAAGGAGGATGAGCTGTCACTGTACCACAGCCTGTCATAAAAACCAGGCCAGGCAGCAGGGAGTAGGAAGGCTGAGCAGAGCAATGGGATCCAAAACAACACGCCTGCCAAGACTGCCATTGAAAAAAAAGCTAGTCTTCTTGGATTAGCTATTTTTATGGTGTATTTTTGATAAATAAAAGTACAATTTATTTTTACAGGGTGTGAGTGCCTATACCACTGACAGTCAGCTTTGGCAGCGTACAGGCTTTAAACAATTATTTTTCTGTTTAAAACTTGACCATTGCCCGGGAAAGTATTTTGGAAGGTACTTCTCTATAATCAGTTCATGTTATAATGTGACAGATGATATGTTAACGCAATATTTACCAGTCATTTCTGTCAGCATTACAAAACTTGAAACTTTATGAGGAATCAGACAGAAGTCACTGGGGGGCGGGGAGTGGGGGGGGAGCAGAGTGGAGGGAATGCGGGGGTGGTGTTGGAAACCACTGGAAAGCTTGTGGTGCAGCAGACATGGAGACTTTTGTGGTAAAAGTCTACCTCAGCAAGCAGCATGATAACGTTGGCACAGAGTTTTCACAGCAGGCAATTCCTGACTATTGTACTCCCAGGAACTTAAAATGCTCAAAACTTCCTCATGTTTTGTTTTTTTTGATGGAGGGAAACAGGATAAAGCTTTCAAGTAGAGTTCAAACAATTATTTGATTATTACTTTGATACCAAAACTACAATTCCCCCAAAATACACATTAACACGCCAGCTACGTTTAAACGTTATTTACCAACATCCATCGTAAACACTGACTCATAAGAGAGCTCATTTAACCCTTTTGTTCATTATTTTTATTCGTGCCTTGTCTCTGGAAAACAACTGTTTTGAGCCTGCGATTGAAGTGCACTGATATATAAATACATGGTACAGAAAGCAATGGATTCACACATAGGTCAGGATTCTTCTCAATGTAAAGAAGTTCCAGCTTGAATAACTAAGAGGAACCATACGCAATATATGGGGGAGAAACCGTGATCTGACTGCATACAAAATGTCCAAGCTAAGTTTGTTTTTCGAATTTTGGGTCACTTCCACTTGTTTGCATTCGTGGACTAAATTCTCATTCTGGACTGATTTGACTTGATTTGCTATTATCACATGTTAAAAGTAACATATATAAAGTTAAAAGAATTGTTTCTTATACATTATACAGACAAAGCATACCATTCATAGAGTACATAGGGAAGAAAGAAAGGAGATGGTGCAAAATATAGTGCTGCAGTTACAGATAGAGTGAAGAAAAAGATCAGCTTAATATATGATAGGACCGTTCAAAGGTCTGATGACAACAGGGAAGAAGATATTCTAGAGCCTGTTCATGTAACATTTACCAGTCATTTCTGTCAGTATTACACGTACATGTAATTTTAGACTTTCGTATCTTTTTCCTGGATGGGAGCAAGTGGAAGTGTGCATGGGGTCCTTGATTATGCGAGCTGCTTTACTGAGACAGCAGGAAGTGTAGATAGAGTCAGTGGAAGGAAGGCTGGTTTGTGTGGTAAGACTGGGCGATTTTCACAACCCATTGTACTTTCTTGCAGTCATGGTCAGAGCAGGTGCCATACTAAGCTGTCATACATCTGGGAAGGATGCTTTCTATTGTGCATCTGTAAAAACTGGTGAAAGTCATAGTGGACATGCTGAATTTCAAAGAACAAAGAACAAAACAGCACGGGAAACAGACCTTTCGGCCCCACGAGCCTGCGCTGCCACCCCGATGTTCCCACTTCTACCTGCGATCCCTGTCCATGTTTATAGATCTATGGATTAAAAACCAAATTTGAGACAATTTAGGGACTGCTGCCATGCAATGCCAGGGACCCGGTCACTATCAGTGTGGGGTTTGTGCATTCTGCACATGTCTGTGTGGGTTTCCTCCAGTTTCTTCCCACATTCCAAAGATATGTGGGATAGGGGAATTGGCCATGCTAACTTGCCCCATAGTGTTAGGGGGACTAGCTAGGGTAATTGCATAGGGTTGTGGGATAAGGCCTGGGAGGGATTGTGGTCAGTGCAGATTCAATGGGCCAAATGGCCTTCTTCTGCACTGTAGGATTCTAATTCTATCCAGCTTGAAATAAAAAAGTGGAGTGCAGAGTACTTTTGTTTTTAATATGCAATCGAGTTAATGAGCAAAATCTGAACGTGCAAAGATTTTATTTCCTATAGATGTGCAGCTTGGGTACATTAGCTGTGTTAAATTCATCCTCAATGTACTTGAACAGGGGCTAGAGTGTGGCAACTAGGGGATTTTCATAGTTATTTCATTGCAGTGTAAATGCAAGTCTACTTGCGACAATAATAAATTAATTTTATGCTGTAATAAGACTCTAAAATGTATACATTTTTTGTCTTCCCCTTTGGCCTATACTTTAAACACATAAAAGAGAGCTTTATTCCACATCACATCTTCCCCAGCATTACAGCACCATTTTCTCCCACTGCTGATATACAATGCTTTTGTATGCTGTTAACTTGAGAAACCCAGGTTTAAACTGTGTGCATCTATATTTTCTAAAGGTTGTATAATGATTGTTACTGAGTCTTTTAAACACCTTCAGCGTGTTCAGCAGGCTGCCCTTGATCAGATGCGTGCTCACTATTGGAACTACCCTGCACTTTAACACAGCTACATGTTCCCGAAGCGATGAAGATCACAAAATGACTGAGTGAGTGTGTTCTTAACAAAGGATTTAAGCTCTCCTGGAAATCCTGCATCCTTGGCTCATCACTGTTAAATATGTTGGTGCAAGGTTTTGCTCATGAACAGAATTTTAAAAGTCCATCTTTAGCTTGTTATCAGTCCCTTTGTCACTGAAGATGCAGTCCTAATCCAGCTTGGCTGAAGGAAGCCAGACTTCTGGAGCCAGCAGCTCTTCATTACAGTCCCAAAATAAATAGCAATTTCAAGGCTCAGTGTAGGAAATTTTTTTTTTAGCCCAATGCAGGTTTTGTGTATTTTGACGTTAAAGGGTTTTCTAACACTGGATCGTTAATGCATTAACACATCCTTGGACATCACATCTGACCACAAAATTGGGAGAGAAGAGTGTGCAGCAGGACCTGGGTGCACCAGTTACTGAAGGTAAGCATGCAGGCAGGAAAGAAGGCAAATGGTATGTCCACCTTCATAGCAAAAGGTTTCGAGTACATCTGCAGGGATGCGTTGTTGCAATTATATAGGGTTGGATGAGGTCACACCTAGAGTATTGTGTGCAGTTTTGGTCTCCTTTTCTGAGGACGGATATTCTTGGTCTCGAAGGAGTGCAGTGAAGGTTTACCAGGATGATTCCAGGGCGAGACTGATGTATGAGGGGAGATTGATTAGGTTAGATTGTTTTCACTGAAGTTCAGACAAATGAGGGGGGGATTTCATTGATTCCAACAGGATTAGATAGGGTAGAAGCAGGGAGGATGTTCCTGATGGTGGGGGAATCCAGAACCAGAGATCACATTCTGAGGATTCAGGGTAGACCATTTAGGACAGAGATGAGAAGATGTTTCTTCTCCCAAAGAGTGATGAGCCTGTGGAATTCATTACCACAGGAAGTAGTTGATACCAAAACATTGAATGTATTCAAGAGGCAGCTGGATATAACACTTTGGGCAACTGGGATCAAAGGTGATGGGGAAAGAGTAGGATTAAGCTATTGAGTTGGACGATTAATCGTGATCATGATGAATGCCACAGCAGGTTCAAAGGGCTGATTGGTCTCCTCCTGCTCCTATCTTCTTTGTTTCTTTGTTTCTATAGAACATGAAGAAAAGCAGAACAACGATGCATTGCATTTGTATTCTGCACTTAGGATGTCACAAAACACTTGATGAATTAATTCCTTTTGATGTACTGTCAATTTTGTGATGTAGGCAATCACATAGCAAGATCCCACAAACAAAAAGTAAAACGAGTGACCAATTAGGTGGATTCTATTAGTGTTGGGTGAGGAATGAATGTTGGCCAAGACATGAGATCTGTTGTTTTTTTCTGAACTGGGTCATGGGACTCTCTACACCCACCTGAACTGGCAGACCCGAGCTTCAGTACAAAAGTCTGTGAGGTTTAATTTCAGTTTAGATGGGTGTAAAAAGGTAAGCAATAGCTGATCATCCACCCAGTAAAGACCACTCACTTCATAAATCCTCCTCTAAAACCCAGAAAATTCACTACCGCCCTTTTATATCTTGGCCAAAGTAGAGCTTTACTCTCAGCCCATCTAATATTGCACTGAAGTGGCAGCCTGGACTACATGTCCACTATCAGCTGAAGCTGACTTGGTAACAGGCTTGCCTCTCTGTAAAAAGTGTGTGAGTTTGAGCTCCACTCCAAGAATTTGAGAACAAAATTCAAGCCTGACTCTCCAGTGCAACATTTGTGGAGACAGAATAAAGCCAACATTTTGAGTCAGGGACTTTGACCCTTTGAAGGAAAGGTCATCTTGACTTGAAACATTGGTTCTATCCTTTCTCCACAGATGCTGTCAGACCCGCTGAGAATTTCCAGCATTTTCCACTTTTGTTATGTAACCTTGGATCCAGCATTTTCTGTTTTTGTTTCAGATGCCAGCATCCACTTTTATCTCCAATGCATTTTATCTCCATTTTGCTTTTATCTCTATGCAGTACTGACTGAGTGCTGTACTGTCGTTTAGTTGAGATGTTAAACCCTGTCTGCCCTCTCAAATAGATGCAAAAGATCTCACAGCACTATTTCGAAGGAGGGCAGGAAGTTACCTTCACTGTTGAGTTCAATATTCATCCATCACTAAACCAATTATCCAGCCATTGTCATATTGCTGCTTAAGAGATTTCTCATATCCTCAAGAGCAGTACTAGATCCCCGAAACAGAGATAAGATGGATGCTAACTGAGGCAGGCCAGCATAGAACATCAGGAGCAGACTGACACTGCATTATAATCTGCAAAAAAATCTATAGATTAATATTTCATTTCCAACACTTTTTGTTTAAAATGCTGAAGACCCAGAAGTGTTCTTTCAGGTTTTCCCACAAAAAAATGCAGCCGTATTGTCCAAACGTGGATGCTCTTACTTGCTTGTCCTTTGATGTTGGCTACATGATAAAAAACCCCTCATGCCTGCTCTGTCATTTACGTTGATTATGGCTGATTATCAAATTCAATATATTACACATCAATGCCTTGAAATTCAGGAATGCCCATTTTTGGGTTCACAGGTGCAAATATTGTACTCTAGAATGGTGAGGTCCTGGGCACCTCGGATGTTGGTGCTCATACCTAGTTATAATGGAGCCAGAAATGGTGAGGGAGGAGTAGACAAGGATTCAGGAGTATATGTGGTTGACAGAGATGGGGGCAATGCAATTTAGTGCAGGACAAAGATTAGGGCAATAAGTTGGGATCAGGTAAGGGATGTATAATCACAGAGGTTGGCATTCAGAGGACTAAGAAATTGAGCAAGGGGGTTGAGGGCCACTCATGCTGACCATTGAGGATTGAGAGAGGAGACCAGTTGGTCAGAAATAGCAATGATCAGAAGGATGCATAGTTAGAAAGAGCACTAGTTCCCACTTCCATCTCAATGTCCAGATAAGATACCTACCTTCTTTATGGCGAAGACTTGAAGACCAAGGCTTCCCTGAGCGCAACACCCTCTATCACAGGACAAACAAGTTTTGTAGAGAGGGCCTCACGGGGGTGTTGGGTTTCTTATTTTCAAGCTGAAATGCTTCCTTTATGCTTTGTTATGGGGTATCTCTTTGTGCTAAAATGCTAGGTCTTCATTCAGAACATTGTGCCTCTTTCAAATTCCCAATTCCAGTGCGCAGGTGATGCTCAGTTTTTGAGTTTCAAGACTTAAATCAATAGATTTTTGGATTTTAGGGGAATCAACAGTTATAGGAATCGGAAAGTGGAATAGAGGTTGAATAGGAGCCATAGTTATGTCAAATGACACAGCAGGTTCGAGGGGCTGTATTGTCCATTTCCATACCTATTTCTCATACTTTCATGTCCTGGCACAATGTATAAGGCCAGAAAAGCACTTGGGATCAAAGGTTATGGGGAGAAAGCAGGATTAGGCTATTAAGTTAGACAATCAACCATAATTGTGATGAATGGCTCGAAGGGCCAAATGGTCTCCTGCTGCTCTGATCTTCTATGTTTCTATAGCAGAGTGGACACTTACTGCCAGCAATTTTGGGTCCCAAGATGCCCAAGCAGCGGTCAGAACAAAGGTATGTATGATGCATTTTCTAGGCTGAGGCATTAACATGCAAACAGCCATGTACTGGACTTTATTCAAATCAGTATTTCTGATTCAAGACATTTTATAGAAAGCTTTTCTGTGAGAAAAGTGATGATTACCCATCAATTTCGTTGTCCAGTTTCTTTATCTTGATTTTCTGATACGATGCAATGTGCTTAACTTACCCCTAACATGCCCCATGCTCTTTTGGAAGAGAGCAGACCTAGGAATGCAGAGAAGACGACCTGAACCAAAGCCTAGATAAGCAGACGCCTTTGAGGTCATTATTGTCATTTGATTATGGGTTTTGAATGTCTATTGTGCTATTTCCACATTGGTTTGTCTTTTTCTTCCTTTTGTGGTCTGAGGGCCGAGTAAAAAGGTTCTGAGGTGTAACCAACTGTAATTTAGAAGACATTACAACGCAATATTCAATAACTGGTGTAATATGCCTTTGTTGTCAGTTAAACTATATTAAGAAGGTGAGAGGTCAAAAACATTGCGTCTGGAGATTTCTCTGCTGCATAACTGTGAAAAATTTAAGAAGAAATTGTGAAATAAGACAAATCATGCAAAAAATAAAAAGCCATACAAGTAAAATTCCTCAAAGACCATTTATTATGTCCCAAAACCAAATTTATTACATTCCATTACGCTAGTAACTTCAATCCTGATTACAGTAATAGTCCATTGTCCAGTTTGTAGCTATGTACAAAACGTGAGATATAAAGTGCTTGTGTTTTGAGATGTAAAACTGGCACAAATAATACAAAATTAGCAGTGGGTAAATTCACACAGCTGCTGATCCCACAGTGACATTTCTAATGTCTTTTATTTAGACAGGCACCTAAAACTGTTAAATATGTAAATTAGGGGCCCAATTAAGGACATACTCATCTAGAAATTAGTAGGGGTGGCACAGTGGTTAGCACTGCCATGTACCTGGGTTCAATTCCAGCTTTGGGTGACTGCCTGCATGGACATGATGTAGAGATGCCAGCATTGGATTGGGGTGGACACTTAAATGAGTCTGTGTATCACCTGACGAAGGCGCAGTGCTCCAAAAGCTTGCAATTCCAAATAAACTTACTGAATTTTAACCTGGTGTTACTGTCAGTGGGGAGTTTGTACGTCCTCCCCGTATCTGTGTGAGTTTACTCCAGATGCTCCAGTTTTTTCCCACATTCCAAAGATGTGCAGGTTAGGTGGATTGGTCATGGTAAATTGTCAAGGAGATTATCAGGGTAAAACATGGCAACCCCCTGGGGGTAGAGTGAGTTTGTTGTCAGTGCAGGCTTGATGGGCTGAATGGCCTATTTCTGCACTGTAGTGATGCTATTATTCTAAATTAGCCAGCAATGAGTAGGGCAGGTGTTGGGCCTGCCTAGCTCAGGATTCTCCAAGTGGTCTATACAGTCACCAATGAACCAACTCTTTTTAAAAGAAGACTTCAATTTCTCCATTGCAGGACTGAGAAAGGAGTTCCTGCCACACAGGGAGGTGGTCAAGCATTGGACCCTTCATCCGAGTGGAGGTGCAGTCAGAGCTGGTAACTGGTGTTGCTGAAACTTCATTCATCCTCCAGTCCTGTATAATTTGTGTTTAAAATTAACATGGAGCTGAGACTATTTCCAAGATATTAGCTACTTTTCTTTATTATGAGACCACGTGTCTCCCACCACAGGTTTTTGGAGATTACACACCCCTGTCCCATCCCCGCTCCCTTCCCCACCCCACCTTGTCCACTAAATCTCCCCAGACCTGCCAACACCCTCACTAATGCAACAACAAGTTTTTTTACCTGCTTCTGTGGCTCCTGCTTTCTCTGGACTACTCTCCATTCAACTGGGATCCAACTCTATCAATCACAGCTCATTCTCTACGATTCAATTCTGATTCTCTAAGTCCCACCCCACCATGCCAACACCACTACTTCCCCCCCCCTCCCCTCACCACCCCACTCCCTCCCTCCCACCCCAGCCCCCCCAGAACCCCACCCCACCAACACTCACCCATCCGTCCACTCCCTTCCCCCCAACCCACCACCTCTAATTTTTCAAGTTTGGATGGAGCACAGGACACAGTTGGTCCAATCAAAAGCAATTTATTCAGATGTAGAAAGCAGTTTATCAATCAACGTTGCAAGCCACGTATCAAGCTGGGATTAGAACTCATACATAGAAGAGAAATCAGGCTCCATGCATCCTGTCCACCCTCTTTTTTTAATTATTGGGAAGCCTTTGAACATCTGAAAATGGGGTTAGAAATGCCACCATATTCTTTCAACATAAAATGCACAAGCTGGTATCTTGGTAAAAGGGTTTGCACAGATTATGATTTCAATCAGCCTTAATTTAGCATCATTTTGGGGGTCATACCTCATACTATCCCCATCTCAGCTGAACATGTGTTAACCAAAGTGAAGAATTCCCACCCATGATAAAGATATCATTGATTTAAGCTTGTTATGGAGAAAGAAATAGACAAATTGCAAACAAAAAATGTTTGGACTGGAGAAGAGCAGAGTTTAAGAAAATAAGATAGGGTCTGGGCAAGATAGACTAGTTACTAATGGAAGAATTTATAGAAGAACAATGGGGGGCATTGAAGAAGGAAATGGGGAGGTTGCAAGCCCAGCATGTTCCCTCCAGGAATAACAAGCCCAGAGATGACCAGAGATATTCAAGATACGATGAAAAAGAAAAGAAAGCCTTTTAGCAAATACAAAGGGATCAAATCAGCAGAGACATTTGTGGAGTGTAGAAAATGCAGGGTGGGGCTTAAGAAAGCAATTAATTAAGCAAAGCAGAGACATGAGAAAGCTCTGGCTGGTAAAGATAGGGAAAATCTCAAAGTGTTCTGTAAGTATATCATTGGGAAGAGGATAACTACGGAAAGAGTAGGGACCATTAGGAACCAAAGGGGCAATCTATATGGAGCTCAAAGACATTGGTAGATTGTTGAATGAATACTTCATATCTGTCTTCACTCAGGAGAATGAGGCAAAAGGTATGAAATTCAGGCAGAGAATCTGTGAGCTTCTTCAGCAAAGTGACATGGGGAAGGACAACGTATTGAAGGTGTTGGCAGCCTTAAAATTGGATAAATCTCCAGACCCAAATGAATTGTGCCCTAGCCTTCTGTGGAACACAAGAAAGGAGATTATAGGGCTCTGACTCAAAGTTTCAATTCCTCTCCATCCACAGGGAAGGTGTCAGACGACTGGAGATAACTAATGTGTTTCTGTTATTTAAGAAAGATTGTAGAGGCAAACCAGGGAACTACAGAACAGTGAATATCACATTAGTGGTAGGGAAACTATTGGAGAAACTTCTAAAGGATAGCATCTATCTCCACTTGGAGAGGCAAAGCTTGATCAGGGATAGTCAGCATGGCTTCGTCAGAGGGGGGTCATGCTTAACAAATTTGATTGAATTTTTTGAGGAGGTGACCAGGTGTGTAGATGAGGGTAGTCCAGTTGATATAGTTTATATAGATTTCAGCAAAGCCTTTGACAAGCTCTTACGTGACAGACTTGTAAAGAAAGTAAATGCATATGGGATACAGGATAATTTGATAAAGTGGACTCAGAATTGGTTCAACTGTAGGAGACACAGGGTGATGACAGATGGTTTGCTTAAAGACTGGAGGTCAGCGACCAATGGCATACCTCAGGGATTTGTGTTGGGTCCCCTCTAATTCATCATTTATATAAATGACATAAATGACTATGTGGTATGTAGGATTAGTATGTTTGCAGATGACACAAAGATTGGCAGGGTGGTTAGCAGTGAGGCTGAGTATCTTGAGCTACAAGAAGATATAGATGAAATGGTCAAATGGGCTTAAGTGGCAGATGGAGTTTAACCCTGAAAAATGTGAGGTGAAACATTTTGGAAGTAGTAATTTGATGAGGAAGTAATAAATGGTAGGACACTAAGAAGTTCTGTGGAACTAAGGGACCTTGGCTTGCTTGTCCATCAATCCCTGATAACAGAAAGACATGTTAGTAGGATGGTAAAAAAGTCATATGGGACACTAGCCTTTATCAATCGAGGAGCATAGATTACATAGATCCTCTGGTTAGGGAAGTGATGTTGGAGTTGTATAGAACTTTGGTAAAGTACTGTGTGCAGTTCTGGTCACCACATTATCAGAAGGATGTGATTGCATTGGAGTGAATGCAGAGAAGATTCACCAGGATGCTGCCTAGGATAGAATATTTAAGTTAGGAGAGAGATTGAGTGGATTGGGGTTGTTTTCACTGAAGCAGAGAAGACTGAGGGGTGATCTGATCAAGTTGTACAAGATTATGAGAGGTATGGTCAGTGTGGACAGGGAGCAGCTGTTCCCCTTAGTTGAAGAAGCAGTCACAAGGTGACATAGGTTTGAGGTGAGGGGCAGCAGATTTGGGAGATGTGAGGAAAAGCTTTCTTACCAGAGGGTGGTGACAGTCTGGAATGCGTTGCCTGGGAATGGTAGAAACAAATTGCCTCACAAACTTTAAATAGTACCTGAATGAGCAATTGGCACATCATAAAAGTCAAGGGCCAAGCATTGGTAAATGGGATCAGGTGGGAGTTTAGGTATTTCTCACATGGAGGTCCATGGGTCAAAGGGTCTTTTTTGTATTGTATGATTTTATGATTCTAAATTCTCAACAGGTTGGTGCTGGCTTATTCCTTCTATCTACTTCTAATCGGGCTTGCTGCTGGGATTCTTGTTATTTGTGGTGTACATTGATGATTTGGACTTAAATGTATGGGCTATGATCAAGTAGTTGACAGATGATGCGAGCATTGGTAGGGTGTATATAATAAAGAGGATAGCTGTAGACTGCAGTAGGATAACGGTGGACTGCTCAAATAGGCAGAGTGGCAAATGGAATACACAATGGAAAAATGTGAGTTAATGCACCGAGGGAGAATTAACAAAGGATTACACAATGAAGAGGAGGACTGTGGAAACTAGTGAAGATCAGAGGGATCTTGAAGTGTATATCCATAGCTGACATGGCAGGTAGACAAGGTGGCAAAGAAGGCATATGGAAAACTTACTTTTATTACCCGAGACATAATGTACAAGAGCAGGGAGGTCATGTTAATATTGTAAAAAATGCTGGTTAGGCCACTACTGGAGCACTGTTGACCAACATAGACACAATTATAGAATAGAATTACAGAGTCATAGGATCCCTAAAGTGCAGAAGGAGACCATTTGGCCCCTCGAGCCTGAGCATCCCACCCTGGCCCTACCCTTGTAACCTCACATGTTTACTCTAATCCTTCAACCTACACATCCTGGGGTAATTTAGGGGTAATTTAGCATGGCTATTCACTTAATGTTTGCATCATTGGACTGTGGGAAGAAACCAGAGAACCCAAAGGAAACCCACATAAATATAGGGAAAATGTGCAAACTCCACGCAGTCACCCAAGGATGGAATTGAACTTGGTTTCCTGGTTCTACAAGGTAGCAGTGCTAACGACTGAACCTCTACACTTTCTCAATTGAATGGCCTCCTTCTGTATTCTGAATTTGTAATTCAAGTCTGCACTTTGTCTGAGCTTTTCTAATTTTTGCCAAATTCACAGGGAGCAGTCTGGCTCATTCTCAAATATTTCTTTGTTGACTTAAAAGCTGATCATGGCCCGGATTTTACCGACATGGTCACCTGATGTTCATAAGTTCACACCCAATGCCCTGATTTTATGACGGCCGTATTGGTAAAATCAGGATCCATGGGCCCAATATGGCTCAGTAGAACTTCCTCTAAGATTTAAACATGACTGAGAGAACTAAGAGAGATGAAGCAGGATAGGACATGACATTACAAGAAAGGAAGAGGGCAAGATGGAAGGCGATAAGGGCACTTATCAGGTCGTTTTAACCATGTGTAAGCAAGGACCAATACTTGAAACATCTTTGCTTCACAAAAGGGGTTTGACTGAAAACTGCCGACTGTTGTGGCCACATCCCAAAAATATGGCAAGATTAGAATTTCCTGTCACAAGTAATTTATGCAAATGCCATCTTGTAGTTTGCAATGCGCTGTCACACAAGATAAATCACTGATGCTGTCTCGACAGGAAGAGAGTAAGCACCAGACTTTGCTTGAGCTGCCGGGTTCCTTGTGGCATAGGATACCACTGAATTCATATATATTGGGAGCTCAGATATCTGGCTACAGGAGGTTCATCATGTAGGTTAATTACCACTTCCCTAGTGATAATCATGATTCTTTCACCTTGCAGCAATTATCTGTTCCAGCTGTATTTAAAAGCATGGCAAGTCAAAGGCAGACTACTAAATAATAAATATTTTCCATTCGTGACAATGATACAATGATCTGGAACCAACACACATGTACACAACAAGTCCACTCTGTGAACCATGTGAGCTCCCAGGGTAGCTCCAGAGAAACTCTGCATTACTCAACAGAACAGGAATCAAGATTTGTGGAGTATGTTAAACATGGTACAACTTGGCCATTAACAATCAGAGGAAAGGAAGTTCAAGGTAAAGGAGAAGGAAGTGCAAGAGAAATGGGGAAATATGAAAAGGAAAGAAAACGTAACGTTTATTTATTAGTCACAAGTAGGCTTACATTAACTGCAATGAAGTTACTGTGAAAATTCCCTGGCGTCTGTTCGATGCTTGTTCGGGTCAATGAACCTAACCAGTATATCTTTCAGACTATGGAGCATCCGGAGTAAATCCACACAGACATGGGAAGAATGTGCAAACTTCACACAGACAGTCACACAAGTCAGGAATTGAACCTAATCCTTGGTGCTGTGAGGCAGCAGTTCTAGCCACTGTGCCGCCATGCTGCCAAACCACAGAAGAGCCAGTCTCTCTCTGCCCAAATTCTCTGTGATCAAATAATTCATGAGTGACACCAGTAACCTCAACTGCACCTCCCCATTCAACAACTGCCCCATATTCCTTATCTTACCTCCAAGGCTGACATCACATCATCCTCTACTCAACAGCACAAAAATAAAAAGAACCAGAAAATACATGTTCTAATCCAACCTTATAAATTCAAGAACATATAATGCATACAAAATATACTAATCACTCTTTTGCAATCGCTCAGTACTTCCATGTATCTTTATCCGTGTGTTCATACCATTTCCTGTTAGGTATGTACCTCCATCAGCTTTTTTCTTTAACCTGGCACATTGAAGTGCTCATATGAGTCCTATGCAATAGAAGAAGTGTTTGCCTTCATCTTTCAATGAGCTATCCCTTCTCCCCCCTGCCCTGACCTTGTGCTCAAGTACCTCACTAAGCGAAGATCCCCAGAGTCAGACTCGGAGCAAAGGGGAATGATGGTGTTCCTTCATCCTCATCTGTCCGTTCCAGCTTTTCTCACTGACAGCTCCAGTTCTTGGGTTTCTGAAATGAAAATGGGACAAATGCAGGAGGTGAGGAGAGAAGAGAGAGCAATGTGCATGTTTACATCATCTGCAGATTGTGCAGCAGAGGAGGTTGTGGGCTGAGGGAAAGGTTGGATGAAAGACAGAGGATTGGGTATGCAGATACCTTGAATCTCTAACCCTTCCAGTAGTCATGGCCTCAGCGACGATCCTAACCGTGATGGCTAGTACTATGTTACACATAGAGTTAAAACATGCGCACTTGTCCTTCCCAAATTTTTCCTGCCATATGCCACCATCTCCTGCAGGAATTGAGGAAACACATTTGTTACAGCAATAAGTTTGGGTGATATGCCCATCACTGTTGAATAGCTACCAGCATATTTGAGATGCATATGTTGGAACAAGGCTTGCAACAGCGCTAATTGTATGAGGATGAGCTAAACATTTATGATTGAATACTGATTGTTCCAGGTTGTGGATAAGTGGGTTGGTAGGTTGGATAGTGATATACTGAATTTAGAAGTGGAGAAGTTAAGGGTTCAGTTGGTAGGAAGTGCCATTTGAAGGTCTATTGACCTTGACAACTTTTGTTAGATCATTATACTTCTTCCTGCATTGCATCCATCTTTTTGGAGCAAATTCCTAGCATTGAACTTCAGCACTATTTAATTCCCACTGCTTCCTGACCATATGCCTAGAGGGCCTCTTGACCTATCCTACCACCACTGTCCCCTACCATCCCCTCAGCCCAACTTTCCAAGTCATTGCTCCTTTCTTCCAACACATTAAGCACAATTTCTAGTCCATTGTCTAAAAGCTTTGATGCTTACTGTCATTCAGCGATAGCTCAAAGTGTCAAAGC
The DNA here is from genome assembly GCA_024679065.1 of Sphyrna mokarran. Taxonomy (NCBI): domain Eukaryota; kingdom Metazoa; phylum Chordata; class Chondrichthyes; order Carcharhiniformes; family Carcharhinidae; genus Sphyrna; species Sphyrna mokarran. Next base: position 22,052,906 of record JAGIQG010000024.1, on the reverse strand, counting down.
CCAGACTGACATTTGAAAAATTTCCTGACTTTTGAAGCCATAATGCGCCTCCTTTTTAAATGGTAGAGGCTGTCATTAATTAGCATTCAACACTCATGATATTGGGCTGCAAGCTCTCTCGTGCATTGTATGTTCATTGCGTACTGTAATTCCCGAATCTGTTTTTGGGAATTAGCCAATTTCACTCCCATAATTTGGCCAATCAATTAAATACTGTATCATGCACGTAAGGTAGTTGATCACAAGAGAGATATGTGTAAATGAAAATGCATGATTCTTGAGCCAATTTAACATTGAGTGTGATGTTTAATCTTTGTCTTGTGATTCGGGATGGTATTATGCTTTTGTTAATATATTAAATTTTCTTCATGATCTTACTTGATCTATGCAACTTTCTCCAATTATGTTCCAGTGTTCCTCTGACATTGAATTATTTGTTTCTTGCTTTCTCTCTGTGTCTTTTGAACTATTCTAATGCTCTTTGAAACTCTCTCCACAATCCACATGGCTCATTTGCTCTTTTACCTACTTCAAAGGCCGCTTAAAGACTTATTTCTTTAAATATTTTCAATCCATCCCCAACTTTACCCAATCTCATGCCTACCCTACTTCTTCTGATTTATTCTCTTAAATGATGCTATTAAAGTAAAAGCTATTGTTGTTTCTCAAAGATGGAACTAAGGTTTGTACAAAATGGAAGATTTGCATGTTGGAGTTGTTACAATGAGAAGGATTGTTTGTCATGTACTGCCCAAAGCAAAGTTTTGGAATGTGAATGAGCATTAAGAGTTATGTTGTATTTTGGGACAATTGCTAAAGACCCAAGTAGAATCAATTAAGCACATCAGAAGAAGCTAAGGATCCATTTGTTCCCAATATGCACAACACTTCAAATAAATAAACAGTACAAAGACAGTCTGGATGTCAAGGCAACAGTACAGAAGTACATAGTTTCCAGAATCCTGCAGCAAGTTTAGACAGCTGTCAGACACTAGTGATTAGCATTTGGCATTCATTCTTAGAGGCCTGGATTTTACCTATTTAAGAAACAGCTAGGGGCTATAGTGGGAAATTGGCAAAGTTTACATTCTAGGAAGCTGGAATCAAGTAGCCTGAAGTGCCTTCTCCACTAAATTAATGTTAACATCTTGTCAATGCAGTTTTGTGGGAGTTAGAGATAGAGACTACATACTTTTTATAATATTCCAACAAGAGAATTTAACCATCTCCCCTTGAACTTCAGTGGTGTCACCACTGCTGAATCCCCACCCTCAACATTCTGAGAGTTACCATTGATGCAAAACTTATCAGGACAGTTTTACTGTGGCTGCAAGAGCAAGTTTGAGGTTGGTGTTGAGAATTCATCTCTTCACAGACACACACAAACACACACACCGTCCCCGAGCCTTTCCACCATCTACAAGGCATAAGACAGGGGCATAATGGTACACTTTCCACTTGTCTGGATGAGTACAGTTCCAACAGCACTCAAAAAACTCAACATTATCAAGGACAAAGAAATTTGATTTATCAGAACCCATTCGCAGTGGAAGTAGTGTACATTTACAAGGTACTTGGGAGCAATTTGTTGAACCTCTTTTGGTAATATATTGTAAATCTCTTGCCTCTACCACCTAAGAGACAAGGATGGCAGATCCATGGAAACACTATTCAATCCATAAACTGCCCTGACTTGGAATTACATCTCTATTCCTTCACCCTCTAAAGTGATTGTCTCATTAAGGAAAACTGTAATGACCTCAACAAGACCCATGAGGCTCTTGAAGTATGAACTCCCTGAATGAAATAATGATTGCCTGCCCAATCAGGGAGCCTCACCTGCATGTATATATTGAGGAGTGTCAGGAATACTGACACTCTGGATTTTGACAGTGTACCTGAAGCACTCTTAATGGAACTGAATTAGTAAATAAACAGAACCTACTGAAGGGACACCAGCCTTTCAGTGTTGGGGCAGCACAGTGGTTAACACTGCTGCCTCACAGTGTCAAGGACCTGGGTTCAGTTCCTGGTTTGGGTTACTGTTTGCACATTCTTTCTGCGTTTGTGTGGATTTGCTCTGGGTGCTCCGGTTTCATCCCACAGTCGAAGATGTGCTGGTTAAATTGATTGGCCATGCTAAATCACCCTGTGGAGAAAAGAGCAGTGGCTTTAAAATATTTAAGTTTTTTTAAAAAAATTGATGCTGTTCAGAAGAAACAGAAGCACTGTCACTTTTCAAATAAAATGTTCGTAAGTTTACAAAGGGAAATGGCTAGCACTAGAAAATAATGCTGCTTTAATCAAACCAGGGGCAAAATGAACTACAGTTAAGTGTTCCAAGGTGCAGGATGTTGAAGCTGACAAGCTCCCAATGTGCAGGTTGGGAGCAGAGCCTCTAGGAGCTCAGTGGCAGCAATCACTGCACTGATGGGCTTCAAGCAAAAGATAATAAGTTCTCTGCCATTTTTGTTGTAAAAAGGACAAGATAACACATTGTAATGAGTTCAGTCAGGCCCATTGAGGTTGGCCTATTGGAGTATGAACTCTCTGTTAAGGTTCCAATTGATGGGCCAATCAGGGAGTCTTTGTCTTGTACTTAACCAGGAGTGTTAATGGTGGCACAGTGGGTTAGCACTGCTGCCTCATAGACCCAGGGACCCAGGTTCAATGTCAGCCTCAAGTGACTGTCTGTGTGGAGTTTGCATATTCTCCCTGTGTCTGTGTGGGTTTCCTCTGGGTGCTCCACTTTGCTCCCACAGTCCAAACATGTGTGGGTTAGATTGATTGTACGTGCTAAATTGACCCTAGTGTTTGGGGAATTAGCATGGTAAATATGTGTGGTTATGGGAATAAGGCCTGTGAGGGATTGTGGTCAGTGCAGACTCTATGGGTCGAATGGTCTCCTTTCGTATTGCCATGATTCTATGTCAGTTCCTCTGACATCTCCAGAGTCAGACTACTGTTAGAGTTTGGAAATAAAGGCATTTTGGTGAAGAGATTTAAGCCTCCTAAATCTTATTACATAGATTTTAAAAATAATGTCCCCATTGGACCTTGAGCATACTGGGTCTCTGAGTCCGAGTGGAATAGACAAATACCAACACATCAACAAAAAAAAAATGGGTGCTGCAGACAGTCAGAAGGAAAGAAAAGATCTCCAGAGATTGTTAAAGCAACTTTCCCTTTGGAAACAAATTCGAACGTTTCAAAAAAGAAGCAGCCAGTTTAGCACCAAAATGACAAAAGCAGAGGAAGAAACACAGAGAGAAAGTTAATAGTGACTGAGTGAAAGAAATGACAGTTTTAAAGAGGTCATACATTTAAAAAGGTAATACATTTAAGGTGGTAACCGCAAAAAAAAACAAACAGCTATGGGTGGAGAAAAGATCCCAGACCTCTCAAAAAAGGTCTAAAGTAAACAAAGATTTCAAGGAAGAAATCTTGAAATTTCTTTTTCAATTTCAAAGATTTCAAAGAAGAGGCAAAAGAAGACAGCAAAGGAGGCAACAAAGGATCGCAGAAGATGAGGACAATGAAAGACGGAGGTCAATAAAATTCAACAAATGAAGAAAAATGAGAGAATTGCAGACTGAAAACAAATCAACAGAGACAGACTGACCAACATTGAAGCCAACAGAGTTTGGCTTAAGTTAAGTGGAAACAAAAGTTCCATTTGTGAAATGTGTAAGTATAGTGAAAAACTGGATCTGGAGAATGAACTTGAAGAAGAGAAACTTGACAATGAGAAATTAATTGAAGAGGTAAAAATATTGAAACCGACAGCAGAATCAGAAATTCAAACACACAAAAAAAATTGAGATTACATGCCAGGACCAGATTGCTAAAATGGTTACTCTCATGGAAAAGCACAAGAACCAATATGATAAAAAGGTCAATGAAAAAGATGCTGAATTGAAATGCTGGAAAGAAAAGAAGCTTTATCACACAACCCAAATACCAAAAACAAGAGCAGTATGACCAGTCATATGCCAGGCCAAATTGTGTAAAAACTGTCAGGACAATTTTTGGAACTGTATATATTAAAGCCTACATATGAAAATGGATAGGGGCGATCTTACCAAAAAAAATTTGAAGTCCTGAATACTGAAAATTGAAGAGTTTTAGATCCATTTTATCAGTGAGGTCATAACTCCAATCTTATACTACTCTATGAAAAAGAATGCTAAATCTGTTTCCTGCCAGTAGAGGGAGGAAGTGGAGCCTAAGGTTGCCAGAAAGCCAGCAACTCACAGTAGAGGGCACAATTGTGCAGGTGCAGAGATCTGTCAATCACAGATTATTAAGATTATATTTAAAATAGATTTTTTTGGGTGTGAGGCTGATGTCGCTGGATATCTGGGCTGGATAAGACTGAGATAAGTGAGAAATTAGGCGTGAGCTGGATTTTTCTCCTATCTAGCAATCTTACCAGCTCACCCGCCCATTGACGGTGGGACGTGAAGGTAACCTCATGTTTAAACTCACAAGCCTCAAGATCTCATCAATGAGCCATAATCACTGCAACATTTTGAAAAAAACATAAACTTCAGTAGTGGATCAAATTAGATCCCCAGAATTATTGTCTCTGTAACTAACTCTGTAACTGTAACACTTTGGTAGGAATAACAGGCATATGAAATATAGGGCTAATGGAAGGACCCTTAATAGTGTTGTCGAGCAGAGGGATCTTGGGGTACAAGTACATAGCTCTTTGAAAGTTGGCACCCAGGTTGATAAAGTTGTTAAGAAGGCGTACGGTGTGTTAGCTTTTATTGGTAGAGGGATTGAATTTAGGAGCCGTGAGGTTATGTTACAACTGTACAAAACTCTGGTGCGGCCGCACTTGGAGTATTGCGTACAGTTCTGGTCGCCGCATTATAAGAAAGATGTGGAAGCATTGGAAAGGGTGCAGAGGAGGTTTACCAGGATGTTGCCTGGTATGGTGGGAAGGCCTTATGAGGAAAGGCTGAGGGACCTGAGGTTATTTTCATTAGAGAGAAGAAGGTTACGCGGTGACCTAATTGAGGCGTATAAGATGATCAAGGGATTGGATAGGGTGGATAGTGAGAGCCTTTTTCCTCGGATGGTGATGACCAACACGAGGGGACATAACTTTAAATTAAGAGGTGGTAGTTATAGGACGGATGTCAGAGGCAGGTTCTTTACACAGAGGGTGGTGAGAGCGTGGAATGCCCTGCCTGCAGCAGTTGTGGACTCGCCTACTTTGGGGGCATTCAAATGTTCGGTGGATAGGCATATGGATGATATTGGAATAGTTTAGGTTAGAGGGTCCACTGGCCGGCGCAACATCGAGGGCCGAAGGGCCTGTACTGCGCTGTAATGTTCTACGTTCTATGTTCTAAACCCCTGTTGTACTTAATGGATGTGGAGGGATAGGACATTTATAATCACATTGACCACTTGAGGAGTAGAGAAATGCTCCAGTGTTGTCATCAAGAAATGTTTTCAAACCTGTAAGCACTGAAGTACCTGATTGGTCTGTTATAGATGTCACCTATGTCTCCATAGAAGCACGTAGAAATGAACTGCCTGTGCCATCATGGGTACCCATTATTGTAGTTCCAGAAATCTCAGACCATAGAATTATGGCATTCTACAAGAAACAGACTCTATATGTAATTGTCCAACTGCTTAGTTAGAATTTAGGACTTAGTAAATTAGTCCTTGAAGATTGTATAAAGGGGGAGGGATGCAGTGATTGTCCCTTTAAGGGAAACATGACAGAATAGGGCCTTAGTAACCAATGGGGCCTCAGAGTAGTGAGTTAGTCCAGGGAGTGGAGTCCTTTTAGGCAAAGCGTAGTTAACTGCAACCCATGTGGTTGCTGTAGAATTCTTATTAATAAATACCTTCTGTGTTCATGTATGAAACCTGTGAAAGTGTATCTTTACAGTCTCACTGTGTCAAAATCCTGGAACTGTCTTCGTAAGACTACTGTGGGAAAACCTCCATCTGATGGATTGAAGCGCTTCAAGATAACAGATCACTGCTGTAATACACCTTTAAGGGATATTGGTACATCACTACCAGAAGGGAAGTGTGTTATGTGATCTGATCTCAGTTTCACTGTTGCCTATGAGCAGAGCACACAACATACTGGTCTGCTACTGATGCTTTCAAGTTTTCTATCCATTTATATTTGTTCTTACGTGCCTAATATAAATAAATGAACCCACACTGTATTTACTCAATCTCTTATGAGTGATTGGTGAGTGATTATAACATAACAAAAATGCAAACAGAATGCAGCAAGATTAGGTACAGATACAACTTGGTGAACAGCCTTACAGAATGCAAGATGGCATGAGAGGGGCCTCAACATTTTATCAAACTGCAACACATCGACTGCATTGGAGAGTGTTGAAATCGCAGCATGGCGGCTGCACAGAAAGGCTTTAAAGACGCGCGGCCAAGATTAAGAAAAGAGTTAATCAGCAGATTGATCCCTCATGGAGAGAAGTGGTGCTTATCCTGTCCATTCAGTAAGTGGGACAGTGAGATGAGAGGACCAGATGGGGTCAGTCAGGAAAGCTGAATGACCAGGATTTGTGTTGCTGGATCAATAGTGACTGAGAAAGAGCAAATCAAAAAGAAAGCTGTCTTTGTGATTATAACAGGTGGCTTCAGGAGTTGCTGAACAATAAATTAGGAAACAAAACAAGGCAGGAAGTCAAAGTGATATTGTCAAATTGTCCACAAAACTCCCCAGTTTGAATTAGGATGCAGCTGAACCTACTATCCGGATTCAGAATGTTTAAACAGTGTATTGAGCTATGGTTTTTTGATGCAGGTGTGTCTGAACTAGATAAGTAAGCTATATAAAATCATCTAACAATTGAGAATGAGAGGCTACACTGAACACTTCAGAATTAATAGCAGAAGAGCTAAAGAATCTACAAAGGTGATGAACTACATTGGAAGACCAGTTCAAAATCGGAATGAACTGTTGTATTCATCGGCTAGAGTTCATATCAGCTACAGAATCCTCAGACCATGTTGTCATTAAATACAGAGAAAAGGATACCTATTGTGATTTTTCAAACACAGAGTTAGTAGGCAAAATTGTTGAGTTAGTGATCACACCCTGTCCCATGGAAACATTCTAGAAAAATCTGCTAGATGATTTGGTTAGTATATTATCAAAACATTCTTTGAAGATAGACACAAGTATAAAGCAATCCTTGAGATTCAATGAAGTTTAACAGGCCCTAAGCATTACTTCAATTATTGCTGCACTCCTTAAGACTCAAACCTAGCCTGACATGTAAAGGTGCAGCCTTCTGTATGCACCATGGAAATGTTCAACCTCCACAAGTGCTGTAAGGCAGGTGACAGAAGAGCCATTGGCTGCATTGGCAGTTCACTAGAGCAAAGACTGATGCAGCCAAAAGGAGTCATGCACTGATCCAAACAGGTCATATATGAGGAGCTATCAAGCAAGAAAAGTGACCATTTGGCATCCTGAGGTAATTGACAAGAAATGATGATGATGTAAGACCAAGAGTGGGATTGTCTGGCTACGCTCACCCCAAGAAAATCCCGTCCGAGGTCAACAGACCATTGTATTATCCTCTCTCGCCCAATTCCTGTGGTGGAGGCTGGAGGTGTGACCTTTGAGGGGCAGTAGCCGCGACACCAAGGGCTTAGGATAGTAACTTTTAAGGGGTGTCTGGACAAATACATGGATGGAATGGCAATAGAGGGATCTGGTCCTCAGAAAGGTAGAGGTTTTCATTTGCATGGCCAGCAGGGTTAGTGCAGGCCTGGAGGACCGAAGGGTCTGTTCCCATATTGTAATTTTCTTTGTTCTTTATTATATAGCAAGCTAGAGTTAGGTACCTGGTGTTCAGCAATGCCATGGAAGTGAGAGATCATTGGAGAGAGATAGGAGTAGTGAAGTTTAGCAACTCAGTGGCAGTAACCAATAACCCACTGCAGGTATATTTTCTAGTCCCATCTATTAGGAATCATTGCAGGAAGGATGGAAAACCTTTCAGACCATTGAAAGGTCTATTGAACCTACCGGAGGGGCCTTGGTCTCGGGACGGGCGCGATTGGAAAATCCCATCAGTGCTGGTTAAAAATTCAATTTCCTAGTTTTCCCCTTCCACGGAGCTGCAATATTTCAAATGTTGTCAATCAGAAAATCGAAACCAGGCACACTGTGTGGGATTTTTCTAACCTCACCTAAACAAGGCACATTGTGTGGGATTTTCTAGCCTCTCCCATCCTAAAATTGTAAAATCCGTCCTGAAGTCAACAAATATTTCCATTGTCCAACCCTTCCCCACTCCGATACCTGAGGTGGGTAGGGCGGTAAAATTCCAGCCACAATCTGTGAAACATCCCTGAGCCTTGGCAGCAGCATGGCACAGTGGTTAGCACCGCTGCCTCACAGCACCAGGGAACCGGTGCGATTCCCGACTTAGGTCACTGTTTGTGCAGAGTCTGCATATTCTCTCCATGTCTGTGTGGGTTTCCTCCCACAATCCAAAGGATACTGTGGTCAGGTGCACTGGCCAGGCTAAATTCTCCCTCAGTGTACCCGAACAGGTGCCGGAGGGCATTTTCACAGTAACTTCATTGCAGTGTTAGTGTAAGTCTACCTGTGACAATAATAAATAAACTTTAAGCTTATTTCACCTGAATAGGATTCAGAATCTCAACTTCTGCTGGTTTCAAAAATATAAACTCAAATCAGTTTACGGCATGAGGAAAAGAATTATGTAAAACAAAAGAGACTAATCTACTCTAACAATCCATATTTTCCAATTCTATTAGAGAACCATTCACAAAGATGTCAAATTCTAACAAGATAAAGGTGCAGCTGCTGGTAAAGTCTTTTTTTCTTTCCACGGCTGTCCGGCATACTTCCTCTGAGGGGTAAAACTTGAGCTGCTGTTATAAATTTAGCATCTGAAACTTTAGCCAAAGAACATCACTTATTTTTTAGAAAGTCGCTAAAACTTACCATGTTGTATGTAAGAAATCCCTGCACCTATCACCTGCCTGCCTCTACCTATGGAGGAGGAGTTAGGAGTTGCCTGACATCTCACTTCCAAATGAAATGATGTCTGTCAGCGGTTCAGACACACAGGCAGATTTCACCAGGATATTTTACTAAGACCCAACCATGAAAACATCTTCGTTGGAGTGGATTCATGACCCTCAACTCATCCTTGGACACTTTTTCTTGAGGTCAATATAAGGGAAATATTTTGAAATAGTTTGAAAGTGGTGAAATTTTAATTTCAACAAGAAAATAATTTTTAAAATCAAGGCAGATAGGCATGAAGACTGTGATTTTGATCTTCATTCAAGCTTAGAGTTGAATTTCAACTTTGAAATTAAAAATTTAACCCTTGCTTGGGATTCAAGCCACCTTTATGTCTGTTTAATGATTGAGAATTTTTTAAATTGATCTTTGCTACATTACAGCATTTCTGGAACTATACAATGAAGATTGAAAAGAGTGACAACCTCTTTAACAATAACAGGATAAAGGATCAAATACTTTACACTATCATCCCATGCTATTTGCCCAGATGAAACAATTAAACTGGGCGGCAGGGTGACACCGTTGTTAGCATTGCTGTCTCACTGCGCCAGAGACCTGGATTTGATTTCGCCTTGGGTGACTGGGTAGAGTTTGCACATTTTTCCCATGTCTGTGTGGGTTTCCTCTGGGTGCTCTGATTTCCTCTCATAGTTCAAAGATGTGCGAGTTACGTTGATTAGCTATGCTCAAGTATCTCTTTGTGGCAGGAGCATTAGCAGGGTAAATATATCGTGTTAAGGGGCTAGGGTGTGGGTAGGATTGTTGTAGGTGCAGGGCTGATGGGTTAAATGGCTTCCTTCTGCACTGTAGGAATTCTATGATTCTAAACGGAACTTACCCCTCAAGGTCTTGCTGAGAAATAAGTGCTCACCATTCTTATTGTTTTATTCCAAAGTCAAGTTTCCATTTAAATTCTAAGCATTAATACTATAACTGCTGAAGTGGTTTTCCAATTTTTTTTATTCTTTAAGAGGACATGGGCACTGCTGGTTAAGCCAGCACTTTTATTGCCCATCCCTAATTGCCTTTGAGGAGTTGGTGGTGAGCTATCTCCTTGAAGCACTGCAGTCCAGAATACTGTTAGAGAGGGAGTTCCAGGATTTTGACCGACAGTGAAGGAACAGTGATCTAGTTCCAAGTGGCTTGGTGAGTGCCCCCATACACCTGCTGCCCTATCTTTCTAGGTATGTAGAGGTTTGGGAAGTGACTGTTGAAGAAGTATTAAAATTATTTTGAATGAATACCTTCAGATTTAATTATTTTAGCTAGGTCTCACCAGGTATCTGCCTATTTTAATTGCTAATTCAGTTCTTTCACACTGTCAGTATTAGAATCACACATAAGCCGATTCTCTGAGTTATACCATCAATCTTTCCCTTAAGTGGTAGAATTTCTCAGTGCACTGCTACAAAGTAATTAGGAAAAAGAAAATTGCAGTACAGGAATAGGCCCTTTGGCCAAATGAACTAAAATCCCTAACCTTCCTGAAGACCATATCCCTCTATTCCCATCCTATTCATGTATTTGTCCTGATGCCCAGAGTAGGAAAGTGAGGGCGAGGAATAGGTGATTCCTTATCAATAGGCCCATTATGGAAGCAAAAGATTACTTTTAAGATTTATTGTTTAATCAGGAGAACATATTTTTTATTTCTATCCAAGATTAACAAGATTTGTCCACTGTCCAGTGTGCAGTGATAACATCTGTTGGTTTCAGATTAATAGAACATTTAGAGTTAGGCTTCTTTTTAAATAATTGTATTGCAATTAAGTGTATTGCACTTTTCCAGATTTTGCTAATATGTGAAATTTTAAGTGGGAATCAATTCTAACTGTAGACAAAATGGTTGTGAACAGAAGAATTAGATATAGAGGCCTCACCATGGCAATAAGGGTAGTCATGCACATAGCTGTTCAGGATTCAGGTGTAGGGCACACCATGAGTGGATGTATGTTAAAGATCACAGGAAGAGATAGAGACTTCTGACTAGTCAGTGTCAGATTGTCATGAACTGAACAGATCCTAAGATGTATTTCCCAACTATTTAATATAAAATTAAGGCCTTTATTGTCGAGCCACATCAAGGATCAAGGGGCATTCTGAACTTTCAATGATTTCCCCCAATTTAACTTTGGAAAAGACACAGAATAGAAAAACCAAAAAATGATTCCTGACTTAAGTGCTCTGAACAAGACTTCATTCCTTTTAGTTTAGGTTCCCTAACGGAGAGGTTCAGATTAAACGGGGATCGATTTCAGGAATTAATCTTCATTAAGGGCATCAATAACAGACCATAGGGATAGTTTTTCTGAGGATTTAGATTGGGGTTGAACTCGGGATCATATGTTTTGAATTAGAAAGAGTAGAAGCTTTATTTTTCTCAGACAGTGATTTTGTTTTATTTATTAGTGTCATATGAAGGCTTTCATTAACATTGCAATGAAGTTATCACAATATTTCCCTAGTTGCCACACTCCTACGCCTGTTTGGTTACACTGAGGGAGAATTTAGCATGGCCAATGCATCTAACCAATGCGTCTTTCAGACTGTCTGTTGAAGACGGTGGTGAGGAATGATTCTTTGATTCCTTGAGGGCATTAGATATCACAGCTGAAGAAGAGTATACACTTGGGTAATAACCAGTAGGTGAGTGCCTCAGTGTTATATTATGGCAATGGTGGGGGAATTATTGACCACAGCATTCTGACTTGGCTACGAACTCCAGTTTTTCTGCCATATCTGGATGTTGGATGAAGGTAGTGTGCAACAGCTGGATGTAGTGCTTGTATTTCATTTTTTTCCTCAGTAGATGATAAATAATTTTTAAGAAGTACACATAAAAGCAGATTTGTCTTAATTACTAAATGAATGATGGTTACCGGCATTTTATTTTGTAAACATGAGCAGTGCAGGGTATATTATTCACGGTACAGAAATTTTCCAAACACCCTACAAGAAGTGTGTTGTGTACTCGATGCACACTTAAAATAGCATAGGTGATGACAATCTGGCTGTCACAACATGTTTGCATACAAAAATAAGGAACACCCAGCCCATTATATCGAGACTGTCTGTCTGCTATGGTAATTTTCTCTGTTTTATTTTTGATTGAGCCACAGTCCTCAAGTTAGGTCACCCCAGCGCCTCAGCCAGACCGTCAATGCCACCTATTGTCTCCAGTTTGTTTTTTCTTAAAAAAAGCTCCTTTTTTTCAGCACAGTGGAGTTGCACATTAGTTCCTGTGCAAATATTATGGAACAGGCACCCACCCAGTGTTTCGCCAATATGAACAAATAAATTAACTGTGTACAAGAACTGTCACCCATGCGCTAGGAAGTGGTCTCTTCCCTTCTGCTCCATCCTTGTGTACACAAAATACACAGAACATCATTTCTTCTTCAGCTTCCCGAAGAGAGAAAATTATTGCTTGGGTTTAACTAAGCCTGATCCAGCCACTGTTACAATAGTTTTACTTCACCTAACGTTCTGAGCTGCTTGACAATCAATCTAGTAATAGCAATGGGAAACTGCTTCTTATTTACCAGGGAGATTGAATCTTAATAGAAATGAAGAACCAGCTGCTTTTGTTTCCAATTTTAATAAAAACCACTTTCCACGGTGGCACAGTGGTTAGCACTGCAGCCTCACAGTGTCAGGGCTGCGGATTTAATTCTGGCCTTGGGTCACTGCCTGTGTGTAGTCTGTACGTTCTCCCCGTTTTCTCTGGGTGCCCTGGTTTCCTCCCACAGTCCCAAAGATGTATGGGTTAGGTGGATTGACCATGCTAAATTGACCTTAGTGTCAGGGGATTAGCAGGGTAAATATGTGGGTTGACAAGAACAGGGCCTGGGTGGGAATGTGGTCGATGCAGATTTGATGGGCCGAATGGCGTCCTTCTGTACTGTAGGGATTGTATGATTCTTAGTCCTGGTTTAGCAATACAATCCTACATCGGTCACAGCTGATTACAAATGGATGGTTAGACAAATACTGATAATCATCAATTCAAACTACCGGCCTCACTTTAAAAAATGAATTCATAATGTTCAGGAAAAGCTCAACAATAAATGTGTGCGACAGAATATTGGCACCTGCCTGGGTGACCATTTCAAAACCACTGCTGCTCAGAAAGGCAGAGTTCCAGATTATCATCCATCTAGCCTCTGACCCGAACCTTCATTGCACCACAGCCAATGGTGCATGTCAGAGAGATCGAACCAACTCTGGTTGATACTGTGTCAATTAAAACACTTATAAAAAGATATCATGTAGATTTTTTAAATCCCTAAATTTGGAAATAAATGTACTGGAAACAAGCACTTACACTGGGAAAAAACTGATTCTGACGTCCCCCGCATTGTCTCCTTTATTGGATTAGTCAGTTCAATCTTTTCTCTTCACAAGTGCTGATTGATCTAATTCTAGAGTGATAAATGTTTAACAATTTTATATTCAAAAGCAAAAAAAACTGCTTGTAAACTTCTTTAAAATTTGTTCTGAAAATATTTGTATGTAATTTTTGGAAACTAAACCTTACAGCATATACATTAAATCCCCAGGATGGGCTGCAAGTTTATTTGCATACACAATGACTGAATTGGCATCATTAGTTGTGTCTCAGTTTCACTCATCACCAAATTATCTACACAGATACAGCCAAGACTGCTGGCCTTGGGAGACTGTCTGTGTTGAGGTTGCACATTCTCACTGTGAATGCATGGGTTTCCTCCGGGTGCTCTGGTTTCCTTCCACAGTCTGAAAGGCGTGCTGGTTAGGTGCACTGACCATGCTGAATTCTCCCTCAGTGTACCTGAACAGGCATTGGAGTGTGGCAAATAGGGGATTTTCTCAGTAACTTCATTGCAGTGTTAATGTAAGCCTAATTGTGACACAAATAAATGAACTTTAACTTAAAACTTAATCTTCACTCAGCCATATGTACATTTACAGTAAATTATAATTATACAAAGATGCAGCATGGGCAGGAGGTCTTGTGAAACAGTGGGTAGTGTCCCTGCCTCTGAACCAAAAACTTCAGGTTCAAGTTCCACCCCAGAACTTGACAGCCAAGGAGTGTGCATTCAGCTTCAGTATCAGCCTGTACAATCCTTCCAACACACACCAATGACATATGGTAAGAGCGAGAGAGATTCCTGCTCAGCTATGCTTGGTGTAGAGTGGAGACCTTCAAATTATAAGCCTCTTGCTGCAGGCTAGAGTCCTATCCCACAAAACACATCGCAATGGGAACAGATGAAAGCCTGCCTTGTGCATCACTAGACGCAGGAAGGAAAACAACATGGACACAGATGCAGAAACAGCGGTCAATTGTTCAGATTCAAATTTATCACAAATTCAGATTCAAGATAGCACGGATGTTCTACAAGTAATCATAAACCAAGCAAGTCTCTGCTGACATCCTGCTTGGCTTGATAAAGATGATGACGGTAACGTGGAAGGAGGATTGTGCAAGGAGTGAGAGAAGGGTGAGGACCCACAAGGACAGCTGAGGATTTGACAGGAAGCAGACAGTTGAGCAGTAAATGATCAACTTACTCACTGAAGGAAGGGGTTATAGAAGAGTCCTGCAGAAGGGGATGAGAAAGGTCCAGGCTGAGGGAAGCCATTATTTTCCTTGTGAGATATAAACAGCACACCTGCCTCTCCTGATCCCACCAAGAAAAGTTTTGAATTACAAGAAAAGCCTATTCTGTCATTAGACTAGCTGCAAATCTGCTTAGGCCCAGGTTAGAATTGCACTGGAGTCCTGCAGGCCCCTGTGACACCTAATAATAGGGTCCACAAAGTAAACAAAAGGACCAATGTCTGTGTAGATTGACCACAGCAGTTATCTTGCTGCTAAATAGTTATTCACCGTACCATTTACACACAAAGAACTGAGATATCTATGATGTGGTTTGTCCTATTCCAATGTGTTCGGATCCATGGTGTCGAACCACTGAGCCACTGTCAACAGTGTCTGTATCAATACTTTACCAAATGGTGTGCAGTAAGTGATTGGCATGAGAGATATCAAATCTAAATTTCACATGGAATCACATCAAGGGATTGGCACAGCAATCAAATGTTTGGTCAAATAGGGAGTTTTCCAGGAAATTGGGGAGGTTTAAGAAGGCAATTCCAAAGCTGGGGATCCGGGGAGTACAGCTAGCAATGGTGAAGGGATGAAAATAGGAATTCCACAAGAGACCAAAATTAGCTGAGTGCAGAGATGTTGCAGAATTATTGAATAAGAGGAGGCTACAGATGTGGCGTGAGTTAAGATATGGATTGAAGTTTGTGGTCAGAGAGCATTGGAATCAGGAGCTCCAGATAGTATATTTGACGGGAGCACATAAGGCTGGGAGATGATTGCAGGAACAAGATCCCATCCTTATCTCAAATCAAATAATACATGTCAATTTGGACTCTCCAGAATAAAATAAAAATCAGATACAGAAGTGGATGTAGGATAATCTCCTGAGCAAAAAGTTTAATCTCTATCAGTTCCTCACCTTAATATCTAAAATTGGAATCCAGTGTGTCTTTGTCTTACTATGACATAATACCACACATGCAGGAATGATTGCTGAAATTTTGATCTACTGATTCTAAAATGATTTCTGTCAGACAGGATAAGTTGAATGGGAGGTGAAATCTGGCTTTCTTAGCTCAGTTTTAAGTTGCCCTTTTTTGTGCATTTATGAACAATCAGAATGATGAATTTCATTCACTTGGATTGAACTAATCCAACCACCTTTGTCTATTTCTTAGTGGCAATTCTAAACAAGGTTTGACAAATGGACAGAAGCAATATTTCCTTTGGATTTTTTATGCAAAAATGCAGACATTTATAGGCCACATTTTAAATTGTTTTTGCATAACAGCTACAATCTCACAATCTTGGACTGTCTTCGTTTTCAAGGAGGCTGGCTTATTAATTGCAAGGAAAAGGTCACTCACATTAACCTCTTACCAACAGAGCCCTCTCCACATTTGGCTGATCAAGTCCTTAACTACTGTTTGTGCTTCAATATTGTTTCCCATCAACAGGTTCATCTAACTCGATACTGACTACTGCAATTGGCATGACAGCCGGTCACCAATGTGGATACAATTTTTCAGTCAAAATAACTATTTAGGCCATTGTTTCATCCTCTGTTCTCATAGCACTGAAGAGATTTATTCCTCCCTCAAACTGAGACAGTCTATCACACTATTCCACAAGGAGACTGCAAAGATATTTCTAAAGGGGAACAGGGCACCATTATGTTCTGCATCTCAATCATCATTATAGTTCTGCACATCAATAAGAACACATTAATGTCTCTTAAAGGTTTCACCTCACTGGTGATTCACTTTTTCTATTTAAGCATTTCAATTAATGCTAAACCAAATGAAAATTTGCAATAAGGAACAATGCAATTATTTCAATGTCCCAATCTTTATATATTAGATATATAGCTATATTAGATATAGTTTTAGGGTTAAAAAGACCAAGGGATATAGGGGAAGGGAGGACCAGGATATTGAATTTGATGATCAGCCATGATTATTATGAATGGCGGAGCAGGCTTGAAGGGCCAAATGGCCTACTCCTGCTTCTAGTTCATGTTCTACTGAAGTCCATGCAGGTTCTTATAGAGCTGAAACTATAAAATCCACCCCCCCCGATGTCAATGGAACTTTCAAGTTCTGCCCCTCGCCTGCTCTGATTCCCATGGTGGGCATGGCGATGAAATTCTGGCCAAAGCAATAAAAATCTGATAAATGAATCAAAAGGATTTGCAGTGGAAAAATAATCCAATATTAAAAATTCAACAACAAAGATCAAAGAATTCACACCAGAATCTCCACTGAAAGAGGAAATTAGATTGAGGTTTCTCCTCATCATTCTTGAGTTTATCACTACAGAGAAAAAGAGACCTTTAAAAATGTTTAAACAGAGTGGCTTGTCTGATCAATAACCAAAAGAAACATTAAGACTGATCCTAACTCTGCCACTTCACAAAGTAACCTTCATTCTAAAAATCTGGTACCAGGAGTTGAAAAAGTTCAATGCTAATTAGTTAAGCTATGTCCCTTTTGCCATTTTTCAAGACTTGTTTGCTTGTTAAATGTTAAACCAGACTCATTAAGGTCAGGATGTGTAGGACTTGTGTAGGTGGAAAGGAATGCAAGCCAATAGTTTCTAAAATTAATAAAAGCAACCAATGCTTTCTCAACCATTTTATACCCTGCGTAAAAGCTAAAACAGTTGTCTACCACCTCAGCTAACAAATAATTAGACTGTTTTAAAGAGACAGTGTCCATTTGGAAATATATAAAAAGCAGCTAGTGGAATACTTTCCGGTTCCACAAACATTTCGCACTCAAGTAAATAGGACATACAAGACTCAAACATTTCAGCTCACTCAATACCATCTTTTAAAAATCATTCTTGTCTTCCAAATGTGATTTTCTTCCTCCAGATCATTCTTTATTTCTAGGCTAATAGATCACCTCCCAGAATTCTGATTACCCAGAACATGCAATCGAGCCCATAGTGTCTTATTAGCTAATGTTTCCTTTTCTGTTCAATGATGTTTAGACCGGACTCACCGCATAAACATAGTCGCTACAAGAGAAGGTTAGAAGTTAGGAATACTAAAGCTAATAACTCATCTCTTGAGTCCCCAAAGCCTGTCTGCTATCTATCTATGAGGCACAAGTCAGGAGTGTGATGAAATACTCCCCACTTGCCTGGATGGTTGTAGCTCCAACAACACTCAAAAACTTGATAGCTATAGTAGCCCACTTCTTCCGCCACCAAAGCCCAGTAGCAGAGGTGTGTATTATCTACAAGATGCATTGCAGGAACTTGCCAAAGATCCTTAGACAGCACCTTACAAACAATCTATCTATCTGGAAGGACAAGGGCAGCAGATACATGGGAGCAGCACTATCTGTAAGGTACCCTCCAAGGCACTCACCATCCTGACTTAGAAATATATCACCGTTCCTTCGAAGTCGCTGGGTCAAAATCCTGTAATTCCTTCCGTAACGGCATTGTGTGTCAACACACAGTATGTTGTGTGTTGTGTGTCAACACACAACAAAGCTCACCATCACTTTCTCAAGGGTAGATAGGGGATGGGCAATAAATGCCACCCAGCCAGCAACACCCATTTCCCATGATTGAATAAAAAAAACTTCATTTACCATTGCTTCCCAATGGCTGGGCCAGGATCAGAACCTTCTCATGAGAAAATATGTATTCTCTGTGGAGATATAAAGTCCTGAAATCATTTAAGGAACAATTAGATACTGAAATGTGGGCACTACAGAGTTGTCTGAGATAAAGTTAGGCAAATGGTCTTCCTCATCAGCAATCATATTGTGATCTTGTGATTTATTGGCTCAATTTTGGGCCCAACTATGGCTATGGAAAAGGTGCTACAATAATTCACCTGAATGATCAGTCTGAATTTCAATAATGCAGCAAGTGCAAATAGACTGATATCTAGTTTATCCCATTTTAAACTCAACGGGTGGGATTCTCCCAAAAAAATTGTTGAATTTGCATAAAAACTGGAGTAAATTTTGCTGGTTATTTTTAAGCAGGATTTTCAAAATGAATATCCCACAATATGGGCACCACAGAGAGCCTGATCGCGAATCTAAAAGTTAGGGGGCAGGGCCTATTCCACTGGAAAGACTGGCAGCATAATTCTGAATGGACCACAGCGCATGCACCAATCTGTCATCATGGAGATTGGCGCACACGCAATAGCCCCATACTGCCAGCATCCCGGTCGCTGGCTAGAACCACAAACCCTACATCACTGGCATGCAACCCATCCCCGCAACCCAGTGCTCAGCTTGCCAGTCTCCTGGCAAGACCCAATTCCCGTCACCTCCCATGCCCATCTCAATCTGTCTCCCCACCCACCAACAATCCGATCTCCCAATTTCTTTCTCCCCCTCCAGCAGTCCCAACCTCCCCCAATCTCCTGCCTTGCAATTCTGACCCACCCCGTGGCACACCAACATTCCTCCCGCCACTCTGATCGCTGGCCTCCCTCCCTCTGTCACTGCCGAGTGCAGAGTGGCAGCAGGATCCCACCATCCCCATCGATCTCTCTCTGGGCCTTGCCAATTTACCCCTTGTTAGTGCCAAGAGGACACCCAAATCTCCTACCTTCGTGGGAGGGGTCAGGCCACCAGCTCCCTGCTAGTGAAAGTAAACTACACTGGAGTGAAACAGTCTGGCAGAAGTGGAGAGGCTGGCAGACCCGGAGACTTCAGTCGCAAGTCCGCTAATAACATTCAAATGAACATTAACATAATTTATGCTGCAGAGCTGATGACACTGGAAATCTAGCGGCTGGAGATACACGGAGGCCGTGGCACTCAATGCGAAGGGAAATGCATAGCCTCAGCTTGAGTCTCCCGGTGCAATGCACTGCTTTATCAGCACGTCAGGCTGGAAGAATCAATGCCAACTTCTTTCCCACATTAGTAACTATTCTTTCCTGTAGTGTTTGACCATTTTTTAATCAGCATTGCAGGGATTCTAGTTTTAAAGTTTATTTATTAATGTCACAAATAAGCTTACATTAACACTGCAATGAAGTTACTGTGAAAATCCCCTAGTTGCCACACTCTGGCACCTGTTCAGGTACACTGAGGGAGAATTTAGCATGGCCAATGCACCTAACCAGCATGTTCTTCAGACTGTGGAAGGAAACCAGAGCACCTGGAGGAAACCCACGCAGACATGGGAAGAACATACAAACACCACACAAACAGAGACCCAAGCCAGGAAGTGGCTAACCACTGCACCACCGTTCTGTCTAGGTCAAGCAACAATAAGAAAATGCACCAGTTTCCATTGTCATTTACTCTTTTGAATCTGTACTTGCAAATTTGAGTTGAAAAATTAAAATCTGTGAAAAGTTGTTTTAAAAATAAGCACCTGGATATTTCACAAATATGAGCTTGTGCAATTGAAATAAAGCAATTGATCAGATTCACCCGACTTGTTGACTCAACCTGAAAAGTTCAAGTCTGGTAAGTGTATTATTGTAACTTTGCTAGTATCTGATACAAAGGGAAAGTGATTCTCCTGTGCAATTTAATAAAATGACAGCGTGTATCATTGTATCTCAAAGAAAACGATAGAAGCACTTCAGTTTATATTATATGTTAATGGCATGATCTGATTCTTTCAAAGTGTTACCTGCGGCTTCCGGACTGCATGTGATTCACCACTCTTCCAAATTGCTATTTTGCTGAATATGTTTAATAAATATTTGATGCGACTAAAATGTTATGCGGTGAAGAGTGAAGCTTGCAGAATGCTAATAATGAGTAAATTGCAGCTTGTATACACTCTGATGGAATACTTTCCTTGCAGGTGCTGACTGACCAGCTGTGTACTTCCAATGTGTTCTGTTGCTTTTATTATCAGTGTTCACACTGCAATAAATCACTGAACTGAACCAACACTGTTCGGCACACTGTAACAATTCTTATTGTGAAAACTCCCAATGAGTATTTTACTTTTTTTTGCCTCTCTCAGGAACTGGCATCATGCTGACACACTGGTGACACTGCTGCATCAAAGCGTCAGGGACCTGGATTTGATTCCCGGCTTGGGTCACAGTTTTTATGAAGTCTGCATTTTCTCTTTGTGTCTGTGAGGTTTTCTTTCCGATGCTCAGTTTCCTTCTACAGCCTGAAAGACGTGCTGGGTAGGTGCATCGGTCATCTTAAATTCTCCTTCAGTGTACTCACCAGAGTGTGGCGATTAAGGGATTCTCAGTGTTAAAATAAGCGTAGTTGTGACTAATAAATAAACTTTTCTTCTACTTTAAAACAGGTACTGGAATGTGTGGCAATTAGGGGATTTTCACAATAACTTCATTGCAGTGTTAATGTAAGCCTACTTGTGACATTATTAAATAAACTTAAAAGCATAGTGATGTAGGAGTGGGGGTTGGAAGTTAGTGGGGGCAAGAGGCAGAACAAGGTTGCACCATCTTATGGATAGAACCAACAAGCTTTTCTTACCTTTCTTCCCCTCACGTTTTTATGGACAACAATTACATCAAGCTTTCAATAACACAAAATGACCGCTCACTCAAGCTAATGTTTCTTTGGACCCAGAAAAGAAAGAATGTGGAGCAAAGTTCTGTTCCTTACACGCAGGCCAACCGATTGTCGTGTGAATGCCACATAAATCTCTAATCTAATCGAATTTTTAAATGTACACAGCTAATGAATTGTTTATTAAAAGCTGAGTGTTGGAGGGGGATTGGGTTTTGATGATACTTTCACACCAATGCACTATTGTATTCCTGATCACAATATTGCTCTGCTTATGACATCATTTCACATGCAGGTTGGTGGAAGGAACATGACTGACACTGTTATAGGCTGAAAGTGACAGCATTTCAAGAGAAACAGTCACAGGCTAGACAGGATAATGGGATTGAAAAAGGCCTCCAGTGCATCAGCTGTAGCTCTTTTGTGGAGGTTTTAATGGATGACTTAATGAGCTTTGCTGTTGCAATGTGAAAAGGTGTGAATCCCCAATAGGAGGATCTCATGCTTCATTTATAAAACAGGACGGATGAGAAAAGCAAGACTGTATCAGTTCAATATTAACCATTAAAAGGTAGTGAGCGTGAGATTGAAAGACCCAAGTAGAATTTTTGCACTGTATTCATATTTGATAAGTAAATATAAAGCAATGATATTCTGCAATAGACGGTATACATTTCTTACTATTATGTATCCTTTTAAAGCAGAACTGAGGGAAGAAATGCAAAAGAAAACTTGCAAAAAAAACAGAAAATAAGATTCAAAACAAATCATTTCTCTCTATTTACTTTCTTTGATTTGATTTATTATTGTCACACTTATTGGGATACAGTGACATTTATTGTTTCTTGTGCGTTATTGAGACAAAGCATACCATTCATAGAGTACATAGGGGAGGACGAAAGGAGAGGGTGTAGCGTATAGTAGTATAGTCATACCTAGGGTGTAGAGAAAGATCAACTTAATAGAAGGTAGGCCCATTCAAAGTCTGATGGCAGCTGGGAAGAAATTGTTCTTGAGCCAGTTGGAACATGATATCAGAATTACAGGCTCTGCAATTTCATTTTGTTATATATGAAATGGAATTATTTGTGTGACGTGACAAAGTTGGAATTCTTTTAAATCACCTTCTGAAAATTACATTTATTTTAAACATCTTCTAAACACATTTTTTAAAAAAAAATTAACCCATCCAAAAAATGCCCTCTGCTTCCATTTGCTGTAGCTAGAGCAGAAAAACGTGTACAAATAAATACTAACCAACCATCAGGGCAAGTGAGCAAAGTCAGAAAGAGACATCACAAAGCTCTTCAATCCCAGAAACTTTAAGAAGCAGAACTGGAACTTTAAACAGCGTACGTGACTGTATGTCGAGCCTTCCATATTGTCCTGATGCATTTGTACAGCGCATAATCCCCATAAGTCAGGATTCAGGCAGAAGTTACAGATCCAAATATCTCAGACCTGCATGTGATCCTGGATGGATCTGAAACATGAAGAATTGAACTTCAGCTGGAATCCATATGGAATAGATCAGAGCTGGAGACAGTGGTTGAGGGAGGAGATGTGTCCCTGACAGTGAGTTTTGGTGGACACCTTCTCAAACACCAAGTGAGAAATGGAAAGCAATGAAAGTGAAGAGACAGACAAAAGCTGGAGAGAAAAGTAGAACTTCTTCAAGGTAGGCATTCCTGCAACAGAACTGAAGTACTCTTTACTCTGAAGGAGGGGCATTTTAACTTGAAACATTCACTTTTCTCTGCACAGATGCTGTCGGGCCTGCTAAGTATTTCCAGCATGTTCTCTTTTTGTTTCAGGTTTCCAGCAAGCACAGCATTTTGCTTTTAAACCACAGCAACTCTGGGTGACATACAATATTGTCAATATTCAAGATCCAAGGGTAACAGTTTGGAATTAACCTTCAGCACCCCTAAAAAGTACCAAATGCCTTTTACTGACTAAACCCCAATCTCTCCAGGCAGGGAAGCATGAATCTTGAAAGTTTACCAATAAATTTTTCAGTCAGTTTTGATATTTGGACAACTTCATATCTAAATGCTTCCCAATAGAAGGAGAAGTTTTGAACAGAATTCCTTATCCTAAAGCAATGGACCAAAGGGCCTTTTTTCTGCACTGACATCTTGATTGGAATTTTATCACCTCGCCTGCTCATGAATCAGGATCTTACAAGCCTCAAGCGGTGAGGTGGTAAGATTCCTATACTTGACTTTAAAGCAGTGTCCCTCATGTTCTAAGTTCCAAAATTGTACTATCTCCATATATCAGAAAAGGATTTTTCTTTTAGATAAGTTCTGGCCTGTCAGCTTTGGAATGAAAAGTTGTGCTTGGATTTGGAATGTCCTATTGTTCATCTTTGAGGAGATAGAATCATTAGAATCCCTACAGTGCAGGAAGAGGCCATTTGGCCCATTGAGTAGGCACTACAACAATCGCATTCACGCCCTATTCTCATAACCTTGCATATTTACCCTACTGATCCCCTGACACCGAGGTCAACTTAACATGGCCAATCAACCTAATCAGCACATTTTTAGACTGTGGGAGGAAACCAGATGAAACCCACACAGACACAGGGAGAATGTGCAAACACCACACAGACAGTGACCTGAGGCAAGAACTGGACCCTTGCCTATGGCACTGTGAAGCAACAATGCTAACCACTGTGCCGCCCAACAAATACCATGCTCCACTTCAAGAGAACATGGGATTTTGTAAACTGGATCTATAGTCAATAGTATTGCTTAAATCATATGGATTATGTAAACGAGTTAACGTAGTCCAAATTGTATAGTGTGAAACTGCCAGAGAAAATGTTGTTTTAGTGAATGTTGGTCAACATCAGGCTTCCAGAGTTTAGATCGCCTGACTGCGAGGTCTGAGCTACAGTCATTTCACCCCAGGAATTGTTTTGGCAGTCATCCAAATTTAGCATTGGAAAAGAACAACCAACTGCAGTTTTATATCTAAACGTCTCGGCGTGGAGAGCGGATTGTGCTTAGGGCTTGTACAATTTGAAATTGTACAAAGACATGAAGAAGTTCTTAAATTTCAATATCCCCAAAATAAACTGGAAATTGCAACCTTATTTTCAATTTTTAAAAATCCTGCAGCATCAATGAGTTAACATAGCGCTTAATTCTGTGGAAAAATTAAAGAGGAAAATACAACTTTATGAATTTTACAGATTCCAGCAGCTAATGACAGAGGCTGTCTTTATGGAATACTTCATTAGTTCACATTCTGTCCCATTCAATGATTGCGGAGATTTGCTACCCTGTAACACAGATATTGCTTTCAGGGCTAAAGTTCTTCATAAATATTTAATGGCAATAAAAATGTATTTTCAAAGTATAAGGTAACAGTGTGAGCATGGAAATGGTTCTGATATTGCAGGGACTGGGCAGAAATGGCAAACACTGTGGTATTTAAAATGCTTAATTTTGGATACTTTATCCTCTTTTGCTTTCAGACAAAACCAAAGGTGCGCCCTGAGCAACAGTAAATCACGTGACCATTTCCTTGCACATTCCCATTGAAAGTGGAGCCGTTGTATTCCTTGCATTAGGAGGAACCTGAAGGAGTAGAGGGTGAGGTAACCTGAGTATAAAGCATTAAGAATTTGCACCAGAAAGTTTGTCCATAAGGACGAGTGTTTGTGATTTGGATAGGCTATTACTGTCATATCTTGTCACACCAAATTGGCTTGATGCTTATCAAGGTGAAGGATGACAGTGGCGGAGAAATGAACATTCGCTTTTGTTTTCCATTCTTCTTCCTAAAGCATCCTCTTTATTGCTCCCCTAGGGCTTCCATCAAGCACCCCCCCGCCCCACACACACTCCTCTCCACCTATATTTCTTTATCCCAGCCAACCAACTGGGTATGGTGGATGAGATCACAGTTTTTTTCTCTACAACCAATGCTTATCCTTCCATCTGTGATACGAAAGATCAGTGTTTGTTTGCTTTGAGGTAAAATGCTTTCTCAGGCCCACTCTTTAAATGTCTCTAAAGTCAATTCTCCCTCAGTGTACCCAGACAGGCACCAGAATGTGGCGACTGGAAGATTTTCGCAGTAACTTCATTGCAGAGTTAATGTACGCCTACTTGTAGCACTAATAAATAAACTTTAACAAAGCGCACCAGTTGGAAACAAACAGTACCCAGCTGAAATCAAACCCACCAACTGTGTGGGTCATTAGAGAGCTGATACACTGGAAAGCTGTCAGCTTAGAAGTTCAATACGATAGTCAATATTAATGAATGGGCAGTTAATATTTATGTGATGTTATTAATTTCTTCTTAATGTAATATAGTTAATATATTGCTAAAATATCAAAGTGGTAATGTTAGAGCAAATTCCATACAGAAACAGGACAACTCAGTTAGCAAGTTCCAGATTTCCACGTTTTTTGTCATGTGTGTGATGTCCTTAGATGTTGCTGTCTGATTTACTTTATAATGACAATGAGAATTGATAGCCTGACCTTTAATGCTAAAACTAAGCCAATTAATCAAGCTCAATATGTTTTGTTTATTTTAAAACATTACATTTTTCTTTCTTTACTTCCCACATTACATGTAAAAGCCTGTTGATTGTTTAGGTTATGCGTATATGTAACAGTAATGTGGGAATTCAACAATTTTGCTTTGCACTGATCCAAACTGTGATGCAAGTTCACAGTCAAAGCCCAATTTGACTTGAGGTGAACCTGAGGAAGTGATCTCTTCACACCATTTTGCTTTGGAGTTTGGTTGAGTTTCTTATTACCACAGTAGATGTTTACTGCTGAGTGAACCAAATCCCATAATCCCTGGTTTATGGGCCACATAGCCATTTTTGTATTCTGAGAACAGGAAGAAAGTATGCTGATCTAAGCAGTCCAGCAACACTGTTGTGTTTGTTGAAACTAAAAGTAAAAGATTTATTAAGGAGGAGAAAAGAAAACTTAAGCACACAAGATTACATTTACATAGTTAAAATATAGACTTATAAAACATTGTCCCCATAAGAGTCACTACTTAGTCAGATACATAAGTTAACACAAAGTAACACTCCCATATAGCTATTTAACTATACAAATCTAGTAAATTTACCAAGGCAAAAATTCTTTAACAAAGGCATATCATGCAACCAACTCAAACTTTTTTCCTCTCTGCTATGGAAATCCAAGAACCTTCAGAACAAAACTGCATTTTGAGATTTTGCCTGTTATTTGAATAAATTATCTTGGGAGCCCATTGACATTTCCCTTTTTGATTTCTTCCTGCAGTCGTTATCTGGCTGCTGTAATTTTTCCTTTCCCTGTCATTTTTCTGGGGACCCTTATGAATCAGTCAGTTTAACATTTCTACGATGAAGAAATGTCAAAAACAAACCCAGGATGTGTTTGTCAAAGACTACTTGTAACAAGGCATCCAGAAACTTCCAAACAACTAACTATTGACAAAAATGTACAGGGACAGTTAAACACGAGGAATCTTCTAGAGAGTCCTGAGTTTGAAAGATACAAGCTTAACAAGAGGTATATTAGCTATTAGAGCTATTAACCCTTTCTACTACAGTAAAGCTGAAATTTAACCCACATTTTTACAAATTACAAAATTAACTTTAAATTGTCATCTGAACCCTCACTTTTTCAGATTCTCATATTCAGTTCTTTTGTTGCAGCTGAGAGGTCAAGCATCATATTGCCCCCAAGACACTTAATGAAACTATTCTTTAGCCAGCTTCTGAAAGAAGCACCACCACTGCCCCAGAGAGCAGCCTTCTAAAAATATTTCCTCATTTCACTCCTCAGGGGCGTTCCTGGTCTCATTTCTTTACTTATCTACAAAACATAGCTATGATTAAGACTTCAGGACTTTTCTCCTTCCTTATTTGAAGTGACTGGGATTTTACTCATGTTCCCTCACATGCTTAGCAACAGGAATATTTCTGTGTTTATTTTAATGTCACAATGTTCCCACGAATCAGGCCATTGCCACGTGTCTTTTACGCATCTTTTCTGTATTAATGTCAGAGTTGTAATTAAGGACAAGACCCCAAAGATCTTCATCTAACTTACATCACTGAATTACAACCAATTATTTCATTAGCTGCTGAGGTGGATCAATGGGGTTAGCATTGCTCTCTCACAGTGCGAGGGACCTGGGTTCGATGCTTGGGTCACTGTCTGTCTGGATTTTGCACATTCTCCCTGTGTCTGCGTGGGTTTCCTCTGGGTACTCTGGTTTCCTTCCACAGTCCAAAAATGTGTTGGTTAGATGGATTGGCCATGCTAAATTGCCCCTTAGCATCAGGGAAACTAGCCAGAGTAAATGCATGGGGTTATGAGGATAAACGACCAAGTGGGATTCTGTGGGTCAAATGGCCTCATTCTACATTGTAGGATTCTATGGTTATACTTTTCTTAGATGATTATGTTTACTATGAATGTTTTGAAACTCTTTTTCGCCTTCAACTGTTTCCCAACAGTATGGGTTCGAGTGGGGTCCAACATGGTATTATGGAAATGTAAGCTAATTCATCAGGGGAGAAAATGGCAGCTTAGCAGGGTTCAAAATGACATTGCACACATATTGTTCTTGCAAGGCTTCCCATAACTTTGTATTTACATGTTTTAACACAATTGACTCTGGGAATAAAACCAACAACAAGATTACTGGTGACATGCGCAGTTAACTGCTTCACATATTTCTCTGTGCTGTAGATAGAATCATAAAATCCCTACATGCAGAAGGGGCATTTAGCCGTCGAGTCTGCACTAACCATTATCCCACCGAGGATCTATTTCCGTAATCCCGGATATTTATCTTGCTAATCCCCTGAGACCATGGTCAATTTAGCATGGCCAATCATCCTAATCCACACAACTTTTGTATTGTGGAGGAAATTGGGGCACTCAGAAGAAATCCATGCAGACATGAAGAGAATGTGCAAACTCCATGCAGACAGTCACCTGAGGCTGGAATTGACCTGGGTCCCTGGCACTCTGAGGCAGTAGTGCTAACCACTGTGCCACTGTGCCACCCCTTATTATTTCATAACTTGTTATTAGTGCTTGGCGCATTGCAAATTTCTTCATTTGGTAAAGAAGGGCAGCAATCTCATGTGCCTCTGTGTTGCCAAGGAAATATAAATGACAGGAAGATTCAACATGTTTCTTGCTAATCAAATAACTTCAGGTTCTGGCATTGTCGGTATCCATTCTTCCTCCCTGACCAAAACATTTAGCTACACATTAAGCCAAAATCTTGGTCTGGCATTTTCTGCAGACCAGAATACCTCATTCGCCTGATGAAAGCCATAAAGCCGAAAGCTTGCAAGTTTACTATCAAATAAATCGGTTGGATTTAAAACTGATGTTGTCAGACCTCTTACATGTGACTCCAGAGCTAAATGCGCTCAAAGGGCAAATTAGGGATGGGCAATAAATGCTGGCCAGCAAATGATGCCACATGTCCCCTCAATAAAAAAACTATTTAGACACCTAATCAAAAGAACTACTTTTAACTCCCATGATAACATTCGCATTATGTTCCAGAGCTGTAGGAATTCAGGTTTGGAAATTCTGTGCTTTCAAGATGACAGTTACAACTGCCGGGACCAAAACTTGTCCAACTTCATTTAGACAGAGTCAGTGACAGCCAGCCTATCTGTCACAACTTCCAGCAAAACATACTAATGTGGAAAGTTATCAGGATATAACAGTTGTGAAGAGTTTCCGGATAATATCTTGGATGTTTTACAAATGATGCCCCTCCTTATAGGAATCTACTTTTGCACACAGCAGTCATCTTTGCTTTTCAAAAAGAGATAATATAATTAACTAAAAAATTATTTCAGCTGTGTGATGAATAATCTGATTTAACAGGATTAGTATCTGTATTTTTCGGTTTTCACATTTAGTTGAAATCCAAACCCATCCAAGAACTAATTTTTTGTTCCTAACGAGATTGATTTTTGCTATCAGCAGTTTCTCATTTTCTACAGAGCAAGGCGGTAACCAGGTTAATTTTTCTTTAAGTACATTACTCTGCCTTCTTTCCCTTTCCTTTGCAATGATTATGTGTCTAAACTGAAGGATTGTAATTGCTTGTAAATAAGACAATCATATCCAATGATTTAAGCAGATACTAAAGACTTCACTTGCAGGCTTTCACCCATGGAGCAATTGTCAACCATTATTTAAAAAGAACCTAACCTGCAGCTTTCTTCGGCTGCTAACCCTTTTCCCCCCAGACCAACATTTCACCCAGTATCAAGGTGCAATCAGAACACATCGGGCTTTTCGATCAACCAGCGGTTAAAGCAAGGTGTCACATTTAGGCACACCAAAGAAACTTGAATCCTGCATGCATTATTTGAAGGAATGATGATGCAAGCCTCCTTAAAGTTTATTTATTAGTGTCACAAAGCTAAGACTGCATGAAGTTACAGTGAAAATCCCCTAGTCACCACACTCTGTTTGGATACACTGAGGGAGAATTTAGTTTGGCCAATGCACCTAACCAGCACGATTTTCGGACATGGGAGAAACACATGCTGGGGAGAACGTGCTGATGCCACTCGGATAGTGACCCGGGCCAGGAATCGAATCTGGGTCCCTGGCACTATGAGGCAGCAGCGCTGACCACTGTGTCACCATGCCACTCTACGCAGGAGATTAGAAGAAAAAAAAGTAAAGACTTGAATTTATGTAACATCTTTCATGAAGTCAGTGTTTTTCAGCCAATAACGTGCTTTAAGTTTTATAACAGAGGATTACCTAAGTTACAGCCTAAGTTTTATTGTAAGTTAGCTTGCCAACAGATAAACAAGATCGTTCAATCTCAAGTATTGATGTGATACTTCTGGTCAGCACAGATGTTTTGCATTGGAATAAAGCAGGATAAATTAGTGGAGAAGTGAAGCCTGCCCCTGTTTATGAGATCATTTAACAGAGTTCCCATAGATTCTTTTGAACACCTCTGTATTATGAAAGAACAATACAAAGGAGGACCAACAGGTTTAGTTGTATTTCAACATGACTGTGAACTGTAATGTTCACCAAAGCGGGAGTGGTAGCAAAATATAAGATATGTTCATTATACCTGAATGCTGTTGCTAATCATAGAATCCCTGCAGTGTGGAAGACAGCCATTTGGCCCATCCGAAAGAGCATATTATCCAGGCCCTATCCCTGTAACCCCATGTATTTAACCAGCTAATGTTTTTTATTCATTCATGGGACTTGGACATCAGTGCTTAGCCATTGTGCATTGCCCATCCCTAGTTGCCTGAGGGCAGTTGAGGGTCAACCATATTGTTGTAGGTCTGCAGTCATTTGTAGACCAGACCAGGTAAGAATGGCAGATTTCCTTCTCTAAAGGACATTAGTGAACCAGATGGGTTTATCTGACAATCGACAATCGTTTCATAGTCATCAGTCATTTTTAATTCCAGATTTTGTTTGAAATCAAATTCCATCACCTGCCATGGCGGAATTTGAACACAGGTCCCCAGAACACAAGTTGAGTTTCTGGATTAATAGACTAGTGACAATATCACTAGGCCATCACCTTCCCTTTCGTAATTCCCCTAACCTACACAACTTGGGATGCTAAGGAGCAATGTAGTGTGTCCAATCCACCAAACATGCACATCTTTGGACTGTGGGAGGAAACCAGAGCACTCAGAGGAAACCTATGCAGATACGGGGAGAATGTGCAAACTCCAGACAGAGAATCACCCAATGCCAGAATTGAACCTAGGCGCTTTGAGGGTGGTCATCATTTCATTTCTTTAATGGAGAGTTTTCTGTTAAAGGGAACTCATTCCTGGCACATGGGATTTACAAGAATATGTAAATCCAGGAAGACTGCATTGTTTTTAACTCATCTTCAATATATTAAAGCCAAGACATACACAATTATTGTACCAATTCAGTAACCATTCCAGCTATAGATAGATTCTCAG
The DNA here is from genome assembly GCA_024679065.1 of Sphyrna mokarran. Classification (NCBI taxonomy): domain Eukaryota; kingdom Metazoa; phylum Chordata; class Chondrichthyes; order Carcharhiniformes; family Carcharhinidae; genus Sphyrna; species Sphyrna mokarran. The sequence goes on along the minus strand of JAGIQG010000024.1, from coordinate 22,021,756 downwards.
ACTTTATTACTGCGCACACTGAGTCTGCTAATCCCATTTTAACCAGAAGATTTAATTACTGGGGAGTACATCCACACAGACAGCTCCAAGTTGCTTTTAATTGTGGGTACACTGAATGCTCTCTGACCATCAGTAATCTGGTGTATCTCCAGCCGATGAAAGCGCTGGTCTCCTTATTTGGGGGGGTCAGCTCTAAGCAAAATCCATTCAATTTAAAGAACAAAACTTAGAAAATAGCAATGGTTTTGAAATGATGGCCTGAGATCCTCAAATCAGAAACTCTTCTTCCTTGAATAGTGACAGAGATATTAATTAATTCAAAAAATATTTGGGTTAACGTTTTCACTTAAATAGCAGTGGAATTTCAGATCAACACTCACGGGGATCATGATTAGTATCACGTAGTGTAATTCCGGGAAAAATGTCACTTGCATGGCAAAATAATGAAATTTAGAGATTGAATGGGATCACAACTTAGAGTCATAGAATGGTTACAATATGGAGAAGGCCATTCAGCCCATAGTGTCTGTGTCAGCTCTCTCTGTGACAGCAGAGTCCAATTTTAACGTACATCAAATGTAAGAAATGCATACATTAAAGATTCCAAAAACACATTCAATACCTGGTAACACAGAATGATTTGTGCAGTTGTACAAAGTTTACTTCAATACAGAGCAATTTAATTTCACACATGGTGACACAGTGGTTAGCACTGCTGCTTCACAGCACCAGAGATCTATTTCAATTTTCCAGCTTGGGTCACTGTCTGTGTGAGTTTGCATGTTCTCCCCGCATCCGCGTGAGTTTCTTCGGATGCTCCAGTTTCCTCCACAGTTCAAAGATATGCCAGTTAAATGGATTGGCCATGCTAAATTCCCTCTGTGTATCTGAACAGGCACTGGAGTATGGCAACTAGGGGATTTTCAAAGTAACTTTATTGCAGTGTGATTATAAGCGTACTTGTGGCTAATAAATAACTTTTACTTTCACAACTGCTAAAGGCTAATTCATCATCTGGTTAGATTCAAAATGTCTTTTTTGCATTAAATGCTGCTTACATAATTTCCATAGAGAGTAACAGTAATTGAAGGGTCTTCTACATCATAAATACCCACAATTTCCAGGTGGACAGCTAAGCTGCCAAACCATGCAAAAGGGTTTTGAAGATTTAGACAATTTAAATATATTTTGTGTACATAAAAGCAATTTTGGCAACATGTTTCAATTAGAAGAAGCTGTCAGAAGCAAATTGGAAACAAAAGGTTCCGCATCTGCAAAGATTTTTCAGTGTCAATTTCATTCATAAAGATTGGAAATCCATTTTTCTTCAGCTGCAGTACTGTAATTAGCCCACCAAAGCTATAACAATGTGAAAAATAAAAAGTACGTCTTATTAACTGCTTCAAAAAGGAGGTAGGTAATTAGGTAACTAAGAATAGATTGAAAGTTCAGGTGCTGCAACTTCCTCCACATTTGAAAGATGTGTTGATTAGGTGCACTGGCCATGCTAAATTCTCCCTCAGTGTACCCAAAAGGCATCGGAGTGTGGTAACTAACAGATTTTCACAGTAACTTCATTGCAGTGTTAATATAAGCCTACTTGTGATAATAATAATAAAACTTTAAAAAATACTTTATTTTGCCATCTGACACAGTGGGATTCAAATCTGGTTCCCCGGAATATTACTCTGGATCAGTGGATTACTACACAGTGACAACATCACTACGTCATCACCCTCCCGTGCTGTGGGGGAAGCAGATTATTTCTTCAATGTGTAGTATAAGGTGTGATTTTCACTGCTTTTCACCTAGGTGGTTAGGTCCCAAAATGAGTTTAACATTCTTACCATCATGCTAATACCAGTGACACCGTCAGCTCCATTTCAATAAAGAATTACTGCCAGTTGTCCATAAAAGCTGCCAATTTCAGACAATTTTTATTATGGAAATCGGGCTTCTGAGATATTTTTGGTTGAAACTGACTGGAGCCTACATCAACCTAATCTGCTCATCTTCAGACTGTGGGAGGAAACTAGGGCACCTGAACAAAACCCATGCAAACACAAGGAGAATGTGTAAATTACATGCAGACAGTCACTCAATGCAGGAGTGTGTGGAGTTTGTATATTCTCCCCTTGTTGTCTGAAAGGCATGCTGGTTAGGCGCATTGGCTGTGCTAAATTCTCCCTCAGTGTACCTAAATAGGTGCCGGATGTGGCAACTAGGGGATTTTCACAGTAACTTCATTGCAGCGTTAATGCAAGCCTACTTGTGACACTAAAAAATAAACTTTAAAGTTGTAGTGCATGGATTATCACCAGGTGGTCCAGTTTCCTCCCATATTCAAAGACATACAGGTTAGGTGGATTGGCTCTACTAAATTGCCCCTCAGTTTGCGGATGAGTGTGAGTGTGACTTGATGTGGAGTAAGTGTCCCTCAAAATATAAACCTCTGGCAACAGACTAGCAGCCCATTCCAGGAATAATTAGCTACAGAAATAGCTGCAAGTCTGACCTATACACAGTCAGGGTGCAAAAAAGGTGCAGAGAGAGGGAGAGATGTAAATGTAAAGGACGAGGAAACTGGCAATTTGATTAAATCCATAATGTTTTATTTCAGTCGCTTGATGACTGATTATTTAACTGCATACTCACTTTAAATCTGCTTAAGCAATTCCAAATGATTTTAGATCATTGAGCATGGTAGCAATGACTTCAAATGCCCACATCTGGTAACATCAAACTAACAACATGTTCGTGTGTGCATGACATAACGTGCATTCTCACACATGCTAGGTATCATTCTGGGTCCTTGAAAATCTCGTTAATGTGCAGACTTGAAAGGCTGATCTCATCTTAGACCTATATCCTCTAGTTTTCGATTCTCCTAGCCTGGGGAAAAGATCTTGGCTATTCACATTATCTAAGCCCCTCATTATTTTATAAACTTCTATCTTCCTAACTCCAGGGGAAAAAAAAGTCCCAACCTATCCAGCCTCTTCTTATAATTTCAATCTTCCAGTACCAGTAACAGCCTTGTTAATTTTTTTTGCATCCTTTTCAGATTAATGACATCCTCTCCATAGCAGGCTGACTAGAATTGTGTTTTTCCTGTTTTTGTAATCCACCAAACAAGCTGTGCTCCACCAATGCATTTTATTGAACTGGAAAATGTCAATGACCATAAGGACAACAGTATAATATAGTGAGGGTTTTACTGATCGTGTCTATGATTGCAACTGAAGTCTATTGACAATTGAATCCACAACTGCTATTAAATGTGTTAATTTAGAAATTCACTATTGATATTAGATCAAAATTCTGACAGGGTAAAATCAGATTCACATTGTAGGATATGGACTAGGAGCTTCAATATGGCCTGCAATCTAAGGCCATGTGGAAAGATTAAGTCATACTGCTAAATGTCTCAGGAGGAAAATCCCTATTTGTACCTTCAGATATCCACTGAGTCTTGAGGGGTGTTGAAATAGTTTGAGAGGATGCAAAAAGACCTGTGGATTGTCACTGTGAGGATGGGCTTGAGGTGAGAATAAGAGCATTGAAGGCAGGAATTGGGATATTAAGTTACAGATGTACAAGGTTTCACAATCTGAATTAAGTGGTACACAATACTAAGATAATTCCGCACAAAGCAGCTATTTTAGATATGTTAGATATATTTTAGAGGTCAGATATGGAGTACTGCATACAATTCTGGTTAGCCTGCTATAGGAAAGATGTTATTAAATGGAAAGGATGCAAAAAATGTGGATGTTACCAGGACGGTTTGAATTATAAGGAGAGGTTGGATAGGCTGAGATCTTCTTTCCCTGGAGTTTTTAGAGGATAGATGTTTATAAAATCCTGAGGGACATAGATAAGGTGAATAGCCAAGGTCTTTTCTCCAGGGTAAGGGCATCCAAAACTAGGGGGAACAGATTTAAGGGGAAAGATTTAAAAGGGCAACTTTTTCACACAGAGAGGGTGGTATATGGAATGAGCTGCCAGGGAGGTGGTAGAGATGGGTGCAATTACAACATTGAACAGATACATGAATAGGAAAAGTTGAAGGGAATATGGGCCAAGCATAGGCAAATGGGACCAATTCAATTTAGGAAACTGGTTGGCATGGAGGAGTTGAATCAAAGGGCTGCTTCGGTGTTGTACATCTCAATGACACAATGATTCTGAGATGAAGGTGAATGTCAATGGTGGCTGTTCAGATGGAGGATGTAGGAAGTGCTTCTCATGAAGTAGCTGATGCTTTTTCAGCATACAAATGGTGAACCATCCAGTGTACTGTTGTATATCTCAATCAAAATGTGACTATTAAATCCTTGTCACGGGTATTTCAGTGCCTTATACTTCTGAACTCTAATCTTCCACAGCACATGGGCTAACATTGGAAAATAAATAGTATCTTAATGACATCAGTGTGTTGCAAGAAAATCTATTGAGACAATCTGAATAGTTATTTTCCAAGGCAACACCATCATTCCTTTTTCAAGCAGGCACAATAAAACATAAAATGTCATAAACATGAAAGAGAGCAGGAAAAAGGGAAATCCCACAAAAGTAGTCAGAAAAATACAAATATTAAAATAGCTGCTTTGTGCGGAATTATCTTAGTATCGTGTACCACTTAGTTCAGATTGTGGAACCTGATATTCTTTGTTATGTCGAATCTTGTTTATTCCCACAGAGTGTGGCAGAACTTGGCAAAAGAAGAAACAGACTGGGAGCCTGAAGAAACGCTGAATCCTCTTCACCCATTGGCCCTCTGCCAACAAGTTCAAATGTGCCCATTTGATCATCAAGAAATGCACTCCCAACTTTCATCAACATCTGGGCTGAGGCTTAAACAATACTGTCTAATATTTCACAGGAATCGATTTTCTTTCATTTCACTTGTTTTGCACACATCTGTCCTTCCAGAAGCATGAAAGAATTGGGGAAACAAAATGTTGGGTTTGAGTGGAACATTGTGACCATTTGACAGAACCATGCCTGTCCATTGTGGCTTAATTATTTGACGCTGATATTTACCTGTGTTTTATGATTTATGAAGGATAATCTTATGAAGCCCTGCTACCAATACAGAACCTCATTAATAGCGAGTGTAGCTCAAGTTCATAACCAACGTCTACCATATAGCAAAAATCTTCCACTCCTATCCTCTATTATTCTCTAAGTCCATGTACGAAATAGATTACACAATTTGGATGGACTTCTCAATCACATTTGTTAAGCCATCATAACACATCTGTACAGCATGGCAAGGTGGCAGTGCTGCCTCACAGCACCAAGGACCAGGGTTTGATTTGCAGCTTGGGTCACTTGTGTGGAGTTTGCATGTTCTCCCTATGTCTACACAGGTTTCCTCCAAATGATCCGGACCCATCTCACAGTCTATACTGGCCACACTAAATTCTCCTTTAGTGTACCCGAACAGGCACCGGGGCAGGGGTGCGCGGGGGCAGAGGGGGAGTGGGGAGGGAGGTGGGGGGATGAGGGGGGGGACTGTGGGGAGGGGGTGGTAAAGGATATCAGGGGACTATGTGGATGGGACAGGGAAAGGGAAAATGCAGGGAGACCTTTGATCGAAGCTAAAAGATACACCCTGCCACATTTCTCACCCAAAGCCCAAACTCCGTACCTGTTAGATTTCTGGCCTGCTGCAAACCTCAGTCATGAAATAGTAGTGAAGGTGAATTGTAGCCTTAATATGGTCATTACTTAGTCATTAAAGGGACTCAACTGGCACAAAGGGTAGACATCCCCCTTCTACTTGTAAAATTACATGGGGACTGAAGTGAGTGGGTAGGTGCTGGGAAAGGTGTCCATGGCATTTTGTGGGCTCACCCACACAAGAGAGTAAAATTCTACTTCAGGATTTTGCACATGTTCAGAATAACACAGGTGTCCAGAAGTTGATGTTAATGATTCTAAGCTCGCCAAGAGGGTGCCATGTCCTGTTGAGGCTGCCACCGAATGCAATCTCTAAACAACCAACAAACTGACGAAAACTTACACTTTTACACTTAAATTTTACTGTGAAGATCCTTGAAAATGTTACTCCTTGTTCACATTGATATTTTAGCTGCTGTCTAAATCTAAGCCTAATCTTTATGTCATTGTGAAAATTCAAATTAAAAGGGGAGGACAAGGTGCTTTTAAATTCCTAGTTTGCTGTCTGTAAAAATACTGCAATGGGATTGGCTGCTTACCATGCTTGTTGACTTGCATCTACTGCCTCTGCCCTTCTAGATGGTGAAAGTTGTGCATTTGATAAATGTTGGCTAAGCAGTGAGTTGCTGCAGTCCATCTTGTAGATGGTACACACTGCTGCCACTATGTATTGGTAGTGGATATTGAATGTGATAGATGTGGTGCCAATCAAACAGGCTGCTTTGTCCTGAATGGTGTCAAACTTCATGAATATTGTTGGAGCTGCATACAATTTTGAGTATTATTTTTAAAATCAGGCTATTGTTTTTAATCAAGAAGGAATAATCTACAATAACCCATTAGCAATTCAATGAACATCAATTTATAGTGGTAATTAATTAGAGCCCAATCTATCAACGGATCACATAGCATCACTGATAGCCACATTAGATACCAGCTTGATCTGCTAAATATTATCTGAATACTTTTGTGCATGGAACAGGGAAGCAAGAAGAATTTTTTCATCTCAATACCGAGTTTCATCAGCCTGTCCACGCCATCACTCAAATAGATATTCTTTTCCTCAGTTTCAATTAAATGCAACATGTCCTGTTGCTGAAGGCTGAGTGAAAGATTAAGTTTATGATTGTGAAAGGCTGTCTGGAATAAGTAAAAGAAAACTGCAAGCAATTGATTTCTACAATCCTCACTGTGTATGTGTTTAAATATTTTACCTCAATACATCAGCTTTCTATTTTGTTGCTCAAAATGCCATACATTGCCTAATTATAAACGGATGATAAATCAGGTATGTATTATCTACGTTAATTCAAATAATGTTACCTAGGGTGGGAGCTTGCCAAACTGGTGTGACCTGTTTTAACTGAAAGACTGTATGGTTGATTTTATTGTGTTCTGAGCAAAAGAGAAACACTGTGATGTTCTTGAAAGCTTTAGTTCTCTAACTAAAGGCCGATTCAACTCTCACAACCACCACATCTTCATGGGAAAGGCAAGGAAGCAGGTCCAAAATCCACTCCTGCTAAAATAGAAATCAAATCCCATACTGTTGGCATTAATCTGATCCACACAGGCAGTCTAGCCTGAGTTAGCTCCATTGGCTGTGGGAGCATACATTTTTATATGTGGCAGCATGCACCTTTACACGTGACAACATAAACTTCTACATGTGGCAACATACATTTTTACATATGGCAACAGACACTTTTGCATGCCTGGAGTCTGGAACTGTAAGACCATGAGATGTTGGAGCAGATGTAGGCCATTTGGCCCATCACATCTGCTCTGCCACTCAGTGAGACCATGGCTGATCTGATATGATAATCCTAAGCTTCACTGTGCTGCCCAATGGCACAGTGATTAGCACTGCTGCCTCACAGCGCCAGGGACCCGGGTTCAATTCCAGCCTCCGGTCACCGTGTGGAGTTTGCATGTTCCCCCCATGTCAGCATGGGTTTTCTCTGGATTCTCTGGTTTCCTCCCACAACCCAAAGATATGCAGGTTAGGTTGATTGATCATGCTAAATTGCCCCTTTGTTTCAGGGTAAATATGTGGGGTTATGGAGATAGGTACTAGGTAGGATTGTGATCAGTGCAGACTCAATGGGAAAAATGGGCTTCTTCTGTGTGTAAGGACTCTGTGAGTCTCACTTTCCCACTTATCCTCATAACCCTTGGTTACTTATTGATTAAAAATCTGTCTACCTCAGTCTCTTTATGGATAGTGAAAGCAGAGCTTCCGATTTCCTTCTATCACGTGACTGACCAGGAATCCCTCCTGCTTTTATCACCTGCCATTGCTGTACACGTTGGTATTAAACCTTTTTGACCTTGTTATGAATGTACACTTCTTGACCATCAGGTCCTGGAGTCAGACATCAACCAGAGTTTCTGTTTTAGAGACAAATAGCTACTCACTGTATCACACGGCCTCCCTGAAAGGGGACTGATACAAGAATAAAACAGTTGTGGTATCTCTAAATTAGCACAAAATTGTTGCTGGCAGTAACAGATTACTAAGAACTGAAGTAAGTGTTGTAATGTTGATTTTATAAATATGTTCTCCATCAGGGAACCTGAACTTTCAGGTACATAGATCAGGAAATCCTGGATGCATTTGCGATTTGTCTATATGTTCTCTGAGTTGGTAAGGTTTTGCAACAGAGACATGCTCCTTCCATCTATAGGAGTTCTTGTGGCACAATAGGTGATTCCTGAACCAAAAGCTCCAGGTCTGAGTCCTACTCTAGGACTTGATGGGCCAAGAAAGAATCAAACAGGTTGAGAAACAACTGGTAATTCCTTCCAACATACAGTAATAGCAGACATTAAGAATGGAAGCCATGCAATGGAAAGAAATTGGAGCTCCAGCCACAACATGCATGCAAAGTGCATGTTGCGACAGCAAGTCAGACTTTCAGATGGCTGACATGGATCAGATTAGTGCCAACAACATGGCGTTTGATCTCAGTGTAGCTAGGGTGGATTTATGACTTGCCTGTTTGCCCTAACTGTGGTTGAGGTCACGATGCTTTGGATTAGACCTGTCTTTGGCTGAAGAAGATCTATCTGCACATATAATAAAAATCTTGTATCAGCCATTGAAAGCATCATAAGAAATCACATAACATCAGGTTAAAATCCAACAGGTTTATTTAGAATCATATGAAGTGAGCAGAAGTAAGCTCGTGATTCCAAATAAACCTGTTGGATTTTAACCTGGTGTTGTGAGACTTCTTACTGTGACTACCCAGTCCAATGCCGACATTGTCACATCATTGAAAGCATCATAATTGCACCTGATTTCTTCAATAGTCATATGCACAAAACAGCAACAAATCACAACTCGGCAAGATAATGTGCTGGACCTGATCCAGCAAATAGGTGCAGACTGCAAGTTTAGTGCAACGTGACACCACCTTCAAAATTGATTGTATCACCTGCCAACATTATAATAAATACATTGTTAAAAATCTATCCCAGTCTCTGAATTAATTTGTATTAAATTAAGACTTGAAGTAACACTTACTCTATCAAACACTTTTGGGAAGAAACTGAACAACACATAATTTAGTATATGGATTGGTACTTTGTGCATATTTTTAATTATATCAGTTACAGTGCAGAAGCCCATTCAATCATTGTCTCAATGCAGTGCCACCTGGAGCTATTCTTATCACCTTTCCCTATCCTTTTTTCTTTTTTTTATATTATTTCTTTTCAAATACAAGTTATGCAACTTCAAATACTATCCTAATATTTGTCTTAAAGGCTACTTGCTTAATCTAGACAATCCCTTTACCCCACTCTACCCATAGCTGCGCACCCACCCCCCCACCCCGCAGCCCTATAGGTTTATTTTCCTCAAATGTCCATCTACTTTTCTTTTGAAATCATTAAACATCTCCAGTGTCCCATCCTCGAAGGCAGTGAGTTCCAGATCGTTACACTTGCTGCGCAAAAAGTTCTTTTTACATTTTAAATGCATCTTTTGCCCAAAACTTCTATCCCTGGCTCTTGTATCATCATATTTCTAAACCTGTCATAACAAAAGAACAGAAGAAATAGGAGCAGGAGTAGACAATACAGTTTGCTCAGCTTGCTCTGCCATTCAATATGATCATGGTTCATCTTGGCTTAAACTTCATTTTCTTGCTCACTTCCCACATCCTTTAATCTCTGAGAGATCAAAATCTGTCTGTCCCAGCTTTAAATGGATTCAATGATGAACACAAGAATAAAAATGCAAAACACAAGAAATAGAGGCAGGAGTAGGCCTTAGGCCCTTCAAGCCTGCCCCTCTATTCATGGCTAATTTATGCCGGCCTCAACTTTTTTTCTGTGCCATTTCCCCGTAGCCTTCTGTTCCTCGATCTATTAATTATTTATCCACCTCCACTTTGATTAATTCTAATGATGCAGCCTCCACTACTCTTTGGGACAGAGAATTCCAGAGCTTTATCATCCTCTGTAAGAAGAAATTTCTACGCACCTCAGTTTTAAATGACTAGCCCTTTATCTTATAGCTATGTCCTCTCATAGCTATGTTCAAGACTCTCCCACTGGTGAAAACATTTTACCATCCACCCTGCCAAATCCTCTTGAGATGTTATTTGTTTTAATAAAGTTATCCCTCACTCTCTTAAACTCCAAGGAATACAGATTCAGATTATTTAGTGTCTCTGATAGGACAACAGTCTCATCCCAAGAATAGGCCTGGTGAATTTTCCTGAATCTGCCTCCAATGTTACTACCCATTTTGATAAGCAAGGTCCAACAAGGGGCATACACGCGATGGGTCGTGAGAGGGCTGCTTTTGGATTTTTCGAGAGTAGCCTATTGCTTCACATAGTTAGTGTATGCTTAAACTGGACCAGTTGATGGGCAACACAACAGCTCAGTGACTATCACTGTTGCTGTGAAGATACAGGGGTTTGGTCCAGTATCTGTGGGAGTTTGCGCATTCTCCCTGTGCTTGCGTGGGTTTTCTCCGGGTTCTCTGGATTCTTCCCTCCCCCCAAAGATATGCTCTTAGGCTGATTGGCGAAACAAATTGTCCCTAAATTGTCTCCCCAATTTGGTTCCAATGCAGATTTCCGTAAACATAGACAAGGGTCATGGGTGGAAGTAGGAACATTAAAATGGCAGTGCGGGCTCATGAGGCCGAAGAATCTGTTTCCCATGCTGTGTTGTGCTTTGTTCTCTGACACCAAAACTGTATGCAGTATTCCTGGTGAGGCCTCACCAATCCCAGTACAATTGCAATAAAACCTTCCTATTTTTAAACTCTTACCCTTTGCAATAAAGGTCAAAATGTCATTTGCCTTCTCAGCTATGAACATGCACTTCTAGATCTCTTTGTTCTATAACTCTTCCCAATGCCCTGCCATTAACTGAGTAAGTGCTGCCCTGGTTCAATTGAGCAAAATGCATCATCTCTCATTTATCTATATCAAACTCCATCTGCCATTCATCAGTCCACTGGCCCAATCAATCAAGATTCTGTTGCAATCCTAAATAACGTTCTTTGCTGTCCACTATGCCACCAATCTTGATGTCATCTGCAAACTTACTAACTGTGGCTCCTAAACTCTCATCTAAATCATTAATATAAATGACAAATAACAGTGGACTCAGCACCAACCTCTGAGGCACTCTGCTGGTCACAGGCTTCCAGTTTGAAAAACAATCCTCTACAACAACTCTCTGTCTCCTGTCATCAAGCCAATTTTGTATCAAATTGGCTATCTTATCCTGGATCCTGTGAGACTTAACCTTATGCAACAACCTACCATGTGGTACCTTGTCAAAAGCTTTGCTAAAGTCTATGTTGACAACACCAACTGCATTATCTCATCTGCCTTCTAGGTTACCCCTTCAAAAAACCTGAAGTCATGAGGCATGACTTTCCACTCACTAAGCTATGCTGATCAGTCCTTGCCTCTCTAAATGCATGTAGATCTGTCTCTCAGAATACCTTCTCACAACTTATTCTTGAACAAACAGAAGTCTATAAAATAAACATTTGTCACCTTCCAATCTTCAGGGACCTAACCTGTGGCTGTTGCTGATTCAAATATCTCTGCTGAGGGACTCGCAATTTCCTCCCTAACCTCCCACAACATCCTGGGATACACTTCATCAGGTCCTGGGAATTTATCTATCTTGATGCACTTTAAGATTTCCAGCACCTTCTTCTCTGTAATATGTACATTCCTCAAGACACCACTATATATTTCCCCAAGTTCATTAATACTGATGAGAAATATTCATTTAGGATCTCATCACCCAAGTCTTTGGATCTGCACAAAGGTGACCTTGTTGATTCTTAAGTGGCCTTATTCTCTCCCTATTTACTCTTTTGCCCTTTATGTATTTGTAGAAGCTCTTTGGATTCACCTTTGCTTTATCTGCCAAAGCCACTTTGTGTCCCCTTTTTGCCCTCATGATTTCTCCCTTAACTCTACTTCAACACTCGCCATAGACTTCAGAGAATCCACTTGTTATCCCAGTTGCTATGCATGTCATTTGCCTCTTTCTTCTTCTTGACCAGAGTCTTGCAGGGTTCCCTACTTCTTCCAGCCTTGCCCTTCACTGTAAAGGAAATGTGCTTACCCTGAACATTGGTTAACACACTTTGAAACTTCCCACTAACCAGCCTTCCCTTTGCCTATCAGCAGACTGTTGAGCTCAGTGGCTTGCTGGGCCATTTCAGAGGGCAATTGAGAATCAATCACATTGCTGTGGCTCTCGAGTCACATGTAGACAGATTTCTTTCCCTAAAAGACATCAGTAAACCAGATGGATTTTTCTGACAATTGACAATGGTTTCATGGTCATCAACAGGTTCTTAGTTCCAGTTATTTATTTTTTATTGAATTCAAATTCCACCATCTGCCATGGCAGGATTTGAACCCAGATCCCCATAACATTAGATAAGTTTCTGGATTAATAGTCTAGCGATAATGGCACAAGGCCATCATCTCCCCATGTGACATTTTAACCACTTGGCTCGTGGAAGGAAGTGCATGAATGGGAAAGAATTAGAGGGATATATGCCAAATTGACCTAACCAAAGCTTTATAAAGGTTCAGTACATGTTCCATAGTTATAAATTCAATGGGCGCAATTTTCCAACCATGCTCGCCCCAAAACCAGAAACCCCACCCGAGGTCAATGATCCTCTGCATGATTCACCCTCCACCGCTACAAATTTCCGTAGCAGGAGAGCAAGAAAAACTGCCCCCCCCATATCTTTATTTATGAAGCCCAAGATCCCACATGTTTGCTAAGAACTCTCATATGCCCTGCTATCGTCAAAGGTTTATGCTTGTAGTAAAGCACCTCATGTTCAAATAATAGTTTAAAAGTCAGGTAACCATCTTTTTTTAGATGTTACCTTGCTGAATCAAGCTTGCTTTGATAACTTACTTAGGCGCTGACTGATTTGTCAAAGGTTCAATACTTGACAAGTTCAAGGGGGTTGGGTCCCAAGGGTTGAACTCAACATTTAAAGGGGATGGTTCTTTCAGTTCAAAGTTTCCCAGCCAGACAACAGCTGCACAGGTGTTGTACAGATAAGACTTGCCAAGATATCCTGACATTGATCTACTCCCTGGTATCCTGTTCAGTATCACAATGCTGTGTAGAGATCAGAAATTATTGCTTATAAAAATATCCCATGTTTGCAAAATGAATCAAAACTTTCCAGAGTAAAGCAGGAGGCAATCGGGAAAGACAGTGATGGAAAACCAAAGATTACCTGAAGTGAACAGATACAGATGTATTTGAAACACTGTCACATGCCAGAAATAATGGGTAAAATTGAATTTGATTTCAAATTTAAATACATTGGCCAAGAAATCTGGGAAGTGTTCTACCCTGCTTGAATTATATAAAATTAACATCATAGGAACAAACCATGATAAGATGGCATGGTTGCACAGTGGTCAGTACTTGTGTCTCACAGTATCGGGACCTGGGTTCAATTCTGATCTTGGTGACTGTCTGTGTGGAGTTTGCATGTTCTCACCTTGTTTGCGCAGGTTTCCTCTGGGTGTTCTAGTTTTCTTCCACAGTCCAAAGGTGTGCAGGTTAGATGAATTGTCCATATTAAATTTCCCCTTAGTATGCCAAGATGTGTAGGTTAGAGGAATTAGCGGGGTAAATACATGCGGATATGGCCTGGGGGTGCTCTGTTGGAGAGCCTGTGCAGACACGATGGGCTGAATAGCCTCCTTCTGCACTGTAGGGATTCTATGAGACCACTTGATTCAACTGGTCTATGCTAGTGTTCATGCTTTACAAGAGAACTCTTCCTATCTTACTTCTTCTACTGCTATCAGCGTCCTTCTCCTATTTTCTCCTGCATGTATTTATCTTATTTTTATGCCAGCATTCATTATCCATCTTTAATTGCCCTTGAGAAGATGCTGGTGAGCTGACTTCTTGAACTATGGCAGTCTATATTGTGTACATACACCCATGGTGCTATTAGGGAGGGAGTTCCAGAATTTTGATCCAGCGACAGTGAAGAAATATATAATATAGTTCCAAATTAGGATGGTGTGTGACTTGGAGGAAAATTTACATCAAGTGTCAGATCAAGTCCATGACAAGATGCAATGTTTTTCCTTATCAATGTGGATCTTGTATGCCTGTATTGTGGGGTCCATGATTTGAATTTTTTTTGGAGGGAGCAACGAGATGGACAAATTAAGGACTTGCCCGTCCATTCTAATGCATTGGCTTTGTGATTCTGAGAATGGAGTAAATTTTTAAAAAAGAAAACTTGTAGGTGTTAGTATTCCCATGTATCTGCAGCCCTCGTCTTCAAGATAGTAACGTTAATAGGTTTGTAAGTGCTGTCTAAGCAGCCTTACTGCAGTACATGTTGTAGACGGTACACATTGCAGCCATTCTGTGTTGGTGGTGGAGGGAGTGAATGTTGGTGGAGGGACTGAATGTTTGTGGATGGAGTGCCAATCAACTGAGTTGCTTTTTCCTGGATGGAGTCTACCTTCTTATGTGTTGTTGGGGCTGGACTTATCCAGGTAAGTAGAGACTGTTCTACCAGACCCCTGACTTGTTCAATACAGATGTGGACAGGCTTTGGAGAGTCAGGAGGTGAGCAGCTCTTGTAGCCACAGTGTTTATATGGCTGGTCCAGTTCAGTTTCTGATCAATGGTAACGCGAGAATGTTGATAGTGGGGGTTCAGCAATAGTAACGCCATTGATTGTCAAGGGGAGATAGTTAGATTCTCTCTTGCTGGAGATGGTCACTCCCTACCATTTGCATGGTTCAAATTCAATCTGGAGAAGTGTGAGTTAGTGCATTTGGGGAGAGCTATGAAAGAAAAGTAATAATTGGGAGGATATAGTGAAAGTGACAGGTATGTGTGTGGGTACGTGAAGGTGGCAGGACAGGTGGATAAGCTGGTTAATGAAAGCATATGGAATGCTTCCCTTTCATTACATTGAATACAAAGATAGGATTGTAATGCTGGGACTTTTTAAAACACTGGTTAGGCCACAGCTGGAGCTTTGTGTACAGTTCTGGTCAGCACTTTGCAGGAAATCCGTAATTGCTCTGGAGAGAGTGTAAAGGAGATTTACCAGAATGTTGCGAGGGTTTGAAAATTTCAGTAATGAGGAAAAATTCGGTAGACTAGGGTTATTTTCCTTAGAATAGAGGTGTCTAGGTGTGACCTAATTTAGGTGTACAAAATTATGAAGGGCTGAGACAGGATAGACAGGAAAAGACTTGTTTCCCTTGGCTGAGGGGTCCATTGCAAGGATGCATAGATTTAAGGTGATTGGAAGGAGGATTAGAGGGGATGTGAGGAAAAATCTTTTCAATTAGAGGGGGTGAACATTTGGAATTCACTGCCTGAATTTGGTGGTAGATATCTGAATCAGCACCTGAAATGCAGTAACCTGCAAGGCCATAGATGAGGTGCCAGAAAGTGAGATTAAAATGAATGGCTGGTTTCTTTTTTTTTAAACTAGGGCAGACATGATGGGCTGAATGGGCTCTTTCTGTGTCGTAACCTTTCTGTGGTTCGAATGTTACTTGTCGCTTATCAGTCCAAGCCTGATTGAGCTTACTGCATATGGACATGATCCTTTCAATATCTGAGGGTCTACGAATGGTATTGAAAATTTTTCACGCATCCACAAACATCCCCATTTCTGATCTTACAAAGGAGGGAAAATCATTGATGAAAACAGCAGATAAAAATAAATTACTGTGGATGCTGGAATCTGAAACCAATGCTAGAAAATCACAGCAGGACTGGCAGCATCTGCAAGGAGAGTAAAGAGCTGATGTTTCGAGTCCAGATGATCTTTTGCCAAAGCTTTATTATTATAAGGTTATTTGAAATAATAACAATCTGTAGCAAAAAAATCAAGACATTTTCTATCTATCGACTTGAACAAATTCCACTTACAGCTAATTAGCTAGATTGGGAAACTAGTTCCCAAACAAAAAATACTTCCAAATCAAGCCTGAAAAAAACTGTTGCAGTTTTTCAAAAAAAAAATTATTTTGCATCAGTGCAATAGCTTGATCAAGATATTTTGCTGTCCGTTTTTGTAAATTCATCAGCCCAGATTCAATGAAGTACAGGTTGTCGGTGCAGGCTCAATGGGCCAAATGGCCTCTTTCTGCACTTTAGGGATTATATGATTCTGGGTCAGAAATGGTATTGTCCTCCTATTCCTTTCTGTAGTCCCTTTCGACACAGATTCTCTGCTGCCTGTACTAAATCAGTGGATTTGCCCGTTAGTTCCTGATATAGTACAGAGCAAATCCCTCGGCATTGGAACCTAGGGTCATACCTTAAAAGGTCTTGATGTAAGTATGTCATATTGTGATGCACTGACAACAGAATATAAATGTGTTTAACTTGGCCCATTGCTTAGTCATGAAGTTTACAGATAGTATAAAAGACTAGTTTTAACTCGTGTATCTCAATCCATTAAAATAATCTATTTCACCACTGAACATAAATGAAAACTAAAGTGGTTAATCATCATAAACAAAATGGCCGAACTTCTCTGATCTTGCTGGGATTTTCCAGTCCCGTTGCAGTGAATGGAGATTTGGCTGAGCGCCATTGGAGAATTCCAGCCAACATTTTACACAAATAAAGAAACATTTAAAGCAAATGTTAATAATAAATTTATCATCTGAACTTATTTAATTCTGGGATCAGTATTGTGTACATCCTATTAAATGGGGCTCAGAAATTTCATGTATTGAGTGATCTTGAGGTGATGCGTTGGTACATTTGCCGTGAAATTGTGTACGAATGTTCCGCTGCAAGGAATTATATTTCAAATCTGAGATGGTGATGCCCTCTGCAGGATGCAAATGAAACTGACAGCCAAAACAAATTTATACAGGAAATAATTACAAAGCGATCCATTTGATAGCATTTGGCCCCATTTATCTTAAAAGTGACTTTTATAACTTGTTTTTACTTTCTTATCAAGGTAGAGTTAATGTCGGGTAATGGGGCACTTTTTATTTCTGGTACCCAGTGAGGGGGAGGGTGGCACAGTGACACAGTTGTTTGCACTGTTGCTCATAGTACTCCAGTTCAGTTCCTTGGGTGACTGTTCATGTGGAGTTTGCACATTTTCCCAGTGTTTCTGTGTAATTTCGCTGGGTATTCCTAAAATGTACAGGTTAGATGGATTGGCCACCTAAAAATTTAATTTGTATGTGAGTACAGGTGTAAGTGTGGCTATGCTTGATGTGATGTGTTCCTCAAGCTATAAGCCCCTGACGTCAGACTAACAACCTGTTCCAGAAATAATTAGCTACAGAAACAGACAGAAGTCGGATCTATACACCATCAGGTGTGGGAAAGATTGAGAGAGAGAATGTTAAGCTAAGAGAGTAAAACTCCCTTTGCTTACTCCACCAACCTTGCCTCACAATGTGCTCCTGCTGCACCAGAATGCCTCTTGTCCCAATCCTCACATTAACTATCCTTACGTCTGCCATTTGATACCAGTGTTGTACTTTAGGTCCATGTCCACAAGGAACTAACTGGATTAAAACTGCCAAAACCCCCTTCCCGAAGGGGAACTAAACCATCTGGTCTGGAATTGGATCCAGGTGTCTAATTCACTGTATCATCCAGTCATTTGCCTTTAACTGGTTTGAGATTAGCGCAGTTAAAAAAGCAACAATTGAAATATAGGCATAGAAAATAGGAGTAGAAGGAGGACATTTGGTGCTTCAAACCTGCTTTGTCATTCATAATGGTTGATGATACAGCTGAATAGCCTGATCCCACCATTCTTCCTCTCCCCCGACCAATATATGAGATAATGAGTATAACATTGGAATTAATGTTTGCTAAGTAAACAACCTATAAATTGTTGATTGTATGTAATCTAATTGTCCTTTGACTTTTGAAGTGTGAGACAACAACTGATCACTTACACTAATTTATTTGATTAGTTCCACCCTTCATCCCTTGCACTACTCCACACATCCAACATTTAGGCTTCGACAAGTGGTATTCTGGAGCCAGTGATTAAGTATTCAAGTCTAGCCTCAAGCTTGTTGATTTTACTTCTCTTGCTGTGGACAATTGAATCTTGCATGACAAATGGCCCTCGTCTTTTTTTTTCAAACATCCATCGGTTCGGAGTTAGGCGATCATCTTACTTGTTCATATCTGCACTCTGTCATTTAAAACATGTACATTTAATGTTAGGGAAACTCTGAAACTATGAGGAGAGGTTGAATAAATGTTTTCACTGGAAGGATGGAGGCTGAGGGGAGATCTGATAGAGGTCGACAAAATAATGAGAAACATAGACAGTGAGAATGGTCTGAGGCTTTTTCCTAGAGTGGAAGTGTCAATTACAAAGAGGCACAGGTTCAAGATGAGAGGGGGAAAGTTTAAGGGAGAAGCGGGGGGAAGTTTTTCATGCAGAGAACGGTGGGTGCCTGGAACATGCTGCCAGAGGAGGTGGTGGAAGCAGACATGTTAGCAACATTTAAGAGGCATCTGGATGGGTACATGAATAGGGATGCAATAGATGGAAATGGACTAAGGGTAAAAATTTAGTTTAGTTAGGGGATCATAATCGGCAAGGGGCTTGAGGGGCGACAGGCCTGTTTGTGTGCTGTACTTTCACACAGGTGTATGTAAAAGGCAATATTGAAACGTAAGTGTTATTTCATATTTACTATCAATTTTAGAGTCTCCCACAAAGTTAATAAAATGCTGTAAACTTCAACTTCTCTCCACGCAGCATGTTCCACTGTGAGATGTCTCAATACAACTATAACACTCTTAATATTTATAATATATATTCCAATGTACTGGCACAAAAGGACAATTCCTGGTCTGGACTAGGTAATGAAATCCAAACCGCCCCCCCCCACCCTCAATAATATTGACAATGCATTCTTTGTCAATATTGCTACTTTCACCAGCATTAAAGGCAACATCATCACTAGCCTCATTCTCCTCCACTCTTGATACAGGTCTGCTTACTCCACCAATTTAAACTGAGCTTGGTTTAAAGTTTATTTTGTTAGTGTCACAAGCAAGCTTACATTGAGGTTACTGTAAAAATCCCTTAGTCGCCATTCTCCGGTGCCTGTTCAGGTACACTGAGGGAGAATATACATGGGCAATGCACTAACCAGCACATCTTTTGGACTGCGGGAAGAAACCCACACTGATACAGGGAGGACATGCAGAGATCTTGACCTAAGCTAAGAATCAAACCCCGGGTCACTGATGCTATCAGGCAGGAATGCTAATCGCTATGCCACTGTGCCACTCCAAATCAACCAACAAGTTGGGATTGCCCGCTGCCCGTACCCAGGCAGCTGGGCAATCAAACAGATGTAAATTTTGGACCACTGTGTCATTGATAGGAGCTGCAGGTAGGTCTGATGTGCAAGTTGATGAGGCATCAGAGGGAGAAAGGAAACTAAGCAGTGGAAGGAAGAGCATCTGGAATCAGAAATGCGGTGAGGCCAGGAGAAGCAGACCTACATCTCCCCGATCCTAGGTAAGCATTTTATTTTAAAAGCTATTTTACTGGCAGCCTCTGGAGGTCACTTTAAATTCTAGTTGAATATACAAAGGGTAAAACATTTGGTTCAGGTACATGCAGGTGACACCTTTACTGGAGATAACAACACACTTCTGGTGCAGAATGTGCACAAAGCTGTACTGTTGAATGCTTAAGCACCTGTTTTATGCCTGCAAAATGCAGGAAGCTTTTGGATAGAATTTTTCGATCAGGCTTGCTCCAAAATTGGAAAATCCCACCCAACATCAACGGACCTTTGCCTGGTCTGCCCCCGTCTGCTATGATTCCCATGGCGAGTGGGATGGGAAACCCTCCCTGCCCGCATTATTTCTTTTGGTTCCCATTGGTTAGAAATAATTACGTTTTAGACTGAAATGCTACAACTTTATTGAGCATATTTTGTTATTCTCCATGTGGCTGGTGGACTGAAACGTTGTTCCTTGGCATATGACTGCAGTGCAGCAGTGGATGTGGCATTCTGGTATATTTATTCACAAAATAATTACCACCTTGCTAAAGTCATAATGAGTTATAAAGTTTGCTGGAATTCTCTGGCGTTTTTCTCGGTAGTGGGAGACAGCGCGCTGCTGCCCAGCAGCGGGAACTTATGGTCAGGCTGCTGTCAATTGGATTTTTAATTGATTCCACTTCACACCCCCAGGAAACATGTGGCAGGGGTGTGCTGTCAGGGGAGGAGAAAAGTCGGAAGATCACACCTGCCATTTACAGCACAGAAGGGATCTTTTCAACCTATTGAATCCATGTGGCTCCCCACAAAGAAATCCACTAAGTCTCAACCCCCCATTTGTTCCCCATAGCCCTGCAAGCTTACTTGCTCCAAATGCTCAAACAATTTCCTTTTGGAATCATTCATTGTTTGTACTTCTAACACTCTTGTGCAGATTCCAGTTCACCGTTATTCGTTGCGTTAAAAAAATCATAGAATCCTTACAATAGAGAAAGAGGCCATTCAGCCCATCGTGTTTGTACTGACCACAATCCCACCCAGGCCCTATTTCTGTAATCCCACACATTTACCCTGCTAATCCCCCTGACATTAGGGAACAATTTACCATGGCCAATCAACCCAACCTGCATATTTTTGGACTGTGGGAGGAAACCGGAGCAACCGGACAAAACCCATGCAGACACAGGGAGAAAGTGCAAACTCCGCACAGTGACCTGAGGCCAGAATTGAACCTGAGTCCGTTGTGCTGTGAGGCAGTATGCTGACCATTGTCAATGCCTCCTAGTTCTTTTATGATCAGCTATTGGAAGAGTTTTTCCTTGTCTACCTTATCGAAGCCTGTCATCATCTTGTAACTTCTGTCGAATCTCCTCTCAATCTCCTTTGCTCTAAGGTGAACAGCCCTTTTCTTTCCAACCTAATCTTGTAACTAATAACCTCTCCTGCACACACCCCCACCCCTCCCCAGCCTTGAAACCATTCTAATAAACCTCCTCTGTGTCCTCCCAACTAATATCTAGTCATTGTCTAGGATTATGTTCCTTCAGTTAATCTCTTTACAATTATAAAAAGACACTTTCTCAAATTAGATCTTCTGCAGTTTATTTTAAAGTACTTCTCACAACTGTATAAATATTAAAGGAAACATAAGTTCCAGATGAATAGTCCATTATATAACCCAATCAAAGCTTAATCCTTTGAAGGGAAAAAAATTAAAACAGTACAGCTAAAGTACATCTCAAAATGAATTTATACGCATTGCATTTAGGATGATAATCGGAGGTATTTTGTCAACACTAAGGCCTGAGGAGATTTAACAAAATCTGTTTTTCCTAAATTTTACCAGCATAATCCTTTGGGACAAAAAAGATATTCAAGAACATGGTTGAACCCCAATACACTGTTTTACTCAATGAAATAACAAACAGGGTAGAATGTGGTTACTGTGGATTTTCACACACTGCCGGGAATGTTAGCATAAGCCTAACCAGGAATTTAGAAACACTACAATGTGGTCAAAGCCCAAAAGCAAATACCGTGTCTTTAGCTTCTAAAACACTTGGATACAAGGTGTAGTCCAGCTGAAACAACACAGAGTACAGTTTGAATCACAGGTACTCCCAATTAGAATGTAAGGAATGAGAGCAGGAATAGGACATTCAGCCCTTCAAACCTGCCCCACTATTCAACAAGTTCATGAATATCTTCTACCTTAACTCCACTTTCCAGCACTATCCTGATAACCCTTTATCCCCTCAATGTGAAAAATTCTTTCAATTTCTGAATGCACTGTGCATTGAGTAATTTTCGAGTTGATGCCAAAGAGTTACAAGGCCAAAACAATCAAAAATCCCCAACTACTTTTGTAATTTACTAGTTTCTTTTTTGTATTATTCTTTGCAGTGATAATTTTAGTTTCGTTTGATGTTTCAGTAATTTCATTAGGAGAGAAGATATTTGTAGAAAGCAGAATCCGGAATTTTCTTAACTTTTAGTTAGATGCTAATGAATTAAGAAGGATGCTAGATTGGACAGCATGGTGGCACAATAATTAACACTGCTGCCTCACAGTGCCAGGGACGCAGGTTCAATTCCTGGCTTGGTCACTGTCTATGCAGAGTTTGCACATTCTCCCCGTGTCTGTATCTGTTTACTCTGGATGTCCTGGTTTCCTCCCCCCCTCCCCCCCCAATTCCCTACACATACAGTCCAAAGACTTGCTGGTTAGGTGCATTGGCCATACTAAATTCTCCCTCAGTGTACCCGAACAGGTGCCAGAGTTTGGCGACTGGGGCACTTTCGTAGCAATGTTATTGCAGTGTTAATGTAAGCCTACTTGTGCCACTCGTAAAATAAATGGATTATAGCGCTTTTCAAAAATCATTGGTGTAAATTTTCTAGTGCTGCCCAAAGTAGGAATTGCAGCAGATGAGGAGTGAACCATGGACGGGTCCATTGACCTTGGGTGGGATTTTTCAATTTCGGGTCAAGCACAGCCAGAAAATCCCACCAGTATATTTGTGCTGAGCTAATTGTCTTTCTTCCCAATCTCTCCTGCAGGTATTAATATATTTATGGACATCATCCAAGTATAATTCTCAATACTAAGTATGGGTGGTATTTTTCAGTGCAGGGCATGGAGAGGTGCATCACGATCATGTTATGTCTCACTTGATGCTACTTGTACAAACTTCCTCCAGAGACTTTTAGATAATGAGCAGGAAAATGAGCCGAGCTGAATTTCCGCAAGAGCATGAAAAAGTGCCCCAACCACCGTCCGAACTCATCTAAGTTCACAAACATCAGAAATCAAACCCTTGACTTTCCTCAGTTATCCCACAATCCGGTTAAGGCAACATCAATATGCTTCCTCAATCTTTGGCAGTCTGACACTGCAGGCACACCTCCTTTCTATCGCCTATCAACAAATATTAGAAGGCCCTAATTAGTGGCAAAATAGTACTAAGAGTGGAATAATGCTTGTGCCACTGTGCATGTATTCGTAACTATAGGATCACAACTCCTAAAAACTTTTAGAATTTTAATCATGGACATTGCTGCCTAAACATGCTATGCTTTGTTGTTTTAAGTTTAAGTTTATTTATTAGTGCCACAAGTATGGTTATATTAACACTGCAATGAAGTTAGTGTGAAAATCGCCTAGTCACCACACTCCGGCACCTGTTTGGGTGCACTGAGAGAGAATTTGGCAGGGCCAATGCATCTAACCAGCATATCTTTCAGACTGTGGGAGGAAGCTGTCTGAAAACCCATGCAGACTCGCGGAAAATGTGCAGATTCCGCAGAGTGGCCCAAGCCATGAATCGAATCCGGATCTCTGGCGCTGGAAGGTAGCAGTGCTAATCACTGTGCCATTGTACCAGCTGGGTTCGAAAGGACCAAAAAAAAACCTAGGCACCAAAACACTCTAATAGCATCATAACCTTTCCCTTAAGTTGATTTTTTTTTATCAGTTTCCTCCAACTATCATGGCACATGCACATTTCCATGATAAACATCATAGAAGTCCATTTAACGAATATTAGTTTGGGTAGTCTCATTCCTAAAGGTATGAAGAAGGAAAGTACACTGGTATAAGAATAGTATTTTTCTTTGTTGAGCATCTGAGTACCAAGGGGCAAGGTTTATTTTCCTACAACCAATTCTGTACATGAGTTAGCACCAATGTTATCACTGCTGTTAGTGCTTCAATAGCCTCTTTAGCAAAGATAGAAAATGTAGCAAACAGGACACAGGATACTGAAACATTTTCAAATGATCAATTTCTCTTTGTGTGTTTTAATCGCTCAAGGACAAGGAGAAATGAATGGGTATTAAAATTAATTTGGAATGTGCCAAAACATTCCACTGAAAGGCCCACACAGATGGACTTTGCTATTTTAAAAAACAGGTCTGCATGTTTCAAATGACACTTGGAATTTCTGCAGTTCAAAAACAGGTAGAAGAGAGAGGAGAGTTTGTTCCTAAAGACTCTTAGCTTTTACCAGAGTGTGTTTATGTTGGAACCCCATGAATAACTCCGCACTCGGAGTGGAAATTACAGGAATAGTAATTAAGAGCACGGAACGGATTTATAAACCTCACTGTTTAGATGACGGTTCCAGATGTGAAGCAGCTGTACTTGCAGCTAATGTTATTTTATTTCACATTCAGAAGAATGGGCCATATCATGGTCAAATCATTCAGTGTTTTTATTCTTTTTCCTCGAGTCATTTTTTTGGTACTTCAAAATTCAAATGGCCTGTTTCAGCTCAAAATGTTAGGGAGACAGCCTCGATCTCTATCATAAAGGTACCTATGTGCCAAGGACAGCAAAGGAAAGATTGAATTTTGATTCCCTCCACATCAGAGCCTTCAACTTGAGGAAGTCATGATAATATTTTATTGTTAAAAGACATGCAAATCATGATTTCGGAGCCTGCTTCAACTCGAAGGAAGGTGTTCTTCAAGTTTCAAATTAAAAACAGAGCAACAAAACAAATTTATTTATTTGTGTAGACTTACATTAACACTGCAATGAAGCTACTGTGAAAATCCCTTAGTTGTCACACTTCAGCACCTGTTCAGTTACATTGAGTGACAATTTAGCATGGCCAATGCACCTAGCCAGCACATCTTTTGGACAGTGGGAGGAAAACGGAGCACCTGGAGGAAACTCACACAGACATGTGGAGAATGTGCAGTCCCCAAACAGGCAGTGACCCAAGCGAGGAATCGAACCAGGTCCCTGGCACTGTGAGGCAGCAATGGTAACCACTATGCGATTGCTTTCTGTGTTGTTATCTTTATACGGTAGGCAATATAAATGAACCATTATCCTACACAGCTTCTTCTGGTTGAAATGGAGTGAGATGGGATTGGCGAGGGTGGAGGTGGTAGGATGTCAGTAACTTTCTCCATCCTGAATTTTTCAGCTGCCAGGAAGAATGGATAAACTATGGTCCTTTCATGATATCCTTCAGTCAGGACAAAGTTTAAAAAACATATTTTCCACAACATGACAAATGTTCTATTGACTAATTAGGTTTTCCTAAAGAGTATGAAATTTCAAAGAAAAATGTGCCATATTTGAAACAGCTGCTAAATGTCAGCTTGCTCAACGATAGCAATTGCCTCTTAGAGTCAATAGTTGCTAGTTCTAACCTCAGTACAGGACTTAAGCACATAATCTAGACATGTATTTCAGTGCAATATTGCAGGGTCGGTACTCCATTGCCAGAACTATTGTCGTCGGATTCAAAAAGGAATGGTAGGGCGGAGGGATCACGGCCTCGGGACGGGGAAAGTGCGAATGTGGGGAGGGTGGCGTATTCTTGCTTTGGAGAGAGGTATGTGAGTGTGCTTGTGTTAGTGTGTGTATGTTGAATGTGAGACAAGAGGCATGAGCGTGCAAATGTGAGATAAAGACATGTCTGCACGAATGTGAAATGGAGAGGTATGTGTAAATGTGAGAGAGGGAGAGACATGAGTCTGTGAGTGTGCGTATGTGTGAGGGATAGAGAGATATGCCCCACGTTGAAATCAGTTTTCCAGCATCATTCCTCCCATTAAAAATGAAAAAGAGTAAGACTTACATATTTTTAATCAAAAATTTTTTAATTACTACCAGATTAATAAGTGTAAATAAAACAATAAAATACTTGTTTACATTTGATTTCTGTGTTTGCACCTATTTCTCAGCGAAATTATGAGAATGCTTGGGATTCACCAATGCTTTTGGTTCCATAGTCTGAACAGTTTGGGACACCCTGGCCTAAGTAAAAGCAGTGACTGCATTGCAGAAGTTATTCATTGGCTAAGGTGCTTTGAGATGATAATTACTTGACATGAAAGCAGTTGCAAATTCCATCCATATGTTGACCTGATTCCTGAAAATGACCTACAATTGGGTACCTTGATCCTGTACATATTTGTTACAATTTCTTATTTTATAGGATGAATAGTCTCCCTTATCTGTAGTTATTTTGCCTCCTCTGCACTAAATTAAATCAGAATAGGTAGTTTTCTGTTTGGAATTATCAACAGTAACAAGTCAGCAAAGAAAATATAGAACAGCAACAATGGAAATGTCCCATTGCTTTTTAAAAAACATCTTCAATCCAAACTATAAGGCAGCTGAAGCAGAGTAGAAGTAATCCATTTCCTACACTTCTTGTGGTTTCCTACCTTCCACATTAATATGAATTAATGTCAGCTAGCTTCATGTGTCTACACTGCTTTTATCTCTTAGCATCTTGATCTGTATTCAGTAATCCTTCAGTTGTGTGCTTTAATTTTTAGTCAATGTCGACAGTTGTCTTTCTTACTTCTGTAAGTTATTCTTTCAACATTTTCACTTCTTTTTAGCTACTAGGTTGTGTTTCATTTCCATCTGGAAAAGGGCAGAGGATCTACATGTTGGCCTCTGTAAATGCCATTCTGTAACTCACCATGAAGAGGTTTGCAAAAATGGCCCAAAGTGAATAATAACTTTCCCTTTTAGTATCCACCAGTGGTATTTCTTGAAATGCTCTTAAGGAACTCATCACATGGCAAAGAGTTTGTATCTGATGTCCTTGTTTAATATTTTAAAAGTGCTTTAACTTGGTAAAAATTAAAAAAATTACCAACTATATTAAAATAAGGGGCAAAGGAATTTGATAAAAAGGCATTTCACAATATTGTTCAGTGTTACCTTCAGGCTGTAACATTTCAAACCACTTTTATTGTAATCAGTAAAGAGATAGGTGTGGTTTAACTTCATAATTTGGACAACCTTCAAATTTATCAAGAGGATATAGTTGATTAGTAAGGTACAATATTTTTAGCTGAGTTCTAATCATTTTTAAGCCCATTTTATAACCCATACGACAAGCTATTCAATATTTGAAAACAGGTTCTTGTTCAGATTTTTATCTAGGAATCAGGTTTCCCACTAAGTTTTCTGTTTGACAAAAAAATCAGTGATGTTATAAAAATATTGAAGAGTAGGTGGATTTGTAAACAGAGACCTCAGGGGGTTACCTGAGCTTCCAGAGAGGTCATTAGCCTGAATAATCTTTAAAGTAAATGAGTATTTGCAGGCTGCAATGCTGATCAGATTCCGAAATGGGGAATCTCACTGACACAAGTTAATGGTTCTCAGTTCCCACTGGCTGCTATTGCTACCTATAGGAAAATACTGGAAAACACATGTTTTTGTAATTGATATCTTTTTTAAGCCTTTTGCTTTTCAAGAAATTACTGACAGTGAAATTAACTATTTCGATGCTATTATTTTCAACAATATTTCTCATTCACTCAACACATTTTTTCAATCCAATTAATTTGCATGAATCCTTGGCACCTACTGAGTTAAAATACAAGAGCATATTTACATGTCATCAATATTGTGCCAACAAAAAATTAATCATCAAATCTTGCAATTCTTGAAATTATCCTGTTTCTGATACATGAAGTCTCAGAGCCTGATAAACAAAGCCCACAGACCACCAATAATCTGATGATCACTAACTGTTGGTTCCATGAAAACACAGTAGTATTAGTGCCACATCCTCATTTCAGCCTGCTTGGTTTTTCAAAATCCGGATGGGTAGTGGCCTCTGTGGGAGACACATTCTCAGTGAAGAGATGTGGAGGAAGAAATTGAGAAGGAGAAGTCTCGATGGTCAGGGGAAGGATGCACTGGAGGAGTAGGAGGGTGACAGGCCTGCTCTGAGTGAGTGGCTGCTGAAGGCAGGATGCTGCAAGCGATGGTGATGCAGAGCAAATTCTTATACTGAGTATCTTGGCAGAGAATGAATTCCCTTCAAATGTCTGAGACCTGGTGCCAAAGACTCAGGTTCTTGAGCCACAGGGATCTTTTCCTGCGAGATGTTGACAAGGGACACAGATTCCAACTGTGAGAGTGGTTGCCCAATACCAGTCATCAAGTCACTGTGCCACTAGATTTCTTTGCCATTGGATCTTTTAAGCAACCTGCTGGGACCTCAGTGGCATTACACAGTCTGCCGCACACCACGACATTGAGGTTTCTACAGATGCAATGTTCCAAAGGGAACATCAGTATATTACATTTTCCATGAACTGCCACAATTAATTAGAATAAGGCAAAGATTTTGCGGTGATGGCAGATTTCCCCAGGATCAAGGGAGCAATGGAGTGCACTCACACCATCACCATCTGTTTCTGCTATCAGTAGGCTCGCCTGTCACCTGTCTATCCATGGAGGAAGCTTAGCACTTGAAGAATGGGTGCTGGCAGTGTACATGGCCAATATGGTCACCTCTACAGTATGGACCAGAACATGCAAGCCCTCAGTATATCCAGCAAATCTCACACTGGACATCTTGCATCTGCTACCTAACAGACAACTCCAGAGGCTCATCATCCAATTCAGACTCTGAATCACCTTGAACGCTTCTCCAACTGATTGAAACCTGCTCCACTGCACTCTCTGCAGCTCCATGTGCAATTGTGAAGTGCCCTCACCAGATAGTGCTTGCCTTCATCTTGCCACGTTAATCCCTGCCATGGTGCCGGTATCTGCCCTGTTGCTTGCTGATGGGAGAGAATGCCACACCCTCCAAAGCTTATTCTTCCTCCTCAGAGACTAGTGTGGGCCTCTCAGGTCTGGCAGGGGGATCAGATAAAGGTTCACTTATGCAGGACACATCAAACAACCTTGGCCTTTCACAACTTTCATGGGGTGTGAGAGGACAGAAGATTCAGTTTCATTAGCACGATATGAACAATGAAAAACAGCATCCTGCAAACTGGATCCAGTGCCAGGGATCCGGATTCAATTCCGGCCTCAGATGACGGTCTGTGTGGAGTCTATAAGTTCTCCCCATGTCTATGTGGGTTTCCTCTGGGTGCTTCAGTTTCCTCCCACACTCCAAAGATGTGCGGATTAGGTTTATTGGCCATGGAAAATTGCACCTTAGTGTCGGAGGGACCAGAAGGTAGATATGTGGTGTTACAGGGAAAGGATCTGGGTGGAATTGCTGGTGCAAAGTCAATGGACCAAATGGCCTCCTTCTGCACTGTAGGGATTCAATGAAACATTAAACCCTTATAACAAACTCAAAGGTTTCTACCAGGAAGCTTCCTGACCTTTCATATGTATAAACCACACATGTACGATTCACCGTTCCAGACCCCAGTCAGACTACCCCTAGCTCTCTCCCATCTGTGTCCCAGTTCTGGATAAAGCTTTCTTACAATCTTATCACCAAGAGGCCTTTCTCCAATTTTGCCTCTGCCAATCAGGCTGCTCCATTCTATAGTAGACAACAGCAGAATCTCCTCCTTGAGCGACGTGAGGATTAGTTGATCAGGCACACCACCTCCAGTCCTATTTTTCTCTCTCAGGTATTATAGACCTCTTTTCCTGAAATGAGATTGATGCAATGATGTTTACTTTCAGGCACCTTAAATTCAGCACACGTCCAAGCTCTGGGAGGAATTCAGAGTCTGCACAATGAGTGACAGGCAATAAGCTTTGTACCTTCCTCATGTCAAAGACCAACTACTAACTTTCTCCCACTTATAACAATAACACCTCCACAGAGATATTGGGCTATGAGCAGAGTCATTGGTGAAAAATGCTGCCAGGAACTTCAGAGATACTCAAAAGTCTCAAGTATTTTTGCGCTTTCTGTATCTCTTCCATTGCACTAATACATGGAGTGAGGACTTACCCTTGCAGATCTCAGAAGGTCATTCCTCTTCCTGCATTGCCTACGGTTTCAAGTCACCACACCAATGCTGCTAACCTCAGTGGCCATCTCCATCCAGGCAGTTCAGGTTTTGTATTTGATTCTGAGGATGTTATATCCAATAAATAGACTACTAAAATCCAGTTTTTGAAAAAAAAAAATCCCCAGAAGAGCTTTCTTTGGCTTTTATATGATTTTCTGTGTGCTGGTGCAGCTGGTTCTTTTGTAAGGAGCATAAAGAGGATACTTTATTAAAGAGTATGCTCACTTGTTTAAATGCATGAACTACTTTTATTTGCATCAGTGTCCGTGGAAGTTACAAGGTTTGGTGCTGCATGTAAGATGTTATATTGATATTTTGGATTTTACACCTGTATCTCTCTCTCTCTCTCTGACCCCATGAACGAGCTACAACACCGGTTACCATTGCCAGTGACAATCAGCATGAGGAGAGCCACCACACCTGAGAAGAAAGGAAGACTAGAGCCAGAATGCCAGACCAGACCAAAGAACCAGACATGCAGGGGGCGGCCGAGACCAGCGCACAGATAAAGGCCAATATCTGCTTAGATACTTAATTCAAAGTTAAATCAAGATCTTGCATTGGACTTGAATTCTAGTATTTTATGTAATATAACTTATTGTTGGTTAGGTGGGCAATTATTGACTGTGTAACTGAAATAAATTTGGTTGTACTAACAAGATGTCTATTCGCAGTTATTTGTCCACCATATAAGGATTAAAACAGTCTATGTGGCAGGCACAACATTATGAATTGAAAATGCTTGAACTACACTCTATGTTGATAATTATCTAAACGAGAAAAAGGCAGGTCAATATTTGGATCTGCTTCTTATCAGAACACACATTTATAATTTTGTCTCAGGAAAACACATATGCTTCTGAATTATTAAAAAATATGAATTATTTCATTAAACTAACATACTTTAAATGCAGCTTGATCCTGCCAGTCTCTGGGCTGTCATGAGGACAATGAGCCTACTTCACCTTGTGAATCTATAATGCACTGCTGCTTGGATTATCAATGTTGCATGTTATAACAGACTTGAATTTACAAGTTAATTTGATGCAATAGAGAAAATTTACCCTGCAAAGTTGTGTTTAAATTGTTACAAGAAATGTCATATCTATAATATCAAACTCTTGCAGGAACTTTTTTGGCTTGAATTCAGAACTAAAATAGTACACTATTATAATACACTACAAATAGTATAATACACTAAATCATGGGTAGGATTTTCTGGCCACGCTCACTGCAAGGCCAGAAAATCCTGCCTGAGGTCAACATACCTTTGCATGGTCCGTGTCCTACAATTCCCGTGGCAGGCATGACAGAAAATTCCACGTAATAAGTCTTTAATCATGACTTTTTATGAACAGATACGTGCCCCAACCCTGCCAAACACAAAATCACGTACGCCTTTCAATATTCTTGAATGCATCACTGCTCAAAATATCTTTTATGTGTATTTTAAGTCTCCCCACCCCTACCTGCAACATAGCAGTGGCAAGCATTTTAGAACTGATTTGAATTGTCAGCTGTTTTACGTTTTTCCAGCTTGTTTGGTTAGCTGTTTGATTTTCTGATACGGTTGGTGGGTTGTTCCACAATGACTGCTGTACTTTATTGAACAATTCTTGAATTAAGTAACAATATAAGACAGTACATAACTGTAATGCAGAGGAGATATTTAATTCTAGCATTTTATGTGATAGAAAAAAAATCATGAAGCATAATCTTTGCCATACTTATAATTTCTAACTGACCAAGCATAATATTCAAGGTAATGTCTAGCAAGACCTCTAGCAAGGTAACTATAGGATGCAGTAGCAAAATGTAATTGTTCACCTTGAATGTACAATACCTGTACTGTCATAAAAACAGGCAATCAGATCAGCTGAAATGGATTCCTACGTTAGAATATGTACAGAAAGTTAAATATCAGGATTTCCTGTTTATAGCTCATCCTCAACTTCCTTCGGGCACTTCTCACAGTACAAGTGTGACATCTGCTTTCCTTCAGTTCCGCATCTGGAATTTCATGTAGTTAACAGTATTTAATATATTGGTATGTCAAGAGTAAACATTAACAAAATTAACATCTTAGAAGTCACAGAACTAGTCATTTTCTAGTTTATTTTAGTCATTTTACTCTATTACCAATATCTCCTATATCCATTCATCCAAGCCTCATTTCAGATTGTGAGGGAATAGCTAAGACCATGGTTGCAGCACAACAGCCTCCCCACGTTCAAAGACTTCATGCATAAGCTCTTGCCATGGGTTCTGTGGCAAGTGTCCTCCTTGCTTCGAGGGGCTGCCTAACAAGAGAGAGTGAAGACCATTGCACATTCAGGCAATGCCCTTCAATTCATCTAGATCATTCCTCTCTAATCCAGATCTTTAGATGAAGAAGTTCTAATCGGTTACTTTCAATTCTGTATTTTGGGAGATAAAAACAGAAAATACTGAACAGGTCAGGTAATCAGTGATGAAGATCAGTAAACTGAAACATTAGGCAGGATTTTAATGGCCCCTTCCACCCAGTGGAAATATTACAGCCTGACCAAAGCAAATGGAAATTTAAATGGCTTGTCATGTCTCTAATAGAAGACATAGCACAATGGGGCCTAAAATCCCGACAATTAATTTTCTCTGCATATATTATCTGATCTGCTGTGTATTCTCAGCATTTTCATTTTTTATGTCAGATTTCTGACACCGAGAGTGTTTTGCTTTCATAATTTTGAGACTTTGCATTTTTATTCCTTCTGCCCCAGCTCCTGCAAAGTTACATTTTTCTTTTGTCTGCCAATAGTTAATATTTCTAACAAGGCATTTGCCAGTGTGTGTGGCCTTTATAAATCATTCTCAAAAAACATCTATCTTCTAGACACTATTAGGAAGTGTATCACTCATACTATTTCACTTAAAGACCAATTCCTAACTTCACTAATCCCTGCCCCATAATGTCAGAGGTGTTATTTTATAACCATCCTTTCTAACAGAAAGGATGTCAATATGTGTATCCTATTTCATATTCCCCTTTAAGATATAACTCATTCCTAAAGCAATTTAAGTCAGATCTCCCATAATCTTATGAAAATCCAAATAATCCTATAATTTATGCTGCTCTTACTCATTAATAAAAATTGACTGAATTGTAAGACACAATCTATTGTTAAACAAAGTCTCTACAAACCATTTCAGCTTTTCCTACTCTTTCATCTATGCTCATGCTTTATCTTACCGTCAATGTGTTATAACTGTTGTATGATTCTATCATAATTTCATTATAAATGGAGGGTTTAGAATGAGCGCATCTGTTTGATTGTACAGAGAAGCAAGTTGTGCCCTTGAACTCTGGAGTTTAAACAAAGAGAGATGGAAGTGTTAAATGTGGAAGTTGTGTCGATACACTGGTATGCCATTCAATGTAATGCCGGGAAATCATTTATCAATATTTGTCAACCTGATCTCTTGAATGGGTTTTAAGTATGTGAGTGATAGCTTTTAAAGCTGTCAGAGAATCCATCAGCAGCTTCTACCCATGGCACTACTTTATCAGGGCCTTACTGTCTGTGAATGCAGCCAAATCTGCCCACTGGGGATTTCTGCAGAAGATTGGTTTAATGGGATTAATTTTGCCCCCTCAGTGGGATTTGCTTCCACTTAGACAATAAGAATTGGAGCTTGTTTCTGGGAAGCGACATGGTCTTTCAGATTCAAAAATGCACAGTTGAATAACAGGGAGGTGAGTATGAACAAGCACTAATGAGTCACAAAGATTTCTTCAATTCGGAGATTGACACATGAGACTAGAAAATCTGTGGGGCAACAAAAACTTGGAATAATACAGCATGGAAGAAGATCATTCAGTCCATTGTATTTGTGTCTGCTGTTTGAAAGAACTATCCAATTATTCCCCCACCCTATGTTCTTTTCTCTCAGCTCTGCATTTTGTTCTCTTCAGCTAATCATAATCTTCTATTTTTCAGGTTTTGCAATCCAATCGTTTTCATTTTTTTTGAGGAAATTGGAGATAAAATCATTCTACCCAATTTCACTTTCCATTATTCAGAATCTTCTTAAAAAGTTATGATCATACATAGATCATTTCAAGAGGATGAATGCACATATGGTAGCACAATGGTTAGACCTGTTGCTTCACAGCGCCAAGAACCTGGATTCCATTCCAGCCTTGGGTCACTTTGTGCAGAGTCTGCACATTCTCTCCGTGTCTTTGTGGGTTTCCTCCAAGTGCTCCGGTTTCCTCCCACTGTCCAAAAGGCAGGATGGTTATAGGTGTATGGTTAGGTGCCATGCTAAATTCTCCGTCAGTATACCCGAACAGGTGCCAACATGTGACAACTAGGAGATTTTCACAGTAACTATAAACCTACTTGTGACACTAATAAATGACCTTTAGAAACAAAACCTCAGACATCATACAAAGTTATGTTAATCTCAATTCGTAAAAAAATGAATGTGCACTTCAGATACCCAGTAGAACACATCATTGTCTGTGATAGTAGAATTTAAGGATTAGCTGAGCAAAACTGAAAAAGCAATTTAGGCAGCTATATAAGTTCCTGAATTGTCTTTGAGGAATCTTGCTGGAAATAGGGCGAGTATGGCAGGGGCTGTCCTCCAGGCTCATTATTGGGCCAACAGAAGGAGGGATGCTGGCTCCACCAGTTACTTCCCAATAGCAGCCAGGTTCCCATGCTGAGGCTACACCTCATCATTTGTAAATGACACATCATGTTTGACTAATGTACATTTTTCTTGATCAAAATAACAGTGAAAAATTATGAAGGAAATGCAGTGGATATCAATTCTAAGGAACAATAAAAGGCCGATTAATGAAGCTGAGTCAGGGAATAGGAGGGTCAGTATCCGGTTGCATAAAGAAAATTGAGAGCAGAAAATTGAAAGTCATGGTAAATGTATGTTTTCAGACTGGAAGATAGTTGACAGTTGTGTCCCCAAGGATCAATGTTAGGTTTCTATAATATATATAAATTCTTGGGTATTGGAATAAGGAGTAAAAATTCAAAATTCATAGATTTTACCAAACTTGGAGGAGTGGCAGGCAGTCAGAATGAAATAGGTAGGCTCACAGAAAGGGCAAACAAGTAGCATGTGGTATTTAAATATAGAAAAATGTGAGGTGCTACATTTTGGCAGAAGGGAAAGGCTACATATAATTAATTAATGGTATAGTTCCAAAGAGTTCACAAGAACAGAGGGGCATCAAGATTCAAGTGCATTGAATTTTGATAGTGGCAGAACATATTGGGGCTGATTTTCCCAAAAGGTTTTTCAGCGTCATAACAGTGTGAAAACAGGAGTCCTCCATGCTGGTCTTTTGGACAAGCTTGGCACTGTAAATTTCCGGCACTGTCAATTCATTTGGCAGTTTTATTCTGGCAAGGAGGGAAGTGGGCAGCAAAGCCTAAGCGCGTCACTAAAGCTGGCTTTACAGCGCTTGAGTGCCATTGCGCAGAGCACCCCAATCTGACAGTGAACCAGAAGACTTCCTCCCACCCACCTCACCACAGACATCAGACACCCCCCATCCCTATCATCGTCTGCATTGCTACCACTCTATACCAACATGGGCCGTCGGCATGAGGACATGAATCATTCCCGATGAGTCCCTGATTGGATCTCTAACTTGCCACCACTCGCTCCCCAATCCCCCATCATCACTACTCCTCCGTTCTTCTGTAATCCCGCTGCATGACACTCCCCCCTTGCAGAACTCTTCTCCTTGAAGAGCTCCTCACTTCACAAGACCACCCCCTGCAGAACACCCATCTTGGTATAGGCATCTCCCTGCACATCTTCCCTATCATTGTGCATGTTCTTCTGTCATAGCCCCAGCCCCACTCAGGCCAGCCCTCTTAGCATTGACCTTTGCACATTTATGTTCCTTAACTAGGCACTGCCAGGATGCAAGGTGGGCACTGCCAGGCTAACACTGCTCAATAGGCACTGCCCAGCAATGTCCCTGACCATCTGCAGGCTTCAATTGCCTCCAATCCCTCAGCATGGCCATGGTACTTGGTCCATGCTAATTCAGAGAGGTAGTGATTATTGTTGGCATGATAGTGAGAGTGGAAGCATCCATGTTGAACCTGGTAAGTGTATGTAAATATAGGCAGTCCTAAAGTTAATAGCTTTGCACCCTTTCTGGCCTGAAGCCTTTCTCACTGATGAAGAGGTGCTGGGAAGACAGCAATTTGTGGCCTCTCACACCATTTTCCCTGCTTGCCATGCTGATTGACCAGAGCAATGAGCCAGTATGATCATACCCATTGAGTCTACAGCATCTTTGGCTTCATAAATAGAATTATTGAGTATAAAAGCAGCACTTTATGTTAAATCCTCTTCAGGCATAGGCTAAGCCACAGCTAGATTATTGTGTCCAATTCTGGTTAATCGATTTTGGAAGAATATGAAGCTCCTTGAGAGATTTGCCAGAACAGTTCCATGGATGAGGAAATTTAATTGCAAGGTTAGGCTGTAGGAGGTTCTCCCTGGAGCAATAGAGTGTGAGAAGAAATTTGATAGAGGTGTACAAGATTAGGACAGGTTTATATAGACAAAGAAAAGCTGCTTCCATCAGTCAATGGTATGAGGACTTGGGGTCACAGATTTAAAGTTTTGGACAAAAGATATGGAAGGTATATGAGGATGAGTTTTTTAAGCAGCAGGTGATAATAACCTCAACCTTGCTGCCAACAAGGTGAAAGTAGAGACAATCAATATTTTTAAATGAAATTGGATAGGCACTTGAGGGAAATAAAGGTACAGGGTTACAGGGATAGATGACAGAATGGAACTGACTGGATTGCTTTGCAGAGATCTGGCATGGATTCATCGGGCCAATTGACCTCCTTCTGTATCATAATAATTCAATTGAAGTATATACATACACAAATCCTCAAAGTGGCAGAACAAATTAGTAAGGCATACTAAAAAGTCATATGTATTGCTTAAGGTTCTAAATAGAGGAATTGAATAAAAAATCTCTATAAATCACTGATTAGGCTACTGCTGGAGAATTGTGGACAATTATGGTTACCACACTTCAGCAAGAATGTAAAGGTCATTAGAATGACTGGGGGTAGAATTCACCGGAGTTTCACGGTAGCAACCTACCATTGGCCTGTGGTGAGATCTTCTGGTCCTGCCATTGGTGAAAGGGTTTCCTGTTGAATGCACCCCTCACCGCCATGGAACCAAAGATGGGGGTGTGCCATTAGCAGGACTGAAAGATGCCACAGGTGTGAACAGCCAGAAAGTTCTGACCAAGATCAGCCAGGATCTTGTTGAATGGCGGGGGCAGGCTCGAAGGGTGAGGTGGGCTACTCCTATTTCTTATGTTCCTAAGGTGTCTTACAGGGATGAAGGACATCAGAAAGTTAGGACTGTTCTCCATGGAACACTGAAGGTTAAGAGGAAACCTAATAGAAGTTTACAAGATTATACAAGGTTTTCATCTCAGAAAGGACACTTTTCTTGGGCCTCAGTGCCTCTGGGTTAGAAAAGAAAATCAACCAGTGTTTTCAGGCAATCCTAGTTGATGTTGCCTACTGTGCTCCCATATTCGAATGGCCTACTAACGCCTAGAACCAAAGTTCATATGTTAATTAGTGACTGTTTCCGCAAGGCACTAGAGCAACTGTACTAGTTGCAAAATATTAGCATCTTTGGGAGAGGGTAGAATGGGAGCAAACTGGCCAAAAGAAAAGGCTCATTCTTTGTCTTCCTCCAACCTGGTATTTTGTGTTCAGGCACTTCTACACTAGGATGCCCAAATCTAGATATTTGATCAGCAACCTCTCAGTCAAACAAAAGTAGCCAATCAATGATTCTCAGTCCTTCTCAGAAGTACTTGCCAATCAAACACACCATGCCAGACAGTTGCTGCTTTCTTGTTCTATATCAAGGTGTACGAAACTACATCTATAGCTACTTTGGGACAAAGGGCCATTGAGAATTGCATCTCCCATAATTACATTAGCTCAAATAGCCACTTATTAATATTGAATTAGTCAGCAATCTTTAACAATGACAAAGATGTTTGTGCTAGCATGTAATAGGCTATCCTGTCTGAACTGAATTGATGGTCTTTCAATTGCAAAATATTCTGTAAGAGCTCAGCTGTTAATTTTCTATAGGGTGTTTCCACCTATACAAAGTACAAACTGTAAACTCAATGCACACAGAAGATTATTCCTGATGTCACAGTCCCTGAGGCCAGAGATATCGGAGATCAGAAAGGTATCTTTGGGATAGGAGGGTGTTTGCCTACTCCAAAGATGAGCTCCAATTCTATTTCAGTTTAAAAGTCTTAGCTACATTGTCCATAAACTTGAGTCTTTGTTTCTTGCTATCAATATTGTCAAGTGAACTGAGGTAATTTCACACTCCTTCCTTGCTCGAAAGCTCTGCTTGCAGGAATAACAAATTTTTCTTTCCTGTTAATTTTTCATATTTCTACTGAGCAAAGAAAAAAAATGAGGCACCAATGACCTGTGATAGTTAAACATTTTAAACAGTATCTAAGGACAGAAAATACAATAAACATGTCAGTCATCCATCTTCTGCATCATCCAAATTCTGTAGTCAGAATTTTGGTCCTATTGTCCATTATTTCCAGATCAAAATCCCACCTGACCCAACCGAGATACAATTTCACAGTGAGACAGGTACAGTCTCAGACTGGAAACCCACTCTCTCCCCTTTTCCTGCCCTGCCTCAATTGCAGGCTGATGAGCATGGGTTAGAGCACAGTGGGAAACCAAAACAAAACAGTTCTCCATCTTGGGCAAGAGGTGGTTGGGCTCATCCTTTAACACCCTCCCTTTCAAGACCTGAGCAGTCCAGCATCTCCACCCCCACAAAGCTAGCCTACCCCATAACACTACAATTGCCTGCCTCTCACACACCAGGGCACCCCCCCTACCCTCTCGCCAAGGCTCTCCATGGTGAAACTTCCTTCCAAGTCCTGCCCAACGCTAATCAGACCTCAACTGAGCATGAAATGGCAGTGGGCCTAAGAATGGACAAGAACGCATTACATGCTGATTCTCGTGAGCACTTAGCGGTACTTCAGGATTTTCTTTGCAAGAAGTCAGTTTCCTTACTTCCTAGTAAATCCTAGTATAGCACTGGTAAAGGTCAAAGTTCTGAAAGTGAGTCATGCGGACTTGAAATATTAATACTGTTTCTCCAAAGATGTTGCCAAACGTGCTGAGTTTTTGCAGTAATTTCTGTTTTTATTAAATGATGTTAGCAGTGCAAGCCTGAATACCTACTTTATCTTCAGATTTAAGACTACTATAATCCTTCAATAATATTTTTTGGCTTGTAAAGCAGAATTACATGGGAGTAAAATTCAAAAAGTAAACTCCTTCAAATATTTCTCAAATTATCACTGGTACAAAACAAATACCTCACCAAGGCCATCCCCACATCTTGTGTTCAAACAATCGCACAATCTCAAACAGACCATTTTGTGAGACTTCTTATTGTGTTTACCCCAGTCCAACGTCGGTATCTCCACATTATGGTTGTGAAGCAGCAATGCTAACCACTGTACCACAGTAAGAAGACTTACAATACCAATTAAAGTCCAACAGATTTATTTGGAAGCAAAAGCCACTATCTTTCGGAGCATCTCTATATCACAACCACTGTATATACCCTAGTACATCCCTGTCCCCTCCC
Source organism: Sphyrna mokarran (assembly GCA_024679065.1). NCBI lineage: Eukaryota > Metazoa > Chordata > Chondrichthyes > Carcharhiniformes > Carcharhinidae > Sphyrna > Sphyrna mokarran. The sequence goes on along the minus strand of JAGIQG010000024.1, from coordinate 21,982,037 downwards.
TCACTTGGATCCCAGAGCGGGGCCTACCTAAAGTGGTAAGAGCCTCGCTGCCATGGCAATAGTCACATGTGCTCAGCGGTCGCGCTAGTTACGTCTCCGCGGCCCGATTATTGCGTCATTTCCGTGCGGCCTTCCTCCGGGACGAACTGAGATGGCGGCGTTTTGTGAGGTGAGAGTACCGAGAACTGGATAGAGTGTATAGCTCTACCGAGTCTGGGTCGGATCAGCGCTTAGAAATAAAACCCGGAATGTGCTGAGCCTGAACAGAGGGAGGAGGGGATATCACATACAGACATATATATAAAATAGCGGCGGGTCGTTTACAAGCCTAATAAATTGGCCACTTTATACAACATTGTTTATTATAGTGAAGGAATACCGAGCATTGCTCAGAACGGTTAAGAAGTTGTTTCAATTAACCGCAGTATTCATTAAAGTAACCAAGCTGTTTTTCCCCAGCTTGGGCGACTGTCGGTGTGGACTTTGCACGTTCTCCCCGAGTCTGCGAGGGCTTTCTCTGGGTGCTCCACTTTCCTCTCACCGTCCAAAGATGTATCAGTTAGGCTGATTGGCCATGCTAAATTGCCCCTTAGTGTCCTCTAACAAGCCATGAGTATGGCAACTAACTTCATTGTAGTGTTAATGTAAGCCTACTTGTGACACTAACAAATAAACATATTACTGATTTTCATCAGTTTACAACAACTCACCTTCTTCCTTCAGGCCTCAGGCGATTCTGTAACAAATGAATAAGATTCACTGACTCCGTAAAAGCAAAATACTGTTGGAATCTGAAACAAGAACAGAAAATATTGGGAAATGTCAGTAGGTCTGACACTAACTGTGGACATGATGTACAGATGCCGGCGTTGGATTGGGGTGGTAAGAACTCAGTAAGAATTTAGCAAATGCCTGACGAAGACACAGAGTCGAAAGCTCGCTTTTTTACTATCAAATAAATCGGTTGGATTATAAATTGGTGTTGCTAAATTCTTACTGAGTACTAACTGTGGAGACAGATTAGAGTCCTGAAACATTGGCTGTATTCTCTTCATGAATGCTGTCAAATGTGCTGAGATTTTCCAGCATTTTCTATTTTTGTTTTATCAACCTTTAGATTCCTGCTGAGCAACAATTTGCATTTGTACAGCAGCTCTAATTAGGGGATTTTCACAATAACTTCATTGTATTGTTAATGTAAGCCTACTTGTGACACTAAGAAATAAACTTTAACAAAGCAGAGTTGAATGCCAGATGTGTAATTTCAGGTAAGGAGTTAGCCACCTAGGTTGATATGAAGAGAAATTTGTTCAGGTGATTTTGTATCTACCTCAGAGGGTGCTGGTTGCTTGGTTTTTATTATTTTCAAGGCTGAATCATAGAATCACACAGCATAGAGGGAAGCCATTTGGCCCATCAAGTCTGCACTAACCACAATTCCAGCCAGACCTATCCCCATAAACTCCATGCATTACCCTGGCTAGTCAACCTGATACTAAGGGGCAATTTAGCATAGCCAAACCTCCTAACCTGCACATCTTTGGACTGTGGGAGGAGACTGGAGAATCTGGAGGAAGCCCATGCAGACAGGGGAGAGTATGTGCAAACTCTACAGACAGTGACCCAAGCCAGGAATTGAATCAGAGTCTAAGTTACCCTCCGTCAGACAAAATCACATCTTAGTCACAATCAATTGAGCTACCTTTCCTTGCTCAATACCTAGGTTCATTTCTTCAGCAGATTTTCTAATCCTCCAAACTACATAGCTCTGACTAAGTCATCTAGATTCAAAACATTAGCTCTATTCACCCACAAATGCTTTGATATTTTGCAGCTGTTTTTGTTTCATATTCCGGCATCTACAGTATTTTGTTTTTATCTCAGGAATAGAGGGATCAGACAGGAAAGTGGATCTGAGGTTGAAGATTAGTCCTGACCCTATTGAGCAGTAGAGCACTGTCAATGGTCCATGTGACTTATTCCTCCTTTTTATATTCTTTTGTAACCCTTAGACCTTCTGCCCTAGCATTCTGGATTCATCACTGATGGTGTCTCAGGCCACATAAGCCTTTTTCTAATATTTTCTGTAAACCTCTGCTCCTTGCTCTTGCTTTAACCACATCTACTGTGGTACCTTCCATAGCCTGAGTTCCATTTCTTCATACATCAAACCACATTAGATATAAATTACATAAACAGACCAAAGCCAGTGTTCATGCTGCACATGAACATCCTCCCATCTTTCCTCATCTACCATCATTAATCCTCTGTTTCCTTCTCCATTGTATGCTTGTCTAGTTCCCCTTGAATGTATCAATACTATTTGCTTCCATCATTGCCTGGGGGAGTGAATTTCATATTTTCCTCATTCTCTGGGTAAGGGACGTTCTTCTGAACCTCCTATTGAATTTTTCGGTGACTTCAACTAGCATTTGGAAACTATTTTGTTTTAGATGTAAATCTAAATTTCTGCCAGAATTTAGTTTTCTTTTTGATATTTATATGACAGGACATCTCTTGCAACAGTGGAGAGACTGAGACCTCAGCAGCACAAAAACGGGAAGAAAGACTGAAGAGATTCCGAGATCTCCACCTTAAACGAGTGAGAAATTAATGGCTATGTACTTTTGAATACCTTGTTTATTTTACTTGGAAGAGAATGGTGCTTTCTTAAGGAATGAAATGATAGTAGTTGGCAAACGTTTCAAACCAATGCAACCAATAAGTAAGAGAAACACCCTCATAAATTAAATCAATTTCACGTACACAGTCAATTGGTAGTAGAGACAACAATGAGGAATTATCAGTTCATCAAGGTCCTTGATAATTCAAAAAAAGGTGTAAATGTTGAACATAGTCCTTTTGTTTGCAAAGAACCCATTATTCCCTATTGCTTCTCCAGGTCAATTTCTCAGCTAAACTGAGCCAACATTCTAACCAATCAGCACTCTTTTCTGTGTTATAAATAATTGTGATTGTTTGCAATTTGACATTCCTATATTTTTTCTGATGAATACAGAATGAAAAGCTTCGGCAATTTGTCTCTCTTTTCAGTGGCATTCAATTTTATATAAAGTTCATGTTTTATTTTGGAAGTCCCATTAGGACCATTTTAACTAATCCTGGTTAACTTATTAAAATAAATTATACTTCATCGTAGTCAACCATTCTAATGTGGTCTATGCATTGCTGATAATGATTTATGCTTAGCATTAGTAATGTAGATCGCATGCTCGTAGTGGATTTTTGTTTTACTTGAGATGGGTATGAAACAGTCTGTAATCTAAATGTGTCTGGTTTCTTTTGGTAATATGACGGCTGGTGTAAAATCTATGGACATTCAACAACGGATTTGAGCCATTGGTGGGTAATGCACGCTGTGTAGCTTAAAGGTGCATTAGGTTGTTTGGACTTCTCTTGATTCTGATTATTTCTGTCCTTCAGAAAATGTTGTTATAAGAATTCAGATGATAGCAGATTAATCGGACTCTGAACCTTTTAAATCAAGAGTTCCCATGAGAAAAACAAATCATACAACTTTGGGTGGCACAATAGTTGTACTGCTGCCTCACAGTGCCAGGACGTGGGTTGGATTGCTGGCTTGGATGATTGTGCGGATTCTGCACATTCTCCCAGTGCCTGCATGGGTCTCCTCCAGCTATTCTGGTTTCCTCCCACAGTCCTAAACACATGCTGGTTAGATGCATAAGCCATATTTAATTCTCCCTCAGTGTAGCCGAACAGGCACTGGAGTGTGGCAACTGGGGAATTTCACAGAAACTTCATTGCATTGTTAATGTAAGCTTATTTTGACGCTAATGAATAAACTTTAAACAGTGGATTGTTGGCTCCAAAGGAGCATCAATTACCCAAATTTAAATCTCATAACTATTATTAGATCCTGAATATCAAATCGTGATCCAATTTATTTCTTTAATCTAATTCCCCATCTTTGCATTTCATTGTGCACAACGAGAGTCAAATGGACCAACATTTAGTGCTTAACGGTTTTATTAGTTTCACTTTTTGATATTAGGACATAGAACTTTACAGCACAGTACAGGCCCTTCAGTCCTTGATGATGTGCCAACCAGTGGAACCAAGCTAATGACCCTCTAACCTAAACTATTCCAGAGTTATCCATATGCCTATCCATTGACCATTTGAACGCCCTTAAAGTTGGTGAGTCCACAACTGCTACAGACAGCGCAGTATAAATGATGGGTCTGTTGCTATGGAATATCCCAAACTCTAAGTTATCCTGTGTCTCATTTTCTTAGGCAGTCCCTGGGAATCAAGGATGACTTGCTTCCACTCCAGTTTGGTGGAGACTAAGCTGTTGATAAGACTATTGCATGATCTACACATGCAGTATAAATAATGGTTGAATGATTGAGTAAATGGAACATTTGCCTCTGCGTGTTCCCATGAGTTCTCTTGACATGTTCAGTACCTTCCAAAGTGAACCACCTTAATTTTGGTCAGTCACAAGCTAGAGTCTTGTTCATGGGGATGTTTGATTTCTTCAGGGATGCTTTGATTACATCACTAAAGTGTTTCTGTTGTTCTCCTGGGAGGCTTCTTCTGTGACTGTGCTCAAATAGTCTCATCAGATTGTGGCTGTTGTAAATTCTAAAGGTGCTAAGTTTCCACCACCGTGCAAAGGTCTTTGAGAATTCTTGGAATTGTGACAGTGAACAATAAAAGATATTGTTCCTTATTCACAGAATGAATCTCGGAAATTGAATCACCAGGCAGTAGCAGAGGAGGACAGGATCCGGAAACTACCAGCTAACTGGGAGTCCAAAAAAGCACGATTAGAGTGGGAATTAAAGGTGGAAGAGCAAAAAAAGGTATTTGTAATATTTTTAGCTCATGACTCACTGAAAATCTGAACTGTTGAATCCTGTGGTGCAATTGTAAATAGAATTATTTACAATTTAAGATTTTTTAAGAACCCCAAACATCAGTTCCTTTTGATTTTGTGATATAAAAAATTCACCATCTCCAGCTTCACACAATGCAATTTTCCCAAAATTTTAACATTAAATTATGAAATTTAGCCATCTTCAGTTTTACAAGTCACTAAAGTAAATCACCATCGTTCGCAACTTGAAGTTGACAACTTAGTGACAATACGCAGGAAAAACAGAGGGCTGTGTCTCATGCTGTCTTCCAAATTTGGCTACATAGCAGTCTGTAAAATTCAAAGAAATTCACGTCTGTGAAAGCCTTGGTGTCATTTCTGAAAAACATATCATAGAACTCAGTAACACAGAGCTCCTTCTTTTTCTGTGTGGCTTAGGGGAACTCTCCACTCATAAAAATAGCAAATTGTGTGTTTGTGGAATAGGATTTGAATTGATACTGCCCTTACTTACTAGCTCACCAAATATTAGGCCTTTGTATTATTCCATCATGAAGTGATCAAAATATGAAGTGCAGTTGTGCCTTTTAATCTGCTCCGAGTCTCTTATGGAATAAGACATCAAAATGTTTGCAATAGTGTCAGGAAAAAATGGTTAGCTCTGCTGCCTCTCAGCACCAAGGATCTGGGTTCAATTCTGGCCTTGGGTGAATGTGTGGAGTTTGCACATCCTTTCTGTGTCTGCGTGGATTTTCTCCCACAGTCCAAAGATGTGCAGGTTAGGTGGATTGGCATGCTACATTGTCCCTTAGTCTCCAATATGTATTGTTTAGAGGGGATTAGTGGGATAGATATATGGAGTTATGGGAATAGGACCTCGATAAGTTGCTCTTTCAGAAAGTTTGTGCAGACTCTGAGCCAAATGGCCTTCATCTGCACTGTAGGAATTCTATGATTTCTCATTTTTCGACTTTCACTGTCCTATTGTATATACTGAAAAAGTTCATGAGGTGTGACTGGTTTAATGGGGTCAGAGACAGAAAGTTTGCGAAAGTAAAGTATCAATAAGAAAGATGTGAAGGCAAGTGGTTCGATATGTTCATGAGAAAATTTATTAATGTCACAAGTAGACGTGCATTAACACTGCAATGAAGTTACTGTAAAAATCCCCTCGTTGCCACACTTCGGCATCTGTTTGGACACACTGAGAGAGAATTTTAGCATGGCTAATACACCTAACCTGGTTCCAGAGTGTGGCAACGAGAATTTCACAGTAACTTTATTGCAATGTTAATGTAAAGCCTTATTTGTGACTAATAAATAAACTTTAAAACTTAAAAAAAAAACTAACCAGCATATCCTTCAGACTGTGGGAGGAAACCGGAGCACCCAGAGGAAACCCACACAGACCAGGGGGAATGTGCAGACTCCGTACAGACAGTGACCCAAGCCAGGAATCAAACTCACGTCCCAGGCTCTGTGAGGCAGTGCTGTTAACCACTGAGTACCAGAAGAATTTACATAATGCAAAGGGAAAAAAGTAGTTTGAAGTTAGCTGCTGTATTTCAAAGGGAACATGCAATTGAAAGAATGTAAATATAAGGAAAGATAGGATAGGTCTATTTTAAAACATAATACCATAAAGTATCAGAAAAGCATTAATCATTCTTGGGAAGAGAACTTCTAAGAGTTTGTAGGAAACAATAGAGGGTAAGATCAAAGAGAAAAGCAGATTCAAGAAGACACTGAAGACTGTGTGGTGGTGGCTGGTGAGACCTCAATGAAGACAGTGTTAGAGAAAGTCCAGATAGGGAGACCCAGTTTGCTATCACCCTCACAAAACATCCTAAAATCCACAGAGCATTGAGTGATTAAGGTACAGAACTGTATCAATTACAAAATTTATAAGGCCTTTTAAAAGGAGATTTAGCTCCAAATTATTTAAGCCATGATTGATTCGGAAAGGTGTAAAAGTACTATTCAAGATATTCTCGTTTTTATAAATGTAATTTTTTTTGTATTTACATTAGTAAATGTTTTGCTATAAAATAAATCAGAACAGCTTTTCTTATAAATTACTTCTTGACTTTGAAAACTCTCATAATACACAAATTGCAAAACTTCTGGTAGCTGCTTCAAGTTTCACTTTGGGATTTGAACAGCTCAGCACTTATCATCAGTCATGCCATAACAATACTAATGAGTACAGAGGTTGTATGTAACTATTGAAATACCATAGTTGAACTTATTCTAAGAATGCAACCTTACTCCTGATTTTATACCATATGATTCAGCAAATAAGATTGTATTTAAAAAGGGGGGTATAAAATTAGAATTGTAGAATCAATTATCACTGACAGAGGGGCCCATTGTCCCTATTTTCATAACAAAAATGGTAAACTCATTATTTAATTCTCATGTAAAATTCAATTTCTTTTTTGTGCTTGCGGTTTTGTTGAAACATATTTGTTTAGTTCTTGATATATTGAAAAATGTCTGTGTCTGAAATTATAGCTCTGCAACAATGATTCCTATTTGTATTTTCTGCTTAACCTTTAGGAGTGTCTGGAGAAGGGGGAAGATTATGAACGGGTTAAGCTATTGGAAATCAGTGCTGATGATGCAGAGCGATGGGAACGAAAGAAAAAAAAGAAGAATTCAGATCCAGGATTTTCAGGTACTCGATCACTTTAAAGGCTGTCCCTGCTTGAAATAAAGAAAATTTAAATTATGAAGCCTGCTGTCTGTAATTAACATCATCTTTAAAATACTTTGATTTTATCTAAGCTTGTCCTGTATCTCTTATGGAGTTGTATGGTGAGCAGTTAGAACTGTGGCTGAGCATTGTTGAAGCCCAGGAGGTTAATGACTCCTGCAGTTATAAATTGTTTTACTTTTTAGAACCTGATTAAATACACTTTGAAGGCAGGAGGTTTTTAAAAAAAAATCATTCTAGTTGTCATCTCCTAAGGCTTTGACACTTAAATGGCATGTGGCTTTCATGACTGCCCTTTGGTACCTCACCCAATTATTATTATTCACCTCAGTAGTGAGTATGATCTTATCCATCCACCCACACAATCACGTGTGCATTGAATAGGGGACACTGGATAGCCATTAGAAGTATAAACTCTGGCTTTTTTTTATATTTCTCCTGCTACTCCACTTCCTTTGAGACGCTGTGGCTAATTGGTACACCCCAACCGGTATATTGATTGAGATCAAGTTAATTCAGCATAGACTGAGACCTGGATATTTCTGGTTCATATGGCTCAACCATTCTTTCTAGAGAAAGTCACTGAGCATTCTAATTATTGAATTTTTTTTTGCTGTAATTCCTCCATATAAGAATGGGAAGATTTGTTTTTATCAAAAGTCTGATTTGCTACCTATATTAGATTTATTGTGTTACTCCAAGCATCATTCACTAAAACTAAAAGTGCAGGCAGCAAACCCATACTGGTCTTGTGCCTTTGCTACCTTATGAACAACTGACATGGTCTGTGTAAGGGTCTAGAGTAACTTCAACAACATTTTCTATGTACAAAGAACTTTTAATGTTATAAAATGCTCCATGGCACTTCACACTGGGCATTATAAAACAAAATATGATGCTGAGCTACACAAGAAAATTTTAGGGAGATGACTGAAAGTTTGGTCAAATAATTATTTGTTAAGGGTTGTCTTAAAAGAGAAAAGTGATGTGGAAAGGCATAAGAAAAAAATAACAGATCATAGGGCCTAGGTTGCCTGAAGAGATGGCCACTAATGGTAGAACTCCCTTCCTCCTGGATTTTTTTTCCCTCTAGGAATATTCTTAGCATCAACTAAACATCTTTCTTTGACATCAAGAATTTACTTTGTTTAAAATTGCAAGTATATCTTACACCTCATGGCACACTATATTGATATGTCAACATTGTGTATGTCATCTGAAATGGCCTAGGAGGCAACAGGTTAATGATGTTCAAGGCTATGTCAGCCGATCTGACATTCAACCACGTCGGGACACGTCGAGAAAGAATGTCCCCAATGGTGGGGGTAGTCCAGAATTAGGGGTCATAGTTTGCAGATAAGCAATAAATCTTTTAGGACTGGAGGGAGGGGAGATCTCTTCACCCAGTGTGGTGAATCTGTGGACTTCACTACCACAGAAAATAGTTGAAAGCAAAACGCAAAGTGATTTCTGTAGCTTTTAGGGGTAAAAGAATGAAGGGATATGGAGGGGGAAGATAGAATCAGGATATTGAATTTAAAGACCAGCCATATTCAAAATGAATGGAGGAGCAAGCTTAAAGGACTGAATGGCTACTTCTGCTTCCAATTTCTATGTGCAAAAGGGGCCTTAAAACTTATATTTCAAACTCACAATAAAATAATTTGTTGAATCCATCTTAATTGTGTCCTACCTTCTTGTGTTCTCTTTATTGTAAAACATAGAATTTTAAAGTCACAATTTGAACATTTTGAGGCTTCTTATCAGAACAGAACATTTTCATTTGAAAACAAAGAGACACGTGATATTCTGAATTGTTTTGATTACATTACATTGTCATGGACTTGGTTCAGTTCTGAATAGGTTTGTGACTTTAATGTTAAGCTGCTTGTTTAATTTCTTTGTTTCAGACTTTGCAGCTGCTCAGTTCCGCCAGTATCAGAGACTAGTGAAGCAGATTAAACCAGACATGGAGGAATATGAGAAGCAGAAGGATGATGCGTGAGTTACTTTTTAAAACTGTACCTTCTGATCTTCATCCTCTTCACTGATCAGGAAGGAAAACTGCATGTGAAGGTGGTGTTATAAAGAAAAGGCCTATCAGAAAAAGACCACAGAGGTTTTCCATGGGGAATTTTATCAATGGCTGTCCAGTCTATTCATTTTAATTTTTATGATGATGACTTTCCTTTACGTAGCATCTTGTAACATTCCAAGCTGCTTGAATATTATCAAAAGAAAATAGTCACCAAACTACACAAAGATAATGACCCAGGTTTTGTGGTAGTAATGGCAGCAAACTATTGAAGTCCACTGTCACTACTCCACTGAAACTGTTTGCAAATTCTGTGCCCCTTCAGAGGATGCACAATTGAGGCACATCAGACTACAGTCTGGTAAATCTGTGACCAGAACTTTGTACACTATTATTCTTGCTATAAAACAAAACTCAAAAACAGCACAGCTTGTTGAATGATTTGTAACTGGGACTGTAATGAATAGAATCCCCACAGTGCAGAACGAGGCCTTTCAACCCATGAAGTCAGCACCGACCACAGTCCCATGCACTCCCTATTCCCATAACCTCATACTAGTCCCCATGACACAAAGGCGCAATTTAGCATTGCCAGTCAACTTAACCTGCACTTCTTTAAACTGTGGGAGGAAACCGGAGCACATGCAGGAAATCCACGCAGACACAGGGAGAATGTGCAAACTCCCAAGCCAGGAATCAAACCCAGGTTCCTGGTATTGTGTGGCAGCAGTGCTAACCACTGTGCCACCATGCTGCCCTAAAAAGCTGACTTTTTGAGTCCAGATGACCCTTTGTCAAAGCCTTAATTCCAGATTTTTTAAAATTAAATGCAAGTTCCACCATCTGCCTTGGCGGGATTCGAACCCAGGTCCCCTTTCTGGATTTGTAGTTAAGTGACGATACCATTATGCCATTGCATCCCCTAATAGTTTGTAAACGTCATATTACTGCTAAAGATTGTCATTGATTCTGTAAAACTAATTTGATATTTCTAGAATGAAATTTCTGTTGCATGGGGCAGGGAATGAACACATTTTAAAAATAATTTTACATTTTGCATGTATTAATATTTTGCCCATCTGTATCAATTCTACAACTTCAGTTAAAATGAAGGATAGTACACAAGAAATAAAAGCAAGAAAGGGTCACCAGATCCTTCCAGCCTGCTCATTTATTCAATATGATCTTGGCTGATTTATGCTAGCCTGAACTCTTTTTTTTTTTTGCCAATTCCCAATGGCCCTCTAGTCCTTGAACTATTCAATATTTATCTGCCTGCACTTACTTCTGATGATGCAATCTCCACTCTCCTTTGGGGCAGAGAATTCCAGATTTTCGCCACCCTTTGCAAGAAGAAATTTCAATGCACCTCAGTTTTAAGTGACTGGTCCTTTGTTTATAACTATGTCCCTTTGTTTGAAACTCTCTCAACAATAAGAACATCTCACCATCTACCCTGTCAAGCCCCCTTAGGATCTTACATGTTTGAATAAGGTAATCCCTCACTCTTCTAAACTCTAAGCAATATAGATCACACTATTTAGTTTCCCTTGATAGGACAACTCTCCCATTCCAGGAATTAACCCAGTGAATCTACTTTGGACTGCTTTCAATGTTACTATGCCCCTTTTAAGGTAAGGGGACCAAAACTGTATGCAGTATTCCAAGTGAGGCCTCACCAATACCTAATACAAATACGACAAAACTTTCCAATTTTTAAACTCCAACCTCTTTGCGATAAAGGCCAAAATGCCATTTGTCTTCTCGACTGTTGTTGAGCCTGCTTGGTAGCTTGTGATTTATGCATTAGAACACCATCTTGTACTGCACTCGCCTGCAGTTTCTCTGCATGGAAATAATAATCTGCTTTTGATTCCTCCTACCATAAGACATAGGAGCAGATTTAGGCCTTTTGGCCCATCAAGTCTGCTCTGCCATTCAAGCATGGCTGATATGATTCTCATCCCCATTCTGCTGCCTTCTCCCCATAACCCTTGATGCTCCTATTGATCAAGAACCTTTCTATCTCTATCTTAAAGATATTCAATGATTGGCTTCCAAAGCCCTTTGTAGCAATGTGTTCCACAGATTCAGCACCTTCTGGTTGAAGAAACTCCTCCTCATCTCAGTTTTAAAAGAGCATCCATTCACTCTGAGGTTGTGCCTCAAGTTCTAGTCTTTCCCACCTGTGGAATCATCCTCTCGACATCTGCTCTATCTAGACTTCTTAGTGTTCTGTAAATTTCATTTAGTATCCCCCTTGCCCCCATTCTTCTAAATTGCATTGAGTATCAACTCCTCAACTACTCTTCATATGACAAATCCTTCATTCCTGCAATCATTCTTGTGAACCTCTTCTGGACCCCCTCCAAGGCCAGCACATTCTTTCTTAGGTATGGGACCTAAAACTGCTCAGTATTCCAAATGGGATCTGACCAGAGCCTAATACAGCCTGCGCTTATATTCTAGCCCTCCAGAAATGAATGCTAATATTGAATTTGCTTTCTTAACTGCCAACTGAACCTGCCTGTTAACCTTAAGAGAGTCCTGAAGCAGGACTTCCAAGTCCATTTGTGCTTCAGATTTTCGAAGTGCATGATCTCACACTTCCTCACATTAAACTCCATTTGCCAGGTTTTCACCAGGACACCCAATCTATCTATAACCCATTGCAGAATCACTATCTCATCACAACATGCCCTTCCACCTAGCTTCATATCATCATAGGTCATAAAACCCTACAGTGCAGAAAGAGGCCCTTCAGCCCATCGAGTCTGCACTGAACACAATCCCACTCAGCCCCTACCCCACACCCCTACACATTATACCCATCAATCCCTCTAACCAATGTATCCCTGGACACTAAGGGGCAATTTCTTAGCATGGCCAATCAACCTATCTTTGGACTGATCAGCAAATTTGGAAACCTTACATTCTGTTCCTTCCTCTAGGTCATTAACGTAAATAGTGAACAATTGCAGAACTGATCCCTCTGAAAAGGACCCATTTATTCCAACTCTGCCTTTTATCTGACAGTCAGTTTTCAATCCATGCCAAAACAGTCCTCCACTTCCAAGGGCTTTTACTTTATGCACCAGTCTTTTTATGTGGCACCTTGTCCAATGCTTGTTGCAAGTTTAAATGCACTAATTTACAGATTCCCCTCACTATTCTTTCTGTTAATCCCTCAAAGAATTCGAGCAAATTTATCAAATATGATTTACCTTTCATAAAACCATGTTGACCAAGTTTGATTATATTCAGCTTTCCTAAATAATTAGCTATTTCCTCTTTGATTATTGACTCTAGCATCTTGCCAACAATTGATGTTTAACTAACTGGGCTATAGTTAACTGCTTTGTACCTTTCTCCCTTTTTGAACAAGGGCATTACATTGGCTGTTTTCCAATCTTCTCGTATCCTCCGGAATTTAGCAAGTTAAATATATTGCAATCAATGGGTCCACTATCTCTGCAGCCACTTCTGTTAGAACCCCAGAATGCAGTTCATCAGGTTCTGGTAACTTGTTCACCTTTTGCCCCTTGAGTTTCTCTAATACTCTATTCCCTATGATTGGGATTTTTGTAAGTTCTACCATGTTATTTGAAATTAGCTCATCTGATAACTTAAGAATATTTGCAATATCTTCCACGGTGAAAACTGATGCAAAAAAAATTGTTTAGCATATCTGCTTTTTCTTCATTTACTGTTATCAATTCACCCACCTCATTTAATAGCAGTCTTACATTTACCTTAGTTGCTCACTTCCTAGTTTTATATCCAAAGAAACTCTTGCTGTTTGTTTTAATGCTGCATGGAAGTTTTCTTTCAAAATTCATTTTTTCCCTTATGAGCTTTTCTCTATATCCTGCTTTTCAATTTAACATTATCCTTGACTGCCTATGTTAAGCTTGGCTTTTGTCCCTCTCTCATGGAATCCCTGTTTTTGATTGGGTTGGTCTAACTGTTTAAATATCTCTCATTGCTCATCTGCTAACCTGTATCTTAGCTTGTTTCCCCAATTCACTTTTGACAAATCCTCCCTTGCCCTTATTTAAATTGAATTAACTACAAGATCCCTTGTTAATCCTTTTTCATCACGAGTCTAAAATAGCCCATTCCCAGATAGGTTTGACATAGTACTGCTCTAAAACACAATCCCTGGTATGCTCCAAAAATTTTCTCCTATGCTACCTGTGCCAGTTTGGTTTGTCCAATCAATGTGCATTTGAAAATCTCCCATAATAATTACAGTTCCCTTCAAACATGCCCTTTATATTTCCCCATTTATGCTCTTGACTTCTTGAGGGATCTAAAAACCATTTCTACCCATGTCTTCCCTCCCCTGCTATTCATGATTTCCATCCAAACTGATTGTACATCATTATCCCCTGCCTTTATATTACAACTGAGCAGTGCTCTGAAACCTACCTCATTAATTATGCTACCCCACTTTCCCCTTTGTTCCTCCTTTCCCTGTTGTTTTGGAATATCATATACTGGTGGAATGCTAAGTACCCCATTTAGGTCATCCTGCAGCCACATTTCTGTAATAACTAATGCATCATACTGTGCTAATAACTCACCTATCTTGTTGTAAATGCTTTGAGTATTCAAATATCTTTGATTTTTGTGTGGTAGTTTACAATTCTAGATTTGCTCTGTGCTGCATATTTTTGTTTACATTTCTTGCTCTGTAAATGCTTTTAATTTCTGGTTTGCTATTTGTAGAAATAATTCAATGCGATTGGCAACTTAGCTTATTGGCTAATATCACTTCTGCTGCACACCTGGAAATTTCCTGGGCTTGACACCAGATTTGAACTGTCATCAGGAGTGGGGGAATCCACAGCATAAGATCACAAACATTGTTGTAGACAGCTTTCTTTAACATCAGCAGCGAACAACCATATTTCACTGCTGAACACAACATCCTGAACACACTATTAAAACAGATACTTGGTCACAGTGATAAGTTTTTATGGAATGTCTTAAAAGCAATTTAGGGAAGGAATTAGGACCTAAGTTGACAATGATGGATCGATTAAAATCGGGGATGCACAGGGACCAAACCTGGAGGAACGCAGGGCTTTAGAAGATTACAGAAATGTGGGATAGGTCCTTGGAGTGAATTATCCAAGAATGAGAGCATTAAGTTTGAGGCATTTCAAGCCATGGGGCAGCATAGGTCAGCAAGCGTAAGTTGATGGGTGAAGGGAACCTGGTATAAGTTATGATGCAGGCAGCAAAAGTACAATGAACTGAAATGTACAAAGGTTAGGAATCAGCAAAAAGGCAGCATGCTGGCATAGTGGTTAGCACTGCTGCCTTACAGTGTCAAGGACCCTGGTTCAATTCCAACTGTCCTTGTGGAGTTTGCATATTCTCTCTGTGTCTGTGTGGGTTTCCTTCAAGTATTTTGGTTTCCTCTCTCAATCCAAAGATGTGTAGGTTAGGTGGATTGGCCATGCTAAATTATCCCTTAAATGTATAGATTAAGCAGATTAGCCACGATAAATGTATGGGGTTACAGGGATACAGTGAGAGAGAGGGCTTGGGTAAGATACTCTGTCAGTGAGTTGGTATAGACTGGATGGTACAAATGGTCTCTTCTGCACTGTAGGGGTTCTATAGTATAAGAGAGCTATACCTCACTTCAAACTTGGAGGTGAGAATAGCATTGGTGAGATGGACCGAGGAGTGTGTGGGAAAATATAGATGATAGAAGCAGATAGTCTCAATAATGCAACAAGTAGATTCCTTCTAACAGTAGCACGAGTATTTTTTTTAAGTGATAACTTACCCAGAAAACGAACAAATATGATGTTTCTCCAATCCAGACATGAAGATTTACTTACTTTCAAAATACATTTCAAAGTAACTCATAAAATCATTAATATTTGTTGTTGTCTAAACACCATACACAAAGCAGACAAATCTGCAGCCAGACAGAACTTCTGATCGATAAGGGAATTAAGATTATGGGGAGCAGGCGGGTAAGTGGAACTGAACCACTTTCAGATCAGCCATGATCTTGTTGATTGGCGGGGCAGGCTTGAAGGCCTAGATGGCCTATTCCTGCTCCTACTTCTTATTGACTTTAAAAACTTTTCAAAGGAGTTCACTAATATTCATGAAATTTTTTCCAGCAGACCCTTAAAATTGGTGGTCTTAGCCTTGGCTCTGTAGTTCTTCAGATTAATATTAAAGCTATTATATTCTTCTATTGAGATTGCAAACAATCTGGAATGTGCTATCTTTTGTTTGAAACACCATCCATAGATAGCAGTGACTTTCTGTACTTTACTCAATTGGTCATCATTTGATGCACCTTGAGAGTGAATGTGATAGGCCTATTCCAAGTGTATCACATGAAAACCTAGTTCATGATGCCTCTTTAAATGTCAGAAAACCTCACCTATCATAATCATCAGTTTTTGAATGTTCAAACTGTTTTCAGTAGTCAGTTTAAGGTATGCATTTGTCAATCCTCTTGCACACACAAAGAACTGGAACACATGGCACACATATAAGCTGTCAGCATTTGGTGCCAGCAGTAGTGGAGTAGGCTGTTAATGAGGAAAATAAAGTAGATGGTAAAGAGAATCCAACAACAAAATTGCCAAGCTGAAGAGATGGTTTCCTTCAGTGGTGTGATAGGATTGACGGGTGAAATGGGGATGCCGGG
Organism: Sphyrna mokarran; assembly: GCA_024679065.1. Classification (NCBI taxonomy): domain Eukaryota; kingdom Metazoa; phylum Chordata; class Chondrichthyes; order Carcharhiniformes; family Carcharhinidae; genus Sphyrna; species Sphyrna mokarran. Next base: position 21,965,731 of record JAGIQG010000024.1, on the reverse strand, counting down.
AGAGGAATGGAATGGCTTGGGAAGAAGGCGATAGCATGGGATGGGTAGAATAACATAGGAGGAGAAGGAATGGGATAGGGATGAAAAGAAAGGCATGACATGGGGTGGAGATAGGAAGGGTGGAAATATTAGTTGAGATTGGTTAAGTGTGATAAAATGGCAGGGAGAATTCTTTAATATAGCATATTATTCAAAAGCTGTTCCTTGTGTTTAAAATGGAGACTCAAATTGAAAGAAAAGGTTTTAGAAAAACTGTCAGTTGAATAAAAAGAATACATCAGCATTGATTCTGTAAATAAGGACTGTGATAACGGTCTGTACTTTTACAGTATCTTTACAGTCTAATTCCAACCAGCATGCTACCACGTAAATTTAGAGCCAAGGGAGGCACAGTTATAATGTTGCTACAAAAGCTGACTAGGCCTTTGTCATAGAACAGCATTCGTAATTAGAAAGCTGTTTTCTTCAATGCTGGGTACTAAAATTATAACAAGCAGATTTCAAAGTAGTAGAGTTTTATTCTTCAAGATAACATTGGACCCATCAGATGTAGAAGAAAATTTTCCAATTAGACTTTGATATTCTTTGACTATAAAGAGGCTATGTGGCCAGACTTCTGAAAAAGTTTGATTATTTCTAGGCCTGTTCTTATGGACAGTCTAATATAGTTTTTCCCAGAATGGGAAGTTTTGATTCTGTTTAAGTCTTTGATGAAAGAATAACTCAAAATCCTGTATTTAGAGAAGTAATGTTGCAATAAAGGTACAAATTTGATTGCAAATGTTTTGCGCGTTTCTGCTATTAGTGAATAAATCTGATAATGGTTCAGATTTTCTCTTTAGAATGTACTTGCTTCTTCTTACGTGCTGTTTTTCACAAATCATTTGGATCAATTGGCTTTCAAAATAATCTCTATTGATATCCCAGTAAGTTACTAAGAGCAATTTTTCTCATTATTATTGGGGTTAAAAACATCTTTTTAACTCTGCTAAGGAGGCATGTTTTTGTATTTCTTACCAACAGTGGAGAGGAGTTCTACGCAACTGCAAATAGTCTGTTGCATGGCACCCATGTTCCATCCAAAGCAGGCGTGGACAGGCTAGTGGCAGATGTTGAGAAGCAGTGAGTATGTTTTAATGCTTTATTGCCTATTATGTGTTTGTAAGTATGCATATTGCAACAAAAGTTCATTTTGTAGAACTGAACGGATAAAAAATCTGTACACACTACTGATATAGACTAATGGTTCTTGTGTTAGTGTTGTGTGAGATTTGATGGTGGGTGCTGCTTAAAATGTTCAGCTATTATCTCAAGCTTCAATCAGTTTGTGGTGCCTTATTGCAACGTTAAACACGTGTGATTATACACTAGAGCAATTACTAGATAATTCCAGGTGTGTCCTGTAATAGTTTACACTTTTAAAATGTTTTCTGAGGTGTTGCCAGGGATTAGCGTCTGTTGTTTTTATAATTAGTTAGCATACCTGATGTGCCTCTGATTTGCTGGAAGACTCCCAATTCCCAAGTTGTTCTGATCTGTCGATTGGTGAGGAATGTGCGTCAAATTTCTGGACAGCCCTATGGGGATGCTGGCCGGTTCTGAATGTTCGAGTTGTTTCCCAGTGCCAGGATTGGCATCCAGAACTCTGGAAGGAGCTAATTCCCCATCTCGTTTCAGTGACAGCTGTCAGGAAACAAATCCATTGAATACATTATGCAAGCAAGTCTTTTCCGGCCAGGAAACCCAACACAGTGGGTCTCCGCAAGGGTGTTGCTGAACTGGAACAAATAAGGTTGTTCTTTTACAGTCTTTTTGAGAGGAATACTTTTCTGAAAGTATTCCTCACCCCCATCCCCCACCCTAATGAATTTTCCCCTGTAAAGTTCTAATTACAACCATTGAATGAAACGCTTCAGGAGCTGCCAGAATACAAAGCAGTCAGACATGTTGCACAATTCCAGTGTTTCTGAGCGTAGAGGCCTCGTTTTTAATGCCTCCCTTGGGAGCCATTGGGAGAGTGCATTCCAGTGAGGTGCTAAGTAAGCTGCAGTTTCTATGTATGTCAAATGTATTTAGTGAAATTAGCAACTAATGAAATAGTGCTCTCTGTAAATACACATCTTTCAACCAAGACACAGTCTTGGCATGTTAGCATCAATTATATAGAAACAAAGACCATTTCTTTCTCTGAGGATTGTGCACTTTGGAGCACACTGCCTCCAGTGCAGTGATTGAATATTTTTAAGGCAGAGATGGATAGATTCTTGTTAGATAAAGGAATCATTGGTTATTGGGGTAGATGGAAATGTGGAATTCAAAACACAAACAGTTCAGTCATGATCTTATTAAATGGTAGAGCAAACTCAAGGGGCCAAATGGCCTACTTCTGTTGATTTGTATATATACCTTTCAGATTAGCTTAAGAATCAGAAATCTCTTTTGGACAAATTTTGGCACATCATTTTGCTTTGCTTTGTTACTTGTAGTAGCACAAAGTTTAATTTCCTTTTGCAGAATTGAGAAGCGTGCCAAATACAGCAGACGTCGCCGTTACAATGATGATGCTGACATTGACTATATTAATGAGAGAAATGCCAATTTCAACAAGAAGGCAGAACGATTCTATGGAAAATACACTGCAGAGATCAAGCAGAATTTGGAAAGAGGAACTGCTGTTTAACTAAAATATGCAAATGGCTTATTTGCCTGTGCTGTGTAGAGGCAGATGAGCTTTGTAACTTGCACTGCTGTATAAATTCTATCTTTTTAACCAATGTTGCAAAATATTTAGCATCATTTATGGACATCTCTCTAATAGAAAAATTGTACAACACATCATTTGCTGGCATATGCTTTTCAGATGATTAAAGTTTATAAAGTATTTGTCTGGCTCATCATGTCCCTGCAGAATTTCTTTCTGACTTTTGGTTTGGCGTATTGAGCAATTAATATTGTTATATATTCATTATTCAAAAGGAAGTTTAGTATAATGTCTAACTTTTTTTGGTTAATGTCTTATGGTCATATTTTGGCTTAAGAAGATTTAAGATAAACTGTGGAACAAAGCTTGGCTCTGTTGGTCAAACTGTTTGTAATTCCAAATTTTTACTATATGTACATGAATACAAATACAAGGTGCTGATATCTTGTTAATATTTCAAGTTGGTACTTAATATATAGTTTCTGTGAATATTTTCATCTTAAAGCAAACAATCATTATTGGACACTGATCCCTAGTGCTGTTGGAGAGTTGTTTTTCTGAGAGATTTATCTATGTAAATATCTTATACCAAAGTACGATTAGTTGTAAAAACAAAATAAACTACTTCTTAAATGTTTTTCTATTCCAGGCTTTTTTCATGTTTTGAGAAAGATTGTAATAAATTTCCAATCTCTAATTCCTTGAAAGAGACTTTTTCTTTCATTCATTCATTCAAGGAACATCACTGGAAAGGCCAACCCATCCTTAATTGTTCCTCAAAAAATAATCTATTTGGTATGGGTACACACACAGTGCTATCCACCAGCAGCACTAAATGAGCAGTGATAAAATTCCAAGTCAGGATGATATGTAACTTGCATGATGTAGAGTTACCATGTGTGTGCTTCCTTTGTCCTAAATTGGAGGTCAGTTTTTTTCATCATAAAGAGTCTTTTTTTAAATAAATCTGCTGAAAATACAAACTGACCACAACAAAATAGATTAAGTTCAACAACACATTAAGTTTTCTATTCTGAGTAAAACATCAGTAAAAATTGTACTTATAAAAATGATAGAATGCTTTTGCTTTCATGTATGTAATAACTGATTTTTTTTAAATTGTCAATAAAGTCATCTTTAAAAAGCAGGACTTCTCTAAAGTTAAGAAAACAATTTGCCAGCCTATAAATTCTTGTACAAAAGTGATATCTAAAAACATTCAAAATAATTCATTGTTTTCAGCTACGTTAGAAACATTAATATTGCAGCCATAAAACCTAATTCTTGAATACACAGATTTATCTAACTATTATGTAGACATACAATCTATTATTTCAATTAGAGTATTATTTTTGTTAAGAAACCATGAAATTTATCAAAATTATTTAAGACTGTTTTGTCTGTGGGAATCAAAGATTATTTTCTAGTTCTTTTCATTTGGCATTCTCTGTAAATTACGTGAAATAAAAACTAGCTGATAAAGGTTGGGAGCTACAACTGAGATGTTAAAGAGACACATGCAACTCCTGAACCACAGGTTGTCAACCTTTGTTGTAGGTGGTGAGGGTCAAAAAGTGTTTGCGAGGGGCTGTCAAAGGAGTCTTGACAAGTTGCTGCAGTGCATTTTGTAGATGCGCACTGCTGTTTCTGTGCCCTAGAGGTGACTGGAGTGATAGTTTAAGGTGCCACATAGGATGCTGATTAAGCAGGCTGCTTTGTCCTGCATGAAGTCAAGCATGAGTGTTAAATTCCCAACGTCTGACCTGTTGTAGCCACAGTATTTATATGGCACGTATCTGGTTAACAACTCTGGGATGTTGATGGGCAATTCTGTTACAGTAAAGCAGTTGAATGTCATGGGCAGATGGCCAGATTGTCTCTTTTTGAAGAGGGTCATTGCCTGGCATTGTGTGGTGCAAACTGGAATGCTGTTGTGATCCTGAGGCATGCTGATATGGACTGTTTATGAACAAAATTATACAAATGTGTGAAAGTATTTACAAATAGTATTGAACATTGTGTATTCATCAATAAACACCCCTGAACTTGTGTTGGAGGGAAACTCAAAACGATCTGCGCCAAGCAACAGCCCTGAGAGATTCTTATAGTGATGTTCTAGGGCTGAGATTATTCACCTCCAAAAACCCCAGCCATCTTCATAAGTCCATGTTAAAAATATATCCCAGAGAAATTTCTAAGTAGTAAAAACTGGTCCCAGATTGTGGTCAGTAGTGAAGTGGTGGTCCACTTCACTACACCCTTCCACCACCACCACCACCACCCCCCCCCCCCCCCCCCCCCCCCCCCACCACCAATCTCCGACCTTACGGGGAGGCCTCAATGGCTTCTGTCCCAACTAGCGAGGTGATCATGCCTAGTCCCTGTTAATAGGAACCAGCTTTAATCCCCTCTGGTGGGAACCTCACTAAGCATCAGGGGAGACATTAGCAACCTCGGAGAATACTTCCCTGGGTTAGCTAATGAAATGGAAATGTGAGTTCTGCTTATGGACAAATTGTGAGGAGACCATGGCTGAGTGGTATTATCACCACACCATTAATCCAAAAACTCACCTAATGTTCTGGGGACCCAGTTTTGAGTCTCACCACTACAGGTGGTGGAATTTGAATTCAATAAAAAAAATTCTGAATTAAAAACCTAATGATGGCCATGAAACTATCATCAATTGTTGTTTGAAAAAAACCATTTGGCTCACTAATGTCTTTAGAGAAGGAAATCTATCCTCCTTACCTGGTTTGGCCTATATGTGACTCCAGAGCCACAGCAAGGTGATTGATCTCAACTGACCACTGAATGAGAGCAATTGGGATGTGTCTTAAATTCTGGCCAGACGCCACATCCACTGAAAATAAAGGAAAAATCAGCATTGTTTAAATGAATCCTGCTCATGTCCATAACACGAGCGACATTAATCCTATGAAGCAGGCAAAGCTGTCAATCACAATGAAACAGTCCCACAGATTTTCCTGCATTTTTTTTTTGTCATTTTATACCAGACACTAAGATGGAAAATGAAATATCATAAACTTTGAGAAAATTTTTATTATTTCCAAATAATGAAATATTAGGCAGGATTTTACACTTTTGTTCATCCAAAAACTGTGGAATCCCACTTGAGGTCATCAAACCTTTCCATGTTCCACCCCTTGCCTGCTACGCTTCCATTGACAGGTGGGCCAGTAAAATTCCAGCCATTGTGTCATAATGGAGAAACTTGATATTCCACAAATAAAGAAATAGTTCTTTCCAATTTTTCCAAAAGTTTTTTCCAATTTTTATGAATTAGTACATGATTAAAAACATTTTCTGAGAATTTTCACAGGGAGACTGCAGGGCCACAGAGGGTGCGTTCATGCCACAGTTTCTATCAGGCTTTGTTTAGCCTGCAATATTATACTCAACCTCCTCTCTCAAGCCACAATCTGCATGGGTCAGTGACTAGGGAACATGTTACAACACGACAAAAAGAAGACAGGGAGGCTAATAAAATAAAAAGTGGAAGGTCAAATCAAATCAAGTGATTTTTCAGATCTCGGTATGCAAACTGCAACAGCACACTCTGTTGGGAAGGAGGGAATTACAGACATCAATTCCTGTGTTTAAATGCACAGGACTGTTTGACTGTTTAACTATGGCTTTTTTTTTCCACAGATAATTCGGTCCATACTTGACCAACAAGGATCATGCATTCGGCAGGTGGTGCAAGGACAGCTCTTGGATGTTGATTCATGGGTTGCCTGGTGCTTCATGTCGTAAATGAGTGCTTTACCTGGACCATCTGAAGGGCACCATGACAGCTCAGTGACTATCGCTGTAGCTGTGCAGACACTTGGAATTGGGCCGGTGTCTGCGGGAGTTTGCGCATTCTCCCCATGGTTGCGTGGGTTTTCTCCGGGCGCTCCGGTTTCCTCCTACATCCCAAAAAGTTCGCTCTTAGGCTGATTGGGAAACAAATTGTCCCTACATTGAGACTCTTCCATATTAGGAATAACCTAAAATTAGAATAGGATAATGAAATTGTTACTACATAGTTATGATGGTGGCGCGGGCTCGTTGGGCCAAAGGGCCTGTTTCCCGTGCTGTGTTGCTCTAATCTCTAAAGGTGTGGACACCAGAAGTTGCTATCAATTCCACAGTCATAATGTCAGCATACACTGACATATTCTGCTAATATCAGTTAAGTATTTCACGGACCATGACTGAGGAAGAACAAACTTGAGTGTGTCCAGCACCTTTCAGATCCCAAGTACTTTGTTGAAATGCTGCATTATAGAAAACATGGCCGGCAATTTACACGCAGCAGGATTGCAGATACAGAAAAGGATAAATAACCAGATAGTCTGTTTTGGCGATGTTAATCAGGACATGAGGGGAATCCCTTGCTCATCTTCAAAAAGTGCCACTATGATCTGTCGTTCAATTGACTGGCCAAAAAACACTTTGATTTTTATATCACATCTGAAAACGAAACCTCTAACAGTGCAGGACTGCTTCAGCATTGCACTGAATTCACTGTATCACATTCTTTAGAATGCTGCCAAGTGTTTCACAAGACTAACAAATTGTGTAATTCAATTGTGTAACAAATTGAACACCAACAAATTCCTCAAAACAGCAAATGAGATGAACAACTAATCAATTTGTTTTTAAGTACTATTACAGTTAAGGTCAGGAGAGAACTGAAACCTTTTCTCCTTTTCCCCTTTCCCTCATTGTCCGTAATCATGTGGTTTTGGAAAGGGAAATCAGTTCGATTTTAAACACCTGAATATGTGGTCAATTTCAAAATATTCAGCCGCAAGCTTTTGTGAGCTTAAATAAAGAGGGTTATATAGTCATGCATTCACCCTGGAAGTTTAAATGCTAGATCACGCACTCACATACTTGTGAAAATTACAGTTCAAGAGGATAGTGCACTTTTACAAGTTGCAAACAAAAGAATTGTTCAAATTCACGTTTGACTTGCATTTGGAAAACGAGTCGTTGCAGGCCCATTGAAGTAAATGGTTCATTCTGAAAAGGTAATCGAGGTGGCTTCAATAGCTGGAGTTGTACATATATCAACTTTGTGCAGAATTCCCTAAAAGAGATGGCTTCTTTCAGCAGATGACAAAATTAGTTATTTCTAGTTATCTTACCAGAAGGTCACATTTCTGTGCCAGTGGACACTGAAAAGGAATGGCTGGGAGACTTTAAGATGAAGAAGTATAAGTTTGTCAAAGGGCATGGATGCTAATGAGATTTCCCTGTAGCTAATCCTTGCTGTGTTCTTTGCAGACAGTCCATTTTTTTCTCTGTATTTTTGGAATAAAATAATTTGGGAGCAAAATTCAACTTTGGTTATATGATCAGCTGCTAATGTGCACCCAGAATGGTTTGGGAATCAAAAGCCAGGACTATACAATGTAGGATAAATTATAGTTATGCACATCTACTTATGATTATTGGTTTCTGTAGCTCTCTGTTAAATATCAAATGAATCTCGGAGTGAATTGAGTTCTGAGTTTCAGGTCGATCACAGACTAAAGCAGGTGTAAATCCCCCAGATGTCTCAGCGTATCCATTCAAGGATGGAGAGTCCCACCCATGATTATTTAATCTGGAACTTTCTGGCTTAATGCTTAAGATAGAAATGAAAACATCATCTGACTATTATTAGTGTCCATTTTAAAATGAAAGATACTTCCAGAAAATTATTTATTGAATGCATTCCATCTGCAAAGTTACAAATGGTACATGGCATTACTGGGCATGATACACCAACCTCTATATAAAAACTAGAAACAGGAGTATGCCATTTGGCCCTTCAAGCCTGCTCTGCCATTCATTATCATTACTGATCACCAAATTCAATATTTTGATTCCCCCCCCGTTATCCCCATTTCCCTTGACCTCTTTAGCCCCAAGAGTTATATCTAATTTCTTCTTGAAATCAGACAACATTTTGACCTTTATTTCTTCCTGTGGGAGTGAATTCCACAGATTCACCATTCTCTAGGTGAAGATATTTCTCCATATCTCAGTTCTAAAAGGTTTCCCCCTTATCCTCAAACTATGTCCCCTAGTTCTGGACTCCCCACCATTGGGAATGTTCTTTCTGACTCTACCCTGTCTAACCCTGTTAGAATTTTATAAGTTTCTATGAGATCCCCTCTGACTCTTCTAAACTCCAGTGAATATAATCCTAATCCTTAATTTCTTCTCGTATGACAGACCTACAATCCCAGGAATCAGCCTGATAAACCTTCGCTGCACTCCCTCTATAGCAAGGACATTCACCCTCAGATAAGGACACACTATAAGATGCACACTATACGCCGGGTATGGCATTACCAACACCCTATACAATTGCAGTAAAACTATATAATTTGGCACTAGTGATCACAATTAAATATTTTTGTTTTTGTTAAGCAACGTTTTGCTGTTGAATATTTATCTATCAAGTAATACTCATCACACGAAACTTGAAAATTATGACTCCTCTTGTGACCCAACATATTCACTATGATTCTTCACTGAACAGTCAAAATGCCCTGAGTCCGCAAATGAAGTTTAAGTCAACCATTTCCTGACCAATCATTTTCATCTCTATCTACAGGTACATAGGGGGACAAATTAAAGCATAATATTAATAGCCCATGCCATTACCCCAATTCTATCCTCATACATCATCCAATAAATTATGATCTGCAAAATTAATTGTTAGTTGCTTCAGGCAAATGATTAACTAAAAGTATCTTCTAATTTGTTTCAGGCGATATGGTCTGACTCATTGTCCTGTAATTCCAGGAATACCCAACAACTGATACATATAGCCAGTTTTCTCATGGTTTGGCTATAGAAGCAAAGGAGGAATATCCACCTCAGTATGTGCCATAGAATCATCAAGCTGTTTAACAGGAATGCACCTCACAGAAGACACTGTCAGAAAAATAGCTTTCTTTCTATTCTAAGCTTTTTTTTTTGCATCCTAAGTTTCTTGCTGCATTTTCTGAAGGGAATGAGTTGTGTAGGAACATGGCTACATGGATCCTTATCCAGGAAGCTGTTCTTGCATGAGCCCACACAGTGAGTGCTGGTAAGCTCTTTGACAATCTTGGAGAGTAACTGTACCCTTTATCACCAAACACGCATTATGGAATCATTAAATAATTCCCATTGATTTCCCCAGCCCTTAGACAGGGAGGCGACTGTTGTGTTTCCACATCTTGTACATATTAGGGACTGAAGTAATTGTAATGCTGGACAATAATTTCTCATTGTAAAGATGTACAATGTGATAGCTGATTCGAAATGTCATGGCACTACACAAATGTTGCATAAAATTAAAAGAATGAAGTATATTCATGTGGCACTTTTCATGAGTACCAGATGTCTCAAGATGCTTTACAGTCATGAAGTCAATTAAATGCTTTTTGAAATGTAGTTACTGTTTTTATAATTCGTTCACTGCTGGCCAGCATTAATTGCCCATCTCTAGTTGTCCTTGAGAAGGTAGTGGTGATCTGCTTTGTTGGTTGACCCATAATGCCTTTAGGGAGGGAATTCCAGGATTTTGACCCAACAACTGTGATAGAACATCAATATATTTCCAAGTCAGGACAATGAGTGGCTTGGAGGAGAATTTGCAAGCATTGGTATTCCCATGTATCGACTACACTTGTCCTTCTAGGCGGAAATGATCATGGGTCTGGAAGAAAGTGCAATGGACACAACAACACAAAGGAGCTAGATCAGTGATAGGCCAGCTAGGCTAGTGAGTGGGTCACATGAGTAGCCCTCCTTCATCTCAATGGGCCACAGATTGTAATCAGGCATATTGATTAACTATGACCCCATGAATAAGATTGAATACATTTTATAGATGTCAGATATTTCATTACAAATTATAGAAAATGATTAATCATTCATATATTAACAGAGGTGTCAACTTCAAATGGTAAAAATAAAAGAAATCTTTACACTTTGGACACAGGCGGAGTGCACGGCTCTCACAGTCAATGCTATGAGCAATCAATCCACATCTCACTTCACTTGCCCTTGCTTTACATGCGTATCGCTTATTCATATAACTCGGAGAAAACTACGCAATGGAAATCAGTGGATTATAGTCAACAGATTTCTGCTGGCTGCATTCAGAACCCAGATGGGCCACATGTGGCTCCCAGAATTCAGGTTGCCACCACTGAGTTAAACACTATTTTGGTGAGAGCCAAAATGTCAATGCTGCCAATTTGGATCTCAATGCTAATGCCATCTCTTAAACAGCAAGAAGCAAGAAACACAGAAGTACTGGAGAGCAGCTAACAGAGTGGACAGAGTATTTAAAGCAGAAAATGGGAAATGGCTAAGTCGAGAGATAAAGCCAATTTGCCACTTCTGAATCAGTCTACGCCAACAGAGACAGACTACCAGCAGCATGTCATAGAATTAGAATCATAGAATCCTTACAGTGCAGAAGGAGGCCACAATCCCACCCAGGCCCTATTTCCATAACCCCATATATTTATCCTGCTAATCCCCCTGTCACTGGGGCAATTTAGTATGGCCAATCAACCTAATCCACACATTTTTGGACTATGGGAGGAGACTGGAGCACCCAAAGGAAACCCACACAGACTCGGAGGGGGGAATTGTGCAAATTCCACACAGACAGTGAGCCAAGGCTGGAATTGAACCCGGGTCCCTGGCACCATGAGGCAGCAGTGCTAACCATTGTGCTAGTGTGGCGTACCATGTCGTATTTTGAAAACCTAGTTAAAACAAACACCCGTAAGTCACCACAAAAATATCAGCAGCAGAAACTGTAGGGAGGGAAGTACAATTGCAAGAGTGAGTTAGGACAAGACGTAGAAATAGTAAAGGAATACACCAGAATATTTTGTATTTAAGAGTATAGCTCAGGAAAGGTGCATTGGTTAGATGCATCAGCCATGCTAAGTTCTCCCTCAGATTACTTGAACAGGTTCCAGAATGTTGTGACTAGGGAAATATTGTTAACTTCATTGCAGTGTTAATGTAAACCTAGTTGCGACACTAATAAATAGGCTTAAAATTAAACTTAAAAATACCAGTGCTGCATATGCAAAGCATAAGTATAAAAAAAGAAACAACATTTGGATGAAGTTCTGCGTATTTCTCTACAGCATCTCAATAAATTAAAGCTTATAACCAAAACAGAAATGCTTAAATGTAAAGCCAAACAGCAACTGGAAATCTTCACCGAGGTACAGATTCACAGAAATTAATTCTACTGCCCATTAGAGACTTTTACAATATCCAAAACACGCCACAAATACAAACTGCGCTGCTTACAGGTGTCACGAGAAAAAGGATAATAGATGATACAAGGCAGCAGAGACACATTTAACATGGCAAAAAGCCATAACATCTGAGTTTTCAATGGAACTTTGTAATGGATATGGTAATGGATATATTGAATTTAATAACATGTTTACAAAGTAGCCTGCCTCGTCTCAAACATTCAAACTGCTGCTCAGCAAGGAAGTGGAAGAGAAGAACAAGAGATAAAGAGAAAATGTATAAGATGGCACTTGCAAAATGAGCACGCTTGCTGAAAGTAAATTTCAGAAAAAATATCTTTCATAGTAATGTATTCTTCAAAACTGCATAAAGTGACCGCAGTACTTTGATTTCCTTGCAAATGTAATTACTAAGCTGCAATCAATCAAGCTTCATGTAGAACTTCTGAAAGGGAACATGACCCAATAACATGTAAGACAGTTGCCAACAGCACTTTGAATTTTTTGCGCTTATGCTTTCAAAGTATGAACCATGCATGGGGTGAGGTAGAACAACCGAACATTAGTGGCCGGGATCAGATTCTGTCTTTGATCTCAGCTAAATTAACTAAGGACCTACTGAGCGAAAGCGTGATTGCCAGGGCAGGGAAGAGGGAGAGAAAATAGGAAGGAAGAGGGAGAGAAAATAGGAAAGAAGAGTCATCCTTTGTCAATCCCACCTGATAGGTGGATGAAGGATGAGCTGGCAATGGACTGGGGGCATGTCAACTCTTGACACTTTCAGCTGTGGATGTATCAGTGTGCGAGAGGTAACGCTTACCTGGAATAATGGAAAATACCCAGAAACACAAAAACTCAAACAAAACACATTCATATACAATGCCACGGCTAATCTGTTTTCAAAAGTTACACTTTGATTCCAATTACTTTGTCAAGTTGCATTTTGTCATAGCATTTGAGAGTTTCAGATTGACTACACTTTAAAATGACATAGCATTGTAGAAGCACCCATTGTAGGAGAGGCCCTTCAGCCCTTTGAGTCTGCACCGATACGCAAGAAACACCTGATCCCACACCTAATCCCATCTGCCAGCACTTGGCCCATAGTCTGGAATGTTATGATGTGCCAAGTGCTCATCCAGATACTTTTTAAAGGATTTCTCTACCATCCTCCCAGGCAGCACATTCCACACAGCCACGACTCTCTGGATAAAATAGTTCTCCCTCACATCCCCTCTAGACCTCCTGCCCCTCACCTTTAGCCTATGCCTCAGCGTGACTGAGCCTTCAACTATAAGGGGAATAGCTGCTCTTTTTCTGCTCTGTCAATGTTCTTCATAATCTTGTACACCTCGATCAGGTTGCCCCTGAGTCTTCTTGATTCCAACGAAAACAATTCAATTCTATCCAACCTCATTTCATAATTTGAATATAATAGACAATCTCTCAATTGCTTTTTTTACAAAAGGCATTTCTCAAACTGACAGGGAACAGAAAACAGTCCTTGATTTTCATTTTTTTCCTCACCAGCTTCAACCTTGTTGTTTCTCACTAAAATGAATAATTAGGCCTTTTCTCTCTCAAACTGCAACAGATTTTCATACGTAATGGTGTTATACCCACACAGCACAGAAGTTTCTAGTATTATTGGCCTCCAGCAGTCACCACCCTAGACACGATATTTCATCCAAATGGCAGTTCTTTCCAATGCATAACATAGTGTTGGCCTACTTTTTTGCAATATATCTTCACACCCCATGTTATTTTTTTTACCCTTTGGGGAATAATGAGCTGGTGGTAAGTGTGGGGGGGGTGAGGGGTGGAAGGATTCCTGAGCTGATTATCACCGAATTGAATCATGTTGAACCCTCCTCCCGTGGCCAACAAGTCCTGGAGTTGGACTTGAACCCAGAGCTTCTGGTCGATCCAGAGGTAGGGACACTCCCACTGTGCCACATGGCATCCTGCTTTGACTATATGAGATATGCCTACCAAGGTGGCATTTCACATCATGACCATCCAATTCAGATGCAATAATACCGTCAAGCCAAGACACTGATGAATGCAAACATTATTAATCCAAATTAGCTACAAGTAGGTGAAAATGGTTGGTACATTTCCCAAAAAACATGATGTTCTCTGAAATATGTTTATTCCTACATTTGGTAACTTTTAGTCTGTACCTTCACATTATTTCAGATAGAGAGTCACCAAATATCAGTTACAGGGCTTGCTGTAATATAAGTTGGATGCAATTCAGAGTTTGCTCACTCTGTCTAATTTTTTTGTCACCATTCATTTAACCTTAACCTTGTTAAACCACTCCACTCTATGTTGTCTCCAAGAGTAATTGCCTGCTTAGTGGTATACTGTAGCCTTTTTTGGGTGGTGCCTTTTAGATGTCAAGAGTTGGAACTAAATTGCACAAAATAATTATGCATAGTATCCTGATTTATAATTTTTAATAAATATAAATGACTGATGTCAGATAATCATGTAAAATAATATCTCAAAGATGTAATGTCATTCGCTTTGAGAACAGCGTTATTGCTGCAATACAGAAAATTGGCAATGAGGGTTAACCTTTAGATAAGGTTAAGATAAAGAGGGTTATAACTAATAGCCTGTATAATCCTTTGAGGACTGCATTACTACAACTCTTATGCCTAAGTACTTTAGGCATTCCCATTACTTACTACAGTTGTTGGTTTAATTTGTAGGGAAGTAGTGAAAGCTCTGAAAAATTAATGTGAATTGCATCAGTGCTCTTCAATTTCAATATCATACCTTTCTCAGCCAAAGCTCTTTAAGAAGAGAAGGATAGTATTAAGTGTTCAATTACCAAACTGCAACTTGGCCTCACATATAAGCAAAACATTCAGTCCAATGACATGAAATATCTATTTGGTCTTAAGCTGATTTTAGGGTTTTTTTATCAGTAGAAATTACACGAGATTAGCACTTTTATATAAAGACAGATTTTGGCTGTTCCACATCACACCTGTTCACCAAGAGATCAGGAAGGGACTTGTTCAAAGAAATGAATTGCTGTTGTTGAACAGACTTAAAAACAGCTCTTGTGACAGATTCTTGTGAAGGAGCCAAAACCAACATCAAACCATCGTCACATTATTTAGTAAAAGAGCAGCAGATCTTTGTCCAACTGTGAGAACTCTGATCAGGTTCAACTCAATCCGGAATCATCTCCTTTAATGTCTGGATTTAAATCACGAGCATGTAACTAAGACATCAAAATAGATTCTTTAGTCAATTCCATTTAAGTAAGAACAGGACAGGTTGGTATCCAAAATTGTAGTAGAAGGACCTGGCACACACAGAGTTAACATGGGACGGAATACAGTACTGCCCACACAGTGATATAAGAGAATAGATGACCTGCACCTAGAGTGTCAGCCTGCTGTTGATCAGGGCCATCTGCACAAACAAGCAAGCAGTTCCTAGCTTGAACCCTTTACTGTATACATGTAAATGTAAAGTCGCCATAGCTTCAGATGACTGGTGGTGATTTAACCTGAGGATCACCACACCTCAGGTGAGGGGAAATGTTGAGAACACTTCATGAATAATGTGTACAGGAACTGAACCCATGCTGTTGGCATTGCGCTGAATCACTTAACCAGCAATTGAGCCAACTAACTCTCCACCTGTAGAAAAAACGGTGAACTGGTGCAATGACAATAATCTCTACCTCAAAGTCAGTGAAACAAAGGAGATAGTCACTGACTTCAGGAAGTGTGGTGGAGGACACGCCCC
Organism: Sphyrna mokarran; assembly: GCA_024679065.1. Taxonomy (NCBI): domain Eukaryota; kingdom Metazoa; phylum Chordata; class Chondrichthyes; order Carcharhiniformes; family Carcharhinidae; genus Sphyrna; species Sphyrna mokarran. The sequence continues at coordinate 21,949,972 of JAGIQG010000024.1, read as the reverse complement.
TATCTACATCAATAGAGATGAAGTGGAAATGATCGAGAGTTTCAAGTTTCTAAGTGCCTGGATCAACAATCTGTCTTGATCCCTCCAAGCTATAGTTAAGAAAGCCCACCAACGTCTCTACTTTCTCAGGAGGCTAAGGAAATTCAACATATCTGCTACAACTCTCACCAACATAGAAAGAATATTTTCTGAATATATCACAGCATAGTGTGGCTCCTGCTCTGCCCAAACTACAAAGGTTCATGAACATAAACCAGCCTCCCATCCATTTACTCTGTCTAAACCTCCTGCTGCCTCGGAAAAGCAACCAGTATTATCAAGGACCCCATGCACCTGGACATGCTCTCTTCCACCTTCTTCTTTCAGGAAAAAGATGCAAAATCTGAGGTCACATACCAACTGACTCAAGAACACCTTCTTCCCTGCTGCCATCAAACTTTTGTTGATCTTTCTCTACACCTAGCTATGACTGTAACACTACATTCTGCACCCTCTCCTTTCCTTCTCTATGAACAATATGTTTTGCCTGTATAGCGCACAAGAAGCAATACTTTTCACTGTATACATGTGACAATAAAAAATCAAATCAAATGTATACAGTCCCTATAGTTCCTCAGAACAGAAGAGGCTGATGGGTGATCTAATTGAGGTACACAAAATGATGAGAGCCTAGATAAAGCAGATAGGAAACATCTGCTTCACCCAGCTGAGAGGTTCAATTAGCAGGGGGCAAAGATCTAAGGTGATCGGGAGAAGATTAGGATAGTCATGAAGAAAACCTTCTCCACCCAGAGGGTGATGACCCTCTGGAATTGAGGCTGAAGCACTAACTCACTCGGGAGGTGCCTGAATCTGCAGCTGAAGTGTTGTAATCTGCAAGGCCACGGGCTAGGTGCTGGAAAGTGAGATTAAAATGAATAACTAGTTTGTTTTTTTTTGAGCCAACACAGACACAATGGGCAGAGCGGCCTTTCTCCGTGTTATAGAATCTGCTTCCACCACCTCTGCCGGCAGTGGGTTCCAGGCATTTACCACCCTCTAAGTGAAAAACTTGCCCTTTATATCTCTTTTAAACTTTCCCTCTCTCACTCTCAACTTATACCCCCAAGTCATTAACCCTTTGACCCTGGGAAAAAGACTCTGACTAATCATTCTATCCAAGCCTGTCATAATCTTGTACTCCTCTATCAGATCCTGCCCTCCCAACATCACCCCCTACCCTCACCCCCCAGCCTCTCATCCTCTGATGCTCCAATACAATACAAGTTTGTTCAACCTTTCTTCATAGTCAAAACAAGTAACATCCTGGTAAATTCTTCTGCACCCTTTCCAATGCATCAATGCACGTGGTGTTAAAAGGTTCATCCATACAATGAAGGAACAAAAAACAATTTCAAACTTGCACTTTCAATGAGTTAATTGTGGTCCTGCCTTCAATGTCAAATTATGATTTTTAAATAAAAATTGTATTTTGAAGCCAAAATACTGTGAAGAATGGGCCAGATCTGCGCCACGTACAACTACACCCAGAGTGCCTCATACCTGATAATCAGGTTCTTACCTGCCATGGAGAGGGTGTGTCACTCCCACATATTCATCATACCTATCATTTCCTCCAGTCTCTAATGCGCGTCCTGATCCCTCCAAACCATATCCTCAACAACTTCAGTCCTTTTGACCTGAAAGGAACAAGGGATCAATCAGCTCATTTCCCAGAGAACATGGCCTCACTCTTGCCATGATTTACCTTGTCTGCCAGGTCGGTTCAAACTTGTTGCAAAGGGGTTGATTTTAGTTTGTGCACCAACCGTAGACCCGAGCACAAGACAATAATGCCATCCATGTACAAGTAGGCTTAGACCTGAATAAATCCACTGCCTGCAATCATCCCTCCTCATATGCCCGAATCCTTCCCAGTGGAAAGGGTTATACATGATATACATATAGGATGGGAGAGAAAGGATAGCCTTGCCTGACTGCAGGTTTATCAGGGGTAGGTGGCTGCAAAAGTTGTGCTTTGATAGTCATATTATAATGTTATATTGCTGCCACCTAGTGATAATGTTGCGCAACCTCCCTTTCAGTAAAATTCACATCAATTTGACATCCAGTTTGTAAACTTCACACCACTGTGGTTATCTGCTTTGTCAAGAGGTCAGAATTCCCTATCTGGATGTATCACAGCTTGGTACGGCTCCTGCTGTACCCGAGACCACAAGAAACTACAAAATGCTGTGAATGAAGCCCAGTCCAGCACACAAACCAGACTCCCATTTATTGACTCCATCTACACTTCCCGTTGCCTTGGAAAAGCAGCCGGCATAACCAAGAACCCCGTGCATCCCGGACAGACTCTCTTCCACCTTCTTCCATCGGGAAAAAGATACAGAAGTCTGAAAACATGTACTCACGAACAGCTTCTTCCCTGCTGTCACCAGATTTTGTACAGTATGTAAAGCTGATCTTTCTCTCTTCACCCTAACTGTAATATTATATTCTGCACCCTCTCCTTTTTCTTTTCCTCTAGATACTTCATGAGTAGTATGTTTTGCCTGTATAGTGTGTAAGAAACAATACTTTTCCCTATTCCAGTACATGATAATAAAATCAAACCAAATCAAATCAATGGCAGCCTCATTGGGCTAATCAATTACAAGGAGCTATTTCTTGCCAATCCTGAAATCAGAATCTGGGTCTTTGTCACTGCAGATAGCATAAATTCAAAGACAAATTATTAACTTGTCTTTACAACTGAAGTTAGCATAATAACCTATCTAACACACTGCAAAATGAGGGCAAGCTATCAGGCAAAAGCAAAGAACCATTAAAACAGCACTTAAACCCTGTCAGGGAAATAAGGAATATATAATTAAGATAGATTATGATGAAGTTAGAAGAGCCACTGGGGGGACAAAGGGGTGCTGCTGGATAAGATCATGCACAAAGTCTTACAACTAACGCAGAAAAATTTAAAATTGCTTTTCCATGAGACAGGTTCTGTTATCAAATCATAGCCAAAAGAGTTCCCTTAGGATCATTTCAATAGCTGACAAACTTGGTGCCATGTCCAAAAATCTACAGAGAGCACTGTGCTAATCCGGTAGTTGACCTAGTTACCTGCCGTTAGGACCATCTGCATAGATTGCAGTGTACTGTACAAAGATGCAACTTATAATGGATTCCACACACTTTGCCAATTTAATGACAGGGCAGCATGGGTGGATGGTATTTCTGTCAAATTACTAAAAACTGTTCTGGGTGAGGGGTGAGGAAAAGCAGTGGGGTAAGAGAATAGTGACAGGTATCTCAAGCAGCCTAATGCTGTTCTCATTAGGCAAGAGAATGAGATTCTAATTGAGCCCAACATTATTTGAGTGCAATTGTACTTTCTACCCAGGAACAGAGTGGAAATCCTTAAAGAGCCTGAAAACCACTGGGTAATGTCACTGACAGATGCACCTCTGCAGCAGACAGATCAAACCCTTTGCAAAGTGAAGGAATACCACAATCAGTCTACATGTTGCATAATGTGAATGTGAATCATAGAATCCATACAAGCACAGAGGGAGACCATTTGGTCCACCGAACTTGCATTGACAATAATCTGACATTATTTCCTTAACCCCAGATATTGTTCCTACTAATTCTCCTGAAACTATAGGATAATTTAGCATGGTCAATCAACATAACCAGCATATCTTTGGAGTGTTGCAGGAAACCACAGCACTTGGAGAAAACCCACATATAAGGAGAATGTGCAAACTCCATACAGACAATCACCCGAGGCTGGAATTGAAACAGGGTCCCTGGCGTTGTGAGGCAGTAGTGCTAACCACTGTGCCATCCCAGCGTGCAATTGGATTGTAATAAATAAAAGAATGTTCAAGGGAAGGTTTTTTCATCAGTGACCAGGGAGTTTTGATCCTTATTCCTCATTAGCAGCTGTGAGGGTAGATGGACAATGTTAATGACTTTTTTGGCATGTATATGTCAGCTACAAGATATATTAGAGTAAAGAGGCTTGTATTTCTCAGAAAAGTAGCAAGTCAAACTCACTTGCTAAAATCTAGCCTATTAAGATCTTCATTAGTAATGAAGTTAAAGATATTGCACACACCTTTCATACATTTATAAAGTGCATTTGAAGTAGTGAAATGGTCCAAGCAATTGAACAAGAACATTATCAAGAATACAATTTGGATATTTTTTGGCACTGGAGGAATTGGGCAAAATGGCCAACTGTTTGATCAAAGAAGGAGGTGTCAAAATAGAAGAACAGTAAGGAGGTTTAGGATGGGACAATTGAGTCCTTAAGGTCAATGAAGCTAAAAGCATGAATACCAATGATCCATTCAATCAGGGATGCTCAGAAGGCCAGAATCAATGCAAAGCATAAAGGCTTGTAAGGATGGAAAAGACTACACCAATAGGGATCAGTAAAGCAGTGAGGAGGTTTGACAACAAGGATGAGAATTGAGGCAATGTCAGGTGAGGCTGGATAAAAGAGAATTGGAATGCGCTAAGATAATGCAGAACAGGTATTTTGGATGAGCGTAAGTTTACATGGGGTAGAAGATGGGAAGTCAGCCAAAACAGCATTGGAATAATCAAGCCCAGAGGTAAGAAAGACATTGACAAGGTGCCAGTAAGCCTGGGTATTTCAAGTAAGGCAGGTTTCCCTGTGGTGGGGCTGGAGAGTTACTGAAATTTCCATTCACATAGGCAGAATCAAAAATTCCTACCGGCACAAAGGGCTGAAAAATCCTGGCCCAAGTCTGGATACTAGTTTTTAAAGTAACCCAACCACTTTCAGGTTAATTTAAATTATATTAATTATAATAAATGGCTAAAATGTCATTTTATGCTAACACTGAGATAAGAAAGGTTTTTGTCATTGTTTATCTTTTACAACAAACTAATCTAAAGCAGCATTATAAAGCAGTCACTGATTAGAATTGTTACACCAAAGGCTGGCCATTTGGCCCATCAAATCTGCACTGGCTCCCCAAACAGCATCCTTTCCCCATGCCCCTGCATACTGTTTCAAGTGAAACGATCATCTAATGTCCTCTTGATTGCTTCAATTGAACTTGCCACCACTGCAATTCCAGGCAGTGCATTCCAGACTCCAACCATTCATGTGAAAAAGTTTTCTTTATTTTATTTTTCTTGCTTATTTTGCAAATCGTTTTAAATCTGCAGCCTCTCATTCTTGATCCTATCATAGAAAGAGCAGTTTTTCTCTGTCGACTCTGGCCAGCAGCCCACCTCTCCACTCACCAACCCACACCCCCACCCCCATCCACCCACCCCCCCCCCCACTCCCCTCCACCCCCTCACCCCAATCCACACCCCCACCCCACTCCCATCCCCCCCAACCCCCATTCCACCCCCCACCCCCACCCACACACTACCACCCTACCCACCCCCCCCACCCACCCCCCCCCCCCCCCCCCACCCACCCACCCCCCCCCCCACCACTCCCCCCCACCCACCCCCCACCCCCACCCCCCCCACCCCACGCCCCCCCCCACTCCCCCCACCCCCCACGCCCTCCCCCACCCCCCCCCCCACTCCCCACCCCCCGCCCCCCCACCCACCCCCCCCCCACCCACCCCCCCCCCCCCCCCCACCTCCCCCACCCCCCCCCCCCCCACCCCACCACCCCCCCCCCCCCCGCCCCCCCCCCCCCACCCCCCCCCCCCCCACCCACCCCCCCCCCCCCCCCACCCCCCCACCCACCCCCCACCCCCCCGCCCCCCCACTCCCACCCACCCCACCCACCCCCACCCACCCACCCACCCCCCCCACCCACCACACCCCCCAACCCCACCCACCCACTCCCCACCACCCACCCACCCACCCACCACCCCCGACCCCCCCCCCCCCCCCCCACCCCCCACCCCCACCCACCACCCACCACCCCCCCCCCCCCCCCCCCACCCCACCCCCCCCACTCCCCACCCCCCACCCCCCCCCTCACCCCACCCACCCCCCCACCCCCCCCCCCCCCCCACCCCCCCACCCCCCCCCCCACTCCCCCCCCCCGCACCCCCCCACCCCCCCCCCCCCCCACTCCCCCCCCCCCCCACCCCCCCCCCCCACCCCCCCCCCCCACCCCCCCCCCACTCCCAACCCCATACCCCCCCCAACCACCCACCCACCCCCCACCCACCCCCCACCCATCCCCCCCCCCCACCCCACCCCCCCACCCCCAACTCCCGCCCCCACCCCCCCCTCCCACCCCCCACCCCCCACCCCCCACCCCCCCCCCACCCACCCCCCCCCCCCCCCCCCCCCCCTCCCCACCCCCCCCCCCCCCACTCCCCACCCACCCACCCACCCACCCTCCCCCCCCACCCCACCCCCCCACACCCCCCACCCCCACCCCCCCACCACTCCCACCACCCCCCCACCCACCCCACCCCCTCCCCACCCACCCCACCCCACTCCCCACCCCACTCCCCACCCACCACCCACCCCCCCCACTCCCACCCCCACTCCCCACCCACCCCCCCCCCCACTCCCCCCGCACCCAACCCCCCACCGAACTCCACTCCCCCCACCCCCCCCCCCCACCACCCCCTCCCCCCCCCCACCCCCCCACTCCCACCCTCTTCCACCCCACCCTCCCCCCCCCCCCACCCCCCACCTCTCCCCCCCACCCCCCACCCCCTCCCCACCCACCCACCCCCCCCACTCCCCACCCACCCACCCCACTCCCCACCCCCCCACCCATTCCCACACACCCACCCAATGCCCCACCCCCACCCACCCCCCAACTCCCCACCCTCCCCCCCACTCCCCCCCACCCCCCCACCCCCGCCCCCTCCCACCCCCCACCCACCACCCACCCCACTCCCCCCACCCCCTCCCCCCCCACCTCCACCCACCCCCCCCACTCCCCACCCCGAGTCCCCCCCCACTCCCCACCCCGGACTTCCCCACCCACCCCCGATTTTGAGCATCTCTTAGCCTCCTTCTCTCCAAGGATAACAGTCCCAATCTCTCTCGTCTATCCTCGTAGCTAAAGTTTCTAATCTCTGGAAACATTCTTATAAACCTCTTCTGCATTCGCTCCAATGTATTCACGTCTTTTCTATATTGTGGTGCCCAGAATTGTGCATAATATTCCACCTGAAGTCTACCTAGTACATTGTATATATTCAGAAAACCTCTTTGCTCTTGTGCTGTATACCCCATTAACAAAGCTCAGAATATTATATGATGTATTAAATGCTTCCTTCACTGTCCTGCCACCTTCATATATCTGTGTGTTTATCCCTCTGTCCACCACGCCCTTTAAGAATTTTACCCCTTATTTTACATTTTTCTTCCTAACAAAATGCAAGACCTCTTATTTCGCTGCATTGAACTTTATCTGCAACCTTTCTGCCCACACCAACTTGTCGGTATCCTTTTCAAGTTCTACTTCTCACAGTTTAAAATGTTTCCAAATTTTGCATCATCTGCAAACTTTGAAATTGTCGACTGCACACCAAGATCGAGATCATTGATACTGATCAGGAAAATCAAGAGCCTCAATACCAACCTCTAGTGAACACCACTATCAAACATCCCAGAAAATATCCACCTACAATTACACTCCGCTTCCTATTATTCAGCCAATTTTATATCCCTTTTTATAGTATGGGCTTTAAATTTCTTACAAATTTGTTGTGTCATGGTATTGAATGCCTTCTGAAAGTCTATGTACCTCATAGAATCAGTACTGTAAAGAAGGCCGTTCAGCCCATCAAGTCTGTACAGACCACATACCACCCAAGCCCTATTCCCATAATCCCATACATTTACCCTGCTAATCCCCCTAAAACTAGGGTCAATTTTTGGCATGGCCAATGCACCTAACCCAATATCTTTGGAGTGTGGAAGGAAGCCTATGCAGACACAGGGAGAAAGTGTAAACTCCACACAGTGACCCAAAGTCAGAATTGAACCGGGGTCCCTGATGCTGTGAGTTAGCAGTGCTAACCACCTCAATAGCATTACCTTTATTAGCCCTTTTAGTTACTTGCTCAAATAACAATTTAGTTAAACACTATCTCCCCTTTAGAAATCCATGTTGGCTCTTCCCAGTCAATCCATGATTTCATTAGAACAAAGTCTTTCAATTAATCTGGTAATTGAAGGATAAGTAATTAATAATCAGCAGTTAATTAGAAGTCACTGTGTTATTTCTGTGTTTCTTCCTTTTCTGCTGAGAAAAATTAGTGCTGTAATAGCTGGAAAAGAAATGGAATATGCTTCAGACTCCCTCGATATCACAAACACACAGAAGGCACAGTCTTAGGAAAAATATTCCAAGTGACAAAACAGGAAAGTTTCAGACTCGTGTTTTGGGCGAGTTTGAAAATGTGATCTTATGCACCTAATGCAAAAATAGTGCCACGATGTGATTTGTCAACATGTGAAGAGGCTCAAGCTTGCCAGGGAAGCCAGCTGCTAAGCTCTAGGGGGTGCCATTACATACTGGGGGATCATCATTCACACCCACTCCAGATAGACATCAGGATGCCAATCACAAATATCAGAGTGCCCCTCTCCATCACGGACATCAGACACTCCCTCTCCTCTGTGGTAATCAGGACTCCTTCCTTCCTCCCATGGACATTGGGATACTCCCCACCCCTTTGGTGGAGTTCTCTCTCTCTCTCTGAACCTGATCACCCCTTGGCAGAGTTCCCTCCCCACCCACTGATTGCTCCATTCGGCAGAGTCCCCTCTCTCTTGCCTCGATAACCACCCCTGCAGAGCTCCCCATGCTGGCAAAGTTCTTCCCTTTTCTTCCTGCATCACAGCTCCACCCCATGTGGCTCCAGTCCACAGTGCCTACTATTAATCAGCATAGCTCCATGGGCAGTTCAAGAATGCCCAACAAGCAGTGCCACACTGGCACTGCCCCATGGGCACTGTCTCCAAGCATGTGGGGGCTTCAATCCCGTTGGCAAGGCCATCATGTCTAGCCCTCATTGATGGGGTCATATGTGATCCTCGCTGGGGAGAACCACAGCCAGCAGGGTAGTAAAAGTAAGTGAGCCCGGACGATAGTGTCTGGAACTCATTAATATTTAAATTGGCTTTGCACCCTTTCTGGGCATGAAGCCAGTTTTGCCAGCAAAACAGTAGCAGTACAATCGTGGGGAGGCGTGAACTTGATTTTTCGCTTCCTGCCCGATCTTACCGAAAATCAGGCAAGATGAGGTTATAAGATCACTCCCAGTGATTTCTGTAAAGACACCTAAATAAAGAGAGTGGTTTAAAGGAAGGCACTGTCCTAACGTTAAGACAACATGTGTGAATAGCTAGAACTAATGGAGTTAACTCAGATTATATTATTGACAAATTATAGACCAATTGGCCATTTCCAACAACTTGTCTAATATGTGTTTGCAACATCTTTTGAGTATGAAAAAAGGGGTTGTGAGAACTCTCTTTGTGTACATCACGTGCAGAAGAACAAGTTTAGATCTTCAGCGTATTTTGAGCATCCTATCAGTATGAAGGTTGTTTCCAATAAATTTCAGAGTGGTTGAATCATTAGCACTGGGGTTGGTCCAGCAATAGACTCTCTGCTAGTCGAAAGCCCAGGAAGGTGTAGTGCTTCTCAGAGGCAGCGATTGTTTCTCTGTCAGCATGAGTAATTCAAGTTGTTGTCCACTTCTCTTGGGTTGATCACCCATTTGAAAGCATGAAGTTGGTAGAGTTTCATTGACAAGAATATTTACCTAAATTCTGCCTCTGTTAATTAGTTGAGCTTTCTTATAATCAATAAAGTTTGATACTATATACTAGTGTGTATCGGAGTATTCACCTGATGATTTCTCTTGAGTCAAATTCACAGAATCCCTACAGTGTAGGAGGCCATTTGGTCCATCAAGTCTGCACTGATCCATCACCCCACTTATTTACCCTGCCAGTCCCCCTGACACTAAGGGGCAATTTAGCATGGCCAATCAACTCAACCCGCACATCTTCAGAGTATGGGAGGAATCCAGGCAACTGGGAGGGTACCCATGCAGATATGGGGAGAAAGTACAAACACCACACAGACAGTGACCTGAGGCCAGAATTGAACCCAGGACCCTAGCACTAAGAGGCAGCAGCGCTCATCACTGTGCCACCCATGCTTCCCGGTTTAAAAACAGTCTAAAAGGATAATTTGGATTCATTAGACAGCACACATCCAAACTAGATCAATCTAAAATATCAAAATACCCTTTCTTAAACTTCAAGCAATGCACTTGTAACAAAGGGTTTCAACAGAAGATGAACAGAGAGATGAGGAACGTTACAGAAATAAAAGAGCGCTATTTGGTGCTTATGCAAATATGTGGTTAGAAATTCAACTCAGGATCAAACAGGAGGTTGCAAACAGCGTTATGCGGTGTTATGTTCCAATGTATCATGCAATTTCAGGCAATACTTTAAAATTGTGAACAAAAGTAGATTGTTAAAATAGCTGCTGCTGATTGTGTGACCTCTGGTAATCTCAGCTCCAAACTATCCTGAGAGTCAAGCAATATTGGACAGTCAGAGACATGATGTAGAGATGCAGGTGTTGGACTGGGGTAAACACAGTAAGAAGTCTGACAACACCAGGTTTAAATCTAACCGATTTATTTGATAGTAAACTCACAAGCTTTCCACCCGCTGGTCTTCGTCAGGTGAATGAGGTGTTCTGGTCTCAAACAACACACATAACAGCACAGACTGTTTACAGATTACTGATTAGAATGCAAATATTTACACCTAAACTGCTAACAACATCCAGAGAATTCACACATCCCTTTGTTCAAGGCTGGAACATCAACAAAAGGACTACAGCCTGCCAGCTGACTCATCCTTTTGGTTCGCCATGGACAAAAGACGCACCAAACTCAATGTATGTAAGACAAATGTGATTGGATCCTTATTGACCTCCCAATGTATTAAGATGCTTCATCATTCAAAACCAGACTGAATAAATTTCTAAGTGTCCAATAACAACAGAAAATGCTTATAAACCTGACCACCCATCTTAATTAAAAAAGGACTTTGGACTTACGACAGGTGAGACAGCCATTTTTGTTGCCAGCTTTTAAAGCTACAAGAATCAGCTATGCAGATACACAAAAACATCTGGGAAACCATCAAATCAGCTACAGTCAACTAAGCAGCCAAAGTAATAAACAGCAAACTCTCAGAAGTAAGAGAACAACTTCCACAACCTGTCTGAGTTCACCTGCGGACCAACCTCCTGGAAATTCAAGGCTTGCAATTTACTAAGAACAAAGAAACGTACAACACAGGAAGGAGCCCTTCGACCCTCCGATCATGATGCCTACTGAAATTAAAACCATATGCACTTAAGGAGTCTGTACCCTTCCGTTCCCAACCTATTCATGTATTTGTCTAGTTGCTCTTTAAATGCCGCTATCCTATCTGCTCCCATCACCTCCCCAGGCAGCGCAATCCAGACATTCACTGCCTTCTATGTAAAAAAAACCTGCCTCACAGGTTTTTTCCCCATGTACCTTAAATCTATGCCCCCAATGCTTGATCTTTCTACCTCAGAAAACAGCATCTGACTATCCAAACTGTCCATGCCGTTCAATTTCTTGTCAAAGTTATGGTGCCCTGAAGGCAGTGCCAGGGTGCTCAGCAGGCAGTGCCAGGCCAGCACTGAACCATGGGCACTGACCAGCCCTGCCCACCAACCACTTGGGGGCTCTAATCAAAATCTTGCTGCTGGATTGCTTAAATTGGAGACATTGCTGAGGGCCGGAATTACACACACCTCACTACAAAACACATACATCACAGACAGTAAAAAAATACATAAAATTCCATGATACCAGCTTAAGATAGTTATTATAATCCCTTAACATAAAAGAATCTAACTTCCCAAATGAGCCAAGGGGAAAAAAACTAATGACAAGATGTCACTTTTTAAAACTATCACTGTCACAAATAAACCAAAATCAACATAAACTAAACATATGAATCAACGGGCAAATTATATTCAATAGAAACCATAAATTATACTTTAAATATCTGATATAAAGATTTCATAAAATTCTTACACAGACATAAATTTTAACAGGGCATTTCAGGTTAAATATAAATTACTTTAGTTGTGCGCACCTAACTTGTTGTCAAATCAACCCCTAAAATGCTCAAGCTCACAGAGGGCTCAACTTTAAGGCAAGACACTGGAACAGCAAACAATTAATTCTCTGTGAACATGGATTCAAATCCCACCATGGCAGCTTCTAGAATTTAAATTCAAATTAATTTTTAAAAATCTGGAATTATAAGCTAGTCTCAGTAATGTTAACCATGAAACTATCATTGACTATTGGAAAAGTTCATCATCACCCCATTTCAAATCTAGACTGTTGCTCCTAGCCAGTTAGTTAATTGTCGTTATTGGGTCAATTTCATTAGTTTTAACTCTTTGCACCCATTCTCCACTGAGTAGAATAATAAGACTTATCAGGCTGTCTCATAGAAGACAGAGGGTGGAGGGAAAATTTTTAGACTGGCAAGTTACCAGCGGTGTACCACAGGAATCAGTCTGTGTTCTCTGCTATTTGTGATTTTTATCAATGACATGGAAGAGGGGGCTGAAGGATGGGTTAGTAAACTTGCTGATGATACCAAGATTGGTGGAGTAGTGGATGAGGTAGAGAGCTCTTGTAGCTTGTAAAGAGACATTGATAGGATGCAGAACCTGGGCAGAAAAGTGGCAGATGGAGTTTAACCCTGATAAGTGCGAGGTGACTCATTTTGGGAGGACAAACTTGAATGCAAATTACAGGTCAGCGGCAGTCTTCTGAAGAATGTGGGGGAATGGAGAGAGATCTTGGGGTTCATATCCACAGATCTCTGATGGTTGCCACTCAAGTAGATAAAGCTATGAAGAAAGCTTATAGTGTGTTAGCGTTTATTAATACGAGGCTTGAGTTTAAGAGCCATGAGGTTATGCTACAACTCTGCAGGACCTTGGTGAGACCACATTTAGAATATTGTGTGCAGTTCTGGTCATAAAATCAGAAAATCATAGAACCCTACAGTGCAGAAAGACATCCTTCGGCCCATCGAGTCTACACCAACCACAATCCCACCCAGGCCCTACCTCCATGTTCCTACATATTATTATCTACTAATCCCTCTAACTTTAGCATTTTAGGACACTAAGGGGCAATTTTAGCATGGCTAATCAACCTAACCCACACACTTTTAGACTGTGGGAGGAAACCGGAGCACCCAGAGAAACACACGCAGACATGAGGAGAACATGCAAACTCCACACAGACAATGACCTGAGCTAGGAATCAAACCCAGGTCCTTGGAGTTGTGAAGCAGCAGTGCTAAGCACTGTGCTACCATGCCGCACATTATGGTGAGGTCATCTCGCTATAAGAATGTGGAAGTATCAGAGATTTACCACGATGCTGCTGAGTTTGGAGGTAGATCTTGTGAGGATACGTTGAGGGAGCTGGGGCTTTTCTCTTTAGAGCAGAGGAGAATGAGAGGCAACTTAACACAAGTTTATAAGATGACGAGGGGATAGATAGAGTAGACATGTAAAGACTATTTCCTCAAGTAGGTATAGCTATTATCAGAAAGCATAACTATAAGGTTCATGGTTGGAGATATAGGAGAGACGTTGAGACAGATTCTTTACTCAGACAATGGTTGGTGTGTGGAATGCACTGCCTGCTGTGATAATGGAGTTGGACACTTTAGGAACTTTCAAGCGGCTTTTGGATAGACACATGGAGCACACCAGAATGACAGGGAATGAGATAGCTTGATCTTGGGTTCAGACATAGCTTGGCACAACATCGAGGGTCGAAGGGCCTGTACTGTGCTCATAGATCATAGAACCCTACAGTGCAGAAAGAGGCCCTTCAGCCCATCAAGTCTGCACCAAATACAATCCCACCCAGGGTACTAACCCCATATATTATACCCACTAATCCCTCTAACCTACGCATCCCTGGATACTAAAGGGCAATTTCTTAGCAAGACCAATCAACCTAACTCGCACATCTTTGAACTGTGGGGAAAAAAAAAAACCAGAGTACCCAGAGGAAACCTACGCAGACAGGAGGAGGATGTGCAAACTCCATACAGACAGTGACCCAAGCCGGGAATCAAATCCAGGGCCCTGGAGCTGTGAAGCAGCAATGCTAACCATTGTGCTAACATGCCGCCCCATGTGCTGTACTGTTGTATATTCTATGTAGAATTTATACCATCCAGTTTATTACTATGCACTTTCTCCAGATGTCCAAGGACAAAATGAAGGTTTATGCTCAATGGTATCTGATTGCACCCTTTCTCACTGTAGACAATATTGGTTTGTAGCTAGTTAACGCTTTAAGCTTTAAAACATGAGAATATTACCCACCCTTAAATATCAGATTAATTACTCATTCATCAGTTAGATAACTGAAGCTCATTACCAATTCAATCATCTGTTTCTGGTAGGTAATTTTTGATTAGTATTTATGTGGTTCTGTAGCTTTATATATTATTTATATATATACATATATATATATACACACACACACATATATATATATATATAAACACACACACGCAGTGATAGTATTAAAATGGCATCTTGGCCTTTTTAAGATTACTACAGTATATATAAGGCAAGGATAGATAAATTTTTGAACAGTAAAGCATCAAGAGTTATGGTGAGTGGGCGGGTAAGTGAAGCTGAGTTCATGAAAAGATCAGCCATGATCTTATTGAATGGCGGAGCAGGCTCAAGGGACCAGATGGCCGACTCCTAATTCTTATAACATTCCTAAAAATGGTCAAGTTAAACTAAAATCTACTACCCAGACTAACTTGGAGTTCCTTCAGCTCGCATTTAACTTTGCCACAGAATGACAAAACTCAATCTTTCTCAGGTAGAGTTTCAGTTCTCTTACTCATTCAGGAGTTAGCCATGAAGTCCCAAATTTTCTCAGCCCCAATTCCACTGGTACAACTTCCACCAAAAGGCACACCTTTCCCAATCCCTCAGCTGTTCACAGAACTAGCTTTTTTGGTCCTCTTCCCCAGCAGTGCCATGATTTCCCACCTGAGCCATCTCACAACTTCGCCACAGCCACAATACCGTTATCCTCCTACTGAACTCCAAGAACACTTCGTCCGTTTCAACCACTGGCTGAAATTAAATCTCACCTAATTTTTTTCCTTTCCAATCAGCTCCCTTTTCCTCATGGCCTAACATATGGGCTGATTTCTCAGTTTGTTATCACACTAGGAATTCCAATTACAACGTTTTCCCAGAAACCTGGAACTTTGGTTTATTTTTCAGTTAGCAGTCCCAAAAATTTAGTTTGGAGCCATGGTCAATGCAGGCAATAGCTTACAAAATACAGGTTTCATCACAATTAACAGGAATGGAAATGGTGAACGGAATGGTGATTGTGATGGGGTCCAAAGACAGTTGCTATAATCTCCTTACATGGTTGAAAGAATGTCCTACAAATCTAATATTGGATGTCAGATAGTTGAGAGATGGAGATGAATGTCATTGGTATACTAATGAAACCTGCATTTTTAGACATGTCACCAAGGGAGCACAAAAGATGAGAAATGAGGGAATGAAGAATAGGTTCACAAGAAATTTCAGATTAGAGTGCAAGGAAACTGCAACAGCTCCACGCACCTGCATAATGGAGCAGAGGCATTAGAAGAGGACAGCATGGTGAAAATGGTACAAAGTCAGCAAGGAATAATTCATTGTGGTCATGGTCAGAGAATGTCATGTGATTTGAGGTTGTTTCTGTACAATAGCCAGGTCAGAAGTGTGATTGAATGGATGCAAAATATTGTGATGCTTCTTATGTAAGTGGTTCGCACTGTTGTCTCTGCTCACCTGTGTTCAATTCTAACCTCAGGTAACTGTGTGGAGTTTGCACATATTACAAAGACATCGTTATTCGAACAGAATGTCCGTCTAGCTACATTGACTATGTTAAATTCTCCCTCAGTGCACCCAAACAGGTGCCAAAGTGTGGTGATAAGGGGATTTTCATACTAACTTCATTGCAGTGTTAATGTAAGCCTACTTGTGATACTGATAAAGTCTCAAAATCCAACCAGCAGCCACCCAAGAAATAGACAGATTTTGCTAGTTTCTTGAACAGTCCTTTCTCCATATATGCTCCTTTGTACTGTTTTACGTATCAGTTAAACAGGGATTTGTATCACACATTTTCAGTCCTGCACACTCTGCAACTCATTGGTCTATTTCACATTCCTAGAATTTTATCACTAACAACTAACACAATCCTCAGGAACATTCTCACCCATTACCAGCATTCCCTTAATTAGTGCTTTTTAATCATCATTACCCTTGCTTCTGCTTAGTGTTTACTATTTATCTGTCACTTGAGTTTCTTTAAATGTCTACAAGGATTACAGAAATGAACACTTAGTGATATGGACTCAAGTTAACCAATGACTGCTGCAGCTTTAAGGTACAACCTACATTTATAGTATGAACTGTTGTTTCTAATATCTTTTGGACTTTTGACAACAGTGATTTAAGGAAACAGTAGGAAATCTCAATACTAGGTTAAAGTCAAACAGGTTTGTTCAGTATCACAAGCTTTTGGAGCACTGCTCTTTCATTAGTTGAGTCATGACTCACCTGATGATGAAGCAGCACTCCAAAAGCTTGTAATACCAAACAAATCTGCTGTACTTTAACCTGGTAGTGAGACTTTTTACTGTAGCTGCATCAGTCCAATGCCAGCATGCCCATTTCACATTTAAGGAAAGATAGAGTACCTAAAAGTTGTCCTGAAAATAGTAGATTCGTTGGTGGTTATTTTCCATAATTTTTTGAACTCTGGACTGATTCCTACAGATTGGAGGGTAGCTAATGTAAGCCCACTATTCAAAACAGGAAGTAGAGAGAAAACAGGGAACTACAGATCAGTGAGCCTAATGTTGGTTCTGAGCGAACTTGCTAAGAGTCCATTATCAAGGATTTCATAGCTTAACATTTGGAAAGCAGTGACATAATCAGTCAACATGGATATACAAAGGAAAAATCATGCTTGACAAATCTATTAGAATTCTTTGAGGATGTTATTAGTGTTGACCGAGAACCAGCAGACATGGTTTGTTTAGGCTTTTGGCAATGGATTGCAGGTAATGTCTCGAGACAGATAGAAAGCTGGTTAGCAAATAGGAAGCAGAGTTGGCATAAATGGGTCTTTTCTATTTAACAGGCAGTGACCAGTTGGACACTATAGGAATCTGTGCTAGGACACCAACTGTTCACACTGCAAATTAATCATTTGGAAGAGGGAATTAAATGTACTATCCCCAAATTTACAGATGATACAAAGTTGGGTGGAAGGATGAGCTGCAAAGAGAGTGCAGAGATGCATCAGTGTGATTTGGACAGGCTGAGTGTGTAGCCATCTGCACAGCAGAAACAGTATCAATGTGGATAAATGAGAGGTTGTCCACTTCAGTAGCAATAATAGGAAGGCAAATGATTATTTGAATGGATGTAATTTGAGAGGGATGGATACTCAACGAGAGCTTGGTATCCTCATGCATCAATCACTGAAAGTGCACAAGATAGCAAGCAACAAGAAAGACAAATGATACTTTTGCCTTCATAACAATAGGTTTTGAATTTAGGGATAGGGATGTTTTGTTGCAATTGGATAGAGCATTTGAGGCCACACCTGAACTACTGTGTGCAGTTTTGGTGTTCTTATCTGATGATGTCCTTGCTATTGAGAGAGTACAGCGAAGATTTAACCAGACTAATTCTTGGTAATATGTCATATGAGGATGCACTAAATTTATCAGGATTATGTTCACTGGAGTTGAGTGAAAAGGATTGCAAAGAAACTTAAAGTTCTAATAGGGTTATACAAGACAGATTCAAAAACAATGTTCCTTATAGTGGACAAGTCCATAACTTGGTGTCACAGTTTGAGAATAAGGAGTAAACCTTTTAAAACTGAGGTGAGGAAAAATGTCTTCACCCAGAAGTGAAAATGTGGAATTCACCACCACAGAAAATAGTTGAGCCAAAATGTTGTCTAATTTCAGAAAGAAATTAGACATGGCTCTTGCGGCTAAAGGGATCAAGGAATATGGTGGGGGAGGGGGGGACAGAAATCAGGATATCGAATTTAGAATCATCTTGGCTACCAACTGGATACATAAAATTCAGTGTATAAAATCAAGACAGTTATAAAGGTAGGCAGAGTGTTCCAGCAATTGGAAATCAATAATGGACAGGCACATGTTGGGAACTGCAGAATATCTGGTGTTAAATTTATTGAATCTGGTCCCTCAATTGTGGGAAATTCTGCAAAAAGTATAGACTCCAATCTGAATATTTAGCGACATTTCAGATAAGAAATTATACTACAAATATGTTTAATGATTTTGCACATGATATTATGAATTTGAGCCAAATAATTGGAAAGCTCCACACAAGAAACAAAGGCTTACTGAGAAGTGGTCCAAGATTCAGCACAATGTCTATGAGCAATAGCCTAATAAAACTGTTCCTTTATTCAGAATTAAAGAGCAATAAAAATATACCTGTCAAAATCCAGAATGTTATTTTCCCATAATTAGCATTTTATTTTTTGAACAGAGAAGTTACAAGCCATGAAAACAGTGATTTAAAGTTACATGTCATCTTTATTGAATTCTGGAAATCAAAGTTCACATCTAAGAAACAAATTATGGTATTTCTTTGCAAAAATGATATAGTCCCACCTGAAATCTTGAGTAAACACCAGTATCTTACCTGCAAAACAGCAACATATTTCAGAAGTATTACATTACACTGGGCATGAATCAATCATAGCCTCCTAAATGTTTGCAAGCACAAGTGCTAAATATGCAGAGCATATATGCATTTTAATATATTTAAATTTTTAAACTTTCACAAAAATGGAAACTTTGGATCAAGCTAAACCTAGTGCCTCACATTTCAAACTAAACTGGGAGTGTTATCACAATATTGTGTAACTATGCAGTTCTGTCAGAATGTCAGAATAATTGTTCCCTATACAAAAATATATATACACATAATATGCTTCATATACTTTTATAATTTTAAAAACGCTCTCAATAAGCCTTTGTTTTATCAGCATTCTTGTGGCCATTATGTACCAGTACCCACTGTCCATATGGGCTTCCTTTTCGCTTGTGTTCAGGAGACTCTTTAACAGAAGTGTTCGCTGTTATTTGAGTCAATGGTTTTGCCACTGTATTCTGCAAAAACAAAAGTTAATTAGATATTAACAATAACAGCCAAATCTATTTTGTAATAATTGGTTAGCATGATGATTTAAATCCACAGCTGCATTTCAGTATTTTTTTGGTCAATCCTAACCAGAAATAGATCATAAGTTGTATTTCAATAAGTGAGATAGTTACATTTTTGCATCCTAGCAACAAACAGTGCAAGCTCAAGGGAAGTTTACTTTCACGCAAACTGGACGAATGAAACCTCATCATCTAATTAAGCATGTGAAAGCCTTCTGAACTCACTAGGCTCAACTGAACTTTCTCCTCTACTGGTTCCCCTCTTTTTTTTTTTTTAAAAAGAGCAACACAACACGGGAGACAGGCCCTTCGGCGCAACGAGCCCGCGCCGCCGTCATAACTATATAGTAGCAATTCCATTATCCTATTATAGATTTAGGTTATTCCTAATATGGAAGACTCTCACTATAGGGACAATTTGTTTCCCAATCAGCCTAAGAGCGAATTTTTGGGTTGTGGGAGGAAACCGGAGTGCCCGGAGAAAACCCACGCAACCACGGGGAGAACGCGCAAACTCCCGCAGACACCGGCCCAATTCCAAGTGTCTGCACAGCCACATCGATAGTCTCTGAGCTGTCATGGTGCCCTTCAGATGGTCCACATAAAGCACTCATTTACGACATGAAGTACCAGGCAACCCATGAATCAACATCCAAGAGCTGTACTCGCACCACCTGCCGAATGCATGCTCAATGTTGGTCAAGTATGGACCGAATTACCTGTGGGGAAAAAAGCCGTAGTTAAACAGTCCTACTATATCCCTCTATCTGCATACCGCTCATGTGGCTGTCCAAGAGACCCTTAAACAGCCCCAGCGTGCCTGCTCCCACCACCTTACTCGGCAGTGCATTCCACACCCCTACTACCCTTTGTGAAAAACTGCCCTCTAATATTCGTCTTATACATAGCCCCCCTCACCCTATGGCCATGACCCCTCGTCCTATCCATTTCTGAAGGTAGAAAAAGTTTACCTCCATTTACTCTATCTATACCCCTCTATGAGATCCCCTCTAAGACGACGTCTTTCAAGGGAAAACAACCCCAGTCTATTTAATCGTTCCTCATAAGACAGTCCTTCCATACCAGGCAGCATCCTGGTAAACCTCCTCTGCACTCTCTCCAAGGACTCCACATCCTTCCGATAGTACAGCGACCAGAACTGGACGCAGTATTCCAAGTGAGGCCTAACCAACGTTCTATACAACTGCAACATCAAACTCCTACTCTTGTATTCTATACCCTTTTCTATGAAAGCTAACATACTATACGCCTTCTTTATCACCTTCTCCACCTGTGAGGACACCTTCAGAGACTTGTGAACCTGCACCCCCAAGTCTCTCTGCGTCTCTATGCTCCGTATAGTTTTACCTTTTATCCTATAACTCTCTTCTACATTTTTCCGGCCAAAATGCATCACCTCGCATTTATCCGGATTAAATTCCATTTGCCATCTATCTGCCCAGTCTACCAACCTATCTATGTCCTGTTGTATTGCCTGACACTGCTCCTCTGTACCCGCCAATCCAAGCATCTTAGTGTCATCAGCAAATTTGCTGATCTCACCACCTACCCCAACTTCCAAGTCGTTTATGTAGACCACAAATAGAAGAGGACCTAGTACTGAGCCTTGTGGCACTCCACTAGTGACAGGCTTCCAGCCGGAAAAAGAGCCTTCCACTACTACCCTCTGTCTCCTCCTCCCGAGCCAGTTCTCGACCCATCTACATACCCGGCCCCGTATCCCATGCGCCTTCACCTTCTCTATCAGTCTACCATGAGGAACCTTGTCAAACGCCTTACTGAAATCCATGTAGACGACATCAACAGCCTGTCCTTCATCAACTGTTTTTGTCACTTCTTCAAAAAATTCCACTAGATTTGTAAGACAAGACTTCCCCTTGACGAAGCCATGCTGCGTATCCCTGATCAGATCGCAGCGCTCCAGATGCTCATACATCCTGTCCCTAAGGATCCTCTCCATTAGCTTACCTATAACTGAAGTCAAGCTCACCGGCCTATAGTTCCCTGGGTGATCCCTCTGACCTTTTTTAAACAACGGTACTACGTTTGCTATCCTCCAGTCCTCTGGGACCTCACCTGTGTCCAAGGAAGAGACAAAGATTTGCGTCAGAGGCCCAGCCAAGTCTTCCCTCAACTCCCTTAGCAGCCTGGGGTAAATGCCATCAGGCCCCAGAGCTTTATATGTCTTTAAGCTGCCTAACAGCCCCAACACCTCTTTCCTCGTAATCCTTATTTCCCTCAACCGATCCTCAACTTTGTCAACATCAGGCACAGACATCTGTCCAGTCTCCTGCGTGAATACCGACGCAAAGTATTCATTCAGGATCTCCCCCATTCCCTCAGGCTCTAAGCATAGATCCCCTCCTCTGTCCCTGAGAGGTCCAATCTTGCCTCTAACCATCCTTTTGCTCCTTACATAGGTGTAAAACGCCTTTGAATTTTCGTTAATCCTACCTGCCAGAGCCACCTTGTGGCCCCTTTTTGCCTTTCTAATATCCCTTTTAAGATCCCGTCTACACTCTATAAGCTTCCAGCGCTGTCTCAGTCCCCAGTTGCCTAGATCTAATGTAAGCCTCTCGCTTCTTCCTGATCAAGTCCTCAATCTCCCTGGTAAGCCACGGTTCTCTAATCCTACCTTTCCCATCCTTCCTCCTTGCCGGCACGTATCTTTCCTGCAGAGAGTTTAGTTTTCCCTTGAAAGACTCCCACATGTACCTCGTCAAGCTTATCCCAGTCGGTATCTTTAAGATCTTGCCTAATCTGGCTGTATCTAGCCCTCCCCCAGTTAAATACCTTCCCTTTTGGGCCGGTCTCGTCCTTTTCCATTAATATCCTAAAGCAGAGAGAGTTGTGATCACTATTTGACACATGCTCTCCTACCTCGACGTCAACCACTTGGCCTGGCTCATTCCCCAGAACCAAATCCAGTATAGCCCCATCTCTAGTCAGGCCATCCACATACTACTCCAAGGACCCTTCCAAAACACACTATACAAATTCCTCCCCGTCCACTCCTACAGCTCTGGAGCCTCTCCAATCTACTCCAGGAAAATTGAAATCTCCCACTACCCTATTTTTCCTACTTATCTAAAATGTCCCTGCATATCCCTTCTTCCACAGCTTGCGGGCTGTTGGGCGGTCTGTAGTAAACACCCAACAGAGTAACCACTCCCTTCCTATTCCTCAACTCCACCCATAGAGACTCAATTCCTAAATCATCCATACCTCCCTCCCTCTGCACTGCTATGATGTTGTCCTTAACTAATAAAGCCACTCCCCCGCCTCTCCTCACACCAACTCTGTCACGCCTAAAACACTTATATCCTGGAATATTCAATTGCCAGTCTTGCCCCTCCTTCAACCACGTCTCGGTCACCGCCACCACTTCTAAACTCCTCGTGAACATTATTGCCTTCAGTTCATCTGTTTTGCCAGTCACACTCCTCGCATTAAAACACATGCACTAAACACCCTCAGCTCTCAGATATTCCTTTCTACCTTCTGGTGTTACCCTATCATCCCTCTCTCTCCCCACTCTCCCTCCCTATTAGTTTAAACACTTCTGAAACACTCCAGCTAACCTCCCAGCTAAAATACGTGTTCCCCTCCCAGTCAACTGCTCCCTATCCCTCTTGAATAGGTGACCCTCCCTCCTGAAGACCTCCCAATGATCAATGAATATGAAGCCTTCTGCCCTACACCAATCCCTCATCCATGCATTTAGTTGGAGTGTCTCATTTGTTTTTACCCAATCAGTCCCGGGCACAGGCAGCAGGCCAGAGAACACCACCCTGGAGGCCCTACCTTTCAATTGAGCCCCCAACTCCCTACGTAAGTCCCCCCCTGTGCTTTGTTCCTACTATCTTTCTGTCCTACGTGAACTATTACATTTGCCTTAGACCCTTCTCCCTTCA
Organism: Sphyrna mokarran; assembly: GCA_024679065.1. Taxonomy (NCBI): domain Eukaryota; kingdom Metazoa; phylum Chordata; class Chondrichthyes; order Carcharhiniformes; family Carcharhinidae; genus Sphyrna; species Sphyrna mokarran. The sequence goes on along the minus strand of JAGIQG010000024.1, from coordinate 21,926,687 downwards.
AAATTCCCTCTACCCTCTCTGAAACATCCTGGACCCCTGCTCCAGGGAGGCAGACTACCATCCTGGAGTCTCTCTTTTGCCCACAGAATCTCCTATCGATCCCGATAGGACTTTATAAGTCTAAAAGATTTTTTGTCCCAACAGAGCCATCTGTCACTTTTTAGTTTTACTTACACCAAGCACACTCCTTGTTCTCTTCACACATGCCACAATCAGCACTTTCAGTATGCCATAACACAATCATTAATATGTTCTTTGTCTTGTGCCCTAAACATCTCATTCCAATCTTACTAGCTCACATATTACTGACCAGCTCACATATTACTGAGGTAGAGAGATTCTTCCCACTTAGAAAGGACAGCAGAAATAGAGGGGGGGGAGAACTTCTTCACTCAAAGGGTGGTGAGTCTCTGGGAATTCTCTGCCCGTTGAAGTGGTGAAGGCTACCTTGCTGAATATATTTAAGTCAATGGTAGAAAGATTTCTGATAGACAAGGGAATTAAGGGTTATGGGAAGAAAGCAGAAAGTGGAACTGATCCACTTCAGATCAGCCATGATCTTGTTGAACAGCTGTCAGGCTCAAAGGGCTAGATGGCCTACTCCTGCTCTTATTTCTTATATTCTTATGACCTATTTGGCTCTACTACCTCTTGTACAGTTTAAAATCCATCACAGTTCTTATTGTTTCAGCTCTGAAGTCATACAAATCAAAACATTAACAGAGGGGGTATAGCTCAGTGATAGAACATTTGATTGCAGATCAAGAGGTGCCTGGTTCAAATGGGGTGGCGCTGTTGCACAGTGTTTAGCATTGATGCCACTATGCCAGGAACCCAGGTACAATTCCAGCCTCAGGCCAGTGTATGTGGAGTTTGTACATTCTCCCCATGGAGAAACGTGGGTTTCTTCTGGGTTCTCCAGTTTCGTCCCACAGTCCACAGATGTGTGGGTTGGGTCAACTAGCAATGCTTAATTGCTCCATAATAATTAAGGCTGGATGAGATTGTTGTCAGCATAGGCTCTATGAGGCAAATGACCTATTTCTGCACTAATGGTTTTATGATGATTAACTCCAAGAAAGTAAGAAATTCGCAACACTAGATTAAAGTCCAACAGGTTTATTTGGTAGCACAAGCCACAAGTTTTCAGAGCACTGCCCTTCAACAGGAGAGGAGAGTTCTGTTCACAAACAGGGCACAAAGACAAACTCAAATGTCTTTATATCTCCTGTTTGTGAACAGAATTCCCACTCACCTGACGAAGGGCAGTGCTCTGAAAGCATGGGGCTTGAGCTACCAAATAAACCTGTTAGTCTTTAACCTGATGGTGAGGCTTCTTACTGTGCTTACCCCAGTCCAACGCAAGCATCTCCACATCATAACTCCAAGAATGCAATGATGCATTTTACTTACTTTAACACTGAAAGCTATCCAGTGACTGGTGTCTGTCCTTGCAGTGACACTTGGTAGTTTCTTAATTGGTTCATCCTCTTCAACTTCTTTGTATTCCTGCACAAAAATACAGAGCATCTACAGGTTAATCTTAAAAGTGGCCACTTACTGTAAACTGTGACCCACAATCAGTCTTCAGATGAAGCATTTGTAGCATTGGTTGGGCAGACCCAACATTATAGCACTGGCTTTTGCATAAAAAAGTCACTATTGTTCTACCTGATGTGGTAGAATCCCTATTGTTCCTTGTGGCTTGGCACCATATCATTTCTGTGAATTTACACCAATATTGTTAAGAGTTTAGAATGCATCAAACCTTATCTTAATATGCTGACCCAAGGAATCAAGAATAGACTGAAATGTAAAGTTCCAGAATATCTGATCCACTGATCAAAGTTTAATGGACATCAATTATTTCAGTGTAATCAATGGGTCAGATCAATGAATAACCACTGAACAAGTTAGATATTTCAATGACAATTTCAACTTCAGGGTTCAAAATGCTTTGAGTAGTTTCAGTAACATTAATTGCTACTACAAAAGCTTGTGTTGATAAGGTATATTCTAGGCTATAAAAGCCGATAAACTTATCTTCAAAAAACTGTTGGTCTCTTCTTCGGCAAAGATCTGATATTCAAAACTTCCTGGAACACAGTGAATAAGTTATGAGGACAAGAAAATCCTAGAACAAAGCTAATGCATGGTCAGTACTGAATCCAAAAGCAGCATCTAGTCAAACCCCAACTTCATATGCCTCAAAAGTAGGACGAGCTTTTATTTTAACTAAAATTTCAAATACTAATATCTAGCCAGTTGAAAGTCTGGCAGCAAGCATCAAGAACTGATCCAAATACATCAGTACTTTTTTGTTTAGAACTCTGTTCCAGATCGTAGGCAATGGATTGTAAACCAAATTACATCAAATGCTAAATTCTAGTAAAGCACAGAACATATATTTTATTTTGCTTCCCCTGCTTTTTGAATGGCAACTGTGCTTTTGGACCCAGTATCAGACCAGTACTCCCAATGTCAAGAGCAATATTGGCATATTCAAATGAAGTTCCCTCCATACTACCTCCAATGTAACATCACATCTCAATCTCAAAGAATACTCAACTTTCCAGTTCAATACAATTATAGGATGCCAAAATTAAACAGTCAACCCACAGCCAAATTGTGGGGACAGACCTGCTCAGAACAAGGGACGGGCAATCCTACTCAACTTAGAGACATATCTGGGCTTTGTTTGAACACAGCTCCAACAAATCCTACATTTTAAACTTGAATCCAATGCTGAGGAAAGAGATTGGCCAGCTATAGCTGACTTAGATGGCTTGAACCATTGACAGCAGTATTAATCAGTAATGCACATTAATTGTCTAAATTACTTCTGCATCCAATGCAAACACTGCAAGCTTTTTTTTAAAGATAGTACTGGCTTTATTGCTTTGCCATATTTATGGAATCTGCAATACTTAAGATTCTATTATTAGTACTTATAAAACCAATGGGGAATTTATTTTTAATTTGATTCCAAGCAGTTAAATACCTTTGATGAGGTACCACAAGGTTAGACTTGTAAGAAAGATCAGGTCATGTGGAATCATGAGACAAATAAATGAGTGAATAGAAAATTGCTCTAAAAAAGTAGAAGGCAGAAAATAAAAAAAAGTATTATCTACATTACAGGACAGGATTTTCCATAGGGCAAAGGCTAGACTATGTTAGTCATAACTCAGTTATTGTTCCCAAGTAAAAATTACCAAAATTTCAGACGATGCCAAATTGGAAGATATAGCCAACATGGATGTAGAATGGGTACATTAGACAGGCAATTAAGTAGCAAAATAACTTTTGCAGATAATTGCAAGATGTACTTTGGAAGAAAAATAGAAAGAAACTGAGCAGGGTAGAAGGACAAAGGGGTCTAGAGACACAGGCAAGCAATTCATTAGCATCTCAGGTCAAAGTAAGTAAAAATTCAAAGAACATTAAGATTTATTTCAAATGATACATAATGTTAACCTGGTGAGGTTACATTTGGGAGAACAATGAACAGTCTTAGTTCTTATCTTATAATGAAGGGGCAGTGCTCCGAAAGCTCTTGCTACCAAATAAACCTGCTAGACTTTAACCTGGTGTTGAGACTTCTTTCTGTGCCTATAAAAACACAGCAGTAATAAAGTACAAAAATATTTACAAGGATAATGAGGATTACAGTCATTGGGAAATACTGAACAGGATAAGGCTTTTTTCTGTACCACTGACTCCACACCCCCCCCCCCCCGAAGACTGAAATATGATCTAATTAAGTTTTTTAAAAGCTACCAATGGATTGTACAGGATGGATAGATAAAATCCTTTCAAATCTATATTTATTGCCATAAATACAGGACTTATTAAATTCAATTGGGAAAGGAGTAATCACTCATTAGCTAAATGGAGAATTGATTTTGAAAATGTACTAGACAAGTATATGACAGAAAGAGAATAGAAGAATCTGTGGAAAGGGAAACACTAAGGAAAAGACTCATGAAGCAAACACCAGCACAAAAAATGGGTTTAATCACCATTTCTGAGCTTTACATGCTAAGTCATTAGTTATATTCCCATTTGGGGCAGCATGGTGGCACAGTGGTTGGCACTGCTGACGCTCAGCACCAGAGGCCCAGGTTCAATTTCCAGCCTGCATCACTGGCTATGTGGAGTTTGGACATCTCCATGGGCTTCCTTTGGGCATGCCAGTTTCCTCCTACATTCCAAAGATGTGCGGGTTAGGTAGACTGGCCATGTTAAATTGCCCCTTAATGTCAGGGAAACTAACTAGTCAATGCATGGGTTACAGGGATAGGGCCTGGGCAGGATTTAAGTCAGTGCAGACTCAATAAGCCAAATGGCCTTCTCCTGCACAGTAGGATTCTATGAAACGTCCTGGTAATTTGTATAGAATGATGGTCCTGAAGGCTATGGAGGAATGGTTCACTGGTCACTACAGCCCCCAAATAGCAGCATGAAGATGCACCACGACAAGTTTCCTTCACAAGTCAATGCAGTATACTAAAAGAACCAACATACTGTACTGCCTTGTCTTCCAGTGGCTAGGTGAAGACCTGACTCCCATCATTTTCCTTAACTCCCCATTTTGACATGCCGACAGTCACATGTTTTCCTGATACAAATAATACACAAGAGGGCAACGTAATTGGATTACCAGTTAATACATCTTATGATGGGCTGGCGATTATAGGATTGCCATGGAGCAGAGCCAGATGGGTTGCCACTTGGTCACAGGACCTGCATGGTAAACTAATCTTTGTATCCACCCAGGTATTAAGTGGAAAAACTCAGTGCCCAGTTTCTTTTTTTTGTAAAATGATGTTTTTGAAAGCCAATTGTTTCTTTAACCATACTGTACTACATTGGCCAAATTGCCCGCAAACACTGCACACACGCAGATACAAAGATACCACCTCATATCTTCAAGAAGTGCAGTCCATTTCAAGGCTTCTATAAAACAGAAATAAATCAAGTCACACAAACCAATTTCACTTTGTATATAGATATATGGGAAGTGTTTGAATGACGTTGATAAGCTACAGCAGAGTTAAATTATTGTAATTATAATTCTTTATTACAAACAGCAAGTACACAACAAAAGTACTAACTAGCTATAAAATCACTGGGATATTTTGAGTCACAAAAAGTTCTCTTTTCCTTATAGTGCAAGTCAGCATAGAATAGTTTCTACTATTACTTCGTAGGAATGGTTACATGCTGCACAGTTGTGCACCACTGGAAATATTACTCAGAAAATAAACTGAATTTTTCAGTAATTTAGATATTAAACCAATGTATCAATGGTTGAGCTGAAACAGAAAAACTATCAATTTATTCTACACCAGTCTGCAATAGAATGGATAAACTGACAGTAGCCACTATAATAAAGATCATAGAGCTCTTTGTAAAAGTAAGTGCTGAAAACATTAGATAGGAAAGACCTTCAACATAAAGGTCTGCATTTGTAACACATTTCATTACAACATACAGAGCTTATCACTCACCTTTTTGGTCAGTTCTTTTACTGCATCGCTGTTAGCTTTCATTTCAAAACATCTCTCATTTTTGAGAGGCATCAGACTGGGAGGCAAGTGAATGTTGCCTGTTCCCAATAATTTATCAGCATTTGCCTTGGCGATTTCAAGCAACTTCTTTTTCTCTGAGGGAAAAAAACAAGAACTTACTCAATTTTAGCATGTAACTCTTCAAACTTTTAAAGTGCTGATGGGCAAAATTAGTACCACTTCACAAGAGATCAACTTCAAAAATAACAAAACAATTTGAGACATTTGCCAATAAATGGCGGTGCCACATTAATAGATTGATATTTACTGCACTGAAAATATTTAATTTAGTTTACTGTAAGAAAACAAATATCATTTTCCTCATCACTCCCGTAACTGAACAGTCAGGGACCCTGCAATTTTAAACATAATACTGAATGACGGGTAATACCCAGCTCTTGAACAGAAAAACTTAATTGTGGTCTTCAGCTTATTGGATACATAATGCGTCCAAGTGCAGTTCTTAACTTTATGGCGTGGCAATGTAAAGCACTGTAAAAAAAATTATGGACTGGGGGTTCTTGTTCAAGGAAAACTGAGCTTATAGCATCAAAGATACTACCATAAGAGTAATATAATACCATAAATAAAAACAACATTTTGACAATAGTTTAAAAGACTCACTTTATACAGAGGTACCGTACCAGATTACGTCTCAAATTTTTAAGAGAACATACTGTAAAACTATCTTTTACCTTTTTGCGATAAGTGGATTGATCTGTCCCTCGATCTGCTTCGATTTCTTCTATGAGATGGTGGTGGGGTTCTGCGTGCAAAGCCGTAGTAACTTCGCCGAGGTCTGGATGGAGACCTAGACCATGATCTTGAGCGGGATCTCCTGCATCTCAAGCTGGATCTGGATCTTTGGTATGATCTAGAAGAGGGTATATAGTACCTAGATCTGGACCTGTATCTATGCGTCGAATAAGACATTCGATGTCTGGATCGTTGGTAATAAGACCTTGACCAACTTCTTGATCGGGATCTTGATCGTCGGTAGCTCCTCTTCAACGACGCATATTTGCCTCTTGAAGCTAAAGAGATTTCATCTGAACTTGAACCATACCGCTCTGAAGAGACTGAACCTGATCGGGATCTGCCTGAAGAGGACATGGAACGTGAATGAGAGCTTCGTGAAGATGATATCGATCGGGAGAAACCTGAAGATGACGTTGAACTTGACCGCGAGCTGCCTGAAGAGCACGCTGAACTTGACCGTGAGCTGCCTGAAGAGCACGCTGAACTTGACCGCGAGCTGCCTAAAGATGATATTGAACCTGACCGGGAACTGCCTGAAGATGATTCTGAACTCAATCGTGGGATTTTAGATTTCTTGGTGCTAATTGTTCTAGAACGTGATTTTCTCTCTTTCTTCCCAGTTTTCTGACAAGGAGAACAAAGTCTCAGTTTGTCCACAACAGCAGCTACATTTTCAGTCTCCTGCTCATGTGCATGTCCAGCTGTTTCCAACTCCATTTCAATGTCTTGCTCCATTTCTAAATCTGATTTCAGAATATCATTTCCTTGTTGCAAATTTGTTTTATCTGGAAGATAAATAATCATATTCACATGGCTGTGATGCAAACCTTCACTGAAAACAAATCTAATCTTGTATATGGTGCAATTTCAATTTTTTTTTTTTTACACACAAAGCTGCAATCAATGGTTTAATACTAACCAAGCAACATATTAGAGGACCTTTATGTTAGAGAAGGCTTGAGGTTATATAGAACATAGAACATTACAGCACAGAACAGGCCCTTCGGCCTTCGATGTTGTGCCGACCAAAATAAAAAGCAATGCCCCTCCAAACTAAACCATTCCCTTCTCTTCCATATACTTATCAACTAACCTCTTAAACGCCACCAAACTTGGCGCATCTACAACAGCTGCAGGCAGGGCATTCCACTCCCTAATCACTCTTTGAGTAAAGAACCTACCTCTGATATCCGTCCTATAACTCATACCCCTTAATTTAAAGCTGTGTCCCCTCGTGCTAGCTTTCTCCATCCTAGGAAAAAGGCTATCACTGTCCACCCTATCTAAACCTCTAATCATCTTATATGCTTCAATAAGATCCCCTCTTAGCCGCCTCCTTTCTAACGAAAACAACCTCAAATCCCTCAGCCTCTCTTCATAAGACCTGCCCTCCATACCAGGCAACATCCTGGTAAACCTCCTCTGTACCCTCTCCAATGCCTCCACATCTTTCTTATAATGTGGGGACCAGAACTGCACACAATACTCCAAGTGCGGCCGCACTAGAGTTTTGTACAGTTGCAACATGATGCTGCGGCTCCGAAATTCAATCCCCCTACCAATAAAAGCTAAGACTCCATATGCCTTCTTAACAACTTTATCCACTTGACTGCCTACTTTCAGGGATCTATTGACACATACACCAAGATCCTTCTGTTCCTCAACACTATTAAGAGCCCTACCATTAGCCCTATACTCTACACATTTATTGTTCCTGCCAAAGTGCATTACCTCACACTTTTCCACATTAAACTCCATCCTTGATTGTGCTAGCTCCTCGAAGGAGTTATTTGATTAGTTCCATTTCATGACTCTTTCCCCATAGCTCTGCACATTTTTCATTTTCAAGTACTGCCACAATAAACAGGTACTACAAACATTCAGCACCCTCAACTTTCTGTGCCAAGGAGAACAACTGCAGCTTCTTCTATCTCTCGACTTCAGTCATCCCTCATCTATCAGCAATTAGAGAATTTTAGATCAACTAAGAGTCATTTTCATGAATTTGTCTTGCCTGTTATCAATCTTAATAGGGCCAGTAAATACACTTCATCAGATACATGTTTTCATAGTATGTAATGCTACTACAGAACAACACTGCAAAGATGCACTTACTATTCATAGATGTAAATATTGATGAAATGAAGCATCAAGCATTTTAACACTGACCAGCATTAGTAAGTCAGCACTACTGCTGTGTGTTCACCAAGGAACAGGACCCGCACAATTATTTTGAAAGTATATTACTTTTAGAGCACTCAGTCAGAAAAATAGTAAATAACTTTAGGTCACAAACGTGTCACCTATTAGAAGCATTGAAAGAATGGCAGGTTCTTGAATATCTTGCTGCAGCCCCAGAGGGATACCAGGAAGTGACACTTTTAGGAATACTTAAAATATTTATCCACAACAAGACCATGCTAATAATCATTATAGATACTGGTACGTAAAATGTCCCACAGTCCAAAGTGTAAATTCTCGAAGGCCTCAGGGATTGGCAGAACCACTGATTTTCAAATATAACTGAAAACAGAAAAATCTAAAAAGAATTAGACTTACCATTGCAAGATTCCTCTCCCATCATTTCCCAGAAGAAACCAACTGAATTTAGACTGTTAACACAAAAAAAAATACAAATCTGCAAGTGAGCTTTGGGCAGTTCAGTTCAAACTATAAGAAGTTCCATTACGTTTATAGCAATTAGGAACAAAAATGCTTTAACACCAACAGCTTCCATAAACTTCACTTCAATTAAAAAGTTCCAACCAAACTGAACAACGTCCTGCTCACTCATTACTTTGTTCTCATTGAGCTACCCTAGCGATGTGGAAACCTCAAAACTAAAAGTGATTTTTTTTTTAAAGCCCATTATGGCCTCACCTTCTCTAACCTATTCTACTCCTAAGACACATCCTTCAATGCATTTTTCTCTGGTACTGTACACATGGTGCACCTTTACCGCGCGCATTCAACCATCTAAGTTCCGTATTGCCAAAATCCCTCAAATGCCCCCTCTCCCCTATCTGACAGTGTGATTATTACACATATCTTCCATTAATTTTTGATTACAGGGATATTAAATGAGTTATATATAGAAGTACAGTATTATATTGCAGCTTTCATACAATATTTGACGAACATAAAAAAGGAATCAAAGTCAAATAGTGTGCATTTTATTCAGCCACCACTAAGTCAATGGCTCTCTAGAAAACGACTGCTGAGAATTGGCCAGAGGGTGGGACTGAAAGTGAACTGCTGATCCATGACGAGCCAGCAGCTCAGTATAAACATCCTTATCCTGTAGGAACAATCTCTCCCTTCCCAGTGCGGGAGCTATGAGAGTGAAAATTATAACTGTTGCTGACAATGTAATTTGATAAGTATATGCAGCAGGTTAAACACTGCATTTTCATTTTGTGTTATCAACTTGTTTGCATTATGACAATCTAAAAAATGAAACTCAACAGGATATATGTCTTGACATTGACTTCACTCTATCCTGACAATCCAACCCAATGACTCAGACCCATCACCTGACAAACCAAACCATGGACTCAGACCTCAGCGCACGTCAATCCACCCACTGACTTTAGCCCCTTCACTCTCAATAATCTAACCCATTGACTTTAACCCCATCTCCTGACAACCTTTAAACACATGGCTCCAATCAAATGCACTAACTTTAACCCTTCATTCCCAACAATCAAATCCACTGACTTTAATCCCTTCACACCCAAATTGGCTGGCTTTAACCCCTTCGCACCCAATCAAACCCACTGACTAACTCCTACATGACCAATCAAACCCACTGACTTTAACCTTTTCGTGCCAATTAAACCCACTGACTTTAACCCCTTTGTAGATAACAATCAAACCCACTGACTTCAATCCTTATTTCCAAACAATCAGCACTGTGGTACAGTGGTGAGTACTGCTGCCTCTCTGCAACAGGGACCCTGGCTCGAATCCAGCCTTGTGACGATCTAGTGGCTTTCCTCCAGGTGCTCCAGCTTCCTCCCACTGTCCAAAGATGTGGGAGTTAGGTTAATTGGCCGTGATCAATTGCGTCTTAGCGTCAGAGGATTAGCATTTGGGGTGTGGAGATAGGGTCGAGATGGGGTCCTTGTCAGTGTAGACTCAATTGCTTAAGTAGCTTCCACCTGCACTCTAGAAATTCTATGACTCTGAGTCAAACCCAATGACTTCACTCCCTTAACTCGCAACAATCGAACTTAGGCTATAATCCCTTTGCTCCCAACGTTATGTCTCAGACTCACATTCTCCCCTAAATCCCAGCTCCTTGCTGTCACCCTGAACCCAGCCCAATCCCCATCGCCTTCCTATCAAAAGTGCGTCATCACCCAAGGGCAGGACTTTAAACTATTTGATAAAAATCAGACATCCCGCTCCCCGAAATGTTTTTCAAATTTTAAATAATTTTAGTAGCCTGAGTCCTTTTCGTCCTACAATACTCACCAATTACAATCGCTAACTTGCTTGGGTTGCGGATTTAAGCAACTGCCACTCCAACCATACTCAGTTATCACCTTCTTCTGACTGAACATGACGTAATCAATTCATCCATTTTATAACTTTAGCCAGGCAAGAGCCCGCCCCCACCGCTCTGTCATTGGCCACCACTTCCCCAAATCCCTATTTTTATTGGATTACTTGGATGCTGACCCTAACGTTGGCCAATAGAACATGGATGGCCTAGGTTTCCGCTTCCTATTGGTCAATCAAGCTGTCAGTCACGTCTGGACCCGGCGGCCGCCGTCAACTCGACGCCCTATTGGTGCAACTGTCTGTCAATCAACCAACAACGGGTGGCAGTCTGCGATGAAAGGTGCTGCAAGGAAAGTGCTGGAACATTTTTATACTCTAGAGCCTTATCTCATTTTATACTTTAAAATTTGAGGAGTTTCTCCTTTTTTTTTCAGCTTTTGCTATTGTCTCCCTTGCCTCTCAAAACACAATAATGAGAAGTTATGGGTCACAACAGGTCATATCGTCCAACAGGTTTATTTGAAATCACAAGCTTTTGGGAAGGGCTGCTTCTCCATGAAGTGGAGCGAGGTGTACAGGCACAGAATATATAGATAGAGTCTGCCTATATGCTTAGACAAAGAAGTAGCACTGGGAAAGCTTGCATAGTGTGACCTCTCATCTTGTCCACCCAAGTCCACATCAAAACATGATGATCATCCATCTCCACTAACCTTGCCTCCAAAAAAAACTTCATCCCCTCTACTGGTACAGTAAAGTTTATTTATTAATGTCTCAAGTAGGCTTACATTATCACTGCAATGAAGTTTCTGTGAAAATCCCACAGTCACCGCACTCTGGTGCCTCTGAGTACACTGAGAGAATTTAGCACGGCCAACGCTCCTACCATTTATCTTACTGGTCACTAAATATAGAAAAAAGAAGCAGGAGTAGGCTATTTAGCCCCTTGACCCTGCTCCACTTTTTATTTGATCATGAATGATCATCAAATTCAATATTCTGCTCCTGCCTCTACACCACCCACCGCCCCCCCTCCCCTCCCCCCCACTGATTCCTTTAGACCTAAGAGCTATATTTAATTTCTTCTCGAAATCACATTGTGTTTTGGCCTCAACTGTTTCATATGGTAATGAATTCCACAGATCCACCACTTACCAAGCGAAGAAATTTCTCCTCACCTTAGTCCTAAACAATTATATTACTTCCTTAATGTGGTGAGAAAAAAATCCTTACTCACGCAATTTCTAAAGATTGCATTGCAGTGAGCAATATAAAATTAGCTGATAAAATAGTTGTAATAGATAAGAGGATTGAACATTGCTCCAACTCTGCCCTATTGGACTCCTTGAAAGAGCCCACTCTGCCCTAGTGGACTCCAGAAACAGTCATTAAAACAATATCATAAACCGTAAAGTGATATGGTATCCCAGCATTCATGTTTAAAGTTGAGCCAGAACTCAAACTTATGTCCCAGGCACATTCCACTCTCTGCCACTGGAACCAAGTACCTATGATTCAGTCTCCATTAAATATTAGAAGTGTGTGATATTTACTTTGTAAACAATATAAAAAGTGGGCCTACTTCTTATGGCAATGAGCCTGCAGAAAATTGAAATGACCCTCCTGAGTGTATCTCATATGCAAGTTAGATGGATTGGCCATGCTAAATTATCCCATAATGTCCCAGGGAATAGATCCTCAGGTGGAGCAGTGCTATCCGTCATGCCACCATGTTGCCCATCTGGAACATAGAACAGTTCAGCGCGGTACAGGCTCTTCAGCCCTCAATGTTGTGCCAGAGCACGATCTATGTCCAAATCCAAGATCAAGCTATCCTACTCCCTATCATTCTGATGTGCTCCAAGTGCCTATCCAATAACCACTTGAAAGTTCCTAAAGTGTCCAACTCCACTATCACAGCAGGCAGTGCATTCCACACCCCAACCACTCTCTGAATAAAGAACCTACCTCTGACATCCCTTCTATAACGGTGACAAAAACGGTTGATGAAGGACAAGCCGTTGATGTCGTCTACATGGATTTCAGTAAGGCGTTTGACAAGGTTCCTCATGGTAGGCTAATAGAAAAGGTGAAGGCGCATGGGATACAGGGCCAGGTATGTAGATGGGTTGAAAACTGGCTTGGGAGGAGGAGACAGCGGGTAGTAGTGGAAGGCTCTTTTTCCAACTGGAGGTGTGTCACTAGTGGTGTGCCACAGGGCTCAGTACTAGGACCTCTTCTATTTGTGGTTTATATAAATGACTTGGAAGAGGGGGTAGGTGGTGTGATCAGCAAATTTGCTGATGACACTAAGATGCTTGGATTGGCAGGAACTGAGGAGCAGTGCCAGGCAATACAACAGGACATAGATAGGCTGGTAGATTGGGCAGATAGATGGCAAATGGAATTTAATCCGGATAAATGCGAGGTGATGCATTTTGGCCGGAAAAATGTAGTGGGGAGTTATAGGATAAAAGGTAAAACTATCCGGAGTATAGAGATGCAGAGAGACCTGGGGGTGCAGGTTCACAAGTCTCTAAAGGTGTCAGTACAGGTGGAGAATGTGATAAAGAAAGCATATGGTATGTTAGCCTTCATAGGAAGAGGTATAAAATACAAGAGTAGGAGTCTAATGTTGCAAGTGTATAGAACGTTGGTTAGGCCTCACTTGGAGTACTGCGTCCAGTTCTGGTCGCCTTACTACCAGAAGGATGTGGAGGCCCTGGAGAGAGTGCAGAGGAGATTTACCAGGATACTGCCTGGTATGGAAAGGCTGTCTTACGAGGAAAGATTGAACGCACTGGGGTTGTTTTCCCTTGAAAGACGTCGGCTGAGAGGGGATCTATTAGAGGTATATAAGATTATGAGGGGTATAGATAGAGTAAATGGTGGTAAGCTTTTTCCACCATTAGAAAAGGATAGAATGAGGGGTCACGGCCTTGGGGTGAGGGGGGCTATGTATAAGACGAATATTAGAGGGCAGTTTTTCACACAAAGGGTAGTGGGGGTGTGGAATGCACTACCGAGTAAGGTGGTGGGAGCAGGCACGTTAGGGTTGTTTAAGGTTCTCTTGGACAGCCACATGAGCGGTCTGCAGATAGAGGGATATAGTAGGACTGTTTAAATATCCTATTTGTTTCCACAGGATGTTCGGTCTACCTTGCTGACCAACAAGGGCATGCATGAGCCAGGTTGTGCGAGAGCTGCTCTTGGATGTTGCTTCAGGAGTGGCCTAGTGCTTCACGTCGTTAGTGTATGCTTAAACTGGACCATCTGATGGGCACCATGACAGCTCAGGGACTATTGCTGTTGCTGTGCAGACACATGGATTTGGGCCTGTGTCTGCGGGAGTTTGCGCGTTCTCCCCGTGGTTGTGTGGGTTTTCTCCGGGTGCTCCGGTTTCCTCCCACATCCCAAAAATGTGCTCTTAGGCTGATTGGGTAACAAATTGGTCCCTATATGTCATTAAGACGTTAGGACGGCGGCGCGGGCTCGTTGGGCCGAAGGGCCTGTTTCCAGTGCTGTGTTGTTCTTTGTTCTTTATATCTCCCACCTTGAAGCTTATAGTTAAGCCCCCTAGTAAAATTACATCCACCCAAGGAAATAGTCTCTTAATGTCCACTCTATCTATCCCCCTCATCCTCTTACAAACGTCTATTAAGTTGTCTCTCACCCTCCTATGTTCTAAAGAGAAAAGCCCCAGCTCCCTCAACCTTTCCTCATAAGACCTACTCTCCAAACCTGGCAGCATCGTAGTAAATCTCCTCTTCACTTTCTCCAACGCTTCCACATCTTTGTTATAGTAAGGTGACCAGAACCGCACACAATATTCCAAATGTGGTCTCATCAAAGTCCTACAGAGCTGCAGCACAACCCCATGGCTCTTAAACTCAACCCTCTTGTTAATAAACAGTAACACACTATAAGCCTTCTTCACGGCTCTATCCACTTGAGTGGCAACCTTCAGAGATCTGTGAATATGAATCCTGAGATCTTTCTGATCCTTCACATTCCTCAGAACCCTGACATTGACCCTATAATCCTCATTCAAGTTTGTCCTACCAAAATGAATCACCACACATTTATCAGGGTTAAACTCCATCTGCCACTTTTCTGCCCAGTTCTGCATCCTATCAATGTCTCTGCAGCCTGTAAGAGCCCTCCACCCCATTCACCACTTCACCAATCTTTGTGTCATCAGGTAAGTCACCTGATAAAAAGCAGCTCTCCGAAAGCTAGTGTGTTTGCTACCAAATAAACCTGTTGGACTTTAACCTGGTGTTGTGAGACTTCTTACTATGTTTACCCGAGTCCAACGCCACCATCTCCACATCATGAAATAAATGCTGGCCAGCGATGCCCATATCCCACAAGCGAATGAAAAAAATAATTTTTATTGGATCCATTCAGGTTTCCTGCCTGGGCTGAGGACCCCGTGGATTTGTACAGCTTCGATTGAACACTCAGGTCCATGCACTGTCACACGGTCTCTCCACCTTTTTCTGGTCCATGTCTTTGCTGCAGGGAGAGGTGGGGAGTGGAATTGCAGTGCCGCTGGGCCGAGTGTGGTGGCGCTGGCGGCTCCCCTAGCCCGGGAGGACTGGCTCCCCGCTCCCATTTTCCAGAGATACACACACTTGGTAGCCGGCCTGGCTTCGTCGTCTCTAATGCAATACGTTCCCCCGCAGAGTATTCTGCCGCACGTGCCTCACACCATACACCCGCACTTCGGCTATGTGATCCTGGTGTTCATCTACAGCTGGGTCATGCTGGCTTACCTGGCACTCAAGGTGGGCATTGCCAGGAAGAAGTACAATGTCAAGGTAAGGGGGGACAGGGAGAGGAAACGCCCTCCACAACCAGGCAAAGGCCTCCCTTCTCTTCAGGTCACCAGCGTCAGACACCCTTCATTATACTCTGTGACTCCAATCCAGATAACAGCTCCCACACTTCCTCACCATCCTACCCAGGTTTAAGCCGTCTCACTTTGTTTTTATTTCATTCCCTGCTGAGGCTTTTTCATTATGAACACTTTCTGCTGAGTTATTATTTGAAAGAAACAAACAATGGATATGGGTTTGCCTGGATCATTCAGGGTATTGCCTTTGTAGCTTTAAGGATGGAATGAAACATTTTCTTTAAAATCACTAAAGACGTATAAGTAGCCTATTTGGCACATCCTGCTCTTTGTTGGGCAAACACAGTAAGAAGTCTTACAACACCAAGTTAAAGTCCAATCAATTTATTTGATAGTTAAACCCACAAGCTTTCAGGGTTTGCCCCTTTGTCAGGTGAGTGGGGAGAACTGAGAGTAGAGAGTTTGTTGGGCAATCCAGTCAGTCCCATATCCCTGTAATTCTATGTTTATTTCCCTCAAACGCTCATCCAGTTTCTATTTGAAATAATTGATGGGTCTCTGTTTCCACTGCTCTTATAGGTACGGAGTTCAAGGTCATTACCTCTTAGTATATAAAAAAAAAATTCCTCACATCACCCTGCCCCTCCCATATCTCTTCCCCAAAATCATAAATTTGCCCTTTAACCCTTATACTATCAGTAATGAAAATAGTTTTGATTTGTCTGCCTTATAAAAAACTGTCACAATCTTATACAGTTCACCTCCCCTTATCCAGTTACAGCCAGAAAAAAAACTTGAGGAAAAAAGATTGGCAAACTTATTTTGTGACAATGGTTGATTTCAAAATAATTCAGAAAACCATATTACTGACGCTTCATTGGAAAATAATCACTGTGTGGGTAAAGGGCTAGTGCAAGAAGATTGGAACCCAGTTGGCTAACTATCATTATGAACAAGGAAAGTAGGTGAAATTATGTAATCAGGAAAATTAAGATGAAGAAACCCACTCCCTAATTGTCACAGACACTTGAATATACAATTATTGATAGCAATGCAGCTAACTGCCTTGAAAACAATCCATAACCAGCCACTGTGTCTTGTAGATGGTGGACAAATTTTGGGGTGTAAGTTAATTGCTACTGATAAGCAGCCTGCAATCTCCTCGTAGACATGGTATTTACATGGAATCTTAGAATCATACAGTGCAGAAAGGCCCATTGAGTCTACACTGACACATTAGAAACACCTGAACTCTCACATAATCCCATTTATCAAAACTTGGGCCATAGTCCTGAATGTTATGATGTGTTAAATGTTCATCCAGATACTTTTTGAAGGATGTGGCTGGTATAACTACAATTATGGTCAATGGTGATTTCCAAGATTCAGCAATGGTAATTGTTTAGTGTTGATGGAAAGTGGTTAACTCTCTCTTGTTGGATGTGGTAATTGCCTGGGACTGCAAGTTTCTCTCCAGGCCATATGCTGTCCTGATTTGGAGGTGTATAGTTGTTTCTTCACTGTCAAAATCTTGGAATACTTCTTAACAGCACCATATAACATGGACTGTAACAATTCAAGAGGATAGCCCCTTGCCAGGAGCAGTTCGAAGATAGAATACATTGTCAAGGATTTGCCTAGCAATAACAGTAAGGGGAATTTAAAAAGGCCTGAAAGATAAAAATCTGCCTTGCAACAGTAACAGCCAGTATTTCCAGAGGCAAACAAACTCTAAAAGTGATCAGGGTGTTTCAAAAGGCATCTAAAAATTATCAGAATTGCTCTAGGAGTAGAAACAGATTGCTTAGATAACTGCTGTAGAAATGTTAAGTTTACTGAAAGTGACGGCTGATTTCAGGGCTATAGCAACACTAAGTTCCTCAAATGGAAAAAATTTAAGATAGGTAGGCAGCCAACTCTTGAGTTTGAAATAACAAAAAGTGAGTCAATATAATTGTTCCCCCTCTTCAGAAGCAGACAGTTCAGTCCACAACTCACAGCCAAGAAGCTAAGACCAATTTCACAACCAAGAGGTCCTGTAACTTCTCAGAGATGCTCTCGTGTTGCATCTGACTCTTCAAACCAGGAAAACCTTCGTAAAGTTCAACTATCTTCACTGGACCAGGAAAAGACATTTCTCAGACTTGATCATCAGCCTAGTATTGTGTGGTAACTATAAGCTGAATTTGACTTACAAGTTTATTTGATTTGGATATTTTTGGGAAAGAGAAATCTTAGTGATTTCAAGGATCATAGATATATTTTGGAACAAAGAGCAATTTCTACATAAACTGTGAGTATGTTATTCACGTACTTAAATGTAATAAAATATTGTAGTCCTTTTGTTGTATATTTTTATGTTCTTTTAAGTTAATAAATATTCTTCAATAATTGTTATAATGCAACTGGATTGGTTCTTCACTGAGTTTTATATGACTAATCACAATATTCAGAAAAAGCCTATACAACACCATAAACTTGTGTTTCAAGTTGGGACACTTCGCAGATAACATGAGAGTGGTTCATGGCAAAGTAGGCTAGCCTTGCCAGTGACACTCACATCCCAGGAATTAATATTTAAGAAAAATGTTTCTTGGCGATTAATAATCCAAGCCTCAAAGTCGACTGGGTCTTTCTGAACATGAGCATAGACTATTTCATTGTCTGAGAAGATGCAAGTGAAACAGAATACAGCAATCATTAGCGAACATCTCAATACTTATCTTATGATGTACAGAATGTCAGTAATGAAACAGCTGAAGATGGTTAGGCTTAAGACACTGTCCGGAGGAACCTCTGCAGTAATATTTTGAGCTGAGATGATTGATCTCCAACAACCACAAACATCTTCCTTTGTGGTAGGTATGACTTCAGTGAGTGGAGATTTTGCCCTGATTCCCATCGACTTCAGTTTTATGAAGACTCCTGGGTGCCACAATTTTCTTGATATCAAGGGCAGTCACTCTCACCTCACCTTCGGAATTCGGATCTGCTGTCTATAGTAAGAACCAGGCTGTGAGATCTGGAGCTGAGTGATCCTGGCAGAATGCAAACTGAATGTCAGTAAGCATATGATTGATAAGTTCTGCTTCATAGCACAGTGGATGACACTGTGCATCATTTTCTGATGATTAGGATCAGACTCATGAGGTGGCACTTGGCCAGATTAGATTTGTTCTGCCTTTTGGACATACGTGGATTGGTAACCTCATGAAGTCTCCTCTTCCTCCTCCTATTAGTGTTGTAACGTGGCCTCTTTAAAGGGATGTTCACAGAATGCCACGGGATGCTATGGGATGGCGAGTCAGGAAGCTCAGACATTCGGCTTCAAGGGCATGTATCCACGGTTGGGAGGATCCGCAATTGGAGCTAGGGAGGAGTGTTTATAGTTAATTCTGTCTGACCCTGAATGTGCCGACCAAGGCGAAAACAGGTTGCAAGATGTATCAAATAAGAAACTATTTGTAGCAGAAAACAGCTGAGTATGGGTGCAAAGAGCTTAAAAAAGGAAACAGCATTAAGGGCAGAACTTATCTTCAATGTGGGAGTCCCCCCATGCCGACACTATAGTTAAGAAAGCCCACCAACACCTCTACTTTCTCAGAAGACTAAGGAAATCTAGCATGTCAACTGCAACTCTCACCAACTTTTACAGATGCACAATAGAAAGGATTCTTCCTGCTGTCACAGCTTGGTATGGCTCCTGCTCTGCCTAAGACCACAAGGAATTACAAAAATTTGTAGCTCAATCCATAATGTAAATCAACCTTCCATTCACTGATTCTGTCTATACTTCCTGCTGTCCGGGCAAAGCAGCCAGCATAATTAAAGACCCCATGCACCCCTAACATTCTCTCTTCCACCTTCTTCCTTCAGGAAAAAGGTACAAAAGTCTGAGATCAGATACCAACTGACTCAAAAACAGCTTTTTCTCTGCTGCTGTCAGGCTTTTGAGTGGATTTGTCTGTACACCTTAACTGTGACTGTAATACATTCTCCACTCTCTTGTTTTCTTCTCTGTGAACAGTATGTTTTGCTTATATAGCATGTAAGAAACAATACTTTTCATTCTGTGTTAATACATGTGACAATAAATCAAATCAAACAGTCCCAAGAAGCCTGCCGATGCAGAAATTGTGTGTGCTTCAGATACAATGGTAAGGATCATTTACAAGCATGGTGCAGAATTAAGCAATCAGGACAGAATCATAGAACCCTACAGTGCAGAAAGCGGCCCTTCAGTGCATTGAGTCTGCATTGAACACAATCCCACCCAGACCCTACCCCCATATCTCTACATATTATACCCACTAATCCCTCGAACCTACCTATCCCTGGACACTAAAGGGCAATTTCTTAGCATAGCCATCAACCTAACGCGCACATCTTTGGACTGTGGGAGGAAACCGGAGACTCAGAGGAAACCCACACAGACAAGAAGAGAATGTGCAAACTCCACACAGACAGTGACCCAAGCCGGGGATTGAACCCATGCCCTCCTATGCGTTCTTTGTCCAAATTTGCCACGAGGAGCACAAGAAGAAGCATCCTGATGCAAGTGTCAATTTTTCTGAATTTTTCCAAAATTTTTTTTTCCAAAGATGAATTCTCAAAGAAGTGTGCAGAAAGATGGAAGTCCATGACAGGTAAAGAGAAACAAACTTGAAGATAAGGCAAAAAAAAAACCCAGTGTTAGTTTAACACTTTCAAAAAAAAACAGGATATGAAGTCCCACAAGTGATCCAATATTTACTCTAAACTGGGAGCAACTAAGTGCTTCCTACAGAGATAGCCTTGAATGGCAGATTTCTTAAAATAGAAGGCAGTGCAGGAGCTACAGCTACGGTTGTAGGGCAGCAGGTATTATCTTCAAAAAGATTTCCAACCATTGACATTGAATGAGTTGAGCCATATTGTCTACACATACAGGAAAGACATTGCAAACCTTAGAGGCAACAACAGTCACCATTTCCTGCAAGAATCAAATGACAGTTAATTACATGCCATAGACCTCCTTTAATGGATCATGACTGGCTCAAGCCGATAAATTTAAATTGGTTGGAAATAATAAATCTTTCATAGAATGGAATCCCATTTCATAGAATCACTGCAGTGCAGGAGGCATTCAGCCCATCTACCTACAATGACTCTTACCCAAGCCCTATCGCCCTTTCCACCTCCAATATACCACATATCCCGTTAATCCCTCTGCCTTTAACGAACAGACCTTGGACACTGCAAAGCAACTGTGCCTTTAAGAAATGTATTTTGATCATGTTTCTCTGCAGTTCTTTTAAGAGGCTCTTCTATGCTTGTTGCTAACTTGTTTCATTATAAGTCCTTTTACTAGCAGCCCACAAACAGCAGCTCAGTCTCACTCTGTCGGGTTGTAGGGGGGGTCAAAATCCAGCATCTTCTAAATGGAAAAAGGCCAAAATGGTAAGAGGTGATCCTAAAAAACCCCAAGGCAAAATGCTCTCTTATGCCTTCTTTGTCCAAACTTGCCATGAGGAACACAAGAGGAAGCATCCTGATGTAAGTATCAACTTTTCCGAATTCTCAAAGAGGTGTGCAGAAAGATGGAAGTCCGTGACAGTTAAAGAGAAATTAAAACTTGAAGATAAGGCAAAAAAAGACAAGATCCATTGGGAGAAAGTATGAGCCAGGTGCCAAGAGATGCCAAGAAGACAAAGAGAAGGACGGACCCAAATGCACCAGAAAGACTTTCATTTACATTCTTTGTGTTCTGCTCTGACTGGTGCTCCAAAATTAAAGAGGAAAATCCTGGGTCGTCAATTGGAGATATAGCCAGGAAGCTTTGGAATGCAACGGCTGCAAATGATAAGGTTCCATATGAAAAGAGGCTAGCAAAGCTAAAGGAAAGATATGAAATGGATCTTGCAGCATATTGTGCAAAAACAAAGTGTGACTCCATTAACAAGGCTTTAGCTGCCAAATTGGAAAAGAAGAAAATGGTGGAAGGGGAGGAGTTTGATGATGAGGAGGAAAAAGATTGAATTTTCTTGCAGCAACATTTCTCAGCTATTGAGCATTTATCCCTGCCCTATATACTGTCTGCTTATTTTTAAAATATATAAGGCTATGTATATGAGAATTTGATTTTAAACTACAGTTTATTTTTGTTTTGTATAGTTAACACACAATGACAGTGTATTTGGATGGCCCAAATTATTTATTTGACACTTAACCTTGACCGGTACATGAGAAGGTGACAATAAATTGGTTTGCTGAGAGCGATTTCATGTTGGTACACATTGGCAACTAGCTTTGCAGGAGGGTAAAGTTAATTTGCTTTTGAGTTATTGTAAGGTTCGTGCTGTATAAGATATGCTAGAAATTGAGATTGCCACACTGTAATTGCCTAAAATTTGCAGCATTTTGTTTTTATTGACCTTTTGAAATGCTTATGAAATAAAACTTTTTATTTGCAAAAAACAAGGTTTCAGTGGAGCTTTGTTTATTTTTAATATGGGTCTAATGCAGTCCGAGTTTACGACCCTTTTTGAATTGTTGTGGTAAGACTGATTGACAAGTTAGGTGGGACAGTTTTTTCTCCCCCAAAACTTTTATTTTCAGTTTTTGTTGCAGGCCACATACGTGATGTTTGAACACCGGGCTGGAGACAATACATTTCTCTCTCTCTCTCCCTGCTGGCTAGCTAGAAGCAGGTTTTCTTGTCTTCCTGGAGTGAAAATTCTGCTACTGTTGGATTGCTAGCTAAAGGTCAGCAGTGGCACTATCTCTACCTCGAGCTGGGATTTCTAAAACAGAGAAGCCAGAGTTTCAATTCTTCAACCAAAGGACTAATGCATAGTGGATGTTGTAGAGTTGCAAAACCACATGAGCATTCTTATGTTCTGTGCTAAATCCGGGGACAGGTGTATGTCTGAAGGATTGTTGCTTTTGAACAGTGCATTAAGTTGTTAAAGTTTATATAATATCACGTTTTTTTCTTGTTTGTAATTGGTAAAAGTCATTGCTTATTTTCTTTCAATGTTAACTGTATTCTTAAATAAACTTTGTTTTATAAAAGCTTCCTGATAGGTTTGTTGAATCATATCTGGAGTGAAACAGTTTTTGCTTACCTGCACCAAATTCAAAGTGCAAAATGTATTCTCTAAACTACATTCATAAAACACCTTGGAGTTTCTGACCTGGATTATAACACTAAAGGGGAATCCACCTAACTTGCACATCTTTGAACTATGGAAAGAAACCAGAAGAAACCTGTGAGACACAGAGAAAATGTGCAAACTCCATAGAGACAGTTACCCAAGAGCTGAATTGAAGCTGGATCCTTGGCACTGAGGTAACAGTGATAAGCACTATGCCACCTTATAAGGAGGTTTCAGTAGCTGCTGTGTCAATATTCTGAGATCTTCCAAAATTAACTAGGATGTATAACGGGAGCTAAAGCCAAACCTTTTCTGAATCTGGGCATGCCAGTGGCCTATGCACTTTGCTCCAATCAAGTCATTGATAATAACCTACAATGCATCACCATATGGAGTTGGAACAGGATGCCTAATAGAATAAAAAGGCCAACTGCCTTTGAGACAAAAACATTATCAGATGCAAGAAAAAGATTACCTAGCTAGATTAAAAGCAAGCTTAGAAGTCATTTATGTAGTCAAAGTTTCATCAGTTATATCAGTGGGTGGCATTTCACAATATTTCAGACCACAAGTTTCTGATATGTGCTTTTTAATAAGGTATCATTTGATTGTGTGTAATTTCTTTAAAATGTTTACAGAATCTATGTTTGAAAATGACATAAAGTGTATCGAATGTAATTTTCTTATACAAGAAATACCATCTAAGTTACTTGGCAATCCTAGAATCACTACAAACAGGGTGTACATTAAGAAGCTGTGCAGTTGAGAGAGAGCTACTGCCACAAAGGAGAGCCACATATAGAGAAGTTGGATGTTGAAGGCTATATGTAGGAGACAAAGAATTTTTGAGAGAAGAGTTAATTGCTTTTAAGATGAGGTTGTTTTTCTGCTTTATAGAAAAGGAGTCAGGAACTCTTGGAGGCACTGTGAATATCTGAAACCTGGAAAGTTGCATAAATAGCTCAGAGACAGGGAGCTTGGTACTTTCCCAGAGTTTGACCAAACTGAGACAGGTGGTGTCAGTTGAAAAGGCATCCTGGAAAGCTACACTTTAAATAAGAGAGTTTATAGTCGTATGCCTTGTGATAATTATCATACATTCAAAATTCTAAAGTGAAAGACTGTTGTAGAATAAAACTCCTGACCTATCCCACATGAATAAAGAACAGCATATTTGCGGAACTATGTAGCTCTGGTGCCACATTTGTGCAGTGATGCAGATGCTTATGTGGGGTGTATCTTAGTTAAAAGTGAAATTTACTACCTTATTTGAAGCATAATTTGCTTAAGATCAAAAGTATGAGGAGGAGTAGGCATTCAGGCTGCTCTATCATTCAATGAAATCATGCTGATCTTCTACTTCATGATTATCCACACATAATCTGCATATCCTTTGTGTTGTTAATATGTAGAAACATATTAATCTTCAAGTGATAATGAACAGATAGCAAGTCAAGTATGAATTTACAGTAGGGAATAATGATAAAATATATCACTTCATGTTTAATTTACATTAATATAAATTCAAAGTTACAAAGAGTGAAATCTTGTTGGTAACTGCTTTGCCAGTCACTCAATAAATCTAATTATTTTGGTTTACAGTTCCCCAGGGATCATAAAAATAGGAATTATTAATTTAAAATCAAGAGAAGGTTCCATTGGGAAATATTATCTAAATTCTTTGGTCCAAAAAGGTGTCTCAGAAGGCTCTCTTGGCCAATCCCATGTAAAGACTGGATGGGAAGATTAAACTTCATTGGATAATTACCCTATAGTAGGAAGCATCCAATCCAAATTTACTGCTTGGCATGATGGTTCCAACATGCCAAGCAGAAAAATTGGAAAGATTCAAACCACTCTTAACTTCTGGGTTATGGTACTGACCTCACCCCCCCACACAGACTTACCTTCCCTACTGCTAAAAGTGGCTGGCACCTTAACTTCCTAGTTTACAACAGTTGGTGTTCTCAGAAGAGGTCATGGCTGTACTTTCTCTAACACTGCCACCCTGCACTGAAAGAATTTTGAAGTTGCTGTGCTGCATATTTCTCACCTAGTCTGGGACAGATCAGATGAGAAATGCACAGCTCCAGAGATGTGGGCAAGTTGAAAGGAGCAGTATGGCAGTCAGATGGGCCATTAAAATACAATGTTAGTTTATGAGCTGTGCCATGTAACTTTAAGCATTTGTGAAAAGCTTTGGATCTGTTTAGGTGAATTTCTGGGATTAGACAGTTTTTAATAAAGGATTTTTGAAACTGAAACACTCAAAATGTCTGGAATTCTGACATTGTAATAATGCATTGTATTTCATTCCAGTATCCAAACATGTACAGTGAAAAGGACCCAATATTCAACTGCATCCAACGAGCACATCTAAACACACTGGAGATATATCCTCAGTGGGTAATCTTCCAACTGATAGCGGGAGCTGTCTATCCGGTAAACGTGCTGAAAAGCTCAATAAACAGTCATAAGTAATGTGTGCCATCTTTTTCTATGCTGCCTTTTAGCCAGATAAATTCATACTACTGAAAGAGGGATTAAGCTTTTATCCAAATGATTGTAAAATTCATGAATTTATGTTTATCACTGTCTTGTTTTCAAACTAAATTAATTCAACTTGATATTTAATGTCCGTGATGCCAAAAATTGGTTCTTCAACAAACTGTTACCTGTTTGACATTAATTTCAGCTTGCTAAATATGTCAATTGATCTTCATGTTCACTGTCACTCAACTCAGCATGCCTCAGCTTCACAGCAGGGAATGTTGAGTGTCTGTTTAAGACTCGCACATGAAGCCTAGTCTAAGTATTTTCAATGGATTTTATCATCTCAATTATATCCTTCATTGTGGCTTCTTAATGTTTGTTCATATTACATGCACTGTATAATGAAATCTAATTTATTTCATACATTACAGATTGCTGCTTCTGTGTTTGGTATAATCTGGGTAACCAGCCGATTTACATACGCATGGGGATATTACTCAGGAGGTACATAGTATTGAACTTTTATTATCTATAACTTTTTATACTTTAGATGAAAATTGATATAAGCGTTCAATGTTATTTCCCATAATATTGATGGGAAAGACACTCATTTCTCTATTCCTTCATTAAAAACCACACTCTTCCATCTCCCCTTGAACACTTTTACAAAGCTTTGTCATCTCTCCATCCTTTTGATTACAGCTTTTTAAAGTGCCTTGTGTACGTTTTTGTTATAAACATAAGGCAAGTTGTTTTCTCTACTAACATCATCCTGGAGGTTACCATTGATCAGAATCAGAACTTGCGTAGCCTTATACTGTGGCTACCAGAGCAGGTCAAGAATCCTGCAATGAGTAATTCACCCTCTGACTTCCCAATGCCTGTCCACCATCTCAAAGGCACAAGTCAGGAGCATAATGGAATACTCTTCACTCACCTGGATGAATACAATGCTAACAACATTCAAGATGCTTGACACCATCCAAGACAAAACAGCTGCCAGATTATTATCTCTTACACAAACATTCAATCCCTGAAACAGTGGCAACGTGTGTATATCTACAAAATGTACTGCAGGAACTCACCAAGGTTCCTTCAGCTGCACCTTCCAAATCCATGACCACTACCATCTAGAAGGAAAAGGGTAACAGATATCTGGGAACATCACTACCTGGAGGAGGCTCCCCTCCAAATCAACCACCATGCCGACATGGAAGTACATCACCATTCCTTCACTGTTGCCGGGTCAAAATCTTGGAACTCTCTCCATAACTAATGTGGGTGTACCTACATGTCAAGGACTGCAGCAGTTCACTATCACCTTCTGAAAGGCAATTAGGGATGGGCAGTAAATGGTGGCTCAGCCAGTAGTACCCACATCCTGTAAATGAATATACAAGTTTTAAAAGCTAGCATTTTCTGTATGCATTTCATTTTCTTGCATCTGCAGTCTTATTCCACTCAGTGTGTGACATTTTTCTTTTCACAGATTCCAACCTCTGCATGTCAGATAACCTTGTTTTAGAATCTTTAACAGTTTACATTTTAGTTTAGCATTTAATCCGATAATTTTCTCTTCCGTTGATGTGTTGCTTCTCCCTTTTTAACTGAGAGTTAATCATAACCCAATTCATTTCTTTACGGATGTTGGCTATTGGCAGTACTTTGCTTTTGTGTTCATCTTATTATCTACCCGAGTCAATTTTCCTTTATCGATGCAGGCACCTTCGCCCCCTAACCATTAACCAAATTTTCCTGAAGCCATTGAGTTATTCCACCCACTGCAAATAATAAGCATCTAGGAAGTTCACTGGACCATAGTATATCAAACAATGAAATTCCTACTTGCACATAATCCGAAAGTTATATTTAATTTTAGCATGCTGTATAAAGCTGTTAAAAATTGTTCCATGTAGTATTTACTATCTCACTGAAAACATGTTATTTTAGATCATGCATTGTTATCTCTGCTTCTTTATAGTGCCAGAGAAAAGAATGAAGGGTTCCTATGGATACATTGGTCTACTGGGAGTCATTTTTTTGTCTATAGTTGTCGCTTTTAA
The DNA here is from genome assembly GCA_024679065.1 of Sphyrna mokarran. Lineage (NCBI taxonomy): Eukaryota > Metazoa > Chordata > Chondrichthyes > Carcharhiniformes > Carcharhinidae > Sphyrna > Sphyrna mokarran. The sequence continues at coordinate 21,899,299 of JAGIQG010000024.1, read as the reverse complement.
AATCCTCCTTTCAGCATGATAAACAGCTATTAAACCATCTACCACTATGACAGATGGAGGAAAATAATTAACTGACCACAGAGCAATAGTTCTGGTATTGCATATATTCAGCCATTTTAGAATATGTATCATCTTAGCCACTTCCTGTCAGTTGTTTAATTAATGTCAGCCATTGATGGTGTCCTCTTCAACATGTTTAGCATTCCACTTTGATTAAGTTTTGTGTGACAAAATAGGTTTTGTTTCACTTAACAGGAAATGATGCGCTGCAAATTAAAGCTACATTTCATAAACTGGATACTTAAACAAATCCCAGCAGAAAAATCTTATTCCAAATAGTTGGGCAACTGGCTGTTACATCCTCTGCCATAAACGTAGAATTTCTCTACGTCAGTCAAGGATATGTAGTTATTAGTAGCTTAAACTGAATTTGTAATCTTGAACTAAGCGCAAGATTCTCTCCTCCTCCTTCCCCCCCAGTTACGTGTATTGCCAGTCACAAGGGTGCTCAATATTTCAAGCTGTTTTCAATTTGAGCTCTTAACATCAGCATACATTATGGTGTCTTGAAATTAAAATCAACTGAAAAGGTAACAAATAGATAATGTTAAAATGTATGTCAATCAGACCAGAATCTAGAAGAGAACATTGGGGAAGTTGATGCTTCAGTCAGAATATTTACTGAATACTTAAAAAAAAACTCAGCTTGTACATTTCCAGCATCTGTAAAATCAGATTTTTTTAATAAAACTATTAAAAGTTGTCAGTTTAAATTTGATTCAGATGATTAAATAATGATGTCTGAGGTATAATTTTGTCTTGATGAATTTTCCATGGCCATCTTAATGTAACCATTTATCAGGCTCCTACTATAACTAGTTTTCATTTTGTTTTGAGAGGGGGGGGAAAAATGTGCAAATCTTGATATATCTTCAAAAATGACACTTTTCCAAGTAAAGGTTGTTTTTAAAACATGTTTTAGGTTTTTTTTTAAAAAAGTTACATTTTGGAAAAACCAATGTCTTTATCCACAAAAGGAAACAATCACATAAGTGAACTTTTTTGTATCGTTCAATCCATCTATAAACAAGAATAAATCACTCCGCATTAGGGGTGGATTAAAAATCTAATGGTAGACACTTTCACAGTGCAGCAAAGATATTGGCAGGTAAAAATAATCTGCCTGATTAATCATTGAGTTACAAAGAGTAACTAAGTTAAAAGGCAAAATAACAAAACAAATTTGGTTTCAAAATGCATCATATTTTGTACTTATCCAGACCTTTGCAAAAATTTTGGTAAATAAACTAATTGGTGATACAGTTATGCTCAAGTTAATTGTTCAAGGGCTTCATGAAAATGAAGCTTGCTCTTTATAAATTGTATTTCATGTTACACAATAGTACATTACAATAAATGGGCCATGGTAGCTTTAACCCACTAAGATTTCAAAACACCAGAAATGCACAATTCTTGCCATTAAAATTATACACCAAGTTTCAGGCATAAAGCAGCAGCTTCATTACATCCTGAAAGATAGCAAAAGAGACCAAAATCTGTCCAAAGTATGGCATTTATTACAGAGATTTTAAAAAATGTATTATTTGTAGCACTAAATTAAGAACTGCAAAACAAAAATCAAAATAAGTTGTGTTCAACATCAGTGTATTGCCAAGGTAAGATGTTCAACTGGTTGATTCAGTTACCCAAAATTATTATAAAGACGTTCCATTTATAATGCAACCCAAATGCAGTGGCTCAATCTTATTGTACAGTGGAACAGGTCAACCACAACAGTGGGCTTTGGGATCTCTTGGTGTCTTATATAAGATTCAGATCGGCAAATAAAAAGGATTTCCAACTATCCACCTGCTTGTCAGCAAAGAATGCCATGATGGAAGGTTAGAAATCAAAATGAACAAAAAAACCAAAATGCCTTTTCAATACAATGGAGCAATATGCCTACAGCCAGAACAATGTTACACAAGCCGTTTTCTGTAATATTTAGAGGAAGTCGGAATTAGGGAGCCACTCTCTGGAAACTGAGCATTCATATCCAGATGAGAATGGAGATTTCAGGAGGGCAATTGAACTGGAATCATTGATGGCCAAGCAGGGCTCACGTTAGCCAAGTGTGGAAGATGGCGGCTAACGTGCCACTGGCTGCAATTTACCAAAAAGACAGTTATGAATCTGATCTTCAACCGGCGACGCTGTCCACTTTCGCTCCACGGGGGGAATAATGAAAAGCTGCACTGTGTAAACCTCCCTCCTCAAAGTCACCGATTATCTTCCCGAGCGAACTAATCCAGGTCTGGAAGGCACCATCATGGGCCGGTGAGGCCCCATCATCGGACCCGGCATCATGGGCATCGGGCCCCCGATCGGCGGTCTCATTCCGGGCCCGACCAGCATCATGCCAGGAGGCGCCGGGCCCATCATCGGCATCATAGGTGGCCCCCCCATCGGTGGCCCCGGCAGGATAGCAGGCCGCGGCGGCGGCACACCCACGTTGCCGGGCGGCGGCGGAATGGCGGCGCCGGCGGGAGGCGGACCGGCCGGTGCCGGGAAGGGAGCGGTGGGCGGGATCTTGCCCTGGCGGAAAGCGGCGGTGGTCTTATCGATTAGGCTTTGGGCCTGCTCCTCCATCCATTTCTGATAATAGTCCTTGACGTTCTCCTTGTGCTTGCGGCCCTCGCAGTGGGTCTTGCGGACGGAGGGAGAGTCGTGCGTCAGGTAAGTATCGCAATAGTCACAGTAATACTTAGGCATCCTGTTAGGTCGATGGCGGGAGTACGCGCATGCGCTAGTGGCTGAGCTGCGCCTTATATATTCGGTGCCGCGTCACTGGCTGTGACGTCAGACACGGATCATGTGATGACTCGGGCCCGAACGCGCAGGCGCATCTCCATCTCGCTGCTGAGGGAGAATTGAGCTTTGTGTGTTTTTTTTCGCCATCGCAGTTACTGGTGACCGAGCAAGTATGGATTCGTTTCGTCGTTGTGGTCGTTCCCTTTTAAAGTGTAGCCGTATTCATTTCGCCGTGTTTGATTTCCATCGACAGGGGCGCGGCCGTTCTTGTTGTTCACGGCGATATATTCGGAACCGTTGCCATAGGGTTCGGTCGCAGCTTTGGGGTGCGCATGCGAACGTCCATACCTGTCTCCCTCCCTCCCTTCGGTGGGAGATGTAGTTTTGTGCAAGGCTGGGCTTTCAACCTCAGAGAGGGAGAGGGAGTGGGAGTCCTGCAGCACTATAAATTCCAACAACAGTGCACAGCCTAATCTTTCACTTTCAGGCTCGGCTCAATAATTGTTACATCCATTCTACAGTGATGTGGAGCTGTTAATTTATCTAAAAGATAATTGTTTCTAATCATGGGCAGGATTGGTGGTCTTTATTGTTGACTGCATCTACACAGATTAATTTAAGGTGGAAGTCATTTTACTATATTTATTGTTGACTGCATGTAGGCACGGATTAATTTAAGTTTGAAGTAATTTCACTATAGGAATTTTGATTCTCAAGTGGGGGAAGTTGGTATTGATTTATTTTGAGTATAGTATGTACCTTTTAAAATATTCTGGATTGCCAAGCTATTGAATAATGTTTGCATTGAAAATGTTATTATTTTCATAGTCTCAATTAGTTTATCTCATTGATCACTCTTATAACCTGTCTGTGTTTCTGCTAAACTCTGTATCCTGTTACTGATTGCTCCCTTGTCTCTGTCTCTGGCTCTTACACAGTATTGCAATCCCAGTATCCTTCCAATCCGGAGCTGAGTTTATGATCTCATATATTCTCTGTAATATGACCTATTTGTCTATCTCTTTGTCCATCTGTCATAGAAATCTTCAGCTGTGTTTTCATCACGTTCACACATCTCAGTATTCTAATTCGCTCCTGGTACCTCATTTTACACCTTCTTGCATCCTATGTTGTCACCACTATCTTTGTTTGATTACACCTACTCCCAGTCTTCCAATACCACTAGTTTAAAATTTTAAATGTATATTTAACCCCTTCATTTCCTTGACCCTTTTTATTTGTGTAATCTACTTCAGCCCTACAATCTTCTTTGAAATTGCAAGCTTCTGGTGCCCTTCTGATTTCTTTCATTTATGCCTTCGCTGACACTTTGCTTTTATTATTTGGGCTGTCCCATCTGTAATCCTCCAACCCTCACTGCTTCCATTTGTCTGTCCTTTTTTTCTTTGAGGCGCAATAAACAGTAATCTGAGGCTGGAACTGAACCCAGATTCCTGGAGGTGTGAGGCAGCAATGCTAACTACTGTGCCAGATGGTGTCTGGTCTGTACTGGTTTCTGATTGTATGCCAGAGTGGAGTGCAGATGCTGCCAACTGTTCTGAACTTTTTTGCTTTTAGGTGGCACAAGACTTTGCAATTTAATAACATGTCCCATTTTAAAATAGACAATGAAGTAATGAGAGTGAGAAACTTGGGTCTGAAACAACTATACTAAACTTAAGTAAGGGTAATTAGAAAAGAATAAGGGCAGAGTTGGCTGGAGTGGGCTAGGAAAGGAGTTCAGCAGAAAAGATAGTTGATTACCAATGGCAAGCATTTATGAAAATAGTTCATAACTCAGAACAAACATGTATCTCAGTGAAGGAGAAGGATTCTATGAAAGTGTTAAATCAATCATGATTAACCATGGAAATTAAGGATAGTAGTAAACTGAAAGAAAAAGCATACAATTTGGCAAAGAATAGTGACAAACCAGAAGATTGGAAAAGTTTTAAAAACCAACAAAAGATGACCAAAAATAGAGGGAGAAGATAAACTAAGGATAAATTTGAGCTTCTTAAAAATATGTAAAGGAAGAGAGAGCCAAAGTGGGCATAGCCTGTTAGAAAATGAAACTGAGGAGATAATAGTGGGGAAATAGGAAATGGCAAAGGAATTAAACAAATACTTTGTGCCAGTCATCGCAGTGGAAGAAACTAATAACATTCCAAAATTTCTAAATAATCAAGGAGCAGAAGGTAAGAGGAGGGAGGGAGTGGGGGAAAAGGAATAAATACAATCTCAGTCACAAGAGAAAAAGTACTAAAGAAATTTAAAGGCTAAAGGTTGATAAATCCCTGGACCTAATGGGTTGCATCCATGGGTATTAAAGGAGTTAGTGACAGAGATAGTGGGTGCAATAGTTGTAATCTTCCAAGAATCCTTAAATTCAGGAAATGCCTCAGAAGACGGTACAATGGTTAGCACTGCTGTCTCACAGCGCCAGGGACCTGAGTTTGATTACAGCCTTGGGTCTCTGTGTGGAGTTTGCACATTCTCCATGTGTCTGTGTGGCTTTCCTCTGGGTACTTTGATTTCCTCCCACGTCCAAAGATGTATTGGTTAGGTGCATTGGCCATGCTAAATTGCCCCTTGGTTGGAAATAAAGTATAGGAAAGTGGAATTGAGCATTACATTGGATCTCACTGAATGGCAAAGCAGACTCGATAGGCCAAATGGCCTACTTCTCTTGTATCTTATGGCTAGTAGCCATGATGTAGAGATGCTGGCGTTGGAGGGTGATCAGAGAATGTAGATTTTGGAGAATGGTCAAAAGCACCAGAGGCAACAAGAAGAAATTTTTTTACACAAGTTGTTAGGATTTGGAATGAAATGCCTAATAAGAAAGTAGAGATTCAATAACAACCTTTGTAGGAAATTGGATATATACTTAAAGGAGAAAATCATTGTAGTAATATGGGGAAAAGTGAGCAGTGGGTCTAATTGATTACTCTTCAAAGGAATGAATACAAGTTTGAGGGGCTGAATGTCTGCCTTCCATGTTGTAACCATTCTGATTCTGTAATTTCTTTAGGTTTGAATCTAGGTATATGTTTTCTTTAAAAAATAAAAGCTTGATATGTATTTCTTTGGCCTTATAGGATGTCAGGATTTTTAGATAATATCAGATGTCCAGATTGTGAATGTATTGACTGGAGTGAGAAACGGAATGCCATTGCGTCAATGGCTGCTGGTGTGTTGGTATGTAACCCTGCAAATCTTAATTTTTCTTTTTGAAAATAAGAATTATATGTAATAATCTAGCATAGTTACAAGATTTGTATGTAATGAGGAGGTGCTAATTATTTGATCTACCAAGCTGTAGAGAATCTTGTTCTAATATTCCTTCTTAATTCTTTTAATGCTATCTGTTTAAATTATTCTGTTACATTCCACATTGAAGTAGCATCTTTATTACTAAGATTAATGTGCATGATTATGTTGCTACAATTAAATAGGGCTATGGGTTAATTTTGAGTCCAATATGTTGACTATTGCCTGAAGCTTACTCACATCCATATTACGTAGATCTTTTAAAAGAAAATCTTTTGCCCCACTGTTCAAAATCTCATTCCTCTCTTTCTCTCCTGAAGACATTAATACTTTGGAGTTTACAATTGCATAGATTCTGGGTGGCTGGTGGTACTTCAGTCAAGCTAATATTCACATTGAAGCCTTGGCATTGATTGTTCAACCATGGGATGACATAGTCTAGCCTAATCCTATTCTTCCCCAATATTGTGCATATATATTTCACATTGTATTAATCAGTATTCCTCCCAATTTATGGGAGTTTTGCCTCAGCAAATTATAACATTGGCACTAATGCCTTGACTTAAAACTTGGGGACAGAGGAGAAAATTAATCTGAGAACTTCTGTCTGTTTTGGCTTGCTCTCTTTGGGTGAACTATTTTTGTTGTGCCTCCTTCATCTTCTTTTATCCCAAGATATTGTATTTATGCTTGGAAATATGCCAATCACTAATGTAAATGAGGAAAAATGGATTTTAGATTTTGCTTAACTATCTGCTTATGGCATTTTGAAGCATTTTGTTTCTCTAGTTTTTCACAGGCTGGTGGGTTATTATTGATGCTGCTGTGAAGTATCCTGAAATGGACAAATTCAACCATTCCTACCACACCTGTGGCGTTATAGCAACACTTGCATTTCTCATGTAAGTAATGATGAGCTTTAACACTCTTGAAGATGGTGTAGGCCCACCCAGATTGATCTCTATCTTTCCTGTAATTTATCTTCTGCCTTTGCTGCAGAACTGCAAAGTCACATTTAACATCCACTGACTTTGACACAGGACACTATCTCCTCATCATGCCTCTCCACTACTCTACAGCCAGTTGTGATGCTATTTGCCAATGTTGTTCATCTGAATGACCTTCACCTGGTACCACTCTTACTCAAATCTGTCATAGCTGGAGAATATCCTGCAATGGCTTTTCTTTCCACACTTTTTCCTCTGGGAATCTGAAAGCATCTATCCTCAGCCCGGCCAATTTCTCATCTACGTGTTGTTTGCTGGTGAATTCTATCCAGTAATTTGACATTAGGTTCCTGATGTGTACTAACAATATTGTTGTCATATTGGCTGTCCACCATCAATTCTGGATAGGCTAAAATGCCATTCAGTTAAATACTGAAAAGGCTCATTATTTGCAGCCTCTACCACACGAGCCACTGATTCTATTATTCCTTCTCTTTTTGTCCTGAATACATTAATACCTTGCAGTTTACGATTGCATAGGTTCTGAATGGCGTCTGGTACTTCATTCAAACTAATATTCATATGTAAGCCTCAGCACAGATTGTTTAACATGGGACAATCATCATCAAGCCTAATTTCATTCTTGCCCAATATTGCACATATATATTTCATGTTGAAGTTGTTGTATAAGTCAATACTTCTCCCAACCTATGGGAATGAGGCAAATTGTTACATTGGTATTGCTGCCTTGGCTTAGAGCAACTAACTTGGGGACAGAGGAGGAATTGAATCTGAGACCTTCTATTTATGTTAGTCACTTCTCTGGGTTGACCAGACTGTTTGAAATCTCAGTATCCTATTTGATTCTGATCTGACCTTTTTGTCCCCATATAGTCTGCATCATCAGGGCTGCCTATTCTGTACAGGAATGAGAATAGGTCATTTGGCCCATCGAGCCTTTCCTGCCACTTGATTAGATCATGGTTGATCTTCTACCTCAGTGCCAATTTCCTGCACTATCCTTAAGCCCTTGGATGTCATTGATATCTGAAAATATATTGACCTTTACTTTGAACATACTCAATGACCTGAGCCTCCACAGCCCTCTAGGTTAAGGGCATCCAAAAAGGTTCTCTATCCTCTGAAGAAATTCCACCCCATCATGGTCCTAAATGGGCACCTTGTATTCTGAGACTGTCCTTTGCTTCTAGACAATCCCTAACCAGGGGAAAGATCCTTCCTGCATCAATATTTAAGTGAGACCATCTCCCATTCTTCTAAACACTAGAAAATACCAATACCTCAACATTTCTTCAAAGGACAATCCAACCAGTCTAGAGATTAGTTTGGTGAACCTTCATTATGCTCTCTATGTGGTCTCACCAAAACTCATTACAACTATACAAATTCTCAATGCCATTATTTTTAAAAATTTATTCTTTATTGGAATGTGGATGTTACTGAAAGAAACAGCATTTGCTATGTGTCTCAAATTCCTCTTGAATTGAGTAGCTTGCTGAACCTTTTTCAGAGAGCAGTTGAGACTCAATACATTGCTATAGGTCTGGAGTCACATGTAGGTCAGGCAGGATAAGGATAGCAGATTTCCTTCCCAAATGGGCATGAGTGAAACAATTGGGTTTCAGTAACAATTGTCACCATTGTGGTGGCCAGCTTTATATTCCAGATTTTCATTAATTGAATTTAAATTTCGCTAATTGCCATGGTGGGATTTGAACACTCATCTCCAGATGATGTTACCACTATATTACCGTCTCCGCATTCTGGTACTATAATGAAGCGTTACTTGAAAATGTCTTTTCTTTTTAGGATAAACGCTGTTTCAAATGGACAGGTCCGTGGAGATGGTTATAGTGAAGGTTGTATGGGACAAACAGGTATTTTGTTTCATTCTAATCAACGCTATGAAGTGAAGTAAACGATCTCTGAGTTGGCATCTAGTTAATTTCTGTTCTTGGCTGTTTGACATTTTGTTTCTATTTTAATGTATGGTTATGATTCCCTGTAATCAAGGTTAATCTGTCTGAATCCTCTCAGTTTGGTATCTGCTTTGACAGAATCTGTTAAGAAGTTGGTGAATTGTTACATCAGTTACCACGTGCCCCTGCACCAAGCATTCCCAACCATAATTGTAACAAATGAAGGATGTGCTCTTCTCTGTTCTGTTATCCCTTAGAGGATAAGTTTGTGGATCTGCTGACCTTTTAATCAGCCAGAGAAGAATATGTCTCTTGTACATTTACTTATTCACTGGACTAGTAATAGGAGGACATCATTCTAGCTTAGGAAAGTCATTACATCTACAACTTGCTTGTCTATTAAAAATAATTTGTGTTCTTTTATCATAGTGGAGAAGTACCATTATGGCAAAATAATAATCTGCCATAATGTTCTATAATCCACATCTTTGTGAATATAAAATCCTGTCTCTAATGCGAACCTGCGTACTTTTTGAAAGATTCTCGAGACTGATTCTGAAGCTGCTACTGTATACTTTAATCAATTTTGGATGACTTGCTATATCTTATATACTGCACACTCTAATACGTAATGATTATTTTACAGGTGCTCGAATCTGGCTTTTCATTGGTTTTATGTTGGCATTTGGATCTCTCATTGCATCCATGTGGATCCTCTTTGGTGGTTATGTTGTGCCACGTAAGTGAATGCAAGTTATTCCTTGAATTGACCATTTTGAAACCCTTTTATTTAATCCCATGCCTGACTGATTTGATTTATTATTGTCACATGTTGTGAAAAGTATTGTTTCTTGCATGCTATATAGACAAAGTGAACAGTTCATAGAGAAGGAAAGGAGAGAGTGCAGAGTAGGGTGTAGAGAAAGATCAATTTAGTGCAAGATAGATACTTTCAAAACTCTGGCAGCAGGGAAGAACCTATTCTTGCATTGCTGTGTGACTCAAACCTATATATGTCTTTTCCCGACAGAAAAAGGTGAGAGTATGTTTGGGTGCATGTGGTCCTTAATTATGTTGGCTGCTTTTCTGAGGCAGTGGGAAGTGTAGACAGAGTCAATGGATGGGAGGCTAGTTTGCATGATTTACTGGGCTTCATTCATGACCCTTTGTAATTTTTTGCGGTTTTGGGCAGAGTAGGAGCCATACCAAGCTGTGGTACAACTGGAAAGAATGCTTCCTATGGTGCATCTGCAAAAGTTGATGGAAATCGTAGATGACGTGCTAAATTTTCTTAATCTGCAGAGACTGATGCTGAAACCAAAATAATTAGCTGTGATTTGTTCCTAGTTTTTAATATTAGGTTACTTCTCCGTCAATATTTCCTAAAGTTTAAAATAAAGTAATGGCATAAACAGATTGGTTAACCAATGTTCTCCACACTTATAGAGAATATATCAGGAATTCTTGTTCTTTTTGATACATTTTGCCACTTAACCAATCTTGAGATTTTAAGTTTAGACTTCATCATTGTTTTGTATATTTCCTGAGTATTCAATTTTTGCATTTTTAATTGCACTTGGGTAATGGAGACAGTGTTTACAGTATGATACAGAACTTTGGAAAACTAGGGGTTGCCTCACAGCACCAGGGACCCGGGTTCGATTTCCAGGTAGGGTCACTCTGTGTGGAGTCTACATGTTCTCCCTGTGTCTGCATGGGTTTCCTCTGCGTGCTCCAGTTTTCCTCCCAAGCCCAAAAGACGTGCTGTTAGATACATTAGCCATGCTAAATTCTCCCTCAGTGTGCCCAAACAGATGCCAAACTTTGGTGACTAGGTATTTTCACAGTAACTTCATTGCAATGTTAATGTAAGACATCTTGAGACACTAATAAACAAAACTAAATATATATATATATTTGGGGGACTGTGTACAAGGGCAAGAAAAAAAAATTCACAATTGCCATGTTTACTGATCTGCAGTTTGATAGTTCTGAATGCAATGTCACTTTAATGGTTTCTCTTAACTGTCTGTGAGAAGGAGGGAAAGTGTTTGTTTTATTTAAACTTACCTTTGATATGACGAGGAAACATGGAGTCCCTCTGAGACTGTAATAATCTTTCCAAAGTCAGTTACCCTTGAAGATCTGAACTTGGCACTTGTAAAGTCAGTGAAATTGTCAGAGATCAGGACTTCGGGTGTCTTGTGCACGCAGAAACATTGTTGTAGTTTCTTAGTGATAGCATAGGAAAGATTGGAGTGCAGGCTGATCATAATTTAAAAATATCTTGTGAAGTCTAAATGCACTCGCATCCAGGACCTACCAGGCCACTCCCATGGATATAGGGATGTTGAGGGGAGAAGCTTTTGATTCTCTTGGTGTGACTTGCACTATCTGACCAAGTCAATAATGTCCACATCAAGGTCAGGCCACCACATGTAGTTCTTGGATAGTATTTTCATCTTCAAAATCTCAGGGTGGCCATGGTATCATTCCGTAAGTATCAGACATCACCCTGGGTGAAGGGTAACTGCATGGGAACTCCAGAGGATGATGCCATCTTCAACGTTGAGCTCACCTTCGTCAAGTAATGTTTCATTTCATATGAGGGCTGTCATTTGAATCCTCATATAATATTATATTTCCAGTGCTGGCCTTGGTCTTTTTTCAAAATAGCATGTATTTTGACTGTCCCTACATCTTAATTTCAGTTTTGATCTTCTATAGATTTTCCAATAGTCTGCTATCTTGGCATCTAGAGCCTTCTGGAATTTGCTTCTGAGGAATTTGAAAGCTGTCCCTGACCTACTTTGACTGCCTGTGATATGACTCTGGCTTCACTGCTTCAGGTATTCAGGGATATTTCACCAACACCGTCACACTCAGTTGAAGAATGAATGTTGCATGCTTCCCCACAATCAGAAGACGCTGCCATCTGATGTCCCCTGTAGTTCCTGAGCTCCTTTTCTTGCATTCTCCAATGAGAGAGCTTTTTGAATGGCCTCTTTTAGATCCAAATTGGCTTTTGCCAATAGTTTCTTTTGGATTCTACAGACCAGTCTGTGTTGCGATATGTCATTTAGGGATGGCTCGAATTCACAGTGTTCTGCCAATTTTTGCAACCTGTTCAGAAATTTGGTGACAGATTCCGCAGGGGTTCACCTGCAGTTTAAAGCAGTATCGCTGGAGCATTATGGAAGGTTTTGGGTCATAATAATCTTTAACCAAGTCCACTAATTCATTAAAAACTTTGGAGTCAGGGTCATCCAGGTAAGTCAGGCTTTTTATTCCAATTTGAGGTTGAAACCCCACATGCTGACAGCAAGATCACTTCCTGCTTCTCATCTCTCTCAGTATTGTGGCCCAAAAAAAAAATGCATTCTGCATATTGGGCCTAGTTTTCTATGCTTGCATCGTAGGCTTCAAGTTTATCAAAAAGAGGCATTTTTCTTACCAGAGGATTATTTGTGTTGACAGTAAAAATGGTCCTGAAGAAAGAAAATAAATCGCTTTACTCGTCGCCAATGTAATAACCTTACGAGGCCAGCTCATTGCTATTGCTAAAATTTTCAAACTGGATAAAAACCTATAATGGCTACATATTTTATCTGTTTGTAACTCTTGAACAAAACAAGCTACCTGTCAGTATCAGGGAAACTTGCACATGGTTGTCTCTGAAAAGACACTAATGACCCCTTGTGGGCTGCACAGACCCCACATTTAGACAGCTTTTGTAAGGTTTTCTTTAATTTCATAACTCAGGTGACTAACAGGAGTCGGCTCGAATGCTAAACCAAAGGGCCCTGCCACCTTTCCTTACCAAGACAAGAGTTGCATATCCTTTGTCAAAGACAATATGAAGAACTGGGAGGCGTGTGAAATGGACCAGTAAAATTACCTTGCTGGACTGCAATTTCTCAGTCTGCCATTTTCCCATCTAACTAGCAGCATCATAAACCAAGAGCTTTGGCTCTGATTGAACACCTAGCCCCATCTACACAGCTTCTAATGAAAACTTTGTACTATCGCTGACAAAACTGATTTAGCTCTACATGCCTATCCCTTTGTGTGAAGTCAACCCCACTGAAAAAGAGAATTTCAGCTTACCAACCTCTGTGAAAGAATACCATTTTGGACCTGGATTCTGGAATCCATGTGGAACATACACCTTGCCCCTGCTCTTAAATCTTTCCTTTCTCTCTTCCTCTCTTGTGTATGAGTGCAAAGGAGGTAATGTTACCATCCCCCTTTCATGTTTTGTCTGGACAAATGAGCTTATCCTATCTTGTGTTTGCTATGGGGTTATTAATGGAAAATTGGATCACCCCAAAACTGAGGGGTTGGGAAATACGCAATCATTTATAAAGCAAACAAAAAACAACTTTCTGATGAGAGGAGAAATTCATACTGTTAAATAAATCCCTCTCCTTTCTATAACTCTACTAAAATAATCTTTGGTACATATAATTATATTCCAATGTCTTGATTAGACAAATTGTCTTGTATTGAAAATTGAGAGACTTTATTTCCAAGTTTTAGGTGCTGTATGTCTTTCTGTTTTTCTAAACGTGTTTTTTGTGTTTTTAAAAAGATATATATTTATTTGATTATTACTTCTCTTTTTAGAGAAGGCAGATGTTTACCCTGGAATAGCTGTCTTCTTCCAGAATGCATTTATCTTCTTTGGGTAAGCATTTAATAATGGTAATATATTGAGAATTTTTTTTATAAAGGTAAAGCTAAAATGAACAGCAATTCTAAGCAACTGAAATACAGAAACCTTTCAACTTCTTTACTGAAGAAATTCTCTCTTGTGCAGGGGTCTGGTTTTCAAGTTTGGACGTACAGAAGACCTGTGGCAGTAAATATCCAAGCATTGCAATGTATTAACTATATTTTGTATTTTCTCACACAACCTGTCTTGCTGTATTTGTTTGTAACTTTTGCTGTTAAGTTTACATGCCGCTATCACTCTACAACTTCCCTTTTGGAACTTGTCACTCATATATCTGACTTCGATATGTGTTTTTCTTTAATTAATAGACATTGTTAGAATGAGTGACAAATAATATAGAACAGATTAAATTTTATCTTCAGTAGTGGCAGAATTCAGAATGATGGAGGATTATAAATGAAGTATAACATGATTTGTTTTTTTTTAACAATAGGTGGGAATTTCCTGACAAATCATGTCAGGAATCACTGATTTTTGTCACCAATGTGAGAGTGTTCCAAAATTTCCTGTAAAACTTATTTGCACAAACTTGCCATTCAATGGATCTTGGAAGAAGTGTGACCAAGGGTGGGCTCGGTTTCATACATTGCTCAATTATTTATCTCAAAGTTTCAAATCCATATATGCACAGCTGCTCTGGTGAACTCTGATATGATCTTTGCACCTGTAATTTTCATTCTTTGTAACATTGCTTGGTAGACCAGGTGTATCCATTTTTCACAGCCATAGAGAAGAGCTTCATGTTGTAGGACCTGGGACCAATTGTAAGGTTCCAAGAATCAGTGTTTCACTGTCATTTAGATCTTCAGAGGACAAGGACTGAGTGCCCTGGAAGATTCATGTGACTCTTTCTTTGGGGACATAGCTTTAAATTTAGGGGTGGTGGTTATAGGACGGATGTCAGAGGTATGTTCTTTACCCAGAGGGTGGTAAGGGTATGGAATGCGCCAAGTTTGGTGGCGTTAAGAGGTTAGTAGATAAGTTTATGGACGAAAAGGGAATGGTTTAGGTTAGAGGGTCATTGCTTTTTCCTAATTGGTTGGCGCAACATCAAAGGCCGAAGGGCCTGTTCTGCGCTGTAATGTTCTATGTTCACTGAGGCAAATAGCAACAATCGTCTTTTGGCAATTCTGATGCATAAGGAAGTTTTCTGACTTGATGATTGAGGGTATAGTCATACTGGTAAATTCTGCAAAGACATCACTGGTTTTGCTGCATTAACTTTGCAGTGCTGCTGGGAGACAATTCAAATCTCAGCACATACTAGAGAATTCAAACGATGCAGCTATTGGATGTGGGAGGTGCAACAACAACAATGTTGTTCTACTTCATTGCTACTTGGCACTTTAGCACAATTGCACATTGTATTTTTGCTTTGCTTCAATGTGTCTTGAGGATCCGTGATTCTAGATGTATAAATTGCTCCACCCATTTCATAATCTCACTTGCAAATCTAGAGATTGTAAATCCATTCTTTTAGGTTGGGGAGGAACAGCATGTTTGCTGCTGTCTCCTGCCATAGTTAATCACATACCATTATTCCTGCCTCAGCTGCTCTTCCCTATAATAACAGTAAAATGTGTGCCAGTGGAGCTGCTTTATCATCCTGAGCACATTGTGTAGAGTGAGATTCCCACTGAGCTAGTATCAGGAATCAACTAGCCTTTGGGTGCACAACATAAATTCAAGCAAAGTAACAACCAAAGAACTGGAAAAGATCATTTTAAAGTATGAAAAAACAAGCTGCATGTAGCTCTACATGGCTAAGATTTGTGAGTGATATTCCACCAGAAGATAATATCAGGCCCGCCTATGCATAGATTTCTTGAGATTACTGAATATCACAAACTAGCTTGATTTCAAGAAACCTGTGCTTGCAGCTGTTGTAAATAGAGTCAGAACTGTATTAGGGTTTGGAGGATTTTGTTTGGTAAAGGGCACTTTGACCAAATTGACACATGTTCTAGCAAATTAGAATAGAATTAACCAGTTTACCCCACACCCTATCATCCTCCAGCTCTTACCCTGGGAAACAGGTTTCTAAGTAGACACACCATTGCTGCAATAGAAGTTTTCAGGAAATTCTGAACCAATGTATTTTAAATATAAAGTTCCTGGTTGTGAAACTAACTAATTTGTATGATGCTTTGCACAAGCCCAAGATGTCTTGGACATTTACAACTAATGAAATTCATCTTGGGTAGTTACAATTGCTGTATGCTTGCCTACCAAACAACTTTCCATAAATGGCAATGGGTTAAATTTCTGCAATCCTCAACCTTTTAGAATTATTGTTTGTTTAAACAGTATTGATGAGTTAGGGAATACTGCAAAGGTTTCATATGTCAGAGAATCCTGACAACAGTTCCTCTTGAACTTGACTAGTCCTCGCTTATGTTCTCTCTTTTCTGACATGCCAAACTTAGGATGTCTGAATCTGTTATTGGAAAAGCAAGTAACAGTATATGAGTTGGGTACTTCAGAGGACCATTGCCAGATGTAGGGGAGCAATGTTAATGCAGTAATTGTTCATTTGTAAGTAGTTTTATATTAGTTAAAATGAAGGTCATTGTATCAGCTGTATCTAACCACATGTTTGATGCTGATATTGGGGAAATTCCAGTCATGGTGGCATCCTTAAAACTTTAGTTTATTTGAAAATCTTGAGTATAAATGGCTAACTCCATGTTGAACTGTGTTGATCTACACATACACACACGCTCGTGCACATACATACACACACACACACTTGGTAACTAACTGGTAATTATGTTCTGTGTGTGGTGCTGTAACTCTTGCATTACTGATAACAAGTGCAAAAGAGTCCTATAAAAATGTTCTTGTAATAATTCTTTTGTATATAATTCAGTTTTGCACAGACATGTAAAGCAAACTTGAGTGCACAATTATGACTTTCTCTCTTGCTTTGGTAAAGTTGCCATGGGGCTCAATCATGTATTTTAATGACTTGCTATTTTGAGTATTCAATATTTTTCATTTGTGTTTTTAATAATGAAGTGTACAAGCAATGTAATAATTGCAAGTATTAAAATCTTCAATAAATGAATAAATTTCAAAAATAGTGGAAGAGTGACTGAATCTATTTATTATAATTAGAATTTTGATGTGCTGTGCCATTGAGGGTAAACCTTGGGAGTAAGGGGACTTGCGGCTGTTTACGTCATCGGGATTTTTCTGGTTCCACTGGACTGAACAGAGATTTGGTTAAGAGTGGCGGTGGGTGTAAACGGCCAGTGAGATTGCACCTAATATGCCCAATAATTCTCTGCATTGTAACTGCTTTATTTTGGTCACCTGCTTGGGTCAGTATTAAACTTTGTTTTCTCACAAGAAGGGGTGGAAATGTCACTGAGTTACTCAAGGTTGCTCTGGTCTTCAATTCATGGGCAAATCAATGTGAACTGTTTTCTGCCAGTTCTGATTTTGGAGAGGAAAATGTAATTTGGGAACGTTTACAGGGCAATCAATGATGTGGAAGAAATGAAACCAAAGATGCAGGAAATTTCAGGCCCACCAGCATCTGCAAATAGAGAAAGAGTTAACGTTTTGGGTCTTGTGATCTTCAATCAGAACTGGATTTTTTTCCCTTTTCACAGATACTTTCAGACCATGAGTATTTCCTGTATTGTTATTAATTTCAGATTTCCAGCATTCAATGTTTTGCTTCTATATTTTGGAAGAGATGGTTTGGCAAAAACACTCTCATCGGTGCTTCTATTAGGGCTAGCATAGGAAGAGAAAAATTGGAAATGTGGTATCTGGGAGTGATTTTCTGACCTTGCAGATCACGCCAATCCTGGGAAATAGTGTGCATGCCTGAAAGTCAGCTTTGCACCCACCGCCAAACAGTTTACAATCATCCAGCTCTCTTCCTAATGGTGCAAACCAGAAAGGGCATGAGGCCGATTAGCATATTTAAATATGCATAGCCCATTCAACGCTAGATTCTCCCCAACTCCTGGAATTTTCAGATGCAGCATGAGACAAGTGAGAACAGTACTAGTCTCCCTCAGCAGAAACCAGGCATGATGGCAATGCCAAGGGACTCGGAAGCCATTGAAACCCCCAGATGATCAGGGACAGTAAACAGCACACTGGGGCAGAAAGATAGTGACCTGCGTGTCCATCACTGAATTTTGGCTAACGAAAAGAAATCGTAAGTTGAATCATTGCAGTAACAAAAACGAAGAGTAACCTCTATAGTAACTACATTGCAATGGGTTTAATATATTTGTACCATGGAAACATTCTGAGATGTAATAAATACATATCTGTATCAGAAAAACATGTCTTCTAATCATTTTCAAACTATTTACCTCATAAGAAGCAATTCAGGCAGTTGTGGTCTGTTGCAAAAATGTATTCCACTGTATAAGAATGACACCTTTGCCTTATGTTTAAAAGATTAAAAAAGAATATTCTGAAGTTAATACTAAATTATTTTGGAGGAATGTTGTCGATCGATATTAGTTAAAAATGTTTGAGTGATGCTAGATGGAAAAAAAATCATGTTGATTAGAAGTATGTATTAGTAAATGATAGAAATGACTGAATCCTATCCCTATTCTGATATGTTTATAACTAAAAAGATTAATTTAAAAAAAATTAATTTGAAAGAAACTTTGAAAATTAACATCAGCTTTTCTCTGATGATATTGGATTTGGAATGATAGAAGTATTAAAGTAAATCTTAAAAATTTTTATGTTTAGCATAGAGCTTCAAATACAACAGAATGTGTCAGAAATTTAGACTTTCTGTCCACAAGAAACTATTTAAAAAGAAAATGAATTGAAAAACACTTGGTGTATGCCAACCTTTGATTAGTGCTGTTCGCAAACAAAGCTTTACACACAACATTCTTGTGAAACCTACACAATTTCATAAATGCCCCCAGTGATATTCCTGAAAGATCATTCTTCCTGTATGAGAATGTGAAACAGCCAACCTTGATTTTATTCACAGACATTCTTTCATCAGGAACACTGGGTGGTGATCAGGAATGGACATCTCCAAATCTGATTCTCTCATTCCTTTACAAAGGACACAAAGATCATTGCGAAACCTTATAATTGGCCTGGCTCACGTTATCTGTCTTAGCACAGACTGTAGAACCTGGTCCGTATGGTATTCTAAAGGGTGCAATACATATGATATATGCTCCGTCAGGGGTGCTCACTGACTCTGAATATTTACATATCAAATATTTCCCCAGCTATTATTAATGCTTGGTTAAAATTTTCACAATATCTGGCAATGCAAACTTATACACATTCAATATAACATTTAATCAAAAAACAGAAAACAATTAATGCGTAAGCTATAACATTTTGACAAAGGGTTTCCAACCTTGTGAGTTTCGAACATGTATGGACGTACTTTACATTAATCCAATGCTAAGATTCAAGAGATTTGTTCTTTTCCTTTGTACACTTCTTGTGAAATTAGTTTCACCCTTCTGAAATGATTCTTCATCTCTTGTTTCTGTTGTTTGTTCCTATTTGGAAACACGTTGGTGAACTTTCTCAGACCATAGTTACAAGGTGTGGAAACTATATTAGGAAAAAACATTGAATCAGCTTCACTGTTAACTCCATTTGATGTAATTTATAGCAGATGTGAGTCTCAAAACAAAACATCTCCCAGGTTGATAACCTCTTAACAGAGCTTTCAACCCTGGGCGATGTTCTGCTTTGGAAACAGCTCTTTTCAAAGACAAAAAAATAGATTTAATGAAAGGCTGATGTAACAACAGTTCACTTACATTGATCACTTAAGCTCTTTGGCTTTTGTGTCATTTAAAATTGTGCACATTTTAATCAATATTTATCATTTGCAAGATTTGAACTTGTGAAGATAAGTGACTGTTTATTTAAAATAATGCTTGTGTCATTGTTGTTTCCAATGAGAACAGATGTTACATTTTAGATTAAAGCCAAAGGAAATTATTTAAAAGACTTTGGGTGGGATCTTCGCCTGCCTGTCCTTACCCCCATCCCATGGTATGTTTTGCAGCAGTGGAGGCAGCTCACGTTGGATGGGATGTCTGTGACCTGTTGCATAGCTTTCTTATCCCTTCAAAGTGAGGAATGGGACAGAGAAAGAAAAATGAAAATAGAGAGATAAAGATTAGTGAAGGAGGAGAGAGATTTGACAGAAAGATTGAAGTCAATAGGAAGATCATTGGATTGTGCATTATTATCTAGTTTTTGTTGCAAATCAAGATGAGTTTTTAAAAATTTTATTTACTGGTGTCTCAAGTGGGCTGCAATGAAGTTACTGTGAAAATCCCCTAGTCGCCACACCCTGGCACCTGTTTGGGTACACCGAGGGAGAATTTAGCATAGCCAATGCACCAGCGTGTCTTCTGGATTGTGGGAGGAAACTGGAGCACCTGGAGGAAATCCACGCAGATACAGGGAGAACGTGCAGACTCCATACAGTGACCAAGCCAGGGATTTGAACCCATGTCCCTAGCACTGTAAGGCAGCAGTGCTGGCCACTGTGTTGCTTGAATTTCATCCCCTTTTTGGAGGGGGAACCTTACAAGAACTAGGGAAGGTGATGGCCGCCTAGTAGCATTATTGCTGTACTAGTAATTCAGACGCTCAGCTAATGTTCTGGGGACTTGGGTTCAAATCCTGCCACAGCAGAGGGTGGAATTTGAGTTCAATAAGAAGTATGTGGAATTAAGAATCTACTTATGACCACGAAACCATTGCTGTTTGATGGAAAACCCATCTACTTCACTAATGTCTTTTATGGAAGGAAATCTGCTGTCCTTATTCTGGCCTATGTGTGACTCCAGAGCCACAGCAATGTGATTAACTCTTAATTGCCCTCAGGCAATGAGGGATGGACCATAGCATTACTGGCTGGCCAGCATTTAATGTACCATGAATAAATAAAATTAAAAATTGTTAAAGTGTCAGTTCTGGTAAGAAAACCAATCAGAAACACAGACCCTGACAATTCGAGAGCCAATTAAAAGTGGGCGGAATTTGCTGACTCTGGTAAGATGGAAACGCTTGGAGCCAGGGACAAGAGCACCCACCACATCCCAGTCACAAACTCTCCTAATCGCCCTCCCACACTCTGAACATCCAGAGCATTCCCATTTCACCCCCAGTCCCCTCTGCTCATCTGCTGCATCCCCCCGTTCCCTCTCCACCCCAACCCTGATTATCCCTGGCATTCCCATCACACCTGCAGCCTCCCCTCACCCTCTTCCCTTGCACCCTCCACTCATCGCTGCATCCCCAACCCCTCCATATCTACCCCACCAGATTATCCCCACCATCGTCAAAGCCTCACTGTCTGCTACCATCTCACCACCATCTGCTATCACCCCACCACCACAAATAAATGTCCCTGCACATGAGGCTCCCCTTAGGTTCCTCCTGGCATCACCAGGTGGCACAGGTTGGCAGTGTCAATCTCTACTGGGGGCCATACCAGAGGGCATTACCTGGCCTTGTCCCTCCTCTCTCCCTCTGGAGGCTATACTGATGTTTGCACCCCCCGGGGGATTCCCTTGACAGCTCCATGTTTGGGTGAATCTTTTGTGTATTTTGTCAATGTGATATCATGTTAGCAAGCTTTGAAAATTTAGTAAGGGTGAGTGATTTGGCACGATGTGTGTATAGTTATATTGAAATGGATTGTGATCTAGTGTGGGCAAGATTACATCGCTGGTAGGGTCTGGGAAAATCAGAGATTGTGATCTTGTCAGTAATACTTGCAATTTCTGGTTTTCACTGGATTTTGAGCCCACTCTGGTGATCTCACACACACGGAGTGTGGGGCTGAAGATCCCACCCAACATTTTTGCAAAGATTGCTGTACATATACTTGAGGTTTAGACATTTTTTGTGAGCCTAGCCTAACAAAGTTGGAGAATTATTGAATCAGTCTATCTTGTTCAACTTTATGATTAAGAATGACAGCAGACCTGAGCGAAAATGTTTTTCACTGCATCATAGACCACGCACCATAGAAATCTGAATGTTTCACAGATTGATATGGCTCCTGCTCTGACCAAGATCGCAAGAAACAACAAAGGATTGTGAACATAGCCTAATCCATTACTCAAACCAGCTTCCTATCCATTGAGTGTGTCTACACTGCTCACTGCCTTGAAAAAGCAGCCAGCATAATTGAGGACTGCATGCATCCTGGACATACCTTCTTTCACCTTTTTCTGTCAGGGAAAACGTACAAAAGTCACATATCAACTGACTCAAGAACACCTCTTCGCTGCTGCCATCAGATGTTTGAATGGATCTACCTTCTATTAAATTGATCTCTCTCTACACCCTAGCTATAACTGTAATATTATATTCTGCATCCTCTCCTTTCCTTCTTCCCTGAGTACCCTATGAATGCCATGCTTTGTCTCTGTAGCGCACAAGAAGCAATGTTTTTCACTTTATCCCAATATATGCGACTATACTAAATCAAATCAAAAAATCAAATCAGTATACTCGTGAATATCGGAGGATGCTGGTTCATTTCTGTGTCCCAAAGAATTCTTGATCTCAGTTGTGCTGCCATTGCAAGATTTTAAATGATGCAATGTAACTCCCCAGAAGGAGGCAGAAACAATCATGTTTAGTTATCTCCTATCTGACGCAAGAGGAATGCATTTGAAACCTGCCACCAAGCTACCCATTATTTGGGAGAAAAGTTGCATCACCTTCTCTAGGAGATGATGGCCTAATGGTATTATTGCTACATTATTAATCCAAAAACTTAGCCACTGTTCTGGGAACCTGGGTTTGAATCCTGCCAAAGCAGATGTGGAATTTGAGCTCCATCAAAAATATCTGGAAATAAAAATCTGCTGATGATAACAAAACCATTGCTAATTGTCAGAAAAACCCATCTAGTTCACAAACGTCCTTTAGGGAAGGAAGCTTGCCGTCTTTACCTCGTCTGGCCTACATGTGACTCCAGATTCACAGCACTGTGGTTTACATGTAACTGCCCTCTGGACAAGGATAACAAGGGATGCGCAATAAATACTGGCCATATCTCACTGGCCAGCAATGCCCATATCTCACAAATGAATAAAAACTAATCACAGTGAAGCAAAAAAAAAAGAAATAAGAAGATAAAACAGTAGAATTCTACCCAAGTGATATTGTTTAAAATATTGGTGGTGACCTATGTCTTCTCAGGCAAAAGAATCAAAGAGAATAGAACATTCATATCCAAAACATTGCTGCTCCACAATATATTGTGCTCACCAATTAATAATTATTCATAAAAGTTCATTCACAGATCATTTGAACCTGTGAATAAAATCTCATTTAGAATAATTAACTCAATAACAGTAACATTTCCCAAAGGGAAATGGGGCACTCCTGTTGCACACAAATCGTTTCCTCCTTACCTTCCAATATGCTTGGTCATCGTAGCATTTTAAATCAGGGGGCGATTTCCAAATATTTAACTTCAGAATAAAACCTGCAAACAAAACCAAAGGCAAAGTTATAATGTTGCATTCTTAAAGGTACAAACAAGATTCAGGAAAAATATGTTCATGTTGCACTTTTGGACATAAAGGGCAAAAGGAGGAAGTGCTGCATTGTCAGCTATGTCAGAATTTGGATAAAATGATAAACTGAGGCTCCATCTATCTCCCCTGATACTTGAAGTGTGTGATATATTTATAGAATCCCTACTATACAATAGGAGGCCATTTGACTCATCTGCACCTTTGACAGAGTATCTTACCCAGACCTTCTCTCCCACCCATACTCTCATGTATTTACTCCACCTAACCTGCACATCTTTGGACTGTGGGAGGAACTTGATGCATCCACAGGAAACCCAGGGATAATGTGCAAACTCCAAACAATCACCCAAGGCCAGAATTGAATCAAGGTCCCTGGTGCTGTAAGGCAGCAGTGCTAACGACTGTGCCACTGTTTCAGGAAAAGCAGATAGTTGGTTCCTAATATCCTGGTCAACATTTATTCTTAACAAAAATCAATGAAACTCAGACTAATCGGGCATTTATTTTGGTTAGTAAGATCATTCAGTATTCAAAGTGCTTACAACATTTGCCTAATACATCAAGTCATCGCATTTTATAATAAGTCACAGAACAAGAGACATTTCTGAAAACTCAATTCTTTTCCCCATCAAGTTTCATAATTCTGTCAGTACTGTTAAGTCTCTTCAGTTTTATTTACATCTGTAGCATTGCAGTTTATTAGTTTTGTACATTAGGCTCTTCACAATGTGCATGAACAGGTGAGGTTGGTACGTTGGATGCCATTTTAATTTGCCATTAGTCAAACTAAAGTTGGTTTTGTTTGACTCTGCATTGCAAAACAGTTGTTCCAGGAGAACATAGCCCAGTCCATCACCCAAACAGCCTCCCATCCATTGACTCCATCTACACTTCCCTCTACACTGGGAAAGAAGTCAACATAATCAAAATCTCACGCCAACTGGATGTAATCTCTTTCACCTTCTTCCATTAGGAAAAAGTTACAAAAGACTGAGATCATGTATTATCATACTCAAGAACAGCTTCTTCCCTGCTGCCATCAGACTTTTGAATGGTCCTGTCACATATTAAGCTGATCTTTGTCTTCACTATATTCTGCACCCTCTCCTTTCCCGCTCCCCTATGTACACTATGAACAGTTTGTTTTGTTTGTATGGTGCACAAGAAACAATACTTTCACTATATCCCAATATATGTGATAAAAATAAATCAATTAATCAAGGTCTTCTATTATATGCATGAAATAAATTTAAAATTCCAGATATAAAAAATAGCACACATCACATATTTTTCTAAGCAACATGTCATTTAGGAAAAACTTTATGCTGAGGGATGGGAGTCTGTTGCTTCATCTTCAGATGACCCAAATCCAAATTTGAACCCATCAGGAAATTCTAAATGTGCCCAACTACTGACAGTTATTCTCTTTGTTCTCTGGATGTGGGGAATATTGATGTAGAGATGCCGGCGTTGGACTGGGGTAAACTCAGTAAAGTTTTGCAACACCAATTTTAAATCCAACCAATTTATTTGATAGTAAATCCGCGAGCTTTCGACACTATGTTGTGCCTTCGTCAGGCAAATGCAGTGTTCTGATCTGCAGAGGCACTCATATCCACACAGACAGTTACAGATTGCTGATTAGAATGTGAATCCCTACATCTAACCTGCTATTCAAGTGTTAAAGTGGCTAACAATGTGTGTGAAGGAAATCCTGAGCATTGGTTAGAGAATTGTGTATTTTCTCCAGACAGCACAGTATGGCTTGTATGCCCAAGCCATCAGGAGGTGCGTGAACACCAGATTCATCAACCGCACTTACAAGACAGTCCTGAACATCACCCAAGCACAAAGCAAGGCCATCCGTGCTCTTAAGACCAACCGCAACATTGTCATCAAACCAGCAGACAAAGGAGGCGCCACCGTCATACTGAACAGAACAGACTACTGTGAAGAAGTGTACCGACAACTAAACAATGTGAAACACTACAGACAGTTACCAGCGGATCCGACCAAAGATCACATTTGTCAACTCAACACTCTGATCAAAACCTTTGATCCGGACCTTCAGAACACCCTCCGGACTCTCATTCCACGTACTCCCTGCATTGGAGATCTCTACTGCCTCCCAAAGATACACAAGGCAAACATACCCGGCCGTCCCATCGTATCGGGCAATGGGACCCTGTGTGAGAACCTCTCCGGCTATATCGAGGGCATCCTGAAACCCATTGTACAAAGAACCCCCAGCTTTTGTCTTGACACTATGGACTTCCTACAGAAACTCAACACGCATGAAGCAGTTGAACCAGGGACACTCCTTGTCACAATGGATGTCTCGGCGCTCTACACCAACATCCCCCACGACGATGGTATTGCTGCAACTGCCTCAGTACTCAATGCCAACAACTGCCAGTTTCCAGATGCAATTTTACAACTCATCCACTTCATCTTGGACCACAATGTCTTCACCTTCAACAATCAGCTTTTCATCCAGACACATGGAACAGCCATGGGAACCAAATTTGCACCTCAGTATGCCAACATCTTCATGCACAGGTTCGAACAAGGCTTCTTCACTACACGAGATCTTCAACCAAGGTTGTATACTAGATACATTGATGACATCTTTTTCCTTTGGACTCATGGTGAACAATCATTGAAACAACTGTATGATGATATCAACAAGTTCCATCCCACCATCAGACTCACCATGGACTATTCTCCAGAATCAGTTGCATTCTTGGACACACGCATCTCCATCAAGGACGGTCACCTCAGCACCTCACTGTACCGAAAACCGACAGACAACCTCACAATGCTCCACTTCTCCAGCTTCCACCCTAGACACGTTAAAGAAGCCATTCCCTATGGACAAGCCCTCCGTATACACAGAATTTGCTCAGATGAGGAGGATCGTGACAGACACCTCCAGACGCTGAAGGATGCCCTGATGAGAACAGGATATGGCGCTCGACTCATCAATCGACAGTTCCAACGTGCCACAGCGATAAACCGCACTGACCTCCTCAGAAGACGAACACGGGACACGGTGGACAGAGTACCCTTTGTTGTCCAGTACTTCCCCGGAGCGGAGAAGCTACGACATCTTCTCCGGAGTCTTCAACATATCATCGATGACGATGAACATCTCGCTAGGGCCATCCCCACCCCCCCACTTCTTGCTTTCAGACAACCGCACAACCTTAAACAGATCATTGTTCGCAGCAAACTACCCAACCTTCAGGAGAACAGTGACCACAATACCACACAACCCTGCCACAGCAACCTCTGCAAGACATGCCAGATCATAGACATGGACGACATCATCAAACGTGAGGATACCATTCACCAGGTACACGGTACATACTCTTGCAACTCGGCCAACGTTGTCTACCTAATACGTTGCAAGAAAGGATGTCCCGAAGCATGGTACATTGGGGAGACCATGCAGACACTACGACAGCGGATGAATGAGCATCGCTCAACAATCACCAGGCAAAACAGTTCCCTTCCTGTGGGCGAACACTTCAGCAGTCATGGGCATTCGGCCTCCGACCTGCGGGTAAATGTTCTTCAAGGGGGCCTTCGTGACACACGACAGTGCAGAGTTGCTGAGCAGAGACTGATAGCCAAGTTCCGCACACATGAGGACGGTCTTAACAGGGATCTTGGCTTCATGACACACTATCTGTAACCCCCGTAACTTGCCTGGATTAGCAAAAAACCTCACTTACTGTGCTGTCTGGAGAAAATACACAATTCTCTAACCAATGCTCAGGATTCCCTTCACACACATTGTTAGCCACTTTAACACTTGAATAGCAGGTTAGATGTAAGGATTCGCATTCTAATCAGCAATCTGTAACTGTCTGTGTGGATATGAGTGCCTCTGCAGATCAGAACACTGCATTTGCCTGACGAAGGCACAACATAGTGTCGAAAGCTCGCGGATTTACTATCAAATAAATTGGTTGGATTTAAAATTGGTGTTGCAAAACTTTACTGTGGGGAATATTGTCAAGGCTACCTTTATTTCCCACTCAATGTTGCCCTGACAGAGAAAGGACTATTAATGAAGCCAATTGCAGATGGTAGGCTGAGATTGTTAGGAATGGGTTAACTGCAAACTTCCACTTTCGACCTAATTTGTATGTTAATTGTTTAATAGTATCCACCGGGATATATAAACGGATTACAGGTGGCACTGGATGTTTGGTGTGAGTGCATGTAGAGTTGTAAAGTGAGAATAAAGTGGGTGTGAAGAAGTTGGACTTGCATCATTCTTTTTAATTACTGGACTCTAACTGAGAGGTTTAACAGAGGGTGCTTCCTTGAGAAATGCCTGCAGTAATGTTCTGGTATGGTGAAGAACAACTGCATTATTTTTGAGTAAAGTATGACTGTAACCATTGGGGATTTTTCCCTTTGCTCTTCATTGACTTTAGTTTTTTAAGGATCCTTGGTTCTATACTAGACAATGCTGCCTTAATTGAAAGCAGCTATTTATTCCTGTCTTCTGGAACTTCTATGTCCTAGTCAAGGTTGTTATGTGATCTCTCACCAAATAGCTTTGCTAGAATCTGAACTAAGCATTACTGAACTTGTTATAGATGAAAAAGTGCCATTTGTCACAAAACTGATGACTTTTACCATTATTTTGTAAATGACTGGATGATCACTATTCTGATGTTCCCTGGGCAAGTGAGCTATATTCTGTTTCCTGCAAATAAGACATACTCAAGCAATCTTCCAGTGTCAGATGAACAGCTTGGTTAGGAGATGAACTAACTCTGGAGTAGCGCCAGGGTATTTAAGGGTCTGTAATGTTTTGCTGTATCTTAATGAACTCAGCTGCTCCATAATGTCATGTGGCCTGAACTAAACTGGCCAACATCCATGTTGCTCAAGTCTTTGGGAGGAAATGAAGCAAGCTCCTGCACATGGTACATTCGTGCGAAAGTGCTGCAAATACTTGCCTTGTCTCTTGCACTGGTGTTGGGCTCTACAATGGTTGTGAATGGTGTTAGAAACATAGAAGCATAGAAAACAGGTGCAGGATGCACCATCATTCAATATCACCATGGCTGATCATGCACTTTCAGTATTCCAGTCTCGCTTTCTCTCCACAGCCCTTGATCCCTTTAGCCACAAGCGCCACATCCAATTCCACTTGAACATATTTAATGAACTGCTTTCTGTGGTAGAAAATTCCACAGGGTTCACAACTCTTTGAGTGAGGAAGTTCTTCCTCATCTCAGTCCTGAATGGCTTACCCCTTATTCTTAGACTGTGACCCCTAGTTCTGGATTTCCCCAACATCGGGAAAATTCCTCCCACATCTAGCCTGTCCAGTACCTTCAAGATTTTATATGTTTCTATGAAATCCCCTCTCATTCTTCTAAATTCCTTTGACTACAAGCTCAGTCAATCCAATCTCTCTTTTATATGTCAATCCTGCCATTCTGGGAATCAGTCTGGTGAACCTTTGATTGGTCTCCCTCAATAGCAAGAACGCCCTTCCTCAGACTAGGAGACAAAAACTGCACACAATACTCATGATATGAGCTCACCAAAGCGCTGTATAACTGCAGCAAAACATCCCTACACCTATATTCAAATCCTCTTACTATAAAGGCCAGCATGCCTTTGGCTTTCCTCATTGCCTGCTGTAACCACATGCCAATTTTTAATGACTGTTCCATCATGACACCCGGGTCATGTTGCATTTTTCTTTTTGCTAAACTGCCACCACTCAAATAATAATCTTCCTTCCTGTTTTTGCCACCAAAGTGGATAACTCACATTTGTCCACAGTATTTTACAGATTTGCCCACTCAATCAGCCTGTCCAAGTCAGTGCTCCTCACAGCATATGCTGCTACCCAGCTTAGTGTCATCGGCAAATTTGGAGATATTGCATTCAATTCCTTCGTCCAAATCATCAATGTACAATCCTCCTGTTTGAATTCCTCCCATCTGACCAAATGTGATAGACCTACAAAGCTTTGCTCTGATCCATTGATTGTGGAACCGTTGAGCTCTATCTATAGTCTGTTATTTTAAGTGTTTCGCATGCAGCCAGCCCCGTGCAGTATCTTCCTGTGAAATATATCTCATCTAAGGATGCCCAAGTTGCTCTTTGCATACCCCTTTACATTTCACATTGAACCAGAGATGTGTTTCTGCCTTGATGATGGCTGAAAGATATGATTTTGTGAGTATGACTACATCAGGCTGTTCTTTAAATAATCTATGGAACAGTTCTCCCAGTTTGGATCCCAGATGTTGTTGAAGAGGACAACACAGAGTTAGCTGGGCTGAGTTTTCCCTTTGCTCTTCATTGGCTTTAGTTTTTAAGGATCTTTGGTGCTATATTAGTCAAATGCTGCCTTCTTCTTAATCTTAGTCTGATTTTATGGCTGAGTCATCACTGATAAGTCTGTCCAATTTTCTTTATATCATTTTATTCTGCAGTGATTACCCACAATCTGCTTTGTCACTATAGAGGGCATTGAAAGTTAATCACTAAGAGTGGAACTAGAAGAACATGTAGGCTAGACGGGATCAAGACTTCTTTCCCACAAGGACATTAGTGAACCAATTAGGCTTTTACAGCAGAGTAGGAGCTTTCAAGTTTATTCTTCCAAACTTAGATAAAGAATGTGAATTCTTTTTAAAAGAAACATCATTTTTATTAACAAACCCATTATGATTGGAAAAAATCACTGATGCAATGACATTTATGAACTGTAGATGGAGGGATTGTGCTCCTTGAAATAAAGTTGCGTTTCCAACATTGTTCAATTCTTAAATACACTGAAATGTGTTGAACGCGGAAGGCGCTATAATTCTTATCTCTCAATCTGTAAAGGTGAACATCACTGACAGTTCTAAAAAAAACATTTTAGTTTTACAATGTTGCGATGAATATTTAAAAAGAGACTTTCATTACTCCTGCACTTCCAACTGTAATGTATTGTTTTAGTTTTGTATAATCAAATTACAGAAGTTCCATTCCGGAATGTTTTTAATTTGTTAAGCCTATATATTATTTTAGGTTAATGCCACCCAAAACTCACCATTATTCCTTCTGAGATCACTGTCACAGTTTAAGCATGAGTGATATCTATCCGAATTCACAAATGTGTTTCTCACCTCCCTATGATCACTTAATCTGCTCTGCCAAACTCCACAGCAATTGTAGCCTGCTTGTCTCCACTCTTGATCATCCCCAAGTCAACAAGGCAAGCTTTTTTTTAATTGGTACCTTTCAATACTTTAAACAAATTCAAAGGACAAACCAGATTCAAACAACAAGGCAAGACATTACATCCCATTTTGATCAAACAAGATCCAAGCTGATAGGATGAGGCATTGCTCCCTCTCTGGGGATTGATCTGACACTTCATCTTGGCCAAAAGGCCTGAGATGACTTTGAAAAATTGCATCAGGTAAAACTTCGATTTAAAAGCAAATTACTGCGGATGCTGGAATCTGAAACCAAAAGAGAAAATGCTGGAAATTCACAGCAGGTCTGGCAGCATCTGCAAGGAGAGAAAAGAGCTCAAAGGCTTTGACAAAGAATCATCTGGATTTGAAACATCAGCCCTTTTCTCTCCTTGCAGATGCTGCAAGATCTACTGAGATTTTCCAGCATTTTCTCTTTGGCTTAAAGCCTTGGTTTAATCTCATTGGCTACCCTGATCCTTTACTTTACCTTAGCTTGGACAAACCAGCATCACAGGCATCAGCGCACCCCCAGTGCAATGGGCTTTATTCTTGTCGTGGGCCTAACCCAATTATCAGAGCTTCAATATCAATGATAAACTCTCCCTCACCTGGATGGATGTTGCAATCCTAACATCCTCTTCAAAGATGTTGCCACTGTCTGGGTGGACACCACTAGCATTCACAAGACTGTAATTATCCTCCTTAAGCTGGACCAGCAAAATATATAATTAAATTTAATGTGATTCCTTTACTTGCCTATCAACTCTCTCTGCATCCTACATGAGCTGTAAGAAGCCTTTGACTTGCTTAACCATTCTCCTCCAAAGTCTCTCCGCCATTACTAACTGGATGCATTGCATGCGCCTGATTCCATTCTTATCTTCCCAGTCACAGCCAAACTAATCCTCTATAATGGCATCTTTTCCTGCTTCCTCGTCCTTAACTCTGGCGTCCTCCAAGGATGCATTCTTGGCTCCCTCCTATTTCTCATTCACATGCTGCCTCTCAATGACATTATTTAAAAATACAGCAACAGTTTCCATATATACGCTAACAACACTCAATTCTAACTCCCCCCCCCACCCGCTCCCTGCCCCCGATACCTATCTCTCTCTCTAAATTGTTAAACTGCTTGCCCAGCATCCAGTGTTGAATCTCCAACCAACTACTGGGGAGACAGAAGCCATTTGCCCTTAATAAAAATTCCATCCCTCTCCTTGGTCTGTGGCTGAACAAGACTCTTCGCAACCTGGTGTTCATATTTGACCCCGAGTTGAGCTTCTAAAACTACATCTCCCCACCATCAATAAAACCACATACTCCCACCTCAGTAACATTATCTGACCTCAGCCCATCTTAACTGATCAGTCACTGAAAACTCCTTGAAACTCCACACCATTGCGGTCTCTAGACTTAACCATTCCAATGCACTCCTGGTTGGCCATTGGTTGCTATGTCTTCAGCCGCCTAGATCCTGAGCTCAGGAATTCTCTGCCTCAGCTTTTCCACAGTTTTTTTCCCAATTAAACCATTCCCTAAAATCTGTCCCTTTGACCAAACTTTTGGTCATTGACTCCAGTATCTTCTCATGAGGTACAACATCAAACTTTGTTCTTGTTCCGACTTCAAGGTGAAGATGACCATGTTCACCATCTCTGCTGTTCAGTAGGCTTGCAGCGTGAATATAAGCGATTGCTAAGGCCTGAGTTGCGCTTGGAACATTCTGCTACAAATCAGACAGGCTACAACAGACAGTTGAGCTCTGGAATGAGTTGCAAGCTTGGGATTCCGGCTCCTTTACTTTCTCTCTGCCTTTGTTATGTGCTTACTTTCAAAGGAGGCTGCAACTTTTTTTTATTTGGTTGACCCACGTTCAGTGATCCTAAATGAACTTTTCCAAGGATCCAGAGTCGATATTAAAGCTCTTAATATGAAGCTTTCAGAATGCCTTTCACCCTCCTTTGATTGCCATGAGAGCACGCCTTGATGCAAACTCTCCACAGAAGATTCACTTTGGTAAGCTAGTGTCAGACATTCTGGTTACAGGACCAGAGCAGCTCCATTGTGCCTGTCTAGAGATGGTGTGGACACTTGGCATGCTAACTCAGCTGAACCCCTCAATAGATGGTATTTTGTGCTGACAGAAGTTTCTGAAGGTAGCTCAGGTGAAGGTGGTTGAGCTCCTTGGAATGAGTCTGGTACAAAGTCCAAATCTCTCATCCGTAAAACAATTGTCTGGGCCTATTGCTCT
The DNA here is from genome assembly GCA_024679065.1 of Sphyrna mokarran. Taxonomy (NCBI): domain Eukaryota; kingdom Metazoa; phylum Chordata; class Chondrichthyes; order Carcharhiniformes; family Carcharhinidae; genus Sphyrna; species Sphyrna mokarran. Next base: position 21,866,571 of record JAGIQG010000024.1, on the reverse strand, counting down.
GTTGATATCCAGTTTGGTATGCAGACTATTGCTCAAAGTCTGATGACCCATTCCCAGACTATCTGCTGAAGGCTCCACTTACAATTGTTGCTTGTCATCAGCATAGATAGTTCTTGTAAAGAACCTTAGGAGATTTTATTATCTCAAAAGGTGCTGTATAAATACAAGTTGTTGCTGCTGCCTCGAAAGGCAAGGAGCTACATTTGAAGCATTCTAAGATGCTAATTTAGTTTTGGCAGTGACAAACCTGCTCATCATGTAGCTTGGCAACTGATGTAAAGTACCTAGAATATCATTAGGTGGGAGAAGACTTGATTTTTAAGTGCCTGACATCAATCAGAGTTAGTTAAGACATTCATTCTCTGCACACAGATTTCATATCACCACCACAGAAATGACAGCTGTCTCTCACCTGTGATTAATCCTGTTAGGATGCTCATCGCCATGGTGATAAACATAGCTGTTTGCCAGTAGTCAGCATGCTTCCTGAAAACAAAAAAAATCCACAAAGCTTAAAATCATGCCAAGAAGGAAGGAAACTACAGGTGTACTTCTTACAAGTCTGCAGTGACAGCGGGGAATAAACCCGCCAGCCGTGGATACAGACCATTCGGGCGCACAATATTAAAACCAATGCAGAGAAAATGGTGAGTGGCGCACGTCTCTTCCTTCCCAATTTGTGTTATTGGGTGGACTTGTAAAATTACATTGCAAAGTTGCAGGAAAATCCTGACTGCAAAACAGTGGCTGCTTCTTGGTAAAATACAGAATCTTGTGTGCTTCTTGAAATGATGAGTTTGGGGAATAGGACAGTTCTTCACTTTTGGTGTGAGTGTCTGTATTAGCTAACATCCCTAAAGTCCTACAATACCAATCCCTGCCACAATTTCTGCAGGATGGAACCGACTTGTGTGATCTTATAGTATCAAAGAGGACATTTGGCCCATCGTGACAATGCTGGCATGGCAAAAATAGCTCTCCAATTTAGGCAACTTAGCAAAGACATGTAGATACTGTGGTACACTGTGAAGTGGGCTAAATATGCTTAAGTGCTATGAATGGTGTAAGAGCAAATACCTACAGATTTAACAACTCTTGAACGTTAGATTTATGGTCCCCAATGAGAAGGGGATGATATTGCAATCAGTGGCTGACCAAGTGCTAATGCAGAGATTACATTGATCAGCAGCAGAACTAGAACTTGCGAAATGACCAATTTAAGGTCAATCAGCTTCCCATACCCATCCAGCCTTCTTTTAGTCAACTACCCTCTCTATGATGATTATAACCAATGTTTGTGTGGTGCTTGCAGCGAGGATTACTGCAGCTAAATTTAGAAATGGAATCCTCCATTTATTCCTCCCCCACTTTAGCCCACAGTACTAATGGAAATTCTCCCCACAGCCACTACACTCCCTCTTTTTTTTTAGAGAAAACCTTTTAGATGCTGCAATGACCTATGGCTGAGCTGTGGTAATGACATCAGTGAGGCCCATGAGAATGCCCTCTTGGAGTATGAGCTCCCTGATTGAGGCAATGATTGCCTGCCCAATCTGGGAGTCTCTCACCCTTGTATATAGCGCGGGCTACTGACACTCTGGATTCTGATTTTGTATCTGAAACACTCTTGGAATGGAATTGAGTTTGTAAATAAAAGGAATCTGGTAATGGGACACCGGCCTCTGAGGAATCACTCCAAACATTAATTTGTGGCTGAATATACAAATCAAAGACAGAACAATAAAAAAGGCAAATTAGTAGCGTTGTTTTGGGAATGGAAGAAAGACTAGCACCCACCAATAGGATTGGGAGAATCACCGGCACTGACTCAAATACAATGGGTGGAATTCTCCCATCCTGTCTTCCCATGGGAATCATAGCGGGCAGAGGGCAGACTATGCAAAGGTCCACTGACCTCAGGCACGATTTTCCAGCTTTGAGGCAAACACGGGCCAGAAAATCCCTCCCTACAAGTTACTAGATCAATGTGGGGAAGAAGTTCCATGGTGACACTGGGTACTGAAAGTACTAATGGAAATTCTCCCCACAGCCACTACACTCCCTCTTTTTTTTTAGAGAAAACCTTTTAGATGCTGCAATGACCTATGGCTGAGCTGTGGTAATGACATCAGTGAGGCCCATGAGAATGCCCTCTTGGAGTATGAGCTCCCTGATTGAGGCAATGATTGCCTGCCCAATCTGGGAGTCTCTCACCCTTGTATATAGCGCGGGCTACTGACACTCTGGATTCTGATTTTGTATCTGAAACACTCTTGGAATGGAATTGAGTTTGTAAATAAAAGGAATCTGGTAATGGGACACCGGCCTCTGAGGAATCACTCCAAACATTAATTTGTGGCTGAATATACAAATCAAAGACAGAACAATAAAAAAGGCAAATTAGTAGCGTTGTTTTGGGAATGGAAGAAAGACTAGCACCCACCAATAGGATTGGGAGAATCACCGGCACTGACTCAAATACAATGGGTGGAATTCTCCCATCCTGTCTTCCCATGGGAATCATAGCGGGCAGAGGGCAGACTATGCAAAGGTCCACTGACCTCAGGCACGATTTTCCAGCTTTGAGGCAAACACGGGCCAGAAAATCCCTCCCTACAAGTTACTAGATCAATGTGGGGAAGAAGTTCCATGGTGACACTGGGTACTGAACCTCGGGGATGTATACATAGTGAAGCTCCTTGCACTCTGCCACAACAATGTATCATAACCCAAAGCTCGGGGGAGGAGCCTCATGTCATTCTCCCTGATTTTTCACAGCAGCAAAGCTGAATTTCAGGGCTATGAAGGAAATCAACTTGCACCTTTCATCCACACATATGTGTAGGGATTAGCAATGGTGGATATCCTGCAGCTGAACTTGTTGCCTCATACATTGCCAAAGGCTTTGTGTATCTGGAGGGAGTAGGTGTTTGCCCACTGGCTTAGCACCTTCTTAACTCATCGAGCACCTTGCACAGAATGATTCAATTTAACCTCTTGCCTTCCTGTAAAGCTACAAGTTTCAGGCTCACATGAAAATTAGGGTCACTTACAGATAAGAGGGAGACTAATGAAAAAAAGTGAAATAGCTCATTAAAAGTATTCTTAAACGCTGTCACAGTGATTGACATCCTTCCTGAGAAAGCAACTTTGTCACAATCTGTTTAAAGTGAGATTCTGACACACACTGATGCACATGCTAACAATCAGAAACATTCAATTTTTCAACACAAACTTTTCTCAACTTAAGGATAAACAAGACTAAAAATAAATTTGGAAAAAATATAAAATAAAAGAGTCATAGTTTTACAAGGTTTCACTGGGTGGGATTTTGCAGCCTTGCTTGGGTGAGACCAGAATTTCCTGCATGAGGTCAATGAAAATTTCTGTTGTCGGACCCTGGACCGTGCTAATTCTGTGGCAGGCAAAATGGTAAAGTTCTGGCCACTGTCAACACCCATCATTTTCTACACTAGGTCCATAGCCTTGTATGCTACGGTGTTTCAAGTGCTCATCGAAATGCTTCTTAAATATTGTAAGGATTCTTACCAACCTTTCAGTCATTGAGTTCCAGATTTCCATTGTGCTCTGGGTGAAAATGTTTTTTATATCTCCTGCCTCTTACCTTAAGTCAATGTCTCCCCCTCCCCCCCACCCCTGCCAGTTATTGACCCCTCTACCAAGCGGAAAGGTTTCTTTCTATCTCTGCCCCTCATAATTTTGTGCACCTCAATCAGGTTCCCCCTCAGCCTTCTCTATTCTAAAGCCCATCCGGCTTCTCTTTCATAGCTGACACACTCCAGCACAGGCAACATCCCAGTGAATCTCCTCCGCACCCTTTCTATGGAACAGACGTCGTTGAAAATGAAAGTGAACTTTCACTTATAAAACCACGCAGGTGGTACGAATGTAAAAATTGCACCACGAATTTGGAGCCCAAAAATACTTACTGCATTTACATGACTAAGTAAAAAGCCTCACAACACCAGGTTAAAGTCCAACAGGTTTATTTGGAATCACGAGCTTTTGGACCACTGCTCCTTCCTCAGGTGACTCAGCAGATGAAGAAGCAGTGCTCCAAAAGTTCAGGATTCCAATAAACCTGTTGGACTTTAACCTGGTGTTATGAGACTGCTGACTGTGTTTACCCCAATCCAATGCTGGCATCTCCACATCATTTATTCAACTAACCCTTGATGTAAGTGTTGGACAGAATCATTTTGTGTGAATGTGTTATGTGTTTGGATGCTTATATCACACAGCGAAAGGCCTTTGGCATTTAACTTAGTGCAGAGTTTGAGAAGATACCTGTCCCCAGGCGACACTGAGAGTAGGACGATGTACACTATGCCTCCTATGATTCCGGGTAACCCGTGGGTATACAAAACACCACAAGTGTCATGCAGGCCTAAATGTGATTCCAATCTGCCCTAGAAAAGATATTAAATTGTTAGATATTGTCTACACATATAAGCAAACAAGTAAGGAATATTTAGAGCACTCTGAAAAAAATAGCCATAAATAAAAACTGACAAATGCATTAATGAATCTGTAACAGTAGAAGCATTAAAATATATATATCTTTTTGAACTTTTTCTCCCCTCACATCCTGAACATGTTGAATCTTGCTATTACAGTTTCACATATGCTTGCAACCCTCTGCGATATGAACCAACTGTCCAGTCTTCACTTGCGAGCCAGTGAGTATCAGCGGGTAGCTCAACCTTAGGCGAGCAACAAAGAACAGAGCATATGTCCACTCTATGGACTTGCGCGCTCACCAATGCAAGTCACTGGACATCGGTCAACAAGTTGAAACTTTGGCTGCACTTCTTACAGTAGCTCAGAGACGATACGCCAACTATCAGCACAAACCAGAGATCAAACCGGAGAATCAGGGACCTTGCAGTCTGCATGGATGAATGCATTCTGACATTGGCATATGCTCACGGCAGTTGGCTTGCTTAGCTAGAGAACTCCTTGAGCAGACTTTCAACAAACTGCCCTGATAACCATCTGTGTGTAAACAAGCAATTGTTATGAAACCCAGAAAATTGTTTGCATCAGTCTAAGAGATACTTTCCTGAATTAATGTGGAGCAGCAAATGAATGAAAGGTCAGCCATGTTGACATAGTAGGAACAGGAGCAGGAGGCCATTCAGCCCCTTCAGCCTGTTCCATTATCAGTGAAATCACGGCTAGTCTGCAACTTAATTCCATATACCTGCCATTGCTCCATATCCTTTATACTTTGGGCCAACAAAAATCTATCAATTTCAGTTTTAAAATTAATGATTGATCTGGATCTGGATTGATCTGGAATTCAGACGAATAAGGGCAGATCTCATAGAGAGTTATAAAATTCTAATGGGACTAGACCAGGTAGATGCAGGGAGGATGTTCCCAGTGGCGGGGGAATCCAGAACATGGGGCACAGTGTGGGGAATCAGAGTAGACAATTTATGACAGAGATGAGGAGACATTTCTCTCCTCAAAGAGTGGTGAGCCTATGGAATTCATTACCACAGGAAGTAGTTGATGCCAAAACATTGAATGTATTCATGAGACAGCTGGATAAAGCACTTGGAGTGAATAGGATCAAAGATTATGGGGAAAAAGCAGGATTAGGCTATTGAGTTGGATGATCAGCCATGATCGTAACGGATGGCAGAGCAGGCTCAAAAACGAAATGGCCCCTGTTGCTCCTATCTTCTATGTTTCTATGATCCAACATCAAGTGCCACATGGAAAGTTCCACAACCTTTGCTTAGAGAAATGTTTCCTAATTTCTCTTCAGGAAACTCTGGGTATAATTTTTTAAACCGTGACCCCATGGCATTGGACTCACCAAAATAGTAGAAATAGTTTTTCCCAATCTACGCCATTTGTTTTTTTAATATTTTTTGAAAGCTTTGACCAACTCACCCTTAACTTTCTAAATTCTGAGGAATACAACTCTCATTTGTTTAATCCCTCCTCATAGCTTGACAGCAGGTAGTACAGATATTAATTAGCAAATCTATACTCCATTCCCTCTAAGGCCAATATATCCTTGATAAGATATGGTGACCAGAACATTTCGCATTTCTAATGTTGTTAGACTTAAGATTCACTCAGACGGTTGGCAGATCAGAGGGGAAGAATAGAAAAATAACCAACCCTACATCTATCAGAAGCCCCCTGAAGACTTGGGCACACCCTCTCTTCAAGGCCCAGAGACTCTGGAACTTTGTTTCACTCTCCTCCCCGATCCTAGGCCTCTTTCCTAAGACCCCAAATACCCCACCACCTTCTCTCGTGAATGTCACAGGTGTCCTCCTCCCCTTCCCAGGGCCCCAACTTTCACTCTGGCACCCCCGAACAGTTAGTTCCATGTGTGTTATTGCAGTGCCTCTTTTGGCCACTGCAGCACTGTGTCTGGAGTAGTTGGAGAGCTGCCAGCCAATCTCATTAGCAGGAGGCTCTCCAAGATTGGAATTCCGCCCAAGCGAGAGCGGAGATCCTACCTTCTGCCAATCGATGCACATTTGAGCACGAGATGGCAGTGGGCCTGTCAGAGTGAGCAAGGATGGGATTGTCCCCTGCCATCCTAACAATACAGGCCTTGTTAAAATGATTGGATTCACAGACTGGATTTTACACAATCTTGTTGCTGTAGGTCAATGACTTCTGCAAACTATTGGTTTTACTGCAAATTTACAACTGCCGCAGCATGTTCACCTTCTACCCTTGGTGTTTATATTTCAGACAATTCCAGTTATATTTCCCTCTCGTCAAAGAAAAAGAAAGGTAAATGAACAAAGGATATAATAAATGTATTAGCTTTAGTGTTTTTTTCAGTATTACCTTCAAGTATTTCATCCCAAGGGTAGAGATAACTCCAGAAATTAAGCCGATTATCATTGCAACATAAGCATATCTTATCAGAGGAGCAGAGAGCCCAACAGCAACTCCTCCTGCCAGTGTGGTACTGCGGATGTGTGCCTGTAGGGACACAATTGAAATATTAGTGTAAAACACCAATTATTGAACCATTGTTTTATACACACAGGTCAAATTGTTGTCCAGTCCCTGGGTTTATTTTGCAAGTTTTCATCTGTGAAATGCTGTGAAATGTTGGTCACAGTATAAAATTGCTCCTCTTTATAAACCTGATCCATCATCCAGAACTGGCTTTGAAATCTTCACTGCCTAATTTTCTTGCGTTTTTCAAAGTGAAGTTTTGGATTTGTTCACATGAAGCTTAAGTTTAAAGTTTATTTATTAGTGAGATAATCAGGCTGACCGTAATATGGCAATGAAGTTACTGTGAACATCTCCTCGCCAGCACACTCCGACACCTGGTTGGGTACACTGAGGGTGAACTTAGCACCGTCAATGCACCTAACCAGCACATCTTTCGGACTATGGAAGGAAACCGGAGAAACCCACACAGATACAGGGAGAATTGCAGACTCTACACAGACAGTGACCTAAGCTGGGAATTGAACTTTGGTCCCTGGCACTGTGAGGCAGCAATGCTAATCGATGTGTCACAGTGCCACCCTAATAACCTTTCAGGTGATTTTCATTGACATATTTGTAACTTAATTTTCCAGCTGTGGCCACATGCTTGGTTTTCCTCAGTTTGCATGTTTATTCCTAAACATCTGCCACACTATGCAGACAGCTCCCCCCAATCACTAATGTTCTTCTCTGTTATCTTCAATTCACTAGCTACTGCCCCACAGTTATTTGTCTGCTCTGCAATCTCAATGACTTTCAAATTTGAACTGGGCTATGTTCCTTCTTGACGCATTTTGCCACATGAGAGGGCAAGACTGGTGGGAACACAGCACGCGCTGGTGAGACAGTAAGCCTTGATAGCACATATTAACATGGACCTTCAATAGTATGCTGTTAGTCAATGATTTTATCAATCTGTGGGATTCCAGCAAAGCATATTTGATTTCAGTGGCAAGAAGGTGATAAATACCATGAATATGGGATTTTATAGCCAAAAATCAGGGGTTGACTTATCCATGAGGTCAACCATTACTCAAGTATATACTTCACTCCTTGCCTCTCTCTTGGGTAAAAGTTGTCAGCTACCCTGAATAAGTTCTCTATATTTGAAGGTAAAGACAAAATACTGCAGATGCTAGAATCTGAAACAAAGACAGAAAAATGCTGGAAAATCTCAGCAGGTCTGACAGCATCTGTGGAGAGAGAGTAGAGCCAATGTTTCAAGTTTAGATGACTCTTCATCAGGAGCACTAACTAAACTATCTAGATTCAAAATGTTGACTCTATTTTCTCTTCACAGATGCTGAGAAACCTGCTGAGATTTTCCAGCATTTTTCTGTTTTTGTCTTACATTTGAAGACTCGTGTCATTATTAGGATTGAATAATAATTGAAAACTTGGAGATAGTTCTGTCCCAATTATAGCAGCTCTGCTTCTGGAACATTCCATTTCCACTCCCAAAACTGGAGTGGACATTTTCGGTTCCGAATTTTAATTTTTCTTCCTTTATTTTGTTTCATTGACAGAAGGCGTTGACTCCTTGCTGGAGTACAGTTCTTAAGGCACCAGCTGCTCTCTGGTACCTCAACCAAATTTATGCATAAGTTTCAACACATGAGCACGAGCAAGCTGTTTAAACATTTCGCCCATCCCGGATCTTACCCTTGTACAATATCCTGACTTCCAATGGTGATGCCAGGTAACAGTCATCAGCGCGCACTTCGATCAATTGCCTCAATCCTGAGGGAGAGGCACCGGAACCAAATAAAGGACTGTTAATATGGGCAGTGCGGTGGCACAGTTGTTAGCACTGCTATCTCACAGCTCCAGGGGCCCAGGTTAAATTCAGGCTTTGGTTGCTGTTTGTATGGAATTTGCACTTTCTCCCTGTGTCTGTGTAGGTTTCCCCTAGGTGCTCCAGTTTCCTTCCACAGTTTTTTTCCTGAAATGGTTGCCACAAGAGAACAAAGGTTTAAGCTGCTGGGGAGTAGGTACAGAGGAGATGTCGGGGTAAGTTTTTCATTCAGAGAGTGTGTGCGTGGAATGGGCTGCCAGCAATAGTAGTGGAGGCGGATTTGATAGGGTCTTTTAAGAGACTTTTTGATAAGTACATGGAACTTAGTAAGATAGAGGGTTATAGGTAATCTCTAAGGTTACATTTTTGGCACAACTTTGTGGGCCAAAGAGTCTGTATTGTGCTGTAGTTTTTTTATGTTTCTATGTAGTCCAAAGATGGGTAGGTTAGATTGATTGGCCATGCTAATTGACCCTGGTATCAGGATAAATGTGTGGGTTTACGGGAATTGGGCACAGATGGGATTGTGGTCAGTACAGACTCAATGGACTGAATGAGCTTCTTCAGCACTGTAGGGATTCCATAACAACTCATAGAGTGAAAATCAAAGGTCTGACCATACATAACCTGTGTGGATCAACCAATCATTATTTCAACCTGCAACTCCATTTCAGAAACTATTTCATTTCAGAATGTGGAGGAGGTTAAAAAAATCTTTCCGAAGCAAAATTGTAGCACGTGGGATAGTGTGATTCATTGAGAATTTGCCAGCTGACCCCAACTCAGTTCAGGAGCAACTGAAACTGATGCAAAATAATATTTCATTTTAAAATAATATTATCATAGAATCCCCACGATGCAGAAGAGGCCATTTAACCCATCGAGTCTGTAGTGACTCTGACAGAGTAATTTACTTAACAGGGCCCTCTTCCCCCGCCCTATCTCCATAACCCCAGACATTTCCCATGGCTAATTCATCCGATCTACACATATTGGGGCACAAAGGGGCAGTTTAACATGGCCAATCTGCCCAACATCTTTAAGACAGTGGGAGGAAACGAGAGCACTCGGAAGAAATCCATGCAGACATAGGAAAGAACATGCAGACTCCACACAGACAATCACCCGAGGCTAGAATTGAACCTAGTCCCTGGAGTTGTGAGGCAGCGTTGCTAACCACTGTGTCACTTGCCACCCACTGATTTTCTTTTCTTTTGAAAATTTAAATAAGTTTAGAAATGTTATCCAGTTTACAAAAACAGCGAAGTCCAACAATGGAGATTTGAAAGAAAGACAGAATCTGGAGAGATAAGGGAGGCTAATATTTTAGTCGAGATCCTTCCTTGGAACCAGGTGTTGACCAATCTTTACCTTTCAGGTGGATTTCAGTTCATTTTATTTGTGCATTGTTTCAAAGAATTGTGTGAAAAACAATTCCCATTGAATTGTGTCAGATAGGATGTCTGTGTGCTGTATACAAATAGTTTGAGAAACAGGAGTGCTACAGTGACAGGAGAACAGTCTTTTACATGAAACATTAAACTGAGTTTGTTTCCCAGTGAACAAGAATGTCCTACTTTGGTCAAACTTAAGCACTTAAACTTTTGTGAATAAACAATACGAGTGTGTAGTATCTTGGCACAGTAATAACATACTTGTCTCCAACAAATACATGGATCATACAGTTCACCTTAGTCACAAGTCTGTTTAACACTAGAATGAATTGCATACTTATCACAAAAGTTTAAAACAGATCTATTATTTAAGCAGTGTTTTAATGGTATATATATTTCACTTTGAGTGAATAATGAGGCATTGTAATCCCACTCAAGATCGTTGTTTACAACCCAGAATAATAACTTGGCAACGATAGTGCAGTAATTATATGGAGGAAGCAGGGTAGCTGTCACTGCGAGAATTCTGATAAACAAAATTAAGTGAAGTAAGATGAAAAGTCTTCTATTACCATGTCTATTTTTCCTTTAGTATGGGTATGGCTGGAAATCGCAAACACCGCAACAGTGCAAGCAGCCAAGGCATAGTAGGTGTTGATAACAGCTTTTGCCCTATTCACGTCAAGAAGTGCTGCATTAAAACTGGGCCAGAACATCCACAGAAAGAGAGTACCTGCGGACAAGAGGAAGAGTTTTAGTCAGTGCACTTGACTGCGATGCATTTAAGCACTCATGTTGTATGGGAAAAGTGCAAAGAATAATGGTAAATACATATTTTAATTCTATTTACTTATAAAAAGCCTTTCACAAAATATGAAAGTAAAATACCGTGATGCTGGAATCTGAAAAAAAACTGAAAAACAATAGAAAATCCCAGCAGTTCTGACAAGAGCTGTGGAGGGAGAATAGAGCCAATGTTTCGAGTCTGTGTAACTCTTCATCTTCCACCTTCACCCCCATTTCCATTTATTTTGCTTTTTTTTCTTTTCATCCCATTCATCCATTTTCTACATTCCTCAGGCAGTCCCTTAACAATCTGTACCTCTATTCTGCCATTCACACTTTCTGATCACTTAATGGACACGTTTAGCATCTTTCTCAGCTTTATCGTCATTTATGCTTCCTTTGTCCAATTATAGCCACTCTCATAGTATAAATCTCTTCTTATTTTAAAAGGGGCGGCACAGTAGCACAGTGGTTAGCACTGCTGCTTCACAACTCCAAAGACCTGAGTTCAATTTCTGGCTTGGGTCACTGTCTGTGTGGATTTTGCATATTCTCCTCATGTCTGCGTGGGTTTCCTCCAGGTGTTCCAGTTTCCTCCCAAAGATGTCCAAAAATGCATGGGTTAGGTTGATAGGCCATGCTAAAATTGCCCCTTAGTGTCTGAGATGCACGGGTTAGAAGAATGCAGAAATATGGGGGTAGGCCTGAGTGGGTTTGTGGTCAGTGCAGACTCGATGGGCCAAATGGCTTCTCTCTGCACTGTAGGGTTTCTATGGTTTCTATGATTTTCTTTGCTCTTAGCTCTGATGAAGAATCATCCAGACTGCAAACATGGGCTCTATTCTGTCTCTGCAGATGCTGTCAGACATGCTGAGATTTTCCAGCATTTTCTCCTTTTACGAAATATTATTACAAAAGGAATGTCACACACGCCTTTGTGGATTTTCTAAAACATTGACTGAACCATCTGTTTGGCTGTTTCTTTGACTTATAATAATACTCGAGTTTTTAAAAGAAATTTTACAATGGGGGCGATTTGCCAACCATGCCGTGCCTGGCACAGATTGTGCTGATCCCGGAGAATAATGTGCAAGTCTAAAAAACCAGCTTTGTGCCCAGTGCCAAACAGTTTGCAATTGACCTCGTCCCTTTCTAATGGCACCAACTGGATTGTGTCTGGAAACCCTCAATCAGCATAAAATAGCATTTAAATATGCAGAATCCATTCAACGTTGGATTTTCCCAGCTTCCGAGACCTTCTGACCCTTGGGCATGATGCGAGACTGGCGAGAATCACTACTGGTCTCCACTTGCAGAGACCTAGTGCGATGACTACTCCGGGGAGCCAGGAGGCCATTGAAACTTCCAAATGGTGGAGGACCTGGCTGGGCATTTGGCAGTGCCCACATGACAACATGCATCTGGCACTATAAGGGGGTGCAGGCCTTAGCAGGGCTATAACCCTGGGCGGGGAGGGGAGGGCTTTAACAGGGAGGCTATATAGGGGAGAGCTATGCAGGGGAAATGTCGAGCAGAGGGGAAGTCATGCAGGGGTGGAGCACGAAGGGTGGTATATCACGGAGGGGAGGCATGTTGGGGGTCATAATGGACCCATTGGATTGGCCCCAATGCATGCAATCCATGTCAGGGAGTGGACGGGGAAAACATGTCGCTGAATGGTTTTGGGCGGGTGGGGGGTGTACACAATGTCCATGCGAGGAGGGAGGGGATCTCCCAGTAAACTGTGAAATTGGGATGTTCTTTCAAAGCAACACTCAATCACTTTGTGCCTGGGCTCATCAATGTGTTTAGGCCCTGTCATTCCAGAACTCTCCCAAAAAATGACTAAGTGTTGGATGATTGTGGCCTGGACTGCACTGGATAGATGGTCATGGATTGGTCCAGATTTCTCAGTGTTATGATGATTAGGCCGGGATAAAAGATTGTCCGTGAAATAGCTTAAAGGCAGCGGAGAATTGCAAAGACAATGCTTACCAATCATAGAATAGAGGTCAGATATCGGGAACGATCCTTCCTTCTCGTGACCGTTTTTCAGTCCTGGGCGAGGGAGCATTCTTGAAACCACCAATCCAAAAACAGCTCCAAAAAGATGCAGGTACATGCCACTAATTTTGTAGTTAATCTGCAACGGAACAATATAAGAGCTTAAATCTGGCTACATTTCAGTGAAATTATGAATTAACATTTGAACATTACTTTTCTCTCTCCAAATTGCTCACTGAGCCACACGGAATCTCCTTGCAGCCTACCCTAAGACTCACCTGGGGATATAGCCAGACAACTTGCCAGATCAGTTTGAAACAATATATGGGAACATGAACAGACCATTCAGTGCCTGAACTTTCAATTCAGTAATGACTGATCTGTGCCACAACTCCAGTGACTTCCTCTTGCTTCATATCCCTTGATAACCTACTGAACAAAACAGTTTCTATCTCAGTCTGAAAATGCATCCTCTAAAGCTTTTCTGAGGAAGTGAATCCCAGATTTCTGCTACTCTTTGTATGCAAAAAGTGGTTAGCATTTCTGCTTCATAGCACCTGGGTTCAATTCTAGCCTTGGGTGTCCGTCTGTGTAGAGTTTGCATGTTCTCCTTGTGTCTGCATGGATTTCTTTCGGGTGCCCCGGTTTCCTCCCACAGTCCAAAGATGTGTGAGTTAGGTGGATTAGCCATGCTAAATTGCCCCTAAGTATCTAAAGATGTGCAGGTTAGGTGGATTGGCCATGATAAATGTGTAGGAGTTATAGGGATAGGGTGGAGAAGAGGGCCTGGGTCAGATACTCTATAAGAGAGTCAGGCTCGATGGGCTGAATGGCCTCTTCTGAAGTGTAGGAATCCTATAATTTTATGAAAAGTATTTCCTGATTTTGTACCAACAGGTCTCTTTGTTCAGAATTCCCCACGAGAGGAAATACTTTCTTTGACTCTATCCTTATGGGTCTCTTTCTTATCATCGCTCACTTATTGACCATTCACAGGAATTAAAGTAAAACCTGAGGCTCAACTTCAGGCGTGCCTCAGATCCCCAGCTTCTAGCATGCATTATTTGAATGCTGACTCTACTTCGTCGGAAAATGGACCCAAACTATATTTCCAGACCTAGAAGTTTTGAAGCAAAATGATTTCAGTTAGCGCTCAGCTGCAGAATTTCACTGCTTGTTCGGTGAGCAAAAAAAAATGACCTGATGTGGTATTGGGCCACTTCAACAAGAAAAGTCCCTGAATTAGTTGATTTCATTAGGTAGCCAGTGGGGAAACGATCAAATAGTGAGTAATCAGTGCTGGTTTCTATTCCTCACTAATTACCCATGTACTTCTGACTTAAACAGTTCGGGTAAGGACAGATTGTGAAACTCCCAGAGTCAATCCACCTGCCAGTGCTCTGTGCCTGAATTTCCAATGGTAACTTAGATGAAGATTGTAGAATCATAGAATCCCTATAATGCGGAAAAGACCATTTAGCCCATCAAGCCTGCATGGACTCTCTGACAGAATATCTTATCCAGGCCCTTTTCCCTATCCCAACCCCATAACACTGCACATTTACCATGGCTAATCTTCCTAATCTGCACATCTTGGGGCACGAAGGGGCAATTTAGTACCCAGTTCACCAAACTTGCACATCCTGGGACATGAAGGGGCAATTTAGCATGGCCAATCCACCTAACCTATACATCTTTGAATACTAAGCAATTTAACATTGCCAATCCATCTAACCTACATATCTTTGGATGGTACCCAAACATTAGAATGAATCTAAAATGATGAAAAGAAAACCCAGAAAAGATCATTGGAAAGAATGCTAGTCTGTGGATAATATTAAGTTAGGAATATGTATATGGAAGTGAATCATTATTTCCTGTTTTTACCTCTGCAGAAATAGTCCTAGGACAACATCACATATAGGAAAAAGCTGACATACTATTTTAGGGAGCACTTGTAATAGATGGATTTTGCCCTTCTAAATTTTTCGCTTGGACATGATTAATCTCCCCATCCAAACCCATCGCCCCCAGTACAGTATTTGCCTTCTCTCTTGTTTGCTTACCTCAAGCAAGTAATTCAGGAGCCATTTGTTAGCAGTGAAACTTGTCACCTCCAGGAAGGTCATAATGAGTAACTGCAAAGGGCTGGTATTTCCCAGAACTGCTCCCATTGAAACCAGTGCAGAGACTGCACTCAGATCCGCATGGATTAGACTGAAAATCATAACAAGTCCCATTAGCTGTTATAGATATAAAAATGAGCCAAGGGAACCATTTGGGGATAACATGAAATGTGGTATCAGTGCCTATTGACATATATCTTATGAACCAAATATGTAAATATGTAGGCATAGCTATATAAAATATGAAGTTTTGACCATCAGCCTCATTTTTGGTTCCAAGTACATAGTTTTGCACTAATACGAAACAGTTTCAAGTGCATATCAATGCAAATATTTGCACAACCATTCAGCCTGCCATCTGGTACAAAGCTCATTCAAGGAAAATGTATGAGATAACAAAGAACAAAGAAAATTACAGCACAGGCCCTTCAGTCCTCCAAGCCCGCACCAACCATGCTGCCTGTCTGAACTAAAATTCCCTACTCTTCCAGGGACCATATCCTTCTATTTACATCCCTTTTATACATCTGTCAAGACACCTCTTAAAAATCACAATCAGATCTGCTTCCACTATCTTCCTCAGCAGCGAGTTCCAGGCACCCACCACGCTCTGTGTAAAAAGTCTGCCTCAAACATCTCCTTTAAATCTTGCCCCTTGCACCTTAAACCTATGACCACTAGTATTTGACTCTTCCACCTTGGGAAAAAGCTTCTGACTATCCACTCTGTCCATGCCTCTCACTTCTAGTTCACTTCAGCTGTGGTACAATCCACTCCAGTGTTTCGCTGCACTTTAAAAGTGTCTAAATAGCAAATTTTGCTCCTAATAGCAAACCACAACAAAACCAACTGAGATTGTTCTTTCTTTTGAGCAATCTGGTAAATTTATTTCTTCATAGTGCAGTTTATTAAAACAAAATGTAAAAACCATCAGATAGGATTCTCCCAAAAAATTCTAAATGTTGAATGTGCGTAACAACTGGAGTAAAGCCTGCTGGCTTTTTTCAGCAGGATTTTCAAAATGAATTTCCCACACTGTGCATCACAGAGAACCTCAGAGTGAATCAAAAATCTGTGTGTGGGGGGGGGGGGGGGGGGGGGGGGGGGGGGGGGGCTATTCTCGCTGGGGAAACTGGCAGCATAGCAATGAGCCAGCCATTGGGCATGTACTGTCAGCATCAAGATTGGCACTTGTGCAGTGGCCCACAGTGCCAATCTCTAGATCACTGGCCAGCCCCCCAACCCTCCCACTCCGGCAGGCTGACTAACCACCAGCACCACACTCCCTCCCTCTGCAACTGCTCCCTATGCAGAGTGGCAGTGGGATCCCCTCACCCCCATTGATCTCCTCCCCAGCCAGGAACCCCATCCCGGTAGGCATTGCTACTTTGCCCCTTGGGCAGTGCCAGGGGTCAGAGTGGCACTGACAATCTGGCAATTCCCAAGGGGTACCCCCTCAGCCCTGACTTCTTGGGGGGCTTCAGTGACCCCTCTTCACTCAAACAGGTCAGGCTGCCAAGTTCTGCCCGCAAGTAATCCCCACTCCTGGCATTAGAGCGGGAAGGGGATCAGAGATTTAAGTCCTGGGCCCACTAATTACATGCAAATGCTAATTTAAATAAATTATACAGCTATGCACTGATTTCTAATAAAGAGCTAATGGCGCCTGAAGGCTATGGCATCCCGTGGGGAGCCCGCTAAATGGCCTCCACTTGAGTATCCTGGTGCTCTGGGTGGGCTGGGAGAATTGCCCTCGTCATTTGGACGTAGAGAGATAGTCAGAAAAAAGAAATGCATAATATGCAGTAGAAAGTTTCACAGATTTAGGAATATGGATAAATAAACCTCATTGGATAGCCCACAATCAAGCCCAAGATCCAGTGTTATACATGCTTCTATCTTTGATGTGTGTCCACTTATCCCCAGAAGTAGCAGCTTTATTGAAGTCCCTCACCTTGCTTTGGAGGATTCAACTATCCCTTTATTGATTAAACAGGAACTGCAAGGAGCGAGGACGTCAAAGCTAAACTAGTCTGGCCAAAGAAATCATCTATATAGGTCATCATTTGAACTTCCTCCATGTACAGCATACCTTTTAAAATCCCTGCACACATTTACAACTCTGATTAAATATTGCCTCGCTGCTTAAAACTCTGCCAATTAAAAGTATTCTCATTTAGACTTTTCCAACGGCAAAGAATTCATGTATCCAGAACCACATTTAGTCAAGTGTTTCTCATTGAGATTAAAGATTGCAGGTTTGCTTTCTTCTTATTATACATAGATATAAGTTTAGCAGGAATACAAATACCAGTGGGCCCAAAGGAATGCTGCAATTTCTCAGAATTTGACATTTTGCTGGAAATGTTTACATTCTATGCCTAAACTGCAGGAAGTATTTGAATTCCTAGTGCAGTACATGTTGATTTTTTAATGCCAACATCCTATCGCAATTACTCTTGTTATTTCGGTGTCCATACTTAATTCTATTTTCATCTTTTGTTCTTCTCTTATTAAATATCATATCCTGACCAAAACATGGTTAACTTCCTTTCACATGCTTTGTAAAAAACTTTTTTACCCCATTCTTTGAGTTACAAAACCATTGATCAAAATGGACCAGGAAAACTCAAATCCATTCCTTGCTTGCTCCAAAAACCAAATTTAAAACCAATTGAATCCAACTCAAGGGAGACAAACAAGATCCAAGCTGACACCACCTTGAACTTGATCTGATGCTAGATCAATGATTCTAGACTGTCTACCAAGAAGAATGTAAATTGATTCATTCCCTGTTTTTGATTTCTTGCTTGTGGCAATTTTCCAGCTGTTCGTGCTAATGGGATTCTCTGGTCCCACTGCACTGAATGGAGATTTGGCTGAGCACCAAATTCTCCATCCTCACCTACAGCAGTGACGGGGAGGTGAATGGCTGGAAAATTCTGGCACTTAACTCTGCTCTTCTCAGCTTGCATTTATGACAATTAAAGAAAGCAAAATCACATCATGTTACTGTGTGGTACAATATATAAACATTTTAACAAACTGTACCATATAAGTTAGAAGATAATCAGTGTACAGCCAGCTAACTGAGTTCTTTGTCTGAACCTAACTACAAATAATAAGTGACAGCAGTTCATATTGTCAGCATATATGAAGAATGGTTAAGGACAATTCTTTGTTGCATAAACTCCTTCATGTTGAATGCCATCATTTCTTAATCACAGACCAGAATCCAATCTAGGAAATGACAATTCTGACCATGCTAATGAATAAAGCCAAGTACTCTGTGCCAAACTGCTCTCCAGCTGCAAGTCTAAATCATGTCCTGAATTGCAGCTTTGCTTTACAGACAGAAAAAAACAGTAAGTTACATGACTAATTGGATAAACCACCATGGATGCAACAGTATTGTGTGCATTGTGAATGCATCAGCAAGGGGGGTGAATGATTTCTTATTCTTATACACTCCACTTTTGTTGGCTAAAACTAAAAACAAGGCATCTTAATGTGGCAAATTAAATCCAATGTTGGGAGTTTTGGCACATGAATTACAAAAACAATTGCTAAACATAGAGATCATTATGGCTTGGGTTCTGCTGTAAGCAATGAAAGAATCATCTTGCATTGCTGGAAGAGTCTTTTTGAGCTTTTCTACAGAAATTTATAGTTTGTAGAGTGTTTTATCCAGTCCGACGTAACCTCCATATGCATCTGTGAAGACACATAGCAAGGCAGCTCTTTTATCGAGATAGAAAGACACACAGACCATAAATCAGGAATTTCAAAGAACAGGAAGTGAAATTTAAATTATTGCACTGGCTGCCAAATAAAGATTGTGATATATCCATCTGGGATTAAGAGAGAAATATAAATGCGAAAAACAGGACAAAAAGACTTGTATATTATTTTAAAATCTGAAACGTTAATTTTCTTCCGAGGAAATGACACTTGTAAAATTAATTTTTCAGGGCCGGAGGTGTGCTTCACAAATCTACGGGGTGCGAATTTTGGGTAACCTCTATATTCACACCATCACAGATTTTTGTCTAGATTCCATTGGCAAAGGATGAATCGGATGTCAAAACTGAACAAAGGCTTTAAAATGACTGAAGCCGTGGCTGACTGTGACTCAAACAAGATAAATGTTCTGACGTTCAAAGGAGCCGACACCTCATTATCTCTAAAAAGTTGCTAACAGACCCTGTGACTGTACAGATCAAATCCAAGAGAGTTATACAAAGGTAATTTACATTTCTAAGGCCAGATCTGGCCTATGGTGACTTCCTGCCTGACAGGACAAAGGACCCTGAAACCTCTGTTGAAATTATGAATAGTTGAAACATTAACTATTTTCAAGGATCCAGATTTAAAAAGTACATCATTTGTCCAAATCAAAGTAGAGGAATAGGAATCATATCACATGACCCCCCCCCTACCTGGGGAAACCAGCTACCCTGTCTTGCTGGAGCTCCAAAGCTCAGACTGTCATTTTCCATCTATCATGAGATAACTCAGAAAAAGGACCCTGTCCAGATTTGATTCCCTGTCTCTCCACTGTTTGTACTTGAACTTCTGTACCAGCCTGCAAGTCTAATACATTTTATCCCATTGTAGAAGTTTTCTGTAGTGGAACTGTAAATTATCCAGCATCAGTTTTCAACCTGCTAACTCTGTGAAATAATTCACCATTGGACTTTGATTCTGGACTCACATGAAACAATAATCCTTATTTCCCTCTCTGGTCTTTGTCCTGTACCAATTTCTTTTCTCTGTCTCACCTTTATTGTACGAATGAAAAGGAGGCCGCATCACTGCTGTCCACTCACATTCGAGTGTGCACAAATAAACTCACCCCTTAGTTCATCCTACCTCATGTTTGGGTTTTTTTAAATGGAGAATTAAAGTAAGCCACTGCTGGATAAGGGTAGAATTCTTTTGGGCATACCATTGGATACAAAAAGCCTAGCTGAGGCGCAAAGCCCAAAAGGCCAACAGGTCAGGGCACCCAGCCTGATTCTTACAAAACTGAGGCGTTGGGAAATACACCACTGCTTATGAAAGGTGGGGGGGAAATCAAAAACAATTTTCCGTTTATGGACGTGTGGAAAGAGGGGAAATCAAGGCTGTTTAAATTAAAACCCCTCCTGTCCAGCTTGTGAAGATGCAGTATCACTTCTAAATTTCCACATTTAACTGCACATGTACAGATGCCAAACGTTGGTGTCAGTTTTATTGTGTAATAATGACAGGCGCTGATACCCATGTTGTTATTAGACCAGCAAATTCCAAGCCAAGATTACTCCCTTTTTAAATTGTCATACAAGTGAAACTAAAATGTTCTAGCCTCATGTGCCGGAAAGAGTGTATTTTTTCAGTGGTACAACTTATTCCTAGTGTATTGCACAACTGCCCTGAAAGATAAACCTGCAAGTAGAGAGACCATTTAAGACATTTTAATAAGGATCCTGTTGTCTGGTAATATACCGCTGATCCAGTATATGGCTCATTTAAAATCTGCAGTCATAAATGTCTCAGTTAACCATTCATCCATCCTGGTATCAAGTATATATCTCCTGGCTTGCAAAGAGCCCTGAGGAATCAATCTGGATTCACAATCCTGGCTAGGTTATATACTGTTGGACTCTGAGGGCTACAAAGATCTAGTCAAAAGAAATTCGAATCTCCAAGGAGCTCAGTGAAAGAGCCCTCCAAAATGGCTGCCATAGTAAGTCAGCCAAAAGCTGCTTCCCTGTACCAAAGAGAAAAGTCATAAAAAAGGCAACACTTGCCGCTTACAGCGAGAGTCTATTCCTTGGGGCCTACACCGCCAGTGGAGCAGCAAGGTTAAAAGCCCCTCCCCTCCAACCGCTTCTCATTAAGAAAGCCTCTGCCTTGGAGGGGGTGCAGAGAAGGTTTACTAGGCTGATACCAGAGATGAGGGCATTGGATGATGAGGAGAGACTGAATAGGCTAGGTTTGTACTCTTTGGAGTTTAGAAGGATGAGAGGAGATCTTATAGAAATGTATAAGATAATGAAGGGGATGGATAAGGGAGAGGTTGAGAGACTCTTCCCGCTTAACAAAGGTAGCAGGACTAGAGGGCACAGCCTCAAGATTGGGGGGAGGGGTTCAGATCGGAGTTGTGGAGGGGATTTTTCACACAGAGCCTCTGCTTGCTCAATAAAGCAACTCATATTCCGCAAAGCCCACAGAAAGGTTTATCAATCATCCCCATGTCCTTCATGGTCATTATAATAGCTGCATTCTCAAGTAATCCCACAGAATGATTCACTATTTCAATACAGTTCACTTTAGGTGACAGTTTAAATTAAAGAAAAATACTAGATGTAGATTGATTGGAGATATTCACATTCTGAACAACCGAATAAGTTTAATTTTTCTTCTAATAATGAAGTATCAAGAAAACTTTACCTGACCACGCTTATTCGTATCTTTAATTTCAGAGGGTCAAAGTCCACACCTTCTAGGATTGTGGCCCACTGAAGCCCAAAGGCTGCAATGAGCAAAGTGAAGGCAATGCCGCTGTGTCCATATCGCTTGAGGAACGTAGCCAGGAAGCCAAAGCCAATAAAGACCATTGTGTTGACATCTTGAAATACTATTATTGAAATAAAAGTAAAAGGAAACTGCAGTCAAAACTGAAATTTTAATTATTGGAAAAGAATTAAATCATAATCCAAAATGATAGGTGACCTTATTGGTTGTATCCCACCAATACTGCACTGAGCTAACACCTCCACTGTAGTGATTACGCAGCACAGATTCGTTAAGGGGAAGTCATGCTTGATGAATTTATTGGAGTTCTATGAAGAAGTGACTAGTGCGGTAGATAGAGGGGAACCGGTGGATGTGGTGTTTTTGGATTTCCAGAAAACGTTCGATAAGGTGCCTCACAAAAGATTGCTGCAGAAGTTTAAGATGCAGGGAGTCGGGGATAGGGTGTTAGACTGGATAGAGGATTGGTTGTCTAAAAGGAAGCAGAGGGTAGGTATTAATGGGTGCTATTCTGATTGGCAGCTGGTGACTAGTGAAGTGCCCCAAGGTTCGGTGTTGGGGCCTCAACTATTTACCATTTACATAGATGACCTGGAGGAAGGGGTAAAATGAAAGGTGACTAAATTTGCTGATGACACGAAGATGAGTGGAAAAGCAAATTGCGTGGAAGGTGTGGAAAGCCTGCAGAGAGATCTGGATAGGTTGAGTGAGTGAGCGAGGACCTGGCAGATGGAGTATAATGTTAGCAAGTGTGAGGTTATCCACTTTAGGAAGAATAATGGTAGGAAGGATTACTATTCAAATGGAGAAAAGCTGCAGCATGCGACAATGCAGAGGGATCTGGGGGTCCTTGTGCACGAATCACAAAAATACAGTATTCCTCACTGAATATGTTCAAGTCAAGAGTGGATAGGTTTTTAATTGACAAGGGAATTAAGGGTTATGGGGAGAAAGCGGGAAAGTGGTACTGAACCACTACAGATCAGCCATGATTGTATTGAATGGTGGGGCAGGCTCGAGGGGCTGGATGGCCTACTCCTGCTCCTATTTCTTATGTTCTTATGTTCTTATGTAATCACGTATAGGAAAGGTGAGACCTAGTGGTATTACCGCTAGACTATTAATCTAGAAACTCAGCTAATGTTCTGTAGATCCAGGTTCAAATGCTGCCATGGCAGGTAATGGAATTTGAATTGAATAAAAAAAATTGGCATTTTTGATGACAATGAACTCCATTGTCGATTGTAGGGAAAACCCATCTTATTCACTAATAGTCTTTAAGGAAAGAAATCTGCCATCCTTATTTGATCTGGCCTACATATGACTCCAGAGCCAAGGCAATGTAGTTGACTTTCAACTGTTATCCAAGGGCAACTAGGGATTGGCAATAAGTGCTGGCTAGCCAATGACACCCATGTCCAATGAATCAATACATAAAAAGACTTTCCATCAACTTCAATGAATTGCAATTTTGTTTCAGTGTTGGCTATAAGTCTGCACCTCGGCTATAGAATTCCTAAATTACAACACTTCAAAAGTACTTCAATGGCTATATACCTCTCTGAAATATCCTGATGTCATCAAAGTATGCCAGTGCAAGTTCTTTCCTGCTTCACTGGTGTATGCTAATCAAAATGTCCTTTAACATCTGCTCAATGCAATTCCCAGGTTTCATGACAAAAATGGTTGGAAGTAATTGATCTACACTAGTTAATACAGAGTCTGTATTTCACTGTGAGTTGAATATGTTGCAAGTACAAAAGTTAATTGTTGCAACGGCAAACACTTTGTTGTTGATAATTTTCCACAATCTGGTGAGTTGGGTGGACATTAAAGATCTTAATGTCACTATTTAACATAGAGAGTTCTCCAATGTCCAGGTTAACATTCCTTCCTCAACTTAACACCTCTAAAACAAACTCCTTCGTCAGATTGTTGGATTTTATTTATGCAAATTGACTGTTGGGTTTGCTTATATGTGAAGTGCTCAAAAATACATCCAAGAAGTGACTTGGTGATAAGTAACTGCAAAGCTTTCACAATAACATGTAACAAAGCAAATACGAACATTCAATGAAGGCGTATTGTATTGTATTTTGCCTGTGTCAAGTGTCTTAGTTTAAAGTCAAGATTAAGCGAAATGGAATACCAGAGTGACTTTCAAGAAGAAACAGTTATGGGTTTCCCTTATCAGCACTGTCAGAGTTTAACGCCCACTTATTTTGACATTGGAATTGGTGGCTTGGCTTTATCGTATTTTATGAGTTGTTGCTGTAAGCTACTGATCTTTATAGCCTCACCCAAACATATTGCATCAGGACAGTCAGGACACAACGTTCAAAGGTTTCCATTTACTCCTGGGTTTAAGACACGTTTACTTGCGCATTTTACCTTTGTTGCCGACAGTGACGAATAACAAAATATACTCTTACTGATGAATTGTATTTCAACAACATTGTTTTAAAATCACGCCACTGGTTATCAACAAACCAACACCAAAATGCTAACATTTGGGCTCGAGTACATAAAAATATATAAAAGCATTTTAAATCCTGCTTGAATTACCATAAATTTTCCCTATTGTCTTTTAAATATAACTGGGAGAAAATTCACATTCCATAGTGATCTGGCTTGTTGGTGACATGTTGCTTTACAGAACACACCGTGAAACATGCAATTTACCATAAATTACTGGGCAATATGAGTCAAACCATCTGGGTTTGGTTCCTGTGTTTTATCCTTTGCGTTTTAGTTTATAAATAATTCCAGTCAGTGGAGATTTAGCTCTATTTAATTATATACACGTTGGAATTTTCTTTGACTAAACTGAAGGGATTAAATAATTAATGTAAGGAAATATCCCAAGGCACTTCACAAATCTAACACTTTGCTAATTCAAAAGTTAATAATATATTCAGCCAACGTGCGATTTTCCTTCTGTATTGATGTTGTGAATTGAGAATTATTGCTGGAATACGATATATTGCCCTCCTTTGTAATGGTAGAAGCACAAAGAAAATGAGCAATCAGATGATGCAGGAAGTTTTTCTCCAGTAAGGACTTCAAAGTAACAAATTGCAAACAAAGTTTTCGCCTATGATTCAGAACATTTCTTTTTCATTCATTCAGGCTTCGCTAACTAGGCCAACATTTGTTGCTCATCCCTAACTGCCCTTGAAAAATTCATTTAGTCATAAATTGGGGGATGATTGACATCCCTAGAATAAGTGGCAAAAAATTAGTGAGTGAGCCATGCAGTGATGCACCTTTCACTAAATGTAAGTCACAGAAGGTATGAAGTGTAAAGAAACCTTACAGAAGGGGGGAAATAACTTTAAAACGAAGGGGAAAGGAAATAAGTGGAAATGGAAAATACCAAAAGTGAAACTTTGCTGATGTTACATAAAAATAAACTTGTAGTATCACTGCATTAAATCACCCTATTGAATTGCACCTCCGTAAGGCAATTCTGGAGTTCCGGAAATATTACTCTCGATCTCTGTATCTTCAATTTGTTGCTTTCGTTTTGAAGCTAAAATCTTCCTTCATCACAGAATCCTTACAATGCTCATTCGATCCATCCGCCCTGCACCGACAACAATCCCACCCAGGCTCTACCCCTGTAACCCTACTTGACCCCTGACACTAAGGTGCAATTTAGCATGGCCAATCAACCAAACCTGCACATCTTTGGACTGTGGGAGGAAATCGGAGCACCCAGAGGAAACTCCACACAGACAGTCACTCGAGGTCAGAATTGAACCCAGGTCCCTGGCGTCATGAAGCAGCCATGCTAACCACTGTGCTGCTGTGCCATATTCACTAACTATAATGTAAAAGTGTCCATAGGTCTAAAATAGAAAGCACTATTTTGACAAAGCTTATAATTAATTATCTTTTGACCAGAGCAACAGACTTTTTAAATTTTTCCTGTATTTCTGATGCATATGACTAGAAAACATTCAATCATTCCCCATTGTTTATTAAATAGCTTGCAATAATTTTACAAATGCACCTACAGATGTAGAGAACGTCTTTGTTACAATGAGCTTCACTCGTAGTAGGCTCAATTTATTGAGGATCTGTTAATTATTAAGTGATAGCAGAAGACTAATTGCAGACTGTTCGAGCACTGCCTTTGACATTGAAAACCAAAGCTAACTTGGAATGGTTGGAATGGTTCCAAGTATGGTTGGAAATTTCTTGTGCCTCACCGTTATGAAAGTTCCTGCATGAAGCCAAGTCTCGCTAGGCACAATCTATTTCCTATTGGGAATTAACTCCATTAATCTTTAAAAACAAACACACACTCAACATTTTAATTGGTTTGGGAAATCGTTTTAAGCACACTTACCTGGGTATGTGGCATAGTATTTCTTTGGACTATCTCCACTGTAATCAGCAAAAAATGCAAATACTACTATAATTATGCATTGTAAAAGTAAAACCAGGATTAAAAAGTTAATCCTGATGTTTGGAGCTAGTTTCTGCGGCATTGTGGCTTTTCTAAAAATTTTAGGATCTTTCTCCTATCAATTAAATATTAACAAAACAAGAATAAAGTCCCAGTATTTGTTCAGCTTGCAATTAAGCAGTCACAGGCAAAAGCTGCTATCAGATCAATTCCATTGGACACACCTATATCTTCAAGTGCTATGACTTAATAAGATGCAAAGCTACCAATCACATTGGCCTGATCAACTCGCCGGCAAAATATATTTCCCACCACCTTTAAGAGCTTTTTCAAACTATCCTTCATGTTAAACCTCTTTAATATCTGTCGGTACGCATTTATATTTAGGCATAAATGTTGACTTTACTCTGCAATTCCACATGCTTCTACTTGGGGCAGTGGTTAGCACTGCTGCCTCACAGTGCCATGAACCCAGGTTTGACTCCTGGCTTGGGTCACTGTGCAGAGTTTGCATGTTCTCTCCGTATCTGTGTGAGTTTCCTCTGGGTGCTCCGGTTTCCTCCCACAATCTGAAAGACATGCTGACTTGGTGCATTGGCGGTGCTAAATTCTCCATCAGTGTACCCGAACAGGTGCCAGAGAGTGGTGATTAGGGGGATTTTCACAGTAACTTCATTGCAGTGTTAATGTAAGCCTCCTTGTGACACTAATATTTAAATTTTAAAAAGTTTAAACTTTTCATTGAGCTTGAAAACGTCCATTATCCGGGTGGCAATTATCCATCTTCCTGATTGACCACCAGGGTATTATTTTTTGGTGAAAAAGTGAGACTCTGCCTTCTTGCACGCACAGCTATGAATGAGCTCCTCCGATATTTCTTATATAGACCTCAAAGCCCAACAAACATTAGAAAAGATGTTCCTCTCACTGCTGCCAAATTTTTAGATGTAAACAGGCTGGAAAAGACCCAAAGCAAAATGACAACTGACTTCTGGAGATTTGCCCATTCCAAATTCAGGTAGCCAGGGATCCCTCATCAAATACACAGACGCCTAATTCAAATTTTTGAATGATCATCTTTTTTTCATTCATTAATAGGATATGGGTGTCACTGGCATTTATTGCCCATCTCCAGTTGCCTCAGGACAATTGAGAGTCAACTACATTGCTTTGGCTCTGGAGTCACATGTAGGTCAGATTTTGCAAGAATGGCGAATTTCCTTCCCTCCTTAAAAGACATTAATGAATCAGATGGCCTTTTTGGGATAATGGTTTCATGGTCTTCATTAAATTCTTCATCCCAGATAAATTCCACTATCTGCCATAGCGGGAATTGAATCTGGGTCCCCATAAAATTAGTTGAGTTTATCATGTTGTTTGGGTCCCCAACACTTTTTCACATCCATTAGCACCACTGTCACCTCCGAGGAAGGTTGCCATGAATGGCAATATTTTAAAGGGATCCTTAAGTGCAGGAAAATAGGTATGGTTGAAATTTCTCTTCATGTCTCAAGGATTTTTGATCCTTCCTCAAAAAGTTCATTGCCCTGCCGCGTGTGTTTGTCAAATTTCCTGTCACAGAAACCTGCTCTTCTGCTTAGGGATGATGCTTCAGCCCTATCCCTTTCAGATGCTACTGCAGGTCCATGATCTGCCCCAGGGGAATCTCTGTCCTCTCAGACGATAAGCTGTCTTTTAGCAGCATGAAGACCATTGACAGCTCCCTGTTCAGAGCCTCAGATCCTTTGATGAAGCAGTTGCCCTGCTCAATCTGCACCCCAGACTAAAATCTCCAGTAAATTAATTTATGATCCTTTAATCAGTCAAGCAAATAAGATGCCTTAGGAAACAGCACGCAATGGCAAAATGCCAGTAGCAAGAACATCTTTCCATTACTAACTGAAAAGGTACAAGTGGTGATGCGTATCTGTTTCAAATGAAGTTTACGTTGTTCAGTGTTCTTTCATGTTAAAATTCACTGAAGATGGAATCGTTTCTCTTCCTATATTCCTGTCTTTTGACTGTCAGCAATAATCCTGCTGAACCAAAGGAACAATGCTAAGGAAGTCCGTTGGAAAAAGGATTCCTTGCATGAAAGTGAAGAGTTTTCCAATCCAGGGATCTAAGTGCAGTGGACGGATTGTGCCATATGTTTTCTGCTGGATGGTATGGTGGGAAATCCTGTCCAATTTTGTGCCGGAAGCTCATTAGTTATGCATTGGTGAGTAGCTCTCCAAATCACATGGTGGGACAAGAATTGATTCAACCCACTAATGGGGTTGAAGGTCTGAGTGCCATTTTTGAATATCACCTGAATACATATGTTCAGGCCAATCAGGTGCAGGAAACCTCTTGGCATGGCACCACCAAAGGAAAAAGCTGCTCCCAGTTTCAGCATGAGCCCATTCGAGGCCCTCATCTATGGAATTCTCCAGCACCTGGATGTCCTCTATCCAGGGGATGAATCCAGGGGCTTTAGCTTGCTGGCCTGTGAGGCAGTTACAACAGAGGTGAGTTCATTGATCACTCGCTTCAGAAATGCCACCCAATGTAGGGAGAAAGTGAATGATCTAATCCTCTCTGTCACGGTAAGTCAACCTTCAGTTCTTTCTTATTTTACATGCTTATAATGGCAGTATGCACTCAAATGGTTACACAATAGTGTCAGGCTAGGTAGACATCATCACTTATTGTCTCATGGGCACTTTAACATTTAACATCTCAGCTATCATTCACCTTCTCCACTCTGAGCTCTTATAAAGAACATAAGAACTAAAAACAGGAGTCGGCCATCTGGCCCCTCGAGCCTGCTCTGCCATTCAATAAGATCATGGCTAACCTTTTTTGTGGACTCAGCTCCATTTAGCCGCCCGCTCACCATAACTCTTAATTCCTTTATTGTTCAAAAATATATCTATCCTTGCTTTTAAAACATTCAATGAGATAGCCTCAACTGCTTCATTGGGCAGGGAATTTCACAGATTCATAACCCTTTGTGTGAAGAAGTTCCTTCTCAACTCGGTCCTAAATCTGTTTCGCCTTGTGCCCCCTAGTTCTAGTTTCACCTGCCAGTGGAAACAACTTCCCTGCTTCTATCTTATCAATTCCCTTCATAATTTTATATGTTACTATATGGGAAGGCTCAGCACATAGAGCAGAGGTACATATTTCCCAACCCCTCCTGCATCTCTTCTCATCACATTCTATTCATCTTCATGCAGATCAAGCTCAGCCACATCCACAGGGTGATATCACAGACAGCAGGAGACATGACAGCTATCCAGAAACTGTCTCAATTTGAGGAGAATATTGCTGAGCCACTGGATAAAGTCAAAGATCACTCCTGTAGGGGTAGGCGAGGTCAGCCTTTCTCAGAAAATCAGTATAAATGAACCCTCCATGAGTTGGTCACATCCTAATAATCACAGTGAGTGGCCTTCAATGTTTTATTCTGCCTACTTATATACAAGCTTTTATCTTTTCTCTCTTACAGGTGCTAGCAGAGCCAGACAGATCATGGACCCAGTCCTCAAGTCATCTCAGAGCAGGATGAAGAACATCACTGTTGTCCTGCACTCTCAGTAAGAAATCTTACAACACCAGGTTAAAATCCAACAGGTTTATTTGTAGCAAACACCAGTAGCTTTTGGAACTGTCTATTTCTATGTCAGGTGGAGGACTTTCGGAGGACTGTGGAGATCTGACACTCACTGGGTCAGAGTTGGATGATGAATCTCTACAAGTGGTTTCTCTTGAACATGCTGGAGATGCAATGGCAGGTAGCAGAAAATTAGGTAAGATTGCAATAGGCTATCGACAGACTAGAGCTAAGGATAGGGAAGTCTGCCTGCCTCCAGTTTGATGTTGGGGCTCTGACAAGTGAGTGTCCTGAAGCCTCCATTGGAAGGGTGGTGGCCATATTTGAAACGTTGGTCCAGCAGAACCTGCCAGATTTGCACTTGGGTCTTCTCTTGATCTGTGTGGGTTTCCTCCAAGTGCTCTGGTTTCCTCCCACAGTCCAAAGATGTACAGGTTAGATTGTAGTAAATTGCCCCTTAGTGCCGGGGATGGGGGTGTTGGCGGGGTGGGGGGGGGATGCTAGCAAGGTGAATAAGTGGGTTATGGAGATAGGGCCTAGGTGGGATTGCAGTCCATGCAGACTCGATGGGCCAAGCGGCCTCCTTCTACACTGTAGGATTCTATGATTCTTCATACAGGTGTGAATTTACAGCAAACTCTTCTGCTGGTGTTCAGCATGGTGGATTGGGAAATTCGCCAGAAGCCAGCATGAACCTCATTTACATTCCATTAATGGTTGTAGACGAAGGTTTGGGTCCCCCGCCATGCCTGACTCTCCAGTGTGAAAGCACACAGTGTGAAACAAGTCTGGAACAATGTGGTCTGGAGTTTAGCACAGTGACTGCCAGCAACAGCGGATGGGGTTAGGGGGAGGGCTACATCTACCAGGGTACCTCTCAGATTTGGTGTCCTGGAGAGGGATCCATCTTTCAGCCTCAGAATGTTCCTGGAGCTCCTTCTTTGTTCTTTGGAATTCCATTTCCTGGCTTCAGAGTGCTCCCAGAGATCCATCTTCATTTTCATTAGTCCACTTCTTCTGTGCGCTGTTTCAATGCAGTGCCCAGACTGGTGGAATACATGCCATTAGGCCTGCTTCGCAATATGGTGCAAGACACTCCCTTGCATAATTAATGAGGGCACGGCCAGAAGATTTAGCATGTTTTCCCATCAGCTTCTGCAATGGGAAACACTCCACATTCCCGTTCATTGGCATGGGATTTAGACCCCAGCGTCCATAGGCATTCATAGGGAGAAGGGCCAGCAGCTGAACAGACTGGGGCTATCAACTCAGGTGATTCCAAGAGTGTCCAGCCAATCCCAATTCCCTCTGCACGGGATCCCATTATCTCCAGCTGGACTGCCCAACGAGGCTGGATTTGCTCCAGCAGGACATTTAAAGCAGGCCAGGGCCGTCCAGACCTTGGCCCTCTCGAGTTCATCCTTAAATGTTACAAAGACAACAGATAGCAATCAGCAGGTTATCTCCACCTCTGCTGTGGATGTCACAGAGGCACCAAAATGGTAAGGTTAAAAAAAATTAAGAAACTTTGACATTGTTTCTGAGTCAAGGGTTTTCAATCACTGTATGGTGCGTACACATTTGTAAATATGTTTGCTGTTCATGAGAATGGTTTTGTCCTTTGAGAGCATTGAGTGCAAATGTTTCGATGCGCCTTCTTACTGTGAGGGTGAGCCATGCTCCCATTCAGTGATGCACACAGCTGAGTCATGTTAGTTACTCAGTTCTTGCGTTATGTTAGCGAGACATTTCAAACTCCTTACTGTAAATTGGCACAAAATATGTTAGTAATCTCTACTGTTTACAAGCCAGCATGGAGCTAGGCATGCTCAATAGCCTTGGAGGATTAGCTAATATTGTTTCTCAGAATGAAAAAGCTATCTTCATTGGTAGCGCCAAAGCACAAGACCTGCAGCCATATTAGTATCTCTAACCATATACGCATCTCATTCCGATTAGGGTGGCAACAATTGCACCAAGTCCTTTGAGGCAGCCCCTGCTGACTTTCACTTCCTAGAGTACACAGATACAGGGTTTGCAGCTGACCTTTCCAAAAGATTAGGTCCTGGTGAATCACAAGGATTGTAAGTGGAAACCCAAATGTTGACTTTGCTCTTGGTGTTGCTGGTTATGAAGATCTTTTGTGCACTTACATGGCTCTAGAGGACAAAAGAGAAGTGGTTATGTCCCATTGCCTGTACATTACACCTGCTGGGAGCTTGTGGTTATCAGTGTGGCAGATCTTCCACATCCTGTGTTTTCAATGGCATCTTCATATAAAAGCTGACTCTCATCTCCCTACCCAAGTTCCTGTTCTGTGGACTGCAAACATCAAGGTTGCAGTCTTAGGGTGGGATTTTCCAGATCCTGCTCGTCCCCCTTTCCCCTAAGGCATGTGTTCCGGTGGTGGAGCTGTCTTGTTACTGTTTGCCAGTGGGATCTGTCAGTCCTGCTGACATCCACAGCATTTTGCATGCCTCACCTGTCCCATCATCACAGAGTGGCTTTCGCCTTGGGCAGGGACGGGAAGATCCCACCGGCGTGAAGGACAGAAAATGCTGCCTCATTCATAAAATGTCTAGTGTAGAGTGTCAACAGAGATACCCTAGCTAATACTTAAAATTATACTGCTCTATAATTAAAATGAAAAATCTTTATGTAGGAAGTCCTCAAATTACATCTAATACAAATGATCTTTTCTTCATCTTACTAAGTGAACATCTAAGCCTTATGTAAATGCCAATTATGAACAAAAAATGATTATGCACATTCCAGAATCTAAATAGTGTTATCTACAGTTAGTGTTCCCCATGTCGTCATTCACATTCACTTGTAACCTCTGGCATGGCAATGATAGTATTTTGCACAGGCCTACTCATTCACCAAGTTTCTTGTTGTCATCAAGGTTAATTGTTGTTAATCAGGTTGATCTGACACTCAGCACAGAGGACTTCTACCAACTTAACATACTGTGCCTCATCACAATTGCCTAACAGGACACACAAATGAGCCTGTCATTTGTCCAGCACCTTAACAGCTTCCTGGAGACCATAACACAAGCCATCGTGGATGTATGCAGTTTTAAGCACTTCCTGAAGTGCAATATTAACACCCATAATACCACCTGCAGTTATGCATTCCTTGGCCATCGTGCTGCTTCTTGTCCCGGAAATCCCCATGCATTGTTGCATCTTCAATACTATCAATCCTTTCACACCATGGAGCAACTATGGATGTCAATCAATCAGTAATCTTCAGTCAACATTGCCATCTTTTACTCAGGTCAATGCCTTGCTAGATTGACTTACCAACAGAGAATCAAAAATGTACCTGTAGATTTTTTTAAACGCTCAAGATGTTTGTCCAGTGAAACACAAAACCTATTGCATTTATATTGCACCTTTAACATCACCAAACATCACAAGATGCCCCAAAAGAGCACAGTTTGACTGAAATTGGCAGGTGAATGAAAACTTGATCAAAGAGGTGAAGTTCAAGAAGAGTGAGTTAGAAAGATAAGATCAACAGGGGCAATTCCAATGTTCAGGACTGAAACAGTTGAAAACTTTCTTTTATTCTTTTGTGGGACAATGGCATTGCTGGCTGGCCAGCATTTATTGCCCATCCTGTTTTTGTGGCTCTGGAGTTACATGTAGGCCAGACCAGGTAAGGACAACAGATTTCCTTTCCTAAAGGACATTAGTGACCCAGATGGGTTTATCCAACAATTGACAATGGTTTCATGGTCATCAATAGATTCTTAATTCCAGATTTTTTTTATTGAATTCAAATTCCACCATCTGCTGTGGGGGGATTCGAACCCAGGTTCCTGGAACATTAGCTAAGTTTCTGGATTAATAGTCTAGAGGTAATACCACTGAGCCATTGCCTATCCAGCGTGGCCACTATGTAAAGGGTGAAGGAAGTCTGAATGTACAAGAGGGTAGAATTGGAGGAACACAGAATTCTTGTAAGGGTCTGGGGGCTGGAGGAGATTGCACAGATAGACAGGGGTAAGATCATGAAGGGATTGGAGCACCAAGGTAAGAATTTTCACTTTGCGTTGATTCACCATCAGTGGTCAAAGGGCACAGGGTGAATAGAATTTGCTCTGAGTTTGTGTATGGACTGCAGAATTTTGATGTAGCTGAAATTTATATAGCACATAAAGTGGGAAATTGGCCAGGAACGCATGAAAACAGTTGAATCCGGAAGCATGGATGAATCATTTCTTTAACTAGCAGATAGCAGTGGAATATATTTGTTATTTGTACTGAGCTGACTGATCTCAACTACAGCTAACGTAACGGTGTTCTAATTTCCATTACTGCAATGTCAAATCCCTTAAGGTTTGAATGATCATGCCTCTATCCTACCTACCATTAATGCTTCAAATTATTGTAACAAAGTTTCCATCTGATTAATAGGGGAGACCTGTAAACCGATGTTAAACTCCTGGAACCAATATCTTGTTTGTCTCAAACAACTTCTAACACAAGTGAAAAGGTTATTTATATTTCACATATAAGGACAGTGGTGTTTATCAATGCACTGTTCAGTGAAAGTCTTCATTAAACTGGCTGAAGTAGCAGAATCAGGTGCTTGCCTCAGGGCAGAGTCACATGACTATGGAAAGCCAGCTAACCAGGCAGTATATTTCCAAAGGTTACCAACCTCCATTTATCAGTGCCTTCCTTTTTGCCAATAATCTTTATGGCATGTCTCCTGGAAGGCATCAGGAGGGACAGTAAATAGCATAAATGGAAGCAGAAAGTTTTCAGGAATAAAGACAGTTTAACTGAACAAGAAAAACTATGGCAATCAGAGGTTAATGTGGATAAAGTGAAGTCCACTTTGGGATTTAAGAAAGATAAATCAGAGAACTTTCTAAGTGGTAAGAGGAACTAAGAAATTTGAGAGATTCATAAATCATTTAAAACAAGTATTCAAATGCAAAAAGTAATAAAAAGGCTAATGGAACGATTTCTTTTACCTCAAGGATGCTGGGGGTCGGATTTTCCCCCAAAATAACTAAGAAGAGGAAGAATACAGAAGCGATTTGCACTATTCAATGGGGCATGTTCCGGACCCAAATCGCCCCACACTCAGTCACTTTTTGGAAATTGGTGAGTTACACGCTAGCACTGAGGGGTTGTACGATGATGAGCCTAGGTGCCGAGAACTTGTATGCCACTTCACTGTTCCGATCTCAGAGCGCTCTGGGAGACACCCCATTCCCAAAGCCATCAGGTCTTTCCCCCCACATCGATGGCCACCCCTCCATGACATGGTGCTCAGGTATCGGAACCCTCCCAATAGGTCGCCCATCATGACTCCCGATGTGCAGCCCTGTCATGGCGCCCCTCCTTCTTGATTACCCTCCCACTGCATAGCTCTACTGTCATAGCCTCCACTCAGGCCACACTACCACTCAGGCCACACCTCCACTCAGGCCACACCCCCACTCAGGTCTCACCCTCACTCAAGTTGCACCCCACTCAGCTCCCATCTCTAGGCACTGTACTGGCACACTGGTAGTTCTCAACTGGCACTGTCAGGGGATCTAGTGGGCAGTGCCTGGGTGTCTGGTGGACGTTGCCAGATGGGTTTTGCCTGGCATGGGCCCCAAACACCCAAGGGCTTAAATGTCCTCTGAATCTCCTGGCATGGTCATCATTCCCAGTCTCCTCTAGTGGAGAAAGTACTGATTCTCGCTTGGGTGGCATCCCATCGGAGAGGGGGGAACAATCACATGCCGATCTCACTATGAGATTGAAATCAGGTCAATGGCATGCTAATCCACCTCGAGTCCTTTTTGGGCATGATCCAGTTGTGCCAGTAGAAAGGGAGTGGACGTTTGCAAACTGTTTGGCGCCGGGCATGGAACTGGTTTTTTTAGCCTGCAGGCTATATTCCTCGGTCTGCATGATCTGTGGCAGGTCGATTGACCCCCGGGTTACAAAGAGCCGGAAGCTATGCTTCAGATAAATAGAATCTTTATCATATATCCATTGGGGTATTATATTCAGTTTTGCGCACTGCACCGCAGGGAAAATGGTATTGACTTTGAAGAGGATGCAGTGAAGATTGACTGCAGTGGTAGCAGAACTTGGAGGGTTCAATTGTGAGGAGCGGTTACATGAACTTGACTTGTGTTCCCTTGAGTATAGAAGATTGAGAGGTGACCTGATGGAGGTGTTAAAACATCAAAAGGAATTCGATGGGATAAGAAAATAATTTCCTTTGGGGGAGGAATCGAGAATGAGGGGACAGAATTAAAGTGATTTAGAGGAAGTATCAGAAAGCACTTTTTCAGACAAAGGGTGATTGAAATTATAATTCTTTCTCAAAAAAGGATCTGGATGTTGGGACAATTCAAGCTTGAGATTGACAGATTTTTGCTTGGTAAGTGTATCAAGCAATATGAAACTAAGCTGGTAAAGGGGGGTTTAAGCTTAGTTTTATTAGTGTCACAAATAGGCTTACATTAACACTGCAATGAAGTTACTGTGAAAATCTCCAAGTTGCCATCGCCTGTTCGGGTACACTGAGGGAGAATTTAGCATGGCCAATGCAATAACCAGCACATCTTTTGGACTGTGGGAGGAAACTGGAACACCCAGAGGAAACCCATACAAACACAGGAAGATTCTGCATAGACAGTGACCCAAGCCTGCAATCGAACCCTGGTCCCTGGCGCTATGAGGCAGCAGCGTTAACTACTGTGCTACCATGCCGGGTTGAGGTGCAGATCATCCATAATCTAAGTAATTGAATTAAAGAGAGGCTTCTGCCTTCCCTGGTTGACAATCCTGGGCTGCATCCAACACCAATCAGCAGGAGACCGGCCCAGAGTTAAAGTTAAAAGCAAAATATTGTGGATGCTAGAATCTGAAACGAAAACAAAAAGTGCTGGAAAATCTGGAAGATTTTCTAGACCTGCTGAGATTTTGCCAGAGTAAAAGTTAATGGGGGCAGGATTGTGGTGTTGTCCCAGTCCAGAAGGCCTTGGCAAGAGTAGGGGGAGGCGGGAAAAGCATCAAGGATTGTTGAGGTGAGGAGCCTCGATTTACATACATAAATTATTAATTTAACTATTCAAAATCAGTCTTCAGCTGAATTCTCCATCATCAGCCAGTGGGAATCACTATTGGTGAGCAGAAACAGATATCAGTTGTGATGCTAGGAGAGGTAGGAGGTCATTGGAACAAGGCTGTACAGTGCCATGGCAGTGTTACCTGGTATCCTGGCACAGCCAGTTTGGCATTCCCAACGGAGACAAGCTCATAGCGTGTGTTCACTCATGTGGAGGGAGAGGTTCCTTTGATGCTGGTGATAAGGGCATCCCAATAATGCCAGTGATTAAGAACGGGCAGGGGCCTTTGATGCCAGAACTGGTGCAGATGTGGGTGAAGAGAGGGTTAAGGGAAGGACCCCCTTCCCTCACCCACCCAACCACTCCTGCACCATCTAGAAATGGCACCCCAATCTCTGAGGAGCAGGCCTTTCAACATCTTTGGCCCCACCCCTCTCATTCACAGTACAATTCACTCACTCTCCAAAATAATGACTAAGTCATTGATTGCAGTCGGGGGGACTGCAATCAGAATCGTACCAACTGACCCAACGGGAAAGATACTGTGTTTCCTACCAGAGATTACACTTGGTCATTTTGTTTGGAGAATTGCGTCCCTATGTTTCTATGTCATAGCTTGCAGCTGAAGAGTTCGGTGACACAAAATAATTAATTTTTTAATAACCAATCATTTAATTTTAGAATAATGTTTACTTTGGTTAAGATTAACATGACTTTACTTCTCAGAGTAAGGGGTCATTCAATTAAGACAGAAATGAAGAGGAATTGGTATTTACAGCTCATTGAGAATCGGTGGAATTCTTTACCACAGAGAGCTGGAAAGGCTGGGTTGTTAAGTATGTTCAAAGCTGAGATAGACGGATTTGTAATCAGAAAGGGAATATGGGGCTATGGGGACAAGATGAGAGAGTGGAGTTGAGGATTATCATTATCAGATCAGACATGAGCGATTACATTGAATGGCAGAAGAGACTCCATTGGGTCGAATGGCCTATTTCTGCCCTGATGTCTTATGATTTTATGGTCTTATTGCAGAACTGATAATTTGGAAAGAGCAGACTCAATACTAGGATGCATGTACAATGGAGAGATGGCAACCAGATGGACACCCAAAGATTGGGACAGGATTCTTGGGTGAATTCATTGCACAAACTTTGCAGAGGTATGGATTCAACGAGGATAGATTTTAATTGGAATGGATTCATCGTTGAGGTGATAATGTTGCAGGGATGAATGAAAAGTGTACTGGAAAGCCCTGGTATTAGTAGAACAAAAGGCTATCAAGAGTATATGCTCAAGAACAAAAGTTGAATGTTTGAAGATAATCAGACACCAATATAGTTCCAACCATAAACGATACCACGGGCAATCCAGCAGTATTATTCCCATGAGCTGCTGAGCAGCTTCTGAGATTCTGTGGGTGTATGGTTGCAAAGCTGAAACTTAAAGGAATTTAAAAAAGAAAGGAAAGGGCTCCATGAGAATGCTGAAGAATGAACAAATAAAAATTGTTTGGATTTTTGTCTGCTCTACCACTAAAATGTTGGGTATAACATTGGTAGAAAATCAAGGAGATTTGAACAAAGATGCCTATTGATGTTTTTTCACCCTGGTCAGTGATGGTTTAAATCACTGTAGACATCCAAGTAGCTCATTGCACCCCACTTAAACATGGTAGAGAGAGGCTGAGACACATAACAAATTTCCCTGCTTCCCGACTGTTGCAGGTCCTGGTGACCACCAGGCAAGGAATGACACTGAATCCTGGGGCAGTGTCAACATGCTCATTTCCCTAAATGTGGGATCCTCTTCCTCATTCAAGGCCCCTTACACTTTTGTTTGAGGTCACTGAGTCTCAGGTTTTCTCCTAACTTCCTCTAAACGTAGCACCTTTTCAGGCACTACAGTGGATGTCTTGACAGTGGCCAGTGCACACTCAGTAGTGGAGATCCCACCATGAGTCCACCCTGTATCCGCAATGCAGGGAAGTGGCATCATAGTGGGCAAGAGTCTCATTCTGAGAATGGTGGAACCACTCCAAGTGAAAATTCAGCCCTATGTCTCATAATTACCTCTCGTTGCTCCCTGTTATGCATTAAATCTGTTAGTTGCAGGCAATCCAGCAGCTGAGCTTTTAATGCCAAATGTTTCCTCTTGTAATTTTCATAAAGTTCCAGCCCAGCAACATCATGAATTGCAAAATGCATTGTGGGTAGAACTCCCCATTCTTGATGTCACAGGAAACACAAGTTCCACCCAAAATGTCTGCTTCCAACCATTAGGAAGAACAAAGCAGCCTACATGAGGTGACTGTGGGACAACAATAAAGTGTGCAGGTATTTCACAGATAATAATTAAGATTATGAGGCAGTTTATCAGAGTAGATTTTAAGTCAAGCAAATAGTGAAGGCCGACAAATATTAATGAAAACTTACTGCACTCACCACTCAGTCTACATCAGGCAGTAATAACTTCCATTCACTTAGAAGCAACTAATGATTGGATCAAATCAAAATTAAAACTTGAAGATAGCTTACTCCAAACTATTTTAATTTGCTGTAATATAAACTGTTATGAATAACAGCTTTTGAAAATTCTTTTTTATTGATCTGTTGTCATAATACAAACATGCATAATTCTGTTTTGAACAAAACAGACAAGGAAATTCTTCTGAAAACATGAGGATGGTTTTGTCATTTCCATTACAGCCATACTCTTGAGATGACAGATATGGTGTACAGTATTCAATATTTCCTTTTTTGCTCACTCCCTCTTATCACTCATGCATTCTTTCATACTCATTCATATTGCTCTGAATGTCTTATGTCTCCTTGCATTCTTACATGGCCAACACTTCCACAAAAGACTGGAAGTTTAGAACACAGAAGGAGCCTATTTGCACAATTGGCCATGATGTTAAAACCTCTATGACAGACAAGATAGGAATGGGAAAGTCAAAGACTTGAATATGAGAATCACACGGCCAATTTGCCACATACATGCAAACCTTTTTTGACAACTGACATCATGGCATTTGATTACCATAAGAGAGACTACAATTGTATGATTAGAAGCCCAATATAAAATTCACTTCTGCAATATGGCTTTTCAAGGGATTAGGAAACCCAATGGTAGAAGAGAGGCTTAAGCTGTTGGCACCACAAGGTTAGTGTTTTTTTACCCCCGGCATTCTTTGTTGGTCAGGAGAAACATGAGTGCATCACTTCCCCTCCTTCAACCCTGCTTTTCAAGGAAGCCTTTGTCCTTTGTCTGCTAATAGAATCTCTCTCCCTTATTTAGCACAACAGACAATCTCTGCTCACCCACTGGTGGCCAACTGTACCCCCCACCTCTCCCCTTCCCCGCAACCGTTTGCTAGGGACTAAATCCATTATCAAAAGAAATAGTTCACATCCTGACAGATGACAGGTCCTCCTGCCTCTCCTTTCCACCCTCCCCACCTCCCTGTAACTAATTTGGACCATTGTGTTTTTTATGTTATTGAAATAATCCTCTTGATACTTGATACTTTCTATCAGCCTGGTACTGTCTATCCTGATTAAGTAATTTTCTGACATAAGGATAGTATTAAAAAAACTAATAACTTAATTTAAACAACATAAGTGGGATTTTACAGCCTTGTACAACTCGAGACTGGAAAATCCTACCTAATGTCAAAGCACCTTCCCACTGTTCGCCCCTCGCGTGCTCCAATTCCTTGTGGTGAGTGGGGTGGTGGAATTTTGATATATTAATAAATCTGTAAAGTAGGAATTTAGAAAATAATTTTAACCAATTTAATAAATTGATACTGGTGTTTTATTTTCATTGGCTGCCTGGGGACCAATGCCATTGGCTGCCCTGGGGACCAATGCCATTGGCAAGGCCAATATTTATTGTGCAGTCCGAGTTGCTCTTGAGAAGATGGTGGTGGGCCTTCTTCTTGAAGCCTGTGTGGCAAAGGTAGTCCTTCAGTTCCATTCGGTAGGGAGTCTGAAGATTTTGAATCAGTTCCAACAAAGAAAGAATGTTCAGTTCCTTCAGTTGGTGATGGTGTGTGACTTTGATGAGAACTTGAAGGTGACGGTGTTCCCAAAAAGGAAATTGCTGCATTTGTCCTTCTTCGTGGTGGAGGTCATGGGTTTAGAAAGTGTTGTTGAACAAGCATTGACGAGTTGCCGCAATGCAGCCTGTGAGGAATACATACCTCAGCCATGCTTTTGAAACATAAAATCTTAATGATTTCCCCAGAGAATGAAATTTTCTGAGTTGGAAACTGCACTGTAAATCTTCCGCCTGTTTGAAAAAAAACAATTTAGACATAGAGTCAGATTTAGAAATTAGAAATAAATGACTTTATTCACTCTGAACTTGACCAATGGCACAGAATAGATTACATTGCATGTTAATCTCTTTAAACCCATAAACTCCAGACCCAGGTTTTGCCCCCAGGTCAAGTGCATCAAAATGAGAGAACTCCCAGCTCTATTTACCTGACCTTCAAAAATGGCTGCCTGCAGTTCGAATTGTTGTTCTGGAGTGGTTTAGGAGTTGGGTTTGCCACTTTCGGAATGAGTGCTGAGCAGAAGGTCTATCTCTGTGCCCCAGCTCTTTGCTGAACTCAATTTTAAAAAAATTATTAAAACAAAAAAAGCCCGCAAGCTATCATCTCTCGCCTCCCCCTCCCCCCACTCCAAAAACTCCCCAGGCCCCATTCGTGCCAACCTATGCCAACTCATGCTCTTCACCCGACCAACCTTCATGGGCAGGAACCTCATTATGTCACCAGTTGACCAGGTTTTCTTTTCCAAGCTTCATGAGATTTTGCACCCAGAGTCCTGCTTAGCAAACTCAGGCTCAAATCGTAGCACTGCCTGACCAAACTCCCACTTCATTGGAGGCAGCTGATGATCTAAATGGCCAGCTGCCATTGCAAATGTAAACCTTGGCTTATCTCCAGCCCTGTCCCTGCAAAAATAGGAAATGCCTTGCTTTGCAGTGGGACTTAGGATTTTTTACCATTTTGGCTATTTTCACCATACGGAACTAACTTCTCCATCATGGCACATTTTGAACCATTTTTGTTAATTTAGAACACATTGTTAAATTGTGATAACCCTCAGGACTTGAATGGGGTATCACTGATTGATATCTCTGTAGGATTCATTGAATACAAGCTCCCTGGGGAGTGGTAATTAACTCACCAGGCGGAGCTCGTATACTGAGCCATTTATAAAGCAGATCGCTGAGTATTATTGAATTGTCCTAATGGAACCTGCTTTTGTTTACCATGGGCTTGTGTTTTTTCTTTATTTTGTGCAATAAAGCACTGTTCCTCTACAGCTGACTCCCAGAGCTATACAAATGTAATTGAAACTTAAATAAAAGCTAAATTTCAAACAAGAAGGCTTATTTGTCAAAAGAGAAAATGATGGAAAATCTCAGCAGGCCTGGTAGCACCTGCAAGAAAAGAAAAAAGCTGATGTTTCGAGTTCAGATGAACCCCTGCCAAATTTATTTGTCAAATGTCTCATTTTTCTCAGGTACAGGTCAGTGGGACTTGGCAGAAAAGTGGTTCAGCTTAACCAAGAAGGGCCAAAAGGCCTGTTTCTGTGCTATAATGTTCCATGGTTCCATGTTCTATCCCCATGAGAAAACTGTAAACTAAAATAACAACTTTACTGAAAATGAAGAAAGTACCAAGGAGATTTAATTTTTACTTCAACACAAATCACACATGGATTAACAGGCAAATGATACTTTAAATAAAAAGTTAAGTTTCACTTTGATGCAACAAAGGTGCTTCTTTGGGTATTGTAAAAGCAACAGCTTCGCTCCCTGAACAAATGTGGCATTATGTAGCTACATACTTCCATAGAACGCTGTTCCCTACTCACAGAGGGTAAGTCAGGTGTACTACACAACAATAGCTTTTGTCTTTTGAGTTTCACCTGTATGTTTATCATTAGCAAGACACACTTCTACGGAATTTCTCTCCCTCAAAACATGTGCAGCTTTCCAGAGTTTTTTCTCAACTAATAACACCCCTGTTCATAGTTTGACCATTTCTGGAAAAATGAATCATTTCCTTTCTTTGACAAAGGGTCATCCAGACTTGAAACGTTGGCTCTAATCTCTTTCCACAGCTGTTGTTGAGATTTTTACAGAATGTTCTGTTTCAGATGTCAGCTTCTGCTGTATTTTGCTTTTATCCCATTTCCTTTCTTACCTCATTGAGACGATTCTCAAACACTATTAGGCTTTTGGCTATCTGCGCTTATATCTCTTTCTGAGGTCCAATGTCAAACTTTGTTGAAGCAATGCCCTTTTGAAGTGCCTCAGCACATTCAACTCCATTAAAGGCACTGATTAACAAGAAGTTCTTCTTGTTGTAAAGAACTTTGGGAAATTCTACCATTGTGAAAAATGCAAAGTAATTGCTAAAGTTCTTTCTTTTCCTATCTCTTTTGATTTACCTGAATGACCAAAAAAGCTTATAAGATTTTGCTAAATATCTTGGCTTTCTCTTGGATATTGGTAGCTGTTTGCCAGTTGCTAATGTTTGATTGGATATTTAATTGCTGTGCTCTACCGCTGTTTTATGAACATCTGTTTTCAGTCAGTCAAGTGCAAATGTGACACAGGAATCATTCTAAACTATACAGGATGGCCTGGTAGCACAGTGGTTAGCACTGCTACCTCACAGTGCAAAGGACCTGGGTTCAAATCCTGGCTTGGGTCACTGGCTGTGTGGAGTCTGCACATTCTCCCACTATCTGTTATCGGTTTCCTCTGAATTTCTCCCATAGTTTGAAAGACTTGATATTTTGGTGCATTGCTAAATTCTCCCTCAGTATACCCAAACAAGTGCTAGAGTGTGGTGACCAGGGGATTTTCATAGAAA
The DNA here is from genome assembly GCA_024679065.1 of Sphyrna mokarran. Lineage (NCBI taxonomy): Eukaryota > Metazoa > Chordata > Chondrichthyes > Carcharhiniformes > Carcharhinidae > Sphyrna > Sphyrna mokarran. The sequence continues at coordinate 21,822,930 of JAGIQG010000024.1, read as the reverse complement.
CTTCACTGCAGTATTCATGTAAGCCTATTCGTGACATTAATAAACTGTAAACTAATACAGTCAAACATTTCATAGGAACTGCAACAATTCTGGATGTAATGCACGAGTAAAGCTTTTCTGGGGGTACTCAAAGAGAGTCGAATAATAGAGATTTATAAGGGGGTGTAAACCACATAGTGTACGACATACTATTCTGCTATATAGAATTACGTCCTGTAAATGGATTTTGGGTGGCACGGTAGCACAATGATTCATGCTGCTGTCTTGCAGCTCCATGGACCCCAGATTCAATTCCAGCCTTGGGTTACTGTCTCTGTGGAGTTTGCACATTCTCCCCATATCTGCATGGATTTCCTCCAGGTGCTCTGGTTTCCTCCCACACTCCAAAGATGTGTGAGTTAGGTAGACTGGCCATGCTAAATTGTCCCTTAGTGTCCCAAGATGAGCAGGTTCGATGGATTAGGGATAAGGTGGTAAACAAGATCAGTGCAACTTGAGGGCCAAAGGACCTGTTTGCGCTGTAGTTTTTCTATGATTCTAAAAGACCTGGGTAAGATACTCAGTCACAGAGTTGGTGCAGACTTGATCGGCTGAGTGGTCTCTTCTGCACTGTAGGAGTTCTATGATTCTATGAAAGACTACAATGTCTATAAGTAAATACAGATCTACGGGTCAGTCATACACAGTCATTTGTATGCTAGACTAGGTAAGGATGGCAGATTTCCTTCCCTTAAGGGATATTAATGAACCAGATGAGTTTTTCCTGACAATAATCATTATTAGATTCTTAATAATGACAATAGTCATTATTAGATTTTTAATTCCAGATATTTTTTATTGAATTCAAATTCCATCATCTTCCATGGTGGGATTCAAACCCGGGTCCCTGGAACATTAGCTGAGTTTCTGGATTAATAGTCTAGTGATAATACCACCAGGCCAGTGCCTCCCCTTAACTTTAGTAGGGATTCAGGACTTTCTTGAAGGTCTAACTTTATTAATTAATCTGTTTCTCCTATAAAAAAAAACTCAACAATTTATCAGGGGACAAATAGCCACAACAATAAATAATGACATTTACATTAGGTATTAGATATTACGCAAACTGTAAAAAGTTGCATTGTTGTGAGTGATAGACTACCCTGATCTAAAATGATACAAGATAGTTTTATTTTGTTATATTAAATTATTTTGCTTTATTTCTGGTTCATTCCCCTCTCATTATCAATGGATTTTGATCTGTGTTTTATGACAAATCTTTAATAGAATCCCTATCTGATCAGTACTGCACTGAATAAATCTTGATGGTATAACATTCTGCATCTTTAATTCCTTATGCAGGTCATACACTATCTGTTTATAAATCTAACTCTCAATGATGTGCCCATCTGTAAAATTTATTTGACATCTCTAGATCTTAAACTATGGATCTCTTTTCATAGCCCAATTTCTGCAGTAACTGTCCTTTGTATTGTCAGTAGCTTGACTATCAGCCCAATCAACAGCATTTTGCACAAGGTAATATTTGTCAAGATCCTTTTGTTTTTAACCTGGCTGAAAAGATAAGTAATGTTCACATATGATATATTCAGGGAATACATATCAGGAACACACAATGCACTAGCTAGGGTAAGTGCATGGGGTTATAGGGACAGAGCCTGGGTGGATTTGTGGTTGGTGCAGACTTGATGGGCCGAATGGCTTCCTTCTGCTCTGTAAGATTCTGTGATTTATGCACATAGTGGGTGCAATCTCATTGGCCTCACTGCACTGATTGAAAAACATTGCAAGCCTGGAAGATAGTGTGGGAGACCAAAAATCCAATTCACGCTCTGCCCCTTAGTACCAGTGAGAATGGCCACACAAAATCTATTAACACCAAAATGACAAAATTTAAATATATTTATCTGGTTCAGTATGGCTGCTTTGGCCTTCCTGGATACTTCTGCCCTCATGCTGGCAAGAATCACTCCTGCTCTGCTGTAATGGAGATCAGGTGCCATGGTCACATAGGAGGTTCGGAGGCCATTGGAAGCCACATCCCCATCCATTTGGTGGGAGGCATGGACGGCCAATGCCCATTGAACAGTGCGGGGAGAGGGGTAGTGAAGGGGGGCTGTGTATCGGGGTGGGCCAAAGAGGAGGTCGTGACTTGGAGAGAGTTACATCAGGGTCTGCTATGGAACTCATCGGGAAGGTCCTAATGCCCCGATGCCAGCAATCTCTGTTGGTGTAGGGGGCAGAGTGGCAATACTGTACCAATAATAGTTTGGATTTGGGGGGAGGTTGTGGGTCTCCCTGTTCAGTATGTGATTGGGCACCCTGTGCCCGAGTGCTCTAAAGCCATCTTCCCTGGTGTACCTAGGCAAACTCCCCCAAAATACTTTCTCACCGATGGTGCAAATCTCCCAGCAGTCAGGAAAGCTAACAGATTGCTAGGAGACTGCAGTGCCGACTCACCCAAAAGCCCGTTGCGGAACGCTCCTGTCTTTATTCTGTTATGACACTTAGAATTATTTTGTGAAAATTCCATCCATAGTGTATAATGAGTATATTACATATCTCTCAGTATCTCTGTTGATAAACAGAGGTAGTATGATTGCACAGTGGAAAAGAATTGCAATCAGCCGAGAACATCTTTTTAGCACAACTAATTTTTGAAGGCTGGTGCAGAGATCTGATAAGTGTCACCACCTTCTGAAACAGTGATATATACTGAACAAAATAATATGTACCATTAGAATCTCTACAGTGAGAAGGGATGCCATTTGGCCCATCAAGTCTGCACCAACCAAAATCCCACCCAGGTACTATCCCCCTAATCCTACTTATTTACTCTACAAACCATCTGACACTAAGGAGCAATTTAGCATGGCCAATCAACCTAACCCGCATATCTTTGAACTGTGGGATGAAACCAGTGCCCTGGGGGAAACCCACACAGACACAGGGAGAACGTGCTGACTCCGACCAGACAGCTGGGAATCAAACCTGGGCTCCTAGTATTGTGAGGCAGCAATGCCAACCATTATGCCACCATGCCGCTCCAAACCTTAAGTCTATTGTTGGTGCAAGCACTAACACTGCAAAGAAGTTACTGTGAAAATCCCCTAGTCCCCTAGACAGTGACCCAAGCTGAATCTAGGTCCCGGGCACTGTGAGGCAGCAGTGCTAATCACTGTGCCACTTCCCAAAATGTGAAAACAAGAAATATGCAACTTCTTTTATTTTTCCATGCAAATTTATAGCGGAAAGATTTGTAAAAAGGCAGAAATAGTTTAAAATGAATATGCACTTGTGAACAAATACTATCATTAGAATGATTTTATTAAATAACAATGATATAGGTTAGTTTTAGACTGAGCCAAATGATCATGATTTATTGTTATTCAATATGCTAAGATTGGGAATTTCCACCCATTGCCACCCCCCTTCCCAATGGTGAGTTTTCCGATAGGCAGAGGAGGATTGTCATTAGTTGTTGGCGATCTTCTGGTCCTGCCAATGGCATTTTTTATGGCTCGCCCATCCTGTGCCAGAGGAATGGCAGGTTACCTTTGGTGGGAGGGGCAGAAAACCCCACCCTGAAGTTGCTAACATGACTCATAGTTTGACAAAGCAAATGTTGTGATACTTATCTGCTATTCTCATTAATGCAAGTAACAATAGTTAATTATAAACCCATAAGGCCAAACCCTCTTGGCCCAGTTCACTTGCTGCAAAAATCATCTTCCATGTTTATGTTTCATCATTCCTAACTCTTCTAACACATTCCTGCCCAGCTCCCACAAGCTACCTTCTATAAACTTAGGTTATCCCACACTCTCCTGTCCAGGTTCTAACTTGCATCAAGTCCCATTCACGCACCATCCTTGTGCTTGCTGACCTACTTTGGCCCCCAGTGAACTAATATCTCAATTTAAAAATTCTCATCCTTGTTTTCAAATGCTTCCATGATTTCAACTGTCCCTATCTCTGTAATCATCACCAGCATCCCTGATTCCATTGCCATGACCCTAAGCTTAATAATTTTCTCCTTGAATATCTCTGCTGTACTTTCCTTTTTCTTTCAGAAAGCCTTTTTGATAAGATTTTTGGTCATCTCGTCTTAAAATAATTATTCCTCAACTCTTCCCTAATCAATCTCACAGTTCCTTAAATCAGTTGTCCCTGATTATTGATCAGGGACAATAGGACCTTCTCATTCACTTTATCTAGGTTCCCTCTTAATTTTATACATCTCAATGAAATCTCTAAATACTCTCTCTCAAAGAAAACAACTCCAACATATCCATAGCCCATTGCTAAAATTGTCCATTCCTGGCAACATCTTGGTAAAACTCCTCTGTACCTGCTCTAGTCTGATCCTTCCTGTAATACACTGACCAGAACTGCATGCAATATTTCAGCTAGTTCTGGTATAACCTTCCAGTTCTTTTGTTCTAGGCTCCAGAAAATAAAGTATCTTGTAGGCCTTCTTTACTACTTTATCGACTTGTCCTGCTACCTGCAGGGATTTTTAGACACTAAGATCCCTCTGTTCTTCTTTACTTCTGAGAATCTTATCATGTATAGCGCATTCTTTTATCTTGTTTAATCATCCAAAAATTCATCTTACATTTCTCTGATTGAACTCTATTTGCCATATCTCTGTCCACCTGAGCAGTCTATCGATATCTTCCTGAAGTTTACAGCTTTCTTTTTCACTATTAACTAATGCCAATTTTTTGATTCATCTGCAAACTTCTTAATCATACCCTCTCCTACATTGAAATCTAACTTATTGACATGTTTTTATTCATTCTTGGAGGTGAGAATTCTGAAAGGACCACCATTTATTGACCATCCCTAATTACCCTTGACAATATAGTGATGAGCTGTTTCCTTGAACAACTACAGTCCTTGTGCTGTAGAAATACACTCAGTACTGTGATGGAGGGGGTTCCAGGATTTTGAAGGAGAAATAGTGAAGGAATGCTGATATATTTCCAAGTCTGGATGATGTGCGACTTGGAAGCAGGTGGTGGTGCTCCCATGCATCTTCCGCCCTTGTCCTTCTAGATGGTAGAGGTTAGGGGTTTGGAATGTGTTGTCAAAGGAGCTTAGCTAAGTTGCTGCAGTGTATCTTGTACACACTGCTGCGACTGCATGTCGGTGATGGAAGAAGTGAAAGTTTATAGTGGCGAATGGAATGCTGATGTAGCAGGCTATTTTTTATTCGTTCATGGGGTGTGGGCATCGTTGGCTGGGTCAGCATTTATTGGCCACCCCTGAGGGCATTTAAGAGTCAACCACGTTGCTGTGGGTCTGGAGTAATGATGGTAGGTTTCCTCCCCTGAAGAACATTAGTGATGGATTATTACGACAATTGACAATGTTTCAAGGTCACCTTTAGACTTTTAGTTTACTGAATTCAAATTTCACCATCTGCCACCGTAGGGTTCGAACCCGGCTCACCAGAGCATAATCCTGGGTTCTCTGGGTTACTAGTCCAGTGACATTATCATTATGCCACTGCAACCAGCAGCAGGCAGCTTTGTCTTGGAATGTGTCAAGCTTCTTTTGTGTTGCTTAAAAAGAACTCATTCAGGTAAGTGGAGAGTATTCCATCAAAGTCCAGATTTGTGATATGTGAACATTAGGACTCCAAAGCTTGTCCAATAAGTTACTGTCCACAGAATTCTCAGCCTGTGACATTCTCTTGTTGTCAGCCACAGTATTTTTATCACTATTCCAGATAAGTTTCTAATTAATGGTGATCTCAAAATGTTGATGATGGAGTTACAGTGACAGTAATATCAATGAATGTCAAACAGCTGGTTAAATTGCTCTTTGTTGGAGATAGTCTGTGCCTGGCATTTATTTGGCCTGATGTTACTTGCCATTTATCAGCCCAACCCTGAATGTTGTCCCGGTCTTGTTGCATCTGGGCATTTACTGTTTTAGTATCTGAGCAATTGCACATGGTACTGAACATTGAACAACCATCAACAATCATGCTTCCGTCAGATCTCATGTTGGAGGGAAGGTCATGGATGTAGTAACTGAAGATGGTTGGACGTAGGATTGCCTTACAAAGAATTCTAGCAGCCATGTCCTGGGTCGAGATGACTGGCCTCCCTCCAACAATGCCCTCCAACTACTTTGTGCTGGTAGTACTCCAACCAGTGGAGACTTTCCCCCAATCCCCATTGAATTGAATGGCTCCTTGATGCCACTTTCAGTAAAACACTGGCTTAACATCAAGGACAGTCACTTTCTTTTGATCTTTAGAACTGAGCTCTTTTCTTCATGTTTGTATCAAGCTGTGATGTATCAGGAGCTGGATAGCCTGGTGAAACCATATATGCCACGAAAAGCAAGAGGAAACAATAGCCACAATGCGCAACCACACTCGAAACCAATCCAATTAAATTGCTGAAGTTCTGAGATAATTCATCAACTGTATCCTATGGAAGTCGATAAAATAGGAAAGCAAAATGTAAATGAATGAACCTTAGTAGTACACTGACGATGATTATTTATTACATAAATGATCTTTGAAACAATGTCTGGAATGTGTCATCTGCTAGCCAGCCAAATAATAACTGATTGAAATGAGACATAACTCAAAGCTTAATTAGAGTTATCATCAAATTTTTTGTCAGCAAACATCAATACCATCTGTCTAATATACAGGGTCAACAAAAAGGATTTGCGTATAAATACTTTTGCTTTACTGTTACTTAGAGGGTGCATTAGCATAGGACTTCTTCATCAAGCCACTATATACGTGAATCAGTTATCAATATATTATCAACAGTTCATAGTTTATCCATTATTATTAAATCTCTTGAGGCATTGCTCCTACTGCCTTCTTGACTGAATGCTCAAATTGCATTTTTAGAAAGAGTATTGCAGACTTTTGTTTCATACTTTTGGGTTTAAGTGTTCAGATACTATATGTATTTGATGGAAATTATAAACCATTAGCCTCTGTTATCATTAGTTGTTTAAAAATGTTATTAATGTTATCTTTTAAGTTTTTTATTAAAATTGCCTAACCTGCAGACCAAATTGTGGGATTAAAAACCCAGGAGTCCAGGAAAAGCTCAGCAGTTCCAGGAGCATCTGTGGAGAAAGAGACAGGGTTAACGTGTTGAAGAATCACACTGATTCTTTTCTTCACCCTGCCTCACAGTGCCAGGGACCCAAGTCTGATTCCTGATGTGTGTCACTGCCTGCGTGGAGTTTGCACATTCTCCCCATGTCTGCGTGGGTTTCCCCTGGGTGCTCCGGTTTTCTCCCATATTCTGAAAGACGTGCTGGTTAGGAGCATTGACCCAAAGCAGCGCCAGAGTGTGGCAACTAGGGGAATTTCACACTAATTTCATTGCAGTGTTAATGTAAGCCTTACTTATGACTAATAAATAAAATTTTAAATGTTAAACTTTATACCTATAACTGAAACAGTATGGCTGGGATCTTACCAGCTCACCTCACCCATCAATGGGCGGAATGAGCCAGTAAAATCATGTGAGAAATGAGAAATCAGGATCACGTCTGATTTCTCAGCTCTGACAATCTGATGAGAACTGGATTCCTGGTGAGTTCAGTCCCTTGAACCAGAAATGGGCGAGAGGCTGAATAAATGATTCAATTTTATTTTAATGCTGATTTGCATGGCATTAGCAAGCCCAGCCTTGAACCGTCTGGTAATGACTGTTGGGCATCTCAGCACTGCCATTGGGCAGTGCCAGGGAGGCAGAGCCTAGCGGGGAGCTGTCAATTGGTGATGGGGCTTATAGGGAGTGGGTCTTATAGGGGCGGTGCCTATGGGAGCAGAGCCTGAAGGGACTGCCGGAACAGGAAGGCAGAGGGGCCACAGTGATCAGATCGAGGGTGAGGGTTGGGGGGGGGGGGGCGGTGGGTGATACATGCAGATGCTCTGCAGGCAATCAGTATGGGGAGGGGGTGTCCGCTCTGCAATACAATCATTATGAGGGCGGAGGGGGTGGAGCAGAGGGGGCGTGATCATTCTGGGCTGCAGGGACTGCTTTTTGGGTGGTGTCAGGCTTGCAATAGGCTGTGGGCCACTGCAACTGCAGTGGGGTTGGGGGTGTGGTTGTTGAAGCTGCCTGCAGCAGCAGGGGTCTGACAGCTCTCTATCTGTCAGACCTCTGCTGTTGCTATTGCACATGTGCAGAATCAGAGGTCTGCACAAATGCAATAGCTCCCTCTGCAGGCTGGCTGGTGAATTAAGCCCAGCCCACTATCTGCAGCAGCTAGTAACGATCTAGGCCAGATTTTTTATGTACTGTGTGCACAAGATTGCGCATGAAAACTTGCAAAATGGATCTGCAACTGTCCTATTTATATGCTAGCTGGACACTAAGAATTAGTCTTGTAAAATTTTGTCCATATTCTGCTCCCTATCCTTTCCTTCTCCCCTACGTACTCTATGAACAGTATGTTTTGTCTGTATAGCACACAAGGAGCAATACTTTTCACTGTATCCCAGACATCTGATAATAATAAATCAAATCAAATCAAAATCTTCTCCAGAACACTGTCCGATTCGCCACAAATGCTGCTGGAGCTGCCAAGCTTTTCCTGCACTTCCTGTTTTGATCTTGTGTATCCAACAGAACACCAGTGTTCTGTGGCACCCAATTTGGGAAACACTGCTGTACGATATCATCTGTTACTGATGTAACTATAATATTTTGTCACATGATTAAGAAATTGAAATCTGATAGAAAACAGAAGTTCAACCTCCGTACAGTACTGAGTTTTACAAAGATCTGTAATTAAACAAGACTGGTTTTTACAAATAACAGTAGTATTCTTAGGGTAACAAGTAAACCAAAGGAAGTCCCAATGAAGATCTGAATCTGAGACTTAACATAGTAGCAGCGAACAATGTATAAAAGACCTGGGAAAACTCCTAAGTAGAATTGCAAACTTGAGGGATGTACAAATCTTTCAAAAAAGGATAAAGAAAAGATCATAGACCCACCTGCGAATGGAGCATCATGAGTGTAGCTTATGCAAGTTTAGATATAGACCTGGAGTCCAAACAACAGTGAGTACAGGTCACAATCTACAAGCCAAACATCTGAAGCAGCAATAGGTTAAGGTAATCATAAAGCTTATATTGCCACTCCCAGAACCATTCAGAAATGCCAAAGGCTCGCAACAGGTTCAACGCCAGGACAATTGGAGGAAGAGATTTTCCACATAACTGCCTTGCCACCCTCTGTATAAAAAAACTCCCCCTACACATCTCCATTGAATCTTTCCCCCCCTTACTTTGAACTTGTGCCCTCTTATAATTGTCATTTCTACCCTGGGGAGAAGCTTCCAACTGTTCACCTTATCTATGCGCCTCATAATTGTGTAACTTTTAGCAGATTTCCCCTCAGCCTCTGCCTTTCCAGGGAGAACAATCCCAGTTTATCAAATCTCTCCTCATAGCTAATACCCTCCATACAGGGCAAAATCCTAGTAAACCGTTTTCTGTACCCCCTGCAAAGCCTCTGGTATAGTGGCAACCAGAATTGGACAAAGTATTCCAACTGTGGCCTCATCAACGTCTTATATAACTGTAACATAATTTGCTAACTTTTATACTCGATGAATCAGCCAACGAAGGCAAGCGTGCCATATGGCTTCTTCACCAGCTTTTCCACTTCTGGCGCCAATTTTATGGACATGTGGACATGTACTTCCAGATCTCTCTGTATGTTTATTCTCTTGATGGTTCTGCCATTTATTTTATAGCTTCCACCTGAATTGGATCTACCAAAATGCATCGCCTCACACTTATCCAGTGTGAATTCCATCTGCAATTTCTCTGCCAAATTTTCAAGCCTATCAATATCCTGCTGTATTCTCTGACAATCTTCATTACTATCATTCCAAGTCAACTTCTACCTTCTATCTAAAAGCACCTGATAAATACTTTGCCTTCAAGCATTTTGCTTGGCTTTCATCTTTTATTTTCAGTTCAGCTATAATATCTTCCATGCTCCCTAATTCTGCATCAAGAGAGAAAGCAATGGCCTACTGGCCTTATCACTGGACTATTAATCCAGAAACTCAGCTAACGTTCTGAGGACCTGCATTCAAATATCACCATGGCAGATAGTGGAATTCAAATTCAATAAAAAAAATCTGGAATTAAGAACCTACTGATGTCCATGATTGTTGGAAAATCCATCCGGTTCACTAATGTCCTTTAGGGAAGGGAATCTGTGGTTCTTACTTGGTCTGGCCTACATGTGACTTCAGAGGCACAGCAATATGGTTGACTCCCAACTGCCCTCGGACGATGAGGAATGAGTAATAAATACTGGCCAGCTAGTGATACCCGTTCCCATGAATGAATTTTAAAAAAAGCAAGTGTGCTTCTTTAAAATTTTTTTGAGGCCTAATTCTCCATTAGTCATTGTGTTGACGTGGTCCAGTTCAGTCAAATCTTCTCCAGCCATATATGGTCTATCAATGCTGAGCAGTAGGCCTTTGCTATTTGCTATTAATTCATACAGCTACTTCAATGCAACCCTTTAATGGAAACATTTCACCTAAATATATCATCAACACTATACTTGCTTGATGGCTTCAAGGGAATGTGTTGGAGTTTTTTCTTATAAACAGTCTTGGTCACCAGCGAAATGCTGCCACAGTGTCAATATCCATCCTTGCTGGCTGCCCATCCAGCAGTGGAGTAACCCAGTATTGGTGTGCAGCATTCACAATGATTAGAGTATTAGGTAATAATTCTTCCTTAGTCACTGTGTTTTTCTTGATCCCCTTGTACAACATGAGCATTTCTCCCTTTGTTTCTGTTTAAATGCAGTCTTGATTTGTTCTTGTTTCTTATCTTCATTTAGAGCTTGCTTTTTCTTTAAGTAGGCACACTCTTTTCCCACACCTTTGACATACACCAGAGCCTGGGTCTGCGTATTTCAAGAAGGACCCTGACAATGGATGCCTATCCCTGCCTGCTCAGAAAAACAAATTAAAATCAAAACCTAAGTAAGAGAGCAGGACCTCGGCGGACAAGACCCTGGCAGATTTTAACTCCTTGTTTGCCAGTTTTCTACCAGGCAGGCAGAGTTAAAATTGCTCCTGTAACTGAGACGGGCAAAGTAGCGGCCCTGTTGGTGTTAGCATCTTTTAGAGGAGATATTATTGAACAGACACTGTGTCTGCCTTTTCAGGAAGCTTTAAAAGACTCCATGTCCTTTTACAAAGAACAAAATAAGGAATTCCCAATCTACCTGTATTTACCGACGTAATCACTACCAGATAGCATGTTCATTTGGCATGTGTAGAAACTTTCTGAGCTCCCACTGACATACAGCTGTCATCACACCTCGAATGAATGCACTGTAATCCACTCTGACAGGACCTCAGAAAGTGTTGCAAGTTCTATTTCAATGCCAGTCCTTTCACCTTCTGCTAAGTGAGGTGGTCCTGCCTGATCTGCTGCCTACTCCATGGTGAGCCCATCATCATCCACCACAATCAACTTGGACATACAATAGAACTCTGTGTCACTCAGCCCCAGTTTCCAGCTGCTATCTGCTGACTCTTTGTCACTCATTACCTTGGGCTTAGTAATCTGCTTCTGGTCACAACTCCCAGCGTTTCTGATCCATGCACTTGGTCTCTGAGTGTGCTAAGCCATTAACTTAACAGTAGGTAAAGACACTTTGCTTTATGCCAGATGATTTGCCACCTTTGTACTGGATAAATTATTTGTGCTACAGTTACGCCAAATTGTCATCTTTATTTATGTGTGCATCTTATCTACTTTTGTATTTTAACAGAAATGAAACTAATGAATTTATGCAGGTTAATACATATATGCAGCTTATAAACCACACAAATTTAAAAATATTTTCATTTGGAAACTATGGGCAGAATTTTCCCATGCAAAGGTCCATTGATGTTGGGCAGGATTTTCTAGCCTTGCAGTGAGCGAGACTGAAAAATCTCCCCATATATCTATTCAACTGATACTCTTAAAGCCCAATATCATGGACAGAATGTATTTATCTCTTACTGCCCATAATCAATAGGCTTTGCATAGAAAAAAATTCCCTTTCTCACCCTTGCTGTGTGTATTCCAATTAAAATAATTCAGCAGCAAGCTTTTGTGAATTAAAAAATAAGGGCCATTATCCTCACACATTGACCCTGAATTAATGCAATATTATGCCTCAGTCTCACTTATGCACAAACTCAGGCAAAAATTGGATATATATCAAAGTAGTGCACTTTTATAGATTACTTTCATCTCTGAATTACGATTTCTGATCTCTCACGTGACAGACCTGTATTTTCTTGAACAGATTTAATGGTATAAAATTTAAGTGAGGTTCTTGTAAAGTGAAGAATTCACAGAAGGCTGCAATGTTTCTTGCAGTGAAATATCTGAGAAGTTGGATCTCAAGTGAACTTGAAACTTAAACAAGTGAAGTTTCTTGGTTGCTTGCATACTTGGAGCTGGTTTAAGTGTCTGGTTCTCAGACTGGTTGTTGAAGGTTCCAAAAAAGCAAATACCACTGTTTTTTACTTCAGCTGTTGTCTTGTTAGTCTTCTTTTGTAGTCTGTTCCATTGTCTGCTGGATCTTGGGATAAAAAGGATCTCAATATCAGAAGCCAACCTTGGTCACATTGTTGGTGGTCATTGTCCATCCAAGTGGCTTAAAGCTAAAAGACCATTGCTATACCATAAGAGCTATATGGTGGTCATTCACACTTGTGGATAACTGGTCTCATCAGTTTTTTTTATAGAATTGCAAGCCTGGAGACTTTTGAGTAAGTTTCAAACAATGGCAAGTGTAATTCTACAGATAACATTTGCCTTGGTTTATTCATTTCAGGGGGAGACCCCCACACCCATAGTTCATCAATTTGGAACTTTCCAGAAGTTTTACAGCCTATGTTGAAGAAGCAAAGGTCACTTGACCTTCTGTCAGCCACCTTAACAGTTCACCAGTGTCCATTTTAAACAAAACTGACAGTTCTGGAAGCTTCCATGTGAGTTCAGCCCGTGTGTAAAGCTGTCAAGAAAATTCAGAAAAAAATTGCCTGATGAGGCATTTTCTTCATAGTGATGCTGTACCAGGAAAAACATATATAGCTTCCCCCCTCCCTCCCCAAACCACTTGCCTTATCTCCCAACCGTGTATGACATCATAGTCCACTCCTGCCAAAGTCAATGGCGTTTCTGTGGCTCGCACCTTCTGTCACCAGAAAACCAGGAAATCTCGCACCTTGTGTCACCAAGAAACAGGACTGGAAGATCCCACCAATGGAAGAGTCCGCAAGTTAGGCCCATAACTTTTATTTCCTCTGACATTTCTGCAATAATCAGTAAGTAGTGAAAAGCTTCTGCATTTGAAGGAATATTGATCAGACAATGTTTTCCTTCTTTTTAATAATGTTGGCATCAAGCTCAAAAATCATTCTAGTGTTTTAAGTGATAATTCATCCTAATGATTATGCCACTAAACAGTACAAATAACGAGTCAACATATATTAAAACATGACAAATAACACAAACAACGAGTCAACATATATTAAAACATGACAAGGTCTTAAGATTCAAAAGATACCACTCTCATAGGTGGTTCTATGAAGAGAACATTGCATGACTGAATGGTGCAGATTAATGGAGCTGCACATTATATTACCACTAAACCCTCAGTATACCCAGAACAAACACAAAATAACAGAACTTGACCTGGGATAACTGCAAATGAGTGGAATCTATTAAATATAGCACGTTCAGAAATTCTGATATTGCCCATGAAAGCATTTATTGAAAGCAGTTAACTAAACAAGTCCAGAAGCTTGTCAGGAAGCTTGCAGCCAGATAGATAGTGGTACATTGTTTAAAATGGTCTCAGAGGGTCTGTAGTAAAATGGAAATTAATTAATACAGATATCCCTCAGCCACTTAAATTGCCATCTCTTCACCCAATTTTGCTGATGTATTGATCATAAAGCGCTATTGAACAAAGATATGCCAATCTGCAATGATGCAAGTAATGCATAATCCTGTAATCCCCAAGCAGCATTGGATAATCTTTGGCTTTCAGACTTTCAGGTCAAAAAAGCAGACATCTTGAAAACACAAAGGATGGCAGGCTACAAGTCAACAACTCCAAAGCCACTTCTGGAGCAGAGATTAGATACTGCTGTCTACCATGCACCAAAAGGTACAGGAACCAAACCCCTTCCCTCCAATGAGCAGAAATCAGGTATTTTTGAACCTGAGCCCCAATGACCAGAAATTGAGTTTGGTAGCCTCAGACTTACATATCTTATCAAGATTAGCTGTTTCATCCTCCCACCTCTGCACTGAGCAGGCTCCTAACTCCTGAGAATAGGTTGGACATTACTCCCTGTATCAGACTGTAACCACATTGCTGATTCAATCCTTATGCTTTACAGAAGCAATTATTGTCTCCTCCACTCTTCCCCAAGCAGAGATAGAGTTGAGCATCATCCTTCTAACACAAACATTACTCCCCAAGAAGAGAATAGCAGCAAACACCACTTATTTAATGATAGATCTCCATCATAACCTCCGACAAATGAGCAGAGATGGCTACCAGTTCCACTCCCATTCAACGTCCATTTCATCCCCAGCACTACCACTCAACCGGCTTCAAATCTGAAAACACAGACCCAGATTCACAACTATCCATTCTCCATTGGCCTCTGTTGACTCCTATCCTCCATCCCAATCCTTTCCTCTGTTCTTTCACACTGTGCTCTAATCCCCCTTCTCCATGCCGTACTGCTTATCCTTTGTTTCTCTCCCAACTGTATCCTCAGCAAACTCCTGATCTTCTGGTCCCTTTCCCCCCACCCCTTGACATCCTCCTGCTTCTTGGTCAAATTAACCCACCATTGATCAACTATTTGACCTTTGTGAAAATCATAACAGATCAAATTATGAAAATATAATTAATGTGTTGTAATTCATTTGAGCAATTTTGATAATATCATAAATTTGGAAAATGAATTATCTTTTAGTTAATGTATATTGTTACAATCTCTGTTGATACCAATAGCTTTATAAGTTATGAGTATCTCAGTGTTTTAAGTCTTTTACTGTAAAAAAAAAACTAAAATCGCTGATGACTAAACATTATTTTGTAGGTAATTAGTACATTAAACCATAGAAAATGTATTCCTTTCTTACTTCTTAAAACAACCAAAAGTCCCATGCCAGATTTATACATTACACTGCTTTCTCTGCAGAGTTTTGGAGAGCAGGAGGTGAGGAAGGAAGAAGAGGTGTGCACACATAGGTCCCCCCACTATCCCTCTCCCCTCTCATCTCCCACTGAATTAAGTGCTTCCCATTTCTTCCCCTGGTTTTACATCGAGGCCACAAAACAACTTGCCTCCCCACAATGCACGCCTGCCCATGCTAACTGCATTATGGCATTGGCAGTATATTATCTTGGTCAATAAAGTTGTTGATAAATCTAATTAACTTTTAACTGTTTACTTAGATATGTTAGGCAGGTGGCCAGTACCTGCCTATCCAGCACTTTATGGGAGTCAGCTCAGGGACAGATGGGAGGTAGTGGATGGGAAGTACCCCCCTCCCCCAATCACCTTCATAAATACCTAGCCAGCAGAAATTGTAAAATTCAACCCATAGTCTTGTCTTTCAATATCTCTGGCTTTAGCAGGATCTCTTCTCCATGCTCCATTAAGGTGAATCTTCAAGTATGTTTTTGACCAAGGTTCTCTTCACTTAATCTTCACAGTTCAATTGAATGGGCTTCAAGTAGCAAGGCACCTCTCTGGTGATTCCCAGGATTTTAATGCTCTACAATTCCTGTTTCCTTGATTAGGGTTTCCATTTTCATTCGTTCTCTGCTTGGTGGTTAATTCAAAAGTGGACCTTTTTTTCAGCCTGGGATACCAGCACCTGTTTTTCGTTTGACTGCCTCTTAACAGTCTGTAAGGCCAGGTGCTTCTGCCTTTGTCCAGGTGTTAAGGTTTGTACCTTATTTTGAATAATTTTCAATTGGAGGTTCTGTCCCGTAATAAGCAGGTCAAATGCACTTGTCTCTGGGCAGATCCCATATGAGATCCTATGCCCTTCTCCAAGTACTCATTTTACCTTGAATTAAAGAAGACAGTTTAAAACATAATTGTCCTAAAATGCCTAGCGGTTGTAACACTATAATATAGACCAGTGCTACCTAGCCTACTACCTAGGCTAGTAAGTAGGCCACATGAATAGCCCTTCTTCATCGCAGTGGGCTGCAAGATTGAAATTGGCCATGTGCACTAACTATGAACCCATGAATAATATTGAATACATGCTGAATATTTCATAAGGAACTATAGAAAATGCTTAATAGTTCATATGTTGAGAGAAATGTCATTGACTTTGATCAATATTCTTCTTTTAGGCTACTACTTCTTCCTCTGAACTTTTGAAATGTTGCACTTGATTCTCCTTTATTACCACATCACTTCAACATAAAGCAATCCATTATATAATCAGGACAAATTAAATTACCAGCAAAAGTAACATTGAAAAACACAACCTCCACACTGCACCAGTGTAACCAAGAAGGGTTAAGGTAATTTTGCTAACTGCGCTGGTATACCTAGAATTTGCAGGTATGCCCATTGAACCATGGAAGTGCATGGCTCCCACAGTGAATAAGTGCATTCAGCACACATTTCACTTCATATGCCTCTCACTTTAGTGATACTTGCAAGAAAACATGGGTGGAAAACTGTGAGATCTGGCAACCCTGTGGTAATAGTCAACAAAATGTCTTACCAGCCACACTCAGAACACTGATGGGTGCTCTCCACTGATATAAACTAATAAGGAACTGGGCTATTTTGTTAAATATATTTCCCACGTTCTTTGTATAAATTCACAATTAAACTCAGTTATACAGTGTCCTCCAAGAAGAAGTAACATTGGATCAGAAATTGCCTGGCAGCATGTGACAGGAATGAACAGGAATTTACAGTTTTTTTTTGAAGCATGAGTTAAACTGGTAATTGATAACCTTGAAATTATGCAGTGCAAATATTATTTTAATCCAATCATATTAAATTCCTCCACCTAATAATTTAATAGAGATATACACTTGTTTAAATTAAATATGGTAAATATTTATCATTAATTACACTGTTAGCCTGACGCAACTTAAGATTACATTACGTTGTTATATAGAATGTATTAGTAATTTTTCATGTTAGAGAAACTTAGCTGGCAGGGGTGAAACCATGATCAAGTAGATGGCAGGGGAGAGTCAATGATTGGGTATATTGATCTCCCAGGCTAGGGTAGAGTGAAGAATCAGAGTTGCCAATGAGGTTTAACCGAGGCGCCACCTGATGCAACTTTTCAAAGTGTTTTGGCCTTTTTTCTAAAATGAAGCATTAGATTAAGCCCGGGAGGGGATGCAATGCCTCATCCTGTCAGCTTGGACCTTGTGTGATCGAGCCCAAGATGGGATGCAATGTCTTGTCTTGGCACCTTGGATCCTGTTTGTCCCTCATGTGGTGACCATGAATTGGATTCAATTTGATTTTATTTGATGGAATAAAAATTTTAAAGAAAATCATGTTTAAGAAACAAAATCTCCATATGACTTACTTAATATTATTTTATGAAATATGTTTTTACAAATGATGAAGTGACAGTCTGAGTTATTTTACCTCAGAAACAAATGCTGGAACGAATCTTCCTGCACCTTTCCCAGCACACTCCTGCACTGCAGCTGTCCAAAATTCTCTATCTGAATTGGTTGGCCAAGACATTTCCATGGCCTAGGCCCTGCCTGGAACGGGCCTGCCCACCGGCAAAGCTAAATACCTGGATGTGGAGTACTAATTTTGGCTACTGTTGTAAACTTTCAAGACTGACAATGCTTGCCATGCTTGAAGTTTTGTGGCTTTTTTTATTATTTCATAGGATGCGGGCATTGTTGGTGAGGACAATATTTTTTGCCCATCCTCAATTGTCCTGCTAAACCATTTTAGCAGCATTTAGAAGTCAGTCACATTGATGTGGGTCTTGAGCCGCATATAGGCCAGATCAGTCAGATAAGGAAAAGATGGCAGATTTCTTTCCCCAATGGGTTTTTACCAACAATTTCTAGTGGCTCTATGGTCACTATTAATTCCAAATTTCTTTAATTGAACTTAAATTCTACCAGATGCACTAGTGGGATTTGAACCCATGCCTGAATCTCTGGAGTATTATTCCAGTAACATTACCACTAGACCACCATCTCCCCCAGTCAGCAGCAACGAGGACTCTAGCATATCTCTGATCTTAGTTCCTTAGTGCAGCAGAAAGAAGGCTGTTGCCAGCGATTTTCCAAACAACCAAGAACTCGGGACATGGCTTTTAGGCCTGATTTTGCATCTTGGAGAAAACTCTACAATACCTCAGCCCCCTCTGTCAGGAAGACATGGGCCCAAAAGTCAATCAACTCATCTTATTTGCTCTCACTTAACACCCACTGAAAAACTAACTCCATATGTACTAGTGACTGATAAAATAGTCCCAGTCTTATTATGTCAGAGAACATTCTGCATTCTCTCCTTTCCTTCTCTGTGAATGGTATGCTTTATCTGTCCAGCACGCAAGAAACAATACTTTTCACTGTAGACTAATACATGTGGCAATAATAAATCAAATCAAATTATAAACTTTGCAAACAGAGGATAATTTTATGAGTGAAGATTCAGCTAAGAGCTAAAGGTGAAAATTATGTCAACTTGCTGGGAGTTAAGAACTGATTTAGGTTCCTTGACATTTTAAAAATTCATTTTAGATTTATTTTGTTTGATACCATGTGCACCAACAAATTAAATAATTATGTTTATCAGTATTTATATTGTGTCTATGCAGCCGTTGTAATGTTTTTGGCAATCCATCTTAAGCAGTCTCTCAAGGTGGAGGATGACTCACTTCTACTCTGTTTCGATGGGTTCTGAGTTGGCTGATAAGTCCAACTCGTGATCTGCAGACTCTCGCCACAGGTGGGACAGGTGATGTTTGACAGCTGACACTTGGAGGTTTTTAACTCTCTCCCTGATGCCTCAACTTAACCTCTGCGAGCTCCCAGCGAAGTCTCTCAATGTGTTCAGTGCCTTGCAGAATAAACCTTCCCCATTTTGGTTCGACACAAGCCAGGGACTCCCATGAGTCAGGCAGCATGCTTAATCTCTTCAGGGGTGTTTTGAAGACACTGCTAAAACTTTTCTGCTGTCCTCCTGGAGGTTTTGGCTGCAACAAAGTCCTGTGTAGAATAGTTGCTTCGAGAGTCCGGTATCAAGCTTATAAGTGACATGTCCCGCCCAGCAGAACTGGTTTTGAGTGATTAATACCTCAATGCTCGTTTGGGAGTGAATACTGCTGTTGGATTAACTTTCTTGCCATTGGATCTGGAGGTTCTTACAGAGGCATTGCTGATTGTCCTTCTCTGGTGGTTTGAAGTGCCTGCTGTAGAAGTTTCTGACATATAAAAGATTATGAAAATCACTGTAATCCAAGGCCTCAGAGATCCTCGTACTCAAATCCTCTTTACCTCAGTCAGCCAAAGGCTGAGCTGGCACATCACAGGTGATGATAGATTTCGTTGTCCGTGTCTGCCTTCTTCTAGAAGAGGCTCCTAAGACATGGAAAATGCTCCACAATTTCCAGGAACTCGCCATTGATCGTCATTGAATTAAGAAGGTGGGAATTCTGTGGGAGTTAGTTAGAGGAGGACTTTGGTTATTTTGGTGTTTAGTGAAAGGCCCATTTTCTCATTTGCTTCAGAGAAGGAGTTGATATTGACCCGGAGCTCATTTTCGATTGAATTGTACTAGTGTAATGAAGTTCTCATATTGCTACTCAGTCAAGTCCTAATATCAGTTCATGCTAACTGTAGTATGAAGGGTTAATAGCTTGTATGCATCATCAGTGATATTATTAGTTTGCCTCTAGAACTCAGAAAGAGATGCCTCTGAAAAGAACCTCATGTTTATCTGTTCCTATACAGAGTTAATAACATTTGCAAGTTCCTGGATTTCTTGTCTCCAGTACTCTCTGTTAAACACACGCTGGGCCTGTTTCTGATATTACTTCATGGCGGCAGAGGTAAAGTAACATCACAAGGATCTCCGACAAAATTACTGGTGTCTGGAAAGATAAAGCCATTGAGCATGTAAAAGCAAGGGAATGACTGCAGCAAGAAATTAAAAAGGAAAATATCAATAGAATCCTAATCAATCGATTTAAGTAACAGATGATTATGGAAAAATTCCTAACTCTACTCAAATTTTGACCAGGTGTAAGGCCCTGGCCAAGCAGCTGACTGGAAAAGCTGATATCACAGAATAAACAGCTATAGGACTGTTTCAGGGTTAGCACAGAACCAATAAAGAGCAGGTTCTACACTTCTTTATATCATTGGTAGCAGTGCAGATGACATTCTAGAAAGACAGGATTTTAATGAGAGCACAGCAAACTATGAAGAAGTTATTAAGATCTTTGATTCGTATTTTAATCCTTGGAGAAACATCATCCTTGATAATGGTTTAATCTGACTTCCTGCAATCCAAAGAAGAGCTAACTTTATCCAAGACAGTTCAATTAATGAGTCAGATTGTGCTTTGAAAGCAAGAGGCAGGGGCAAGAGCAGATGCCTGCTACACTTCGATGTAATGAAAGCGAGCTTTCCAACACTCTCAGTATTATCCATAACTGTGATTCTTGGCCAGACCCCCAACTGTTGGTAAGATCTAAGATCAATAACATTCCATTTTAAGTGTGACAAAGTTTGAGATTTAAGACACTTGTTCAGTGAATAAAGCCACAAGATTCCATGGGTTTTGTACAAACAAAAGTAAACTTTACTATACAAGGTCAAAAAGATAAACAATTTACAATATCCATCTATTAACATTTAGGGTAAGTATGAGTTACATACGAATTAACAAGCCAAAAGTGGTCAAACACATCATACTAGACAATAAATGACAGACATGACAAAGACAGAGTCCATGGATTGCTCAACAAGTCACAGACATCAGTAAACATTGCTTTAGTGAGATCGATGACTCACAATGTTTCTCACTCTCATGTAGGATTCCATTCTCAACCTTTGGACATCTAACTTTTAATTCTTTTCAAAAGTCACTCCAAATTGGATGGCATCAACAATGACCCACCTCACAGAATTTCAATCCCATCTTCTGAGATTCTGTTCACCTGGATTCTTGAGTATACACTCAAACACCAATGCACAAACACAACTTAAGCTTTTCCGATGTGCCAAGCTGAACACTACTGTTTCATAGGGGTACATCAATCCTAATGGCCTGAGTCACCAATTTTCAACTATAATCTTGAATCTTCAGGGCTTCTCCTGAGTTCTCTTCAATCCCCAGGACTTCTCTGGAACTCCTTTCATTTAAGTTCTGCTACCAACAGCACTTTCCTCATGTGGGGTCTTTTTCTTTGCTTCTTACTTTTCAGCTGAACTGGGATCTCTTCCTGTCCCTGTCTCCCCATTCTAGAAATCTTCTTCTGGGACCTCTCCCTACCTGCTGCCTGGGACTCTTTATCTCAATGGTGCTCCACTCCCAGTCACCCGGCCTGTGTCTTCATGATGATTTGTTTTTTTCTTGCACTGCTGTGCTGGGTCCTAGATGAAAATGTTAATATGTGCATGCACAATAGCTCTGAGGCCCATCAGGAGTTGAAATTTGAAACCTCCACCTTCAATGTTAGGTTTGATTTTCATAACAGATTGTATAGATGTGTATTCCAAATTATCTGGAATCAGAATCTATTGACAACCAGGAAATCGTCACTTGTTGGAAAAATCCACCCGATTCACTAATGTTATTTTGAGAATGAAATCTGCCGTCTTTACTTGGTCTGGCCTACATGTGACTCCAAAGCCAGAGCAATGTAGTTGAGGCTCAACTGCCCTCCGACAACTAGGGATGGGCAACAAATGCTGGCCAGCTATGACCATATCTCACAAATGAATCTTTGTGCAGCAGATGCAATGGAAATCCAAGACAACTCAGAAAGGCTTGAACTAGCCAGAGGAGGAAATTCTGAACCTTACACAATTTTTGAGAGAATGATGAGGATCATACCCAAGATATCACATATGACTGTGAGCAGGATGCCAATTCACCTGATCTTCCGATAAAGACACTGATGACATAGTAAAACCTGATACGGGTACCGACTTTAATCAGGAGAAACGAGGAACAGAAAGACAATGGCCAGTACAAGAAGTGCAGAACAAAGTGCTTACTTGCCAAACACTGACATGTGGACTGATGAAGGGGTGATAGATACTGTTGATGTACTAGGCACTGATCTCTCACACTTCAGAAGTGTAACTTCTCTGAATCTAGTTAAGACAGCATAACAACAACCTTACTGATTTAAACACAATTTGGTCACAAAACCTAAGGCGACATTCAATCCTATTCCAGTTGCTGTTGTTGCTGAAGCTCTCAAAATGCCATTGCCCAGTGAACAGTAAGCTCACACTGACATTAAAGCAGACTGTGCACATGCTGAGTAATCATAAGCAGAAAGTCAAACCCTCACTGTATTGACTGAAGTATCAGTAACTTCAGTTGAGCATAATCTTCATTCTTCTGTACGTCTATCAGATTCATTCTTGAATGGGTCATTCAGGGCACAGGAATCATCGAACTCCCCTAAGCAACAACAACGAAACATCTGGATTAGAAGATGGCAGATACACTACAGCCATGCAAACGTGAACAGAAGCTGACCGGGTCTCCTACGTTCAAGAAAGTGCAACCAGTAGCATAACTTCTAGAGAGAGTACAAGAAAGAAACAGGGACCAGACAAATGGTCATACACTGTACTCAAGGAAGATATATCCGGTCTACTGGAGGAGAAAGTGGGATCAGGATACTGAACTTAATGATCAGCCATGATCAAAATGAATGGCGGAGTAGGGCCAAATGTTTCTATGGTTCAAGTGTATTCTAGGAAGAATATGGAGAATATACATCCTACACATCTATTAAGAGAGTCAAGAACACTGTTGGAAATTTACACAATTGGCACATGAAATTGTTGTGGGGGGGGAGGGGAGGCATAGTAGATGTGTAAATGATTAATTTAACAAGTAGAACAAAAGAAATGAAAGGATGAAGATAGAGTCATCGCGGTTGACAGCATGGAAACAGGCACGTTGGCCCAATTTGTCCATGCCACCCTTTTTTAAACCCTTAAGCTGGTCCCAATTGCCCACATTTGGCCCATATCCCTCTATACCCATCTTAACCATGTAACTGTCTAAATGCTTTTAAAAGACAAACGTACCCACCTTTACCACTCTCTCTGGCAGCTTGTTCCAGACACTAACCAGCCTCTGTGTGAAAAAAGTTTCCTTCTGGACCCTTTTGTAACTCTCCCCTCTCATCTTAAATCTATGCCCTCTAGTTTTAGATGCCCCTACTTTTGAAAAAAGATATTGACTATCTATTTGATCTATGCCCCTCATTATTTTATAGATCTCTATAAGATCAATCCTCAACCTCCTTCGCTCCAAAGAAAAAAGTCCCAGTGTATCCAGCCTCTCCTTATAACTCAAACCATCAACTCCTGGTAGTATCCTTATAAATCTTTGCTGGATTTTTTCTAGTTTAATACTAGCCTTTCTAAAATAGAATGACCAGAACTGTACACAGTATTCCATCCGTGGCCTTGCCAATGTCTTGGACAACTTCAACTTCACTGTTCTGACCAATGAAACCAAGCATGCAGAATGCCTTCTTCACCACTCTGTCCATGTGTGACTCCACTTTCAAGGATCCATGAACCTATACCCCTAGATCTCTTTGTTCTGTAACTCCCCAATGCCCTACCATTAACTGAGTAAGTCCTACCTTGGTTCAATCTACCAAAGTGCATCACCTCAATTAAACTCCATCTGCCATTTGTCAAACAATTGGTCCAACTGATCAAGATTCTGATGCAGTCCGAGATAACCTTCTTCACTGTCCACGATGTCACCTATCTTATGTCATCTGCAAACTTACTAACCATGCCTCCTATTTTCTCATCCAAATCATTAATATAAATGACAAATTACAGTGGACTTAGCATTGATCCTGAAGCACCCCACTGATCACAGGCCCCCAGTTTGAAAAACAACCCTCTACTACCACCTACTAGCTTCTATCATCAAGTCAATTTTGTATCCATTTAGCTACCTACCCTCGATCCCGTGAGGTTTAACCTTATGCAACAACTTACTACACGGTACCTTGTCAAAGGCCTTGCTAAAGTCCACGTAGACAACATTAATTGCACGGCCCTCATCTACCTTCAAAGAATTATCAAATTTGTGAGACATGACTTTCCACTCACAAAGCCATGCTAACTATTCCTAATCAGTTCTTGCATCTCTAAATGTCTGTAGATCCTGTCTCTCAAAATACTTTCCAACAATTTACCCACCACAGTATGAGGCTCTCTGGCCTGTTCCCAGCTTTTCCCTGCAGCCTTTCTTAAACAAAGGGACAAAACTTGCCACCCTCCAATCTTCAGGGGGACCTCAACTGTGACCATCGATAATATAAATATCCCTGCTAGCAGACCCACAATTTCCTCCCTGGATGTAGTACAATGGGTTAATAGCTATTATGCTAATAGCCAGTATACTTCATCAATGATGTCAGATCACATGTCTGAAGAACTCAGAAGGAGGGCCCCAGAAGGAAGCCTAGGTATTACTGAAAATAGTTGTATAGAGTTAACAAACGTTTGAAATTTCCTGGATGCCTTGTTCCTAGTTGTCTCTGTTTAGCATTCCTTGAGCCTTTTTTTGATATTTGTTCATCAACTAGATGGTTGCACCAATCAGATAATTTGTAGGGATGTGGGGTAGGGCCTGAGTGGAATTATGCTTGTGCAGACTGGATGACCTAAATGGCCTCTTTCTATGCTGTAGAGTTTCTATGATTTGAAAATAAATCTTGTTTTCTTTTAACTAGTATAACATTTTCTTAACTAGTGTATTCCATGGCTAATAAGTACAAAATTCTGTCATTAACTCTTTCCAATTTCCTCATTAATTCCCTTTATTTTTCCAATTAAATTTTTAATCCCCACAGCTTTTCACACTTCTGTAATCAAGGCTGGGCCAACATTCATCAGGCCTGAAGTGAAGACTGTGCAATGAATGTGAAAAACATGTGCAAACACAGTAAAACAAATGTATATTCATGCTGATGATTTCACTGCTCCGTATCACCTGGTGCGCACTCTGGCTGCTCTGTATTCACTTCCTCAGCTACTTGATTCCAGAAAGACAGTGAGAGAGGTAAGAGATTAGGGCAGAAAATACATAAAAGTGTAAAACAAATTACAGATGATGCAGTGAAAAAAGATAAACAGACACACATTGCAAGAATAACAGACAGATTGACTTAATGTAGAGAAAAGCAATTAAAATATACTCATGGGAAACCATATAATGGCTCCTTAGGGAACTCAGTAATAAAGCGAGCTTTCAACACTCCCGTGTCTTCATCAGGCAAGTGCAGTGTTCTTACTGAGTTCTTACCACTCCAATCCAACGCCGGCATCTTTACATCATCCTTAGGGAACCCCAGCTTCCTGGCATAGATATGCATATTAAATGCAGCCAAAATAATCACATGATGCCACAGTGACAAAGCTATGTTCTCTGTTTTCTTCAATAATCACAATTCAAATGCACAAAACAATCCTGAAGCAGCACATACACAAATCAAGTCTAAGTACAGTTTTGGTGGTCTGCCCATCCCCAGGAAAATCAGCAACACCTGCTACATAACAAAAAAAAACTTGGCATCAGATCAAGTAGCGGATGTAGAAGACTGTAGTCCACACCTGAAACTATCCATTAAAAAGTATAGGCATTGGTTTAGAAATGTGGGTGTCAAATGCAAAATAAGGGTTAGTTGGAAGATGTACAGCTTGTGCCAGATGTCACCACTATTAAAATAAAACTATCCTTTAATTTATGCTTTAATTTCACCTGTGAACCAATATCTAAATTATTTTATTCATGTCACAAGTAGGCGTACATTAACACTGCAATAAAGTTAGTGAAAATTCCCTAGTTGCCATAATCTGGTACCTGTACAGGTACACTGAAGGGGAATGCACTTAACCAGCATGTCTTTTTGGACTAAGGGAGGAAACCAGAGCACCTGGAGGAAAGACACAGAGAGAATGTGCAGACTCTGCAAAAACAGTGACATAAGAATTGAACCTGGGTTCCTGGTGCTGTGAGGCAACAATACTAAGCACTGTGCCACCATGACACCCACAATAACCTAGTTGGTGCAGAAAAATAGTTTCCCAAGCTGGTTTGATAAAAAGGTTCTAGAAATCCATGCCACTTCCTAGATCAGATTCTGGTGTAATATAGTTGAGCATAATGAAATTAGTTATAAATTAAACGTAATAAGTTATTGCATATATATTCATTCCTATTCAGGGAACTAATTTAATATGATTTTGCAGCGTACACGGAATGTTTAGCCCCCCCGGCCTGTAACTTGAGACACAACCTGCATACGTGGAAGCCTGTGCACACTCCCCAGGCAATGCGCCTCCCAGCGACACCGCAACCTAACTTGTCCGCTTCTGGGGGCGTCCTCCCGCCCCTGAGCCACCGCCCATTGGTTGGCCGCCGATGATGGACAGCGCCGATCACTGGGCGCCCACGCCAACCAAGCTTGAGTGTGTGTGTGTGAGAGAGAGAGGTTGGATGTGCATGCGTGAGGGCTCGACAACTGAGCGCATGCGTACTGTCTCCTTTGAGTGTTGTATGCGCCTGACAACTTGGCGCATGCGTATTGCCTCCTATGCCTGTGCGCCCAAGAACCTGGCGCATGCGTAATGTCTCCTATGCCTGTGCGCCGAAGAACCTGGCGCACGCGTAATGTCTTTCTACGTGCCCAAGAACCTGGCGCATGCGTAATGTCTCCCTCTCTCGCTCTGTCTCCCCCCCGACAACTTGACGTCTCTCGCAGTGTCTCCGCCCCTTTGCCTCCTGTCTATTGGGTTATCCATGATGATTGACAGGGGCCGGGCCGCGGTATCTGTTGGCAGATCGGCCTGCCAATCAACTGCAGTGGGCCCCGATTGGCCAGGCGTCCATGTTAATCACAGTGAGCAAGGCAGACATGATCCGCCCCCCTGCTGCTCCCCCTCCCCCCTCCTCCCTCTCCGCCAGCCCAGAACCCAGAGAAAAAAAATATTGGCTTGGACCGAAAGGGGTTGGTTTCATTTGATTTAATTCTTTGTTTGAAAGGGAGAAGAAAACGGATGGCGAGCGAGAGGAAGGGGGGCCGGGGAGATGGGAAATATTCTCTTCAGGATCTGAAAACCGTTCCAAATTAATTATTTTTTTCCTCCTTCCCCCTACCCCCCCAATTTTTATGTGAATTTTTTATTTTTTTTAAAAAAATAAAGAGGAAAGTGTGTTTGAAGGAGGGAAAGGCAGCGAAGGACAATGAAGAGGCGCAATGCTGATTGCAGCAAGATCAGGAGGCCGTTAAAACGGAACAGGATCACCGAGGGGATATACGGCAGGTAAGGGAGAGAGAGAGAGAGAGAAAAATATAAACACTCCACCAAGTGCAAACCTTCCACCGACGATTGCTATTTCGGGAGGAGTCACCACTCTGTCCCTTTACCTCTTGAAGAGAGGGCAGTGGGTGGGGGGGGCTGGGAGAAGCGTTTGGCGGCTCTGTCTCTGGGTGTGTTTCCTCTGGACTAGGCCGCATAGATGCCTGGGACTCGCGTAATAAAGAAGGAGGGGGTGGGGAGGGTGAGGGACATGTGGGGAAGCAACATTATGTTCTTGTTGGGGGAGCAGCGTTATGTTCTTACCTTCCTCGAGGTATTCTGGAAACATCCCTTTTTTATTATTTATTTCTGTGGTTTTTTTTCTAGAAACATCCCTTTTTATTTATTTTTGTGAAAGATATACAATAAAGCATGTGTGTCTCTGCCTCTTGTGCTTGTTCTTCTTACCAGTGACATTGTGATCAAGAGCAGAGTGAGGTTACTGCTGCTCTCCCTCTCTCTCTGAGACTTCACTCAGAGCTGTCATAACATGGCCTGATCTGCCAGCTAAAATTTTGATGCACTCCCTCAACTAAATTATAGATTTTTTTTCTCCTTTTTAAGTTTACGTGCTGAATAACTTTTGGAGTTGGAACTTACTGTGCTCAATTTTGGACAATTATATGCACTATTGCAGTTTTTTTTCCTTTTTAAAGAAAGCACTTCACCTTGGCACTTATTGAATGTTCACAACTATTTTTTTTCTTAGTTATTCCAGTAAATAAGTCCCAGAATCTGCCAGCGCTTATTAGTGATGTCTTTTTCTGTCATTGATAATGTTTAATTTTGCACATATATCTTTGTTTTGTACAGGGCAGGCCTTTGTTATTCGGTATAGTTATCAGTGTTGTTGAACACCATAACTTTCTAGAATTTAATCTTTTGTCAATGTAAAATATCTTGTTTTAATGTCTTCATTTTCCTTTTGGAATGTAAATTGTACCATGAAATCAATTTATTCTTTCTCCCATTCTCACATTATACTTTGTTTAAAAATTGTAAAATTGAGATTACCTAGCAATGCTAGGAATTAGAAATCCTGATTTTTTTCTTTATTATGAAAATGATTATTTACAGTCAAACATTTGTGACATAACTACAGTGGATGCAAGTCTATTATTGAACTTAACTTTTTGAGTTATGTTAGGTGGAGGGACACATTGCAGCTGATTGTACACTGTAGACTCTCACAAGCAGTGGTCAAGTAAATAACTTTTTTGGGGGGGAGGGGCACTGGTTGAGGGATAAATGTTGGCCTGAACACCTGAAGAATTCTCCTGTTCGTATAGTACCATAGGCTTTTTTATGCACACGTGACAATGTCTGATTGGAAACATGGCACTTCTGATAGTGTAATGCTCCCTCAGTATTGCATTTGAGTCTCATTTTGGATTAAGTATTCAAGCCTCTGGAGTGTGGCATGAACCCATAACCTTCTGCCTCTAAGATTTGTATTACTGACAAAGGTGACACTTATTGTCCTTGAAACTCTGACCTGCACTTTTAAGGTAAGAGTTGAGAAAGGCTGTTGTTGACGTATGAGATCTTTCAACTGATATCTTAATTGTATTTTTGCAGTTCTTAAATATTGATATTACATATGTGGATGTTAATAGTTAAGCCTTTAAAATCTAATTGGTTCTTTGAAAGCTGATTGGCAGTAGTGTAAAGCTATTGTAATTTTTGGTTAATGGTGCTGATGATTTGATACCATCTAAGAGATTGGGTTCCCTATTGGAAGCAATGTTACAAGTCACATTCTGTGAACAAGAAACAAGTTTTATTCGGGTGAAATTAGAAATTTCAGCAATGTATTGAAGTGGAAAGGATAAACTAAAGTTCATACTGCCTTTAGTGTCCCTGCTATAATGTGGCGACTAGGGAATTTTCATAGTAACTTCATTGCAGTGTAAATCTAGTTGTGACTAATAAATAAACTTTTCGATGCTTGAAAATATCAGTGCAGGTTTAGAACAGAAGAGACTAAAGTTTGATGACTTGCAATTCAATTAGTTCCAATGTAGTTAAAGCTAGAAGTGACGGTTTGCATATCTTTGCAATATGAAATTTAGTTTATCCTTTCGTAGCCTACTCATTATATAGGAAACATATTGCAAACTGGGACAGAAATGTTATGTCAAGCTAGTGTAAAAATAAATTGAATCAGCTTTATAGTAGTCCTTCTCTTCCTCAATCTGAATTTTAGAAGGCAATTTTTTTTATTGCACTCTAGTGCTTGAATGTGAAGCTACTAGGTGCTGCAAGTCCTGAACTTGCTGACACCTAACACTAGCATCACAGCAGAACATTAAAGTGGTGTCTGAAAGCACCTTTGAATTCACCTTTGAAACCTCTGAAAGCAGTAGAATTGTGGAAGCTTGACTATTTATTTCACTGATAGCAAGTGCATGTAGAAGGTTTGATCAAAAAAAACTTCACAAAGGTAGTGATGAATAATATTGAGATTCTTTTGGTGATTGTAATGAATAATACTGATGTAAGATTAATTTATGAGTTGCCTGAGAGAGTTGCAGTGAAACAAATGCTTAAAAGTTGGTATTGACTTAAAGGAAACTTGAATCTAGTTTTTATATTGGCAGCATGGTAGCACAATGGTTGCCAGTGTTGCCTCAGTACCAGGAGCCTGGGTTCAACCAGGTTCAATTCTAGCTTTGGGTGACTGTGTGGAGTTTACATGCTCTGCCCATGTCTGTGTGGTTGTGGTTGTGTTTGTGTGGTCTGGTTTCCCCCCCACAGTCGGAAAAGATGTGCAAGTTAGGTGAATTGGCCATTGTCAACGTACAGTGTTACAGGATTATGGGTTAAGGCAGTGGATTGGGACTAGATAGGGTACTGTTCCAGAGAGTTAGTGCAAACTCAATGGACTGAATAGCTGCTTCTAGACTGGAGGGATTCTAAAGCATGCAGATACAGAAGGCTTTTTGGTACTGCACTAACATTGAAGTGATTGACTCTTTAAAATCTATACTGCTGTGATTACACTATGATGTTATTGTCCACAGTAATGCATTGTAAATTGGTTTTAAGTCTTTAAAATTCAAATTCTGTGGCATGCTTTGAATTGCAAATTCACCACTAACAGTATCTATGTGGTGGCAAATACAAAGATGCCAACTTGTCAGTTCTCTTTGTAAAAGTTCTTGGTTAAGATATTTAAAGGTTGTAACATATCATTGGCATGCCATGATTTTGAGAGCCATACCTGGGATCCCTACATAGGGAGACACACCAGGTTATTTTAGTTCTTTGTTTTTGCTTATTCATGTGCATAGAGAAAAGAAAATTGTTCGTTCTATCCAATTTACAGTGTCATTCAACACTATTGCAGGTCATTCATTTTCCTCTTGGAATGGCACGGAGTTCATATCACTATGCTGTATTGAATCTTGGTTGATAGTTAGCCTTTTCAATTTCAGTGTAAACATATGTTGAAATCTTTAACTTGTTAAACTCAGGCTGGGATGAATTTAAATCATTTAAGCTGTGATTTTGTGCATGTTATTAAATGATGCATTTAATAAAATTTATGAAAAATATCTGGTCTAAAGGTTTATTATGGTTTATTTGACATGTAAAATAGAATAGTTAGTGCTTGTTCATTTGGTCCAGTTAGACATGTTCAGACGGATAGTGAGATGCCTTTTCTTGTACGTAATGCAAACTGTCGGGAAAAAATACAGATGGTGCTGGACCTTGCTGGGAAAAGCCATATTAGTTATGCATGCTGTTGTTAATAAGCAAATAGATCAACAAATTTGGGGACTAAGAGGTAAATCATGAATTGTACCTTTGCATATACAGCATCTTGCCATTGACTTCCATTACTTTGTAGTGCTTGCTGGATTTGCTCATTCATTTTCCTTTTTAAATTTGTTGTTGAAAGTTGGAGATGGAGTGTAAGTATCTTTTAACAATTGATAATTGTCAATAGAATGCCAATTGACTTCACCGGAGAAGAGAAGGAAAAATCTGAACTACTCCTCCATGTAGTTATTGTTAGAGATGTAAAAGTAATTTATTTCCCTTTCAAACTTTTTGTTCTCTTTATCAATCCATCTTTCTCCTTCTTTCATTACCTGATTTGACTCTCATAAGCTGTCCTTCTCTAATCCTGTTTCTTTCACATCCTTAAATATTCTTGGTAATGAAAGATACTAATGGACCTGCCTTTCATTATGATCCAATATGTTTCATTGCCCTTGGCTGCTGCTGTAAGCAAGTTACAGTGCAAAATGTTATTGCTTTGTAAAGTGCAAGAGACAATTTACTAGAATACACAATGAGACGCCCTCATCCAGCAAGACCTGGCCCATAGTTTACCATCCCACCCAATAGGGGGTGGGGGGGGATGGATATTGGAAATCTCCATTGAACTCAGGCAGGATCTTATGGTTTTGCAGTGAGCAAAGCTGTAAAATCCATCCATAGTTTCTTCACATTAGAAAGATCCCAAGATATTGGGCCTTGCATTACAGTGTATTGCAGGGTTTGTGTTTTTTTTAAAGCTATATAATCTTACATCAGCATTTTTTCTCTCTCTTTTACCTGTTACAAATCTATTTTTTTCAATCCAGCATGTCCTCATGCAGGTTTCAATAAAATCTGGATGTTTAAAAATTCTTATTTACTTATGTGCAAGTAATTTGTCAGTGATTATTCATCCCATCATTAAATCTGAACTTCTTGCAGTGGCAACTGGTACAAAGATATCAATTGTAGTTTATTGGTTAAAGAACTAGAGGGAAGATGAGGAAGAATTCTTTGACACAATGATTTTGTTATGGCTTGGAATGTAGTGACTGAATGGTTAACCTGCCAACTTTTTTCCATTTTAATGGGGCAAGAACCGGCAATGGAATAGTTTTTCAGGGAAATAATAGGCTGAAAAGCTTCCTGTGAGGTAGCATGTTAATGCTATGTTAATCATAGCATGTTATGATTGTGTTTTTCAAAATGTTTTTATTGAATATTTTCATTTTACCAAATAATGCAACAAACCTGAAATCCAGGACAGCAGAGAATAATCATCATTCCATGCATATTTGCAGAAAAGATTGGCAAATATCATAACAATAGGATTGGATTATCAATTATAATTCATTTTGGTTGATGCCTCTATTCACATGTATAATGAAAGGATAATATAAAGAGTGGGGGATAAAAGGATAAATCATGAGCACCTAGCACAATGGTGCACTCCCAAGTCGACAGAATTATAAGGATGGGGTTATATATCATAAGGGAAGCCCTGTGAGCTCTCATACAACAATTGGAGGCTAAAACAGAACTCCAAAACCTTCAAACAATGAAAGGATATCCTAAGGAGGGGAACATCAGGATACAGCCCCAAATTTGGGGTTGTGTGACATTGTATAAGCTGCCCACCACTGTCAAAATTTGGGGCGGCATGGCGGCACGGTGATTAGCATTGCTGCCTCATGGTATCAGGGAACTGGATTCAATCTGGTTTCAGATCACTGTTTGTGTGGAGTTTGCACATTATCCCTGTGTCTGCGTGGATTTTCTCTGGGTGCTGCAGTTTTCCTCAGTCCAAAGATGTGTGGGTTAGGTGGCTTGGCCATGATTAAATTGACCCTAGTGTTTGGGGAATTAGCACTGTAAATATGTGGAGGTTTGGGCATGGGCCTGAGTGGGATTGTGGTCGGTGCAGCCTCAATGGACTGAATGACCTCTTTCTGTGTTGTAGGGATTCTATTCTAAGCTAATACAGGATAATAGGTGCAGAGTGATACAGCCTCACTGGAACAATGCAGATAAAAGAAAGTCCAGGTATTTAAACTCTCCTTCAGGCCCCTTAGATAATAGGATACCTTCTGTTAGGAGTATAGTCACCACAGCATCCAAATATGAATTTTTAAGAAAGCTGATACCCTCATAAGCCAAGAACCCTTGCACTGTGCTTGGGCTCACAACAAAACAATTATCAAGACACTTACAAATGGGGAGATACAATCCTCCTCCCCAACGAGATGGCAAAATCTCTGTAGGACTAAATATCAATTTGGAGCTCATATCATTTACTCAGATAATGAAAGGAAATCTTGGATAATAAGGAACATTGGAATAAAACTGTAGCTGAAAGACCTGGCTTGACAGTGTATGCTCTTGCATAAGCTACGTAACCTCATAGAGAAATATAGGAAACCAACCTAAGAGAGGCTAGACAACCAAGGATTCCCCAAATGCGCTTGGGCCATGTGCCAGCAATTATGTTCCTTAACTCCAGGTATGCCAGAGATGCCAACGACAATATAACTATCTTTTCCAGGATACGTGATCTATCTGTACCTTTGCAGGAGACCAACAAGAATTCTTTAATCCCAAAATACCAAAAAGAAAAGAAAAGCTTGACACCAATAGCTCTCAAGGGGGTTTTCCTCACCATTATGAGGGCTTGTAATGCCATACTATCACCTCTATACCAAACCACTAGCCCACTACTCACTGTGGTGTTATTCATTATTCATCATCAAAGTAAAGGATACATATAAAATAATTCGTCATTATAAATGCCAGGATTAAAATATAAAAAATGGATAAATTGAATATCGCACAACTCTGATGCCATACAACCATCCCAACATGCTTCCCAATAGAGTGATGGTGATCCCTTATCAATCCACAAGCAAAGGAAGTATCACCATATTACAAACACAAGGCCTTAAGATTTGAATTTGACACAGGGCTAGAAACAGGATTAGGAGGGAGACAATGGCATAGTAGTATTATTGTTGAACTAGTAATCAGAGACCATGGGTAATGCTACGGAGACCTGAGATCAAATCCCATCAAGGCAGAAGGTGAAATATGAATTTAATAAAAGTCTGAAATTAAAATTGTTGTAAAAATCCATCTGGTTCAGTTAATGTTTTTTAGAGAAGGAAATCTGCCATCCTTATCTAGTCAGATCTACATGTCACTCCAAGTCTAGAGTAATGTAACTCTTAACTGTCCTCAGGGATGGGTAATAAATACTGGCCCAGCCAACAGCACTCATATCCCATGAGAAAATAAATAAAAAGAAAGACCCTCTCAGCTACCCAGCTCTCCTGATACCACATGGAAAGACCAAGATTGAATGTAAACAGTTGCACATTTTAAACTAAGGTCTCCCTTATTCTGCCTGTCATCAGAGTTTATCACTCAGTGGGTGAAGTCCGTCATAAATAAATGGATATGCATGGCTTTCAAAAGATAACGGGCCACAAGTGCTTCAGTACTCATGTATCAAACATCTTTGTCAGGATGAAAGACAGCATCACAAAATCAGGATTACGATCATAAGGGCTGTCATTCAGGATTAATGATGAACTGCAGATAATTTTGCCATCCATAGATGTTAAAGGCAAAGCCTTAATTGTTGAGCCATATCAAGGATTCATACATATTTTGACCAAGGTGTGTATCCTTCTTTTGTGTTGTCACTCAAGCCCCAGCAGAGACACCTAGGCCTCCTGGAACATAGCAAGGTCTCATTGCATCTGGCCACCTCCGGCCCTACTCAGTACACGCAGAGGTCAAGACAATGCAAGACTAACAATTTAAAGTACGTAATCAACACCAGATGTCAAAGATCTGATAAAGTATGCCTCTTTGAACTTGAAATATCCAGCCTTCAAATAGAGATTGTGAAAGCATGGCAGCCACTTCTCAAATTCTGCTGGGAATTTGTTCTCAGCTCCCCTCAGGAGATTGGGTGCGGTAATGCCTCTTCTCCCTGAATTGAACAGGATCTTTGACATACCATATAGAGGCATTTCCAAGGACTGATGGTGTACCTCCACCAAGGAAACCATTCTCTCAACTGAAAGGATTTTTTCTTCCGCTTCATCCTTTTTTTGGATATCTTGCAGCTTATCAACGTGAATACCAATGATTTGTGCCGGAGACCAAGATTGTTATCCACAACTTTTACTCAATGACAGTCATCATCCCGATGTCTACAACATAGTGCAAGCCCCCTCACCATCTCAACTGCCACTAAACAAGACTCCATCCCGGCTGTCTCCCACTGCTTTGACCAAATACGAATATTCTTGACTTGGCTCCCTGTCACCCTAACTTCCAGGAACTTAACAGAGAGTACACACTCGGATTAGATAATATGGGTTGTGTGGTGTCAGAGCTTGTGAAAAAGCAACCATTTCCATCCTTGTGTCAGATTTTCCCTCCTTTTTATATTTTTGTAAGGAGATATGATGAGCTTGTTTTTATTGAACAGTTTTTATTGTTTCTTAGCTCCATTTTCAGTATGACCTGGAGTCCTAAATTGTTCTCTTACAATTTGATCACTAATGCTGAGTTGACACATTAACTCTAACTGTTGAGTTGTCATGTTACAGCTGTTGCTGCAGTCTGTATACTGTGTCATATAGAATTAATATTTTGCTTCCTGTCCTACTTGAAATGCAATTTTGTTTTCTGGGCATCTGTATTTTATGTTTTGTGCATGGAGTTAAGTCTTGAAACTAAATTTATATTAATTTATTTGGTAGAATAAAATGATACGGTAAAACCAAAGCAAAACACTGCGGATGCTGGAAATCTGAAATAAAAACGGAAAATGTTGGAACTATTCAGCAGATCAGGCAGCATCTGTAGAGACAGAAGCAGACCCAATGTTTCAGGTTGGTGAGCCTTCATCAGATCTGAGCTGTCAGATCCGAGTTTGCCCAGCATTTTTGTTCAAATTTCCAGCGTCTACAATACTTTGCTGTTTAATTATATAGTGACCCTGATTATCAGTGACAGAAATGTTCTTTTATTATTCGTGTGAACATTCTTTTTATAGGGTTTAGTTACTTTGTTTACTATTCATTATTGTCACTAAGGGTGTGTACAATATTTCCAATGTTAGTATCACACTTCACATTAATATATTTTTAATGTTTTGTAAAATGGTCTTCTGTAGTCCCTGTCCCTATTTCTATTGTGTTTTCTAGAAATAATACATTGTTCCTACAGCAGTATGTTTTGAGATATTTTGTGAATTGTGTTGTGGATGGATGTTAATTATTAACATCACACTATGATGTAAGGCACTTAATTTACAGAAACTGTTTGGTAGGAATCTTAAGACAAACAAAATAGTTCAGTTTATTCACTTACTCTTTTATAAAATACTATTTTATCTTGCTCATTATTATAAAAAAGCAGTAGCCAAAGGGAAGATTTAACATTTTCAAACAATAAAACAAAGGAAAAGGTTGACCCAGCAGTTCCTGTGACCATTTTGATATTACAGGTGCGTAAAAAAAAAAAGATTTTCTGATTTGTAAATACACTGAAATGGCCACCCCTGCAAATAAAATGCAATATTTATGGCATTTTTAAACAGTTTCCACATCTGCAAAGTTTCATTGAACGTATTATCATCCTTTATCTAATAAAGTGATTGGTTGAACTGCTAGGGAGGCTTCTGTTGTGGCTAAACTCTAAACTTTCGGCAGAAGATATAAAGCGATAGGGATAAAGGACGTAAGCCCAGTCAGTTCAGCTAAACTGACACCCAATATCCTGCTTTACAAATGCAGTCCAGAATCTGATGTACAGTTTATTCCCTGAATACCAATATTCTTCTCGGAGGCCTACAGTTTCAAATCAAAACAATACTTCTTAGAACAACACTTCCAGCTTTTGAAATTTCAGTGCGCACTGTTCCTTTATTCTTTTCTGGCTTTTCTCCTCTGACCCTATCTCTTAAGATGAAGTTCTCTCATACTTCATGGGGTAGTTTTTCATTTGTAAGCCTAGTGAGTGCAAGCGGACGTTTCAACGATGGAGAAGCATTATAGCTGATCCAATCCTGTCTCCATCATTAAATTCAACTATCCCATTACCTTAGCTGCCAATCTTCACCCAATTTCATTCACTTTGTGATTTTTAGCAGCTAAGTGAACTATATGCAATGACTGCAGTGGGCCTCAGCAACAACATTGCTGTAAATGCATATATCTGTGAACCAGATAAAGCTAACTCCTAGTCATGACACCTAATACTGTTCTATCCACAAAAAGCAAAGCAAGTCAATTACTCCCTTATCAGAGTTATGGGAGAAACTGTCAAGGATATCTACCTCAACAGAAATTTGGACAGAAATGCTCAGTCCTACCTCCAAATTTTGACACGGCTTTGCTTGAAGAATGGAAATTAGCTGAAGGCTGGAGAGGAGGGTTGAGGGGCATTTGATTGTAGCATAAAGGAGCTGTAGCAAAACTGATACAAAGTGGAGGATCCTACCTGGGTGCATGCTGTGTTTGGTAGTCTATCCAGATTACCATTGCTAAACTTCTTGAGTATCCGGACATCAACTATTTTTAACTCCTTCCTCAGTGACTTCCCTGTTAGAAGATCAGCTGGGGATTGTTTGGTTACAGTTTGAGTCTGGCCCTATAATGAAATAATCCATTCCAATACACATTAGAATTTTGTCAAAAGCAAAGAAAAGTTTAAAATTTATGATTATAGGAAAAGATATTTGACCACTTTTGCCTGTGTTGGCTGAGCAAGAGCTACCTAACCCATTTTCTGGCTCTCAAGGACAACAGTGTGACAAGTAATTTTTGGGCCATGTAAGTACCTGGCAATTGCTTTCTCTTGTATTAAAACATCCAATTAACCCCCCAACCTTGAACACGCTTTCATTGTGAAGATCCTCACTGGCAAAGTCTTAAAGGGTTTGGGGAGCAATATTGATGTGGTACATTATTACCCAGAAGCTAGGCTGAACCAGCCATGTCAACATTGTCGCTACAGCAGTATGAAGAATGAGTACTATGAGTGTCTCTGTCTATCAAGTGAGAAGTGTTAAAGAATTGTGAGAGAATACTGAACATGTGAAAGTATTTAATTAACTTGACCCTCTCCAGGACAGTGCAGTCTGCTTGACCATTGTCTTGGTCCTGAACTCTATCCACCCACCGTACCATAGTTGTATGATGGCAGTTGAACTAATTATCAACAGGGGTCATTTAAACAGTATATCCCCCACCGCAACCTCCATTACCAAGGAGGACAACAGCAACAAAATCTTGAGTACCATGCAAATTGGATGTAAATCATTCTCTCGTTGTTGGATCACAGTCCTACTAATGCCAACAACACAAAAAATTATATTGGTTCCAGGTTTGAAGAGGCTTGGTAGGCTTGGGACATGAGTTCAAATCCCACCACAACTATAGAGGAATTTAAAATTGATTAATTAGTAAAGATCTGGCAAACTGGACTGAAGGACACAATCAGATCAAACGTAATCATATTATACAGTGGAGCAAGCTTCAGGGTGGCATAGCGATTAGTGCTGCTGCCTCACAGCACTAGGGTTTTGGGTTCAATTCCAGTCTTAGGTGATTGTCTGTGCGGAGTACATATTCTCCCATGTCTGCATGGTCTTCTACCAGGCACTTTAATTTCCTTCCACAGTTCCAACATGTGTAGGTTAGGGGTATTAGTGGGATAAAACGCGTTGGGTTACAGGGAAGTGGGCCTAGATGCTCTATCCTAGAATAGAAGCAGATTCGATGGGCAGAATGACCTCCTTCTGCACTGAGGATTGTGTGTAAACTTGCTATCATCAAGAAAGATAGGCAATTTGACAGAGTCAGAGATTGCAGCAATGTTTCCTCTTACAAATATGAAGTGTATGAACCTTCAAAGATCAGAAAATGATTTATGATCCCCTGCCACCAAATCTGCTGTCACTAGCAGCCAAATAAGCTGTCTTCTCTCAAAAGTTTATTTA
The DNA here is from genome assembly GCA_024679065.1 of Sphyrna mokarran. NCBI lineage: Eukaryota > Metazoa > Chordata > Chondrichthyes > Carcharhiniformes > Carcharhinidae > Sphyrna > Sphyrna mokarran. Next base: position 21,783,468 of record JAGIQG010000024.1, on the reverse strand, counting down.
AAATGTATAAAGAGGAAAAAAACTTGTTTAAAAGAAGAGAATAGCAATGTTCTTAAAAAATGCTACCTGTTTATGTTATTAAACGTTATTTTACTGATCCAAATTATTTTGCCTCTGGTGCCTTTCTTTAATCCCCCTTTGCCATTGACATTCATAAGTTAACTCTGTTCTGTAATCCTCTGGCTACAAAGATAACAAGTTAAGTTATTCACTCGTTAATGATTCACTCATAGCTGTGCTGTCACATCCATGAAACATATAGTTGTCCTCAGTATTCAACTTCATTCAGTATTCAACTACAAGAACTTCATTTTGAGCATTTGATTCTGTTGCTCCTAATATTATTATAGCAACTTCTTTGATCATATTGTTGACTGTGCCAATTGTGGCTCTGCTCTGAGTCATTTGTGGGTTTGTGTCCCAGTCCAGGGTTTAAGTACAAAAATCAAGACAGCTACAGCAGTGCAGCATTTGTTGCTGATGGAATCTTTTAGACAAGATATAAAATCGAGGACTTGTTTGCCCACTTGGATGGATGTAAAATATCCATGGCACTACTTTGAAGAAGAACAAGGGAGTTATCCGTGGTGTCCTGACCAGTATTGCTGAAGCAGCAGCACAAACAGATTATCATGGGTCATTATCCTATACTGTTTGGAGGATCCTTCCATGTCCAAAATGGCTGCCGCATTCCGAAGTAGTTCCTTGACTATAAAGTGCTCTTGAACATTGAGATCATGTACATTGCTATATAAACACACATCTGTTTTTTTTAAAGTTCAATTATGAGTACTAAATATCAGTTTAGTCTATTGCAAACATATTCAGGTTCTTTGTGTCATTGCCACATGCATCAGATTGCATTTCAATGCATTCTCTGAGGAAGATTCATCCGATGCACAAAACGTTGCCTCGTGTTAGCTGTCTGTACAGAATTATTTGGAGGTGTCGTCATCTATCCAGTCATGTCCGATCCATAAGCTGAGTCGTGCTTCTATTAGTATTTTCTGTTGTTGTCCACGTTTTAACACGTGGCAATTGAAAAAGTTGTCCTGTCATTTGATGTGCACAAGGTGGTGCAACTGAAAATTGTCAAGCACTTTGTTATGATAGTAGTTGTAGGACTAGCTTTAAACCATAAGAAAATGAGACTGTAAGTGGTGTCATGCCTATTGTCAGCATGAAGATATTGTAAATCTTTTAAAATTATATTTTAAAAGCTACATTTTAAATCAGTGGTCTCCAAACTCTGATCTGGATGTAGCCCGCTGCAGCTCAGATGTGGCCTGCAGGCCATAGTTTGGAGACCCCTGTTTTAAATGATTAAAAATCAAAATTCCTTTCGAGGGCCACCGGACGTCTTTTGTAGATTAAGAAAATATCTTGTCCCCAGAAAGAACAAAGAGGATACTGATATTGACTGTCAAGCCAAAAGGTAAACACAGTAAGAGGTCTGACAACACCAGTTTTAAATCCAACCGATTTATTTGATAGTAAACTCACAAGCTTTCGGCTTTATGGCCTTCATCAGTTCCTCTTACTGTGTTTACCCCAGTCCAACGCTGGCATCTCTACATCAAGCCAAAAGGTAAACAAACCTCATCAACACTTCATTGTTAATGCTGGTGTATTTCAAATACAAAGGCCTTTGGCTAACAGAAACCACAGGTGTGAGAACCACGATACCTTCATTAGAAAATGACTGCATTTCTTGTGAGCTTAAAAGCAGCCATTTATCCTCTCTGCTTTAAAAAAAATCACAATTCAATTTGCATAGAAAGCAAGAATTCCATTAGAGTCCATGGAACAACTACATCGGTCAACTAAGTAGCCAAGATACTGAACAGAAGTACCTTGAAAAGATTCATCTGTTTCAACTCAAGTTCCTTGGAGAAATCAACCTTTAGGCAGAGCAGCTACCATAACCCTGAGAACCTTGTTTTTTTCAAGGCCATCACTCCAGCCAAAGTATCAACTCGGCTGGGTTCTCAGCCCCCTACTGTATTCCTCATAGATCTATGACTGTGTGGCCAAATTCCCCTTCAATTCAATTTTCAAATTTCTGATGACACCACCATAGTGGGTTGGATCTCAAAAAATGATGAGACACTCAATACAGGAAGAAAGAATCTGGTGAACTAGTGCGGCAACAATAACCCCTCCCTCAATGTCAACAAAACGAAGGAGATTGTCATTGACTTCAGGAAGTGTAAAGGAGAACATGCCCCTGTTCAACAGGGGCGAAATAGAAAGGGTGGAGACTTTCAAGTTTTAGATCCAGACCACAAAACACCTGTCCTGGTCTCCCCATGCTGACGCTATAGTTAAGAAAGCCCACCATGCCTCTACTTTCTCAGAAAACTAAGGAAATTTGGCATTCGGCTGCAACATTCAACAACGCTTACAGATGCACCACAGAAAGAATTCTTTCTGGTTGTGTCACAGATTGCTAAAGTTCCTGATCTGCTCAGGACTGCAAGAAACTACAAGAGCTCGTGAATGTAGCTGAATCCATCACTCAAACCAGCCTCCCATCCACTGACTCTGTCTAAGCTTCCCACTGCCTCGGCAGAGCAGCCAGCATAATTAAGGACCCCTTGCACTCCCGACATTCTCCCACCTCCTCCTTCTGTGGAGAAAAATATGCAAAAGTCTGAGGTCATGTACCAACCAACTTAAGAATAGCTTCTTCTCTGCTGCTGTCAGACTTTTGAATGGACTTACCTCGCATTAAGTTTCTTTCTCAATACCCTAGCTATGACTGTAATGCTACATTCTGCACTCTGTCATTTCCTTCTCTATGAATGGCATACTTTGTATAGTGCACAAGAAACAATACTTTTCACTGTTAATACGTGACAAAATCAGCTAACAACCATCAGATCTCAGCAATATAAATACTGAATTAAATTTTTTTTTTGTTGATGTCCTTGTCTAATTTACATGGGTGCTAGTGTCATTGATTTGCAAGTTTTCATTAACCTTCAGGACAAGTGTGTGAGAATTTTTTTAAAACCCTTCATTTTTCAAATATATATAAACTTGCTGCTGGTTAATTGAAATTTAGTCACTCACAAAGTTTAAGAAAATACATACATCCATGCACAAATATAGATCATAGACACATCAAAAGAAAACTCCTGATTTCTAGTTTTACTGTTTGCCAGGAGTTAACTGTCCAAAGCTGTAATTCTTCAAGCAGTGCAACAATTTGTTTCCCCAATCAGATGCAGATTTACTGCACAACTTCAAATATTCTTTCCTCCTTCCGTGCAGACACTTCACTCATATCTGTTGAAATTGAAACCGTGCTTTTGACATTATTCAAAACCACATCATAATCATATAGGCTAACTGGCCCTGAGCTTCAAGTATATATTCATCAATAACCAGAAGTTTGTGAATGACCTGCTCACTAATCTTGTCTTGGTTCCTTTAGAACTGTATTCTGAATTTTTGTAATACTGTCTATATTCCATCGGTTAAATATCCTGAGCAAATTCTGTTATGTAATTTCTTAATCATTAAGTTAAAATTGACAAAGCTGTTAGTGCATATTCCTTGGCTTTTCATAGTGATATCTGGTTGTTTCTGTATGGGGTATTGGTTTGATAAAACTGCGAGATGGCACAGTGGTTAGGACTGCTGCTTCACAGCTCCAGGGACTTGGGTTTGATTCCCTGCTTTCAAACCCAAAAGCAGTTTGAGTCACTGTGTTTGTGGACTTTGCACATTCTCCCCTTGTAGGTGCAGGTTTCTTCCGGGTGCTGTGATTTCCTTCCATTATCCAGAGATGTGCGGGTTAGGTGGATTGGCCATGCTAAATTGCTCATAATGTCTGGGAATGTGTAGGTTAGAAGGATTAGCAGAGTATATGTGTGGGTTGTGGGGATAGGGCCTGGAGTGGGATTGTTGTTATTGCACACTCAGTCAACCGAATGGTCTCCTTCTGCGCTGTAGGTTTTTATGATTTCTCTGATAAAAGCTTCTTCTTTTTGTTTTGATTTAAAGCTCATATGACATCTGCATCTTTAATGAGTGTTAGGTTAAATGATCTTGTTGGTCTCAACATCAGTTTTCTCCTATTCAGATATCTTTTTGGTAGTTTATGACTGATTTTTGTTGGATAGTTTAATTTTGGACTTTGGGTCTTTTTGATTACAAACCATTCTGTTGGTTTAGGTTTTGTATTTTGTTGAAGAAATTGGGCTTAATTATGTGATGTTCAGGTGAATGTGGTCTGTCTATCTTGTTACTGAATTATGACCTATCAATAAGATGCTAGTGTTGTGAGGATATAAAGCATCTATCACTAACAGAACAGTGAAAGATTGTTAAGAGAGATTTGTATTCTGCATAATTTACTGAGTGATGAAAGTTTATTATTTTTGTATCTTAAAATGTAATCAACGGCTTCACACTAACTGCAAATTGTTGACGTTAATATTAATTTTGCTCCTTGATGTCACCCTTGACAAGTTTATCGCTTTCAGGAGTTTTTGCAGCAGTGCTCTAATAGTCACCTATAGAGCTGATACTTCATATCCTTTCTGATTGTGTGCATAATCTTTGATCTGGAATTATTAATGTTTTATCTAACTTCAATTTTGACTGACTTATAAGCTGTGATACACTAGCAGGACTAATATTTAAGGTAAGTTTTCTTGCACCTGTATAAAATGAGCACTATGATTCTGTGGTGGAGCTTCTCAACCATCTTGGATGCTGTTTTCTTTCAATGCCAGTGCCACATTTCCAGCTATACACTTGACATGACTACATCTTGTACTTTGCCACTAGCTCATCAGCATTGTTTTCCTTAAATAGCCTGCCTATGAATAAATTTTAAATGGGAAAGATTCGTACAGGGTCATATCACAACAAATCAGCTGGTGAACATTAAGATGTAATTTTTTCAGTCAGTAGGTATTCAAGTGACACTGCTTGCCTTAAGATAATTGATATTATCAATTTTACTGGCCTAGAGTATATTTGCCGTCTCCAGTATTATCCCCCATTTACCCTGCATGTTGTCGTTGCCCTTTCAACTGTTGAACATAACCAGTCTCTCATGGCAGTTATAATGCTACTGGAATTTCTCACCACCAGTTATGCTCCAAGATTATGTTTGGTTGTCTGAGCTGGCTGATTGCTAACAGATGGCAAAAAACCATTTTCCAATGTCTTGGCGTTGCAAGTAAACTCTGAATCTTCCATGGACCAAAGCTAACAGTCATTCTTGATGTGCCTTCAAGAATCTGTACTCAAAACTAATTTTTTGTATAATGTTATAAATAGCTTAGGGGAGGTTGTATGAAGTGTAATGACTGTCATAGCTTTTATTGGTAGAGGGATTGAATTTAGGAGCCGTAAGGTTATGTTACAACTGTACAAAGCTCTGGTGCGGCCGCACTTGGAGTATTGCGTACAGTTCTGGTCGCCGCATTATAAGAAAGATGTGGAAGCATTGGAAAGGGTGCAGAGGAGGTTTACCAGGATGTTGCCTGGTATGGTGGGAAGGCCTTATGAGGAAAGGCTGAGGGACCTGAGGTTATTTTCATTAGAGAGAAGAAGGTTACGCGGTGACCTAATTGAGGCGTATAAGATGATCAAGGGATTGGATAGGGTGGATAGTGAGAGCCTTTTTCCTCGGATGGTGATGACCAACACGAGGGGACATAACTTTAAATTAAGAGGTGGTAGTTATAGGACGGATGTCAGAGGCAGGTTCTTTACACAGAGGGTGGTGAGAGCGTGGAATGCCCTGCCTGCAGCAGTTGTGGACTCGCCTACTTTGGGGGCATTCAAATGTTCGGTGGATAGGCATATGGATGATATTGGAATAGTTTAGGTTAGAGGGTCCACTGGCCGGCGCAACATCGAGGGCCGAAGGGCCTGTACTGCGCTGTTATGTTCTATAATGTGAGATGTTGCAACTTCTAATTTGCATGGACTTGGGACCCCCAAATGGCAGAGGAAAATTATTCAGTAACCATATTAATATTGATTGAAGGAACTTGAGAATTTACCCTTGAGTTTACATTGCATGAATTTCAGGTGTACTTTTTACTCCTGGGATGAACTGTGTATCCTGCACAGTTCTGTGGCACATCCTGCCTGAGTGGAAAAAAAATCCCATGTATGGCTCTTAGGAGGATAAAACAATTTTCTTCACCCGTGGGAAATGCTTCACCTCCAAGATCATTTTAATTGTGCAACGCGTTGTGCTGATCAGATTTGAAATCTCAATGCTGGCATCATTCTTTTTCCCAATAGTTAAGCAAATGATGTATCGAATTAGAGTATAATGCTCCAGCATTTAATATGACAAACTGAATTCCAAAGTGTTTTTAGGAGGTTTGTGTGCGCAATATTTTGTTGTCTACAGCGTGGCATTTAAAATGATTATGTAATACACCTTGTGCTCTGTATGAATTGGGCAAAATATATAGTTGTTCAATTATAGATTTTGTTTGTGCACCTTTTTCCCCTTGTGATATCAAGGAGACCCGAGGGAGGAAGGGCAGAGAAACTGCAGAGAGAGAATAAAAAATATGCAGTTTGCTCTCACTGCTATTTAGCCTCTCAGCTCTTTATTGCTCCTCTCGCGCTCTCTCTCTCTCTTCTCTTCTCTCTCTTCTCTCCTCTCTCTCTCTCTCTCTTCTCTCTCCTCTCTCTCTCTTCTTCTCTCTTCTTCTCTCTCTCCTCTCCCCCCCCCCCCCCCCCCCCCCCCCCCCCCCCCCCCCCCCCCCCCCCCCCCCCCCCCCCCCCCCCCCCCCCCCCCCCCCCCTCTCTCCTCTCTCTCCTTCTCCTTCTCTCTCTCTCTCTTCTCTCTCTCTCCTGCTCTCTTCTCTCTCTCTCTCTGCTCTCTCCTCTCTCTCTCTCTCTCTCTCTGCTCTCTCTTCCTCTCTCTTGCCTGCTCTCTGTTCTGCTCTCTGCTCTCTCTGCTCTCTCTCTCTCTGCTCTCTCTCTCTCTGCTCTCTCTGCTCGCTCCTGCTCCTCGCTCTCTGCTCTCCTCTCTCTGCCTCTCCTCTCTCTCTCTGCTCTCTCTCCTCTCTCCTCTTGCTCTGCTCTCTCTCCTGCTCTCTCTTCTCTGCTCTCTCTCTCTCTGCTCCTCTCTCTCTGCTCTCTGCTCTCTCTCTGCTCCTGCTCTCTCCTCTCTGCTTCCTCTCTCTGCTCTCTCTGCTCTCTGCTCTCTCTGCTCTCTGCTCTCTCTCCCCCCCCACCGTCCCACAGTGTTCAAATTAGGCAATGAGTAATTACATTGGAAGCATAATTGATGTAGTGGAATGTTGTTTCTGCTCTTTTGCCAGTTGTTGAGAAGAATTTTGAAAAGGGAACCACCCTTTGAACAATATCCCTAGTAAAAGTGAATTTTGCATGCCTCTATTATAGTTATCATTGTCATAAAATGGCAGCTACTGTACTTGTGAATGCAGTATGTTTAGCAGAGATGTTAAAAAGTGCTATAATCTTTTTTCATAAGCCGCAACTCAGCTTCAGATGTCAATAATGCTATGTACTGCTTGTCGTAATACGCCTGTTTACATCTGGTTCGTAGCTGCAAAGATCTTGGGAAAGGGCACTGTCTGGATTAGCAGCTGTCTGAGACAAAATTTCCATTTAGTACACAAAACGTGGTCTTCATGACTGGCCGGACAAACATTATTGGAGCTGTGAGCTACAGTCATTTGCCAAATGTCTAAGTATTTGATCTTTTTTCAGATAGTTCAGGCTACAGTCATGAAAATAAAATTTGCCGGAGACTAATTTGGATTTTGAAGTATTTAAAAAGAAGTTTGTCAATTTCTAATTTCACTTTGAGCTTGACTGATATTTCCTGATGAAAAATTGCACTTTAAGATCAAAGTTGTAACTGTCAGTGGGAAAATTTAATGATATTTCTCTTGAATATTTTAGTATTTGCTTTTTCTGTTACTTAAAATGACTTAGACTAGTAGGTACAATAAAATTAAGTAGAAATGTGGGAGGGGTGTGGGGGAAGAAAAGAAGTGTGAAAAACTAAACATTACAATCACCAGTGATATCTCAGCTGGATGAGCAAAAACTCAAAATAATGAAATAGAAATGTAAAGGATGTTAGTTATGTGTAAATAAGGTGTAGATCAGAAGACCTAAAATATGTTATGAAGTCCAGCTAGACCCTAATAGATTTTTTCTATTTCAGCGTTAGTGTGAGAGGATAAGTTGTTTCACTCCAGGTGGGATTCTATTGACACTCTAGGAAGCTTTATCAAAACAAACTTTATTTAACAATAACGAATGAATTAGCTTAACTTTAGCAAATTGAATAAGACTTAAACATGACATAATACAGTTTTTAGCTGCTAATCTATCTCTGTTAGTTCCAATTCAAGCAATATTTTTCTTATGAACTAAACCTCTCTTCAAAATCAGTTAGCAGTACACAGGCTTATGTGCCTGTATTTGGGCTGCTAGCCCTGAAGTTGCTAGAACACATCCTAGCAGGAGGGGAGAGTGATCTGTTCCTCCTGGCAGGTACCAAGTAACGGCCTCCAGAGAGCGAGAGACATCTCTTGCTTAATTCAGAACTCGGCAGTAACTGCCTGCTTTACCCTGTAATCTTAGCTCCTCCACTTGAGAACATGATTCTGTCACTCAATCTAATTAAAACCATACTCTGAAACCCCAGGGGAAAAAGTCAAATTCTCAAAAATGCATTAAACCAGATTAAAACAAACAGATCCCTAGCTAAAATCAATCATTAGCTTGCATTCTCAGCATGTAAGCTGCCTGTTTTTCAGACAAATTGGCACTGTGTAAAACAGCTGAATTTTACACACTTCCATCACAAACATGTGAATACATTTCTTAAAGGCATGGTATCATATTTGTTCAGACCAAATAGATTGAGTTTGTGCGTGTTAAGTTATTGGCATAATTGCTATTAAAAATGAACCAAGGCACCACTTCTTCTAAACTTAATATGATTAGAAAAAAGTGTTTCATTGTAAAATATTTTCTTTTAAGCTTTTTGGCATGAACATGGAACAATCCTGGAAATACCTTAGTATAGCATTCGTATACATTACAGTTTATAATAAGGTCCCTTATTTAACTGTTTATGTATGATCTGTTTAGCAAAGACATTCTGAGAATTCTATTGTTTGTGAATAGGGTAGGCAGATTTATGAAGAGCATTGTAAAGGGCTATTAGAAATTTGCCTTGTTAGGGAAAGCCTTGAACTGCCTCGTTCATTGATTTGGAACTGCTCGCATTGTTTGGTGCCATACTCAATGTTGTGCAAAGACTTATTAGCACAACTTTAGGTTCCATTAGCCTAAAGACAGATCGCTTGAATGTCTTGTGGAAAAAAAATTAAGTATGCTTTCCAATTATATATCTGCTAAAATAATTAACTGTATTTGGAGCCAGTACATTTCCATGCACATTGATAAAAATGCTCTTTTGAAAATCCTTCAATGTATGGAAAGAAAGACTTGCATTTGCATAGCACCTTTCATGACTACTTTACAGCAATAAAGTGCTTTTGTAGCTGCTATTGTGCACATAGTGCTCTAGATAATTGGGGTGAGTGTCTGGACCGCGCAGACAATTGTATGTTGTTATAATTGTTTGTGGTTCTGGCCAATGTTATGGTAACTCTATGCATTAACTGCCAAGCAAATTAATAGGCTGTTACAAGTTTCCTGTCTCCTATTCATGTGGTATTTTTGAATGGATAAGAGTTTTCTTTTGGAGCTGTGCAAAGTTGTTCTTGTCCTCTTTTGAATTATTGCAGTTTTTTTCTATGTCTGTTTTTGCAATGTCCCATTTATTCTTTGACAGAATTTTTAACTTTTTCTGTAAATTTTCCTTGACGTATGCCATGAGACTGTTGCTGCAACAAAAAAGAATTCATTTTATTAGCCCAATTGACCCTGTGATTAGACCAGAAAAAGAGAGAAAATTCATTGTTTGCTTTGATAAAAATGATGGCGTACATCTGAAAAACAATTCATGAATTAATTGTGGTGAAGTTTAATATAATTGTGTAACTAGTTGATTAAATTTTTCTTGTTTAATAGAGTGCTGATAACCATTTCAGTGTTATTTTCACTGAGGTTTTGTCTATGTAGTTGGCCCATTCGTTGAAAACTCTGAACAAATTTTAGTGCAGTGATCACATGCAAACTTCATGGAGCACAATGTCAATACAGTATTATCTTATTAATGAACAGGTCTCTCAATTGAAGTTTTGTTAAGATACCAATCAGAAATCTCAAGGTGTATTATGAAGTCACACTAGACCCCAACAATTTTTCTATTTTGGTATTAATGTAAGGTCAAGATGTTTCACTCCAGGTGCAATTCTGCTGACAAACCAGGGGCTTTTCCGAAAATAATTTTTATTTAACAGCATAGTTTAACTATAACAAATGAATTGGCTTAATATTTAACAATTGAACAATACTTAAAATGGCACAATACATATATCTTTTAGACTTAAACTCCAGTTCATAATTAATTAGCAAAACACAGGCATTCTTGCTTGATTTAAGTCCAACAGCCTTGGAGCTTTGACAGCATCTCTTGAGAGCACAGCGAGACACACCTTTCTCCCAGTAGATCCAGGCAGCAACTGCTTGTATTTTAAAATGAAACTGAAATCGGACTTTTCTGCAAGTTTAGCTCTTCCCATTAATCATGTAATTCTTTCTCTTCTAACTATCCTAATCACAACTCCCAGGACGCTGCACAACTATTTTAAAATCCCAGGAAATTCAAAATAAACAAAAGGTCCATTAGCTCGACATACAAACACATTCTGAACTAAAATTGGTTATTAGCTTGCATTCTTAGCATCTGCTGCATGTTTACCAGATAAATCGACTCTTATAAGAAAACATTGCTCCTTAATGCAACCCCACCTTAAACATAAAATACAATTTTAAAAAAAGTATTATCACAACTTTAATAAGTCTATATGCTGAAGAACTATTATGTTGCAGGCCAAGCAATTTAGTTTAAGGTTTTGATGTTTGTATCTTATAATCAGCATTTCATTGGATTGGCTAATTTTCCAGTGAGAAGATGTACCCACATCACTACCATATGTATTGAGAGAGTGTCTGTCTGGGAATGAATGTTCTTAGTCTGCATATTTGTAGCCCATGATGAGTACTGGTCTGGTTCTGGGGCATAAAATGAGACAAAAGTTGCATGATTCAGTGGAAAAATGTTTGCAGACCAGTGATCATTATATCATAAGTTTTAAAATGCCCTTTTTTCATGGTCAATGTACAATCAAATACAGATTTGGAGGCAGGCTTCCTTTTTTAAAATGTATTTGCCCCTCAAGTTGGAATCAAAAACAGTAGACAAAACAGTAATTGATAAATGGTAAGCCTTCAAAGAGGAGATGGATTGGTTATGATGCAAAAGACAAGCCTTCTGGGTGACTGAAGACATGGATATTAAAATGATACCTGAAATAGTTGTTCATGATTGTAAGGTTGTATTACAGTAGAAAACCAAGCTGAATGTAAAAATTGCAGAGGATGCCTTTAATGAAAAAGGAATAAGATAAACCAAAAGATTGAGAATAGATTAGTGGTTAATGTGGCAGGGATCCCATAAGCCTTTTTCAAACACAAAGAATAAAAGATAGAGTGGAGTTGGTTGAGCATACTCAAGTGTTACGATCTGGTTAGGATCTGATAACATTGGGGGCATCGGTGTGGCTCTCCACTGGTTGCAGTCATATCTAGCACAAAGGAAGATGGTTGTGGAGTACAATTATCATCATTCCAGGACATCATTACAGAAGATCCTGGGCTGAACCATCTTCACCTCCTCCATTATTGATTTTCTTTCTGTCACAAAGTCAGAACTGGGGATATTCACTGCACATAATGGTCAGCACTATTCACAATTCAGGTACTGAAACAATCCATGCTCGCGTGTAGCAAGATTTGGACAAAATTCAGGCTTGGGCTGATAGGTGGCAACTAATATCTGCACCAAAAGTGCAGACGATGACCATGTTCAACAATAGAGAATCTAACCATGTCTCCATAGTGATCGATGTATTCTGCTGCCTAGAAGGACAAAGACAGATGATGCATGGAAACATCACTATTGTAAGTTTCCCTCTAAGTCACACATCATCCCAATTTGGAACCCTAGCCGTGTCCCTTCACTGTCATTGGGTCAAAATCCTGAAACTTCCTCTCAAATGGAACTGTCAGTATACCTACACCACATGGATTGCAGCAGTTCAAGAAGGTGGCTCACCACCACATCCTCCACGCAATTGGGAATGTACAATAAAAATGATGGTCTAGTGGTACCCATGTCCATGAAATAATTTTTTGAAAATGAGTAAACCTATCTTCAATAAGAGAATGTTGTCAATCTAGTAGTAAAAGAGACAGCACTAATGTATTGGTATGATTTTTTTTTTAAGAAGAGGAGGCACTTAGAAGGTTAACTGTGCTCAAGTCATCCAGTCTGGCTGGGATAATCCTAAATTCCTGAGGGAAGTAAGGGCTGAAAGTATGGAGGCTGTGCCTACAATCTCCTTATTTGGACACAGTAGTAGTGCCAGACATTTGGAGGATTGCTAATGTTATATTTCTGCTTTTTTAAAAAAAAGTGAATAGTGTAAATCCTGAAACCACAGTCCAGCCAAATAGTGTTAGACTCAATAATACAAGTCAAAGTTAATTCGCATATTTGGAAAAAATGAACCGATAAATGAAGGGCTGTATGGATTTATCAAAGTCAGATTTAGTTTATAACTAACTAACATAATTCAGTTATTTGAAGGAGCAGCAGAGAGATGATTGGTGACGGTATGCAGTTGATGACGCACATATGAACTGTTTAACTACATAACAGAAAATAAACTTATCTACAAAATTAAAGCCCATGGCATTGAAGGAACAAAGCACTGTAGATATAAAATTGACCACCAAGCAAAAAAGATTAGTTATTAAGTTGTTTTTCAGTCATTGCACCAGCATTGCTGCGATAACAAATGAGACCATTATGGTCAGTGGAAGAGAATTGTTTCACGTTTGTCAGTTGGTGATACTGATCACTGAGTGCCTAATGTTAGGGACAGATAGATTAACATGGAAAACGGTCTGAATGATTTTGCAAAGATCAATAATTATGATAAACCATTATTTAGTGCATAACATGAATAGACACTTGTGCCAATCTGTTTTATGATCTCTCTTTCAACCATTTGGAATATGTGGAGAATTAATTACTGTCTTCACAAGCTGTCAAGTTAATCATAGCAATGCAATCATGAACACCTCCCATGAATTCACTTCAAAATAAGACTCATGAAAAGATCAAAACAATCTTGAATCAAAGCAAAATTATTTAATCTTAGTTAAACTGAAAAATGAAAATTTTCAGTGTGAAAAGTCTGCAAACATACCATGCAGTTGTGTTCACTTTATTCTTTTATCTGCAAAACCTTTTACAGCAACAACACTTCAATGGTTGTCTTGGAAGCTTAAGTGAGAAGTCAGTGAAGGCCATTAAAAGTGCTGAGCAAACCATCATGATTAGAATCAAAATTGCTTTCATAGATATGGCATCAGTAAATTAGATAAGTTGTCCAAATTGCTGATAAATGGCTTCCTACTGCATTATCCTACAGAAGGAACTGTGCAGTGTAGTTATCTGAGGAAACATATGAATGGTAACGGAAGCAAAGATTTAAGGAATGTGAGAATTGCACAAAGTTCCAGGTTTAGCCAAAGATGGTAAACTGTTGGGATGTGGCAATATATTGGAGTTCATCAGACTCCATTTTAGCAGAAGGAAAATGTTGTTACAAAATTTCCAATCAGTGATAGGAAACTGATCAAGTTCCTCATGTTAAGCCCCGGTTTTTGGCTATGAAAAAGGAAGATTTAACTAACTTGTTAGTGTTTTAACAAGTAGGAAATGGAGTGCAAGGGCAAAATCCTAGCTATTCCGTTTCATTGAGCATTTGCATGACATGTCTGATCCTGTATAAGGTACATTCTAGTGATTCATCTGATGTGAGAAACAGCACTATTCTAAGATCCTTTCTGCTTTGGGTAGCTTAACATTAGGATGTTGTCAATAAGGTTGTTTCTCAGATGTCGTGAGCATATTTAATATAACCAGGGAGACTGATAAGGTTATAAAGTACAAAATGAATAATTGGTATTCTTCTGAATGTAGAAGAGCAGTACTTTTCTATATCTCTGGGGATGAGGTAGTGTTCCATAGCATGGATTCATGTCTTCCTTTGCAAGCTGCGATCAGCATCTAAAGAGAAACTGGAAATGGAAGGCTCAGTTGGTTGAACTGAATTTACAGCTCCCAGAGCTGGAATCAAATCTGGGCAGGACTGTTGATGGTCAGTCTTCCCTGCTGTTTGGCTATCTAAGTTCCTTGTGCAAAACATGTTTGGGAAGATATATCCAGTGCCTTGGCACACTGGCTTATGGCAATAGTTGGCACTGTTTGGGAGTCTCAGTACTGGTGCAAGCAGGGAGCTTGCACCTTTTGAAGGTGAACTTGAAACTGATTGTGTATTTGGTTCTGCTATACCAACTTGGGAATACTGGGTGCTGACACTGGATCTCTTAGCTTGGTAGCATGAAAGTGTAAAAACCATTGAATGTTTTAAATGTATTACAGAAGATTCACTGCATTCGGAAAATAAAGCAGCTGGTTTACAGAAATAAGCAAAAGAAATAATATGATTGATTTGTTTATCCAGCTTTACCATTCATTATCATAACTTACGAGACATGGAAAGTTTGACTAAAATACAATATTCCTATACTTCCACTTATCTTCACAAATGTGCACAGATTTTTAGAGTAACATTGTTTAGGATATACTTAGTAACATGTGAAGTTCTCAGTAAATGCACAGATCCTGTAATCCAACAGGCTAACTGTGGTCAGACAACACCCTTCCCTGAAACCGTGGGTAGATGTCACCCAATCAAACTTTGTGGATTTCTTCTTAAATTTCCCCCAGGTAATTGTCACACGTGTTTCCAAATTCCACTCTTGAAATTGTATGCATTATAAAGCATTGTTTGAAATGAGCTTCTCCAAGCAAGATTTCCAGTTCTCCTTTCCTTATTCCTTTGTCTTGAATTGCCACTTGCAGCTTTCATGCAATTTTTCAGGTACTCAGAATACTATTGTTTCAGAGACAGGAAATCAGGGCACCAAATATTACGATTGCTTCAGACATCTGTTTTTTTTTCTAACCAAACTCATAAACCCTGCTGTCTCAAATTCAAGTTCCTGTTTTCCTTTTTACTCCAATCTTTACAGAAACTTCTATTTTCATTACCTTGTTTCTAACAGGGCTGTAAAGAGCTACTTTCTCTGTACTGCTAAGCTCCAAATACAAAAAAATCAGCTAAATTAAACTCCAAAATCCTCCCTACCCTAAAGGTATCCCTAGTTGCTAAGTGACAGTTCATTTTTTCTCCAAACTTGTGTTTACTTTTCATGTTGTAAACTCCAAGCACAAGGCACAGTTTGAACTGAAGCCAAGAATTCCTATATGTACAAACACCTTTGTTTAACATGAATTTACAGAGAATTTTACCCTTAAGAACATGAAAATTTATGCCTTCTCACCTCTGTTTCCTGATAGTGTAACGTATCAAACTTTTAATTTGTTTGCTTCACTTTTTAAGGAATTTGAGGGGATAGGTAATGGGGATGCTAGGGTTCCCGGAGATACGAGAGACTATAACTTACCCCTCCAGTAATGATGCAAGAACAGGTTGCAGCATGCTTGCATTTAGAAGTTACTTCACCTGGGAGGATGAAGGGACTTCCACCAACAGGCCTACAAAGGCTGTTTAAGTGCTAAATCAAAAAAAAGCAGCATTTGCAATTTTTTTCTGGAAGAAGCTTCGTGATTGTATGTCAGGCATTAATTTATCAGTATAGTACAGCACACTCTCAAGATACAAAGTTCATTGCATGGGGAAACTGCTGAGTTGCTTTGACTCGGAGATTTGAATGTTCGAGATTAATTGTGGTTTCTAACCAGACTACTCCGCTGCAAATTCTAGAAAAACTGCTTTACCAATATTCTGGAACTAGAAGGTTAAAATGCAAGTTTTTTTACACCAAAGCTTATATACATGGCAGCGTATTATGCAACTGCAGTGGCAATGCAGATGTTGTACCTGACATGTTCAATGCTTTTAAAGTTGATAGTTGCAATAGCAAGTGCACTGTAAGCCAGATTGTGTGCCACTGATACATAAATGCAGTTTTAAAAATGTTTTGTTTCTCCCAAAGTACATTTTTTTTGCATGAATCTAGTGTAAGGTAATTGCATTGTGCAGTGAAAGAGTCAGGGAATATCATTGTATTTGACTAATTTTTGAAAAGCTGATTTGGATGTCAAAATATTATAATTCTTAAAGGAAGTTGTGTGCAGGGTAAAGGGAGATAATTTTAAATACTCAAACCTACCTCCGAACCCAGATGTTAGAAAAAAATCACTTGGCTCAGTTAAAGGCTGGCCATTTCAGGTGCAAATGCTTTCATGCATGCAGCAAAATGATTTTCTCAATTTTTAGTAATCAAGTAAGTGTCTCCTACAGTTATTCTGTGTAATCCAATTCTTTATAGCAAGTGAAATTAAAATGGTGCCACAAGGGCATGACTCCACTGCAAGGGTGGTTTACCCTTGTAACTGAAATATACATAGTAGGTAATAAATGGTATGACCAAGCGCTGAGTGGGCACAACAGCTATTGAGTTAGAAACTGAGTTCTATTTGTGAACTGCCTTTTGGCACTCTAATCGAATGCTTTTATCTTTGCAATATTTAGTGTTATTGTGGCTGCAACAAAATTTGCACCATATTCTCAAAAAGAAATTGCCAATACCCCAGCTGCTGATGAGATAAACAGTTAGTGTAAAATACAAAGATCTGTGCAATTTTGGAGACAAGATGAAGGTCTTGAGACATCTTGGTTGTGGTTATGTTTCTTTGAAATTTTTTTTTAAACTATTGCTACTAGATCTGACTTCAAAGTGCAAAAAAAAATGCAGTGCTCATGATAAACCATTTTTTTGGCATCATCTGATAACCTAGTTGGTCAGGACTAAACAATTAGGACGTAGCCAGGAATACCGTCAATTTGAGCTGTTTGTGCAATTCCCAGTGGCGGTACATTAGCCTCAGCATCAGGAGAGGAAGAAATTGGACAAGGTTTCTGCTCCTAGTCATTATCCAATAAAAGAAACTCCAGAAATGAATTTTGTTGGTAATTGGCTGCAAGTTAGTGTGTTTAAGTGGAATAATAAATCCTGTTATACATGTTTCAATAAAACTCACTGCTTAGAAGTGGTGAGTTGGTGTTTATAAGTTTGTCTCGATAAAATAGATGTGTGATAGCATTGAATTGCAAAATTGAAATTAGATTTCATTTTGGCTGTTTCATGGATGAAAACTGCATGATTATGTACTTCTAAACAGAAGTTAATTTGGCATTTATTCTGTTGATTTAATAAACTACAAACTAATTTTAGTTCTGAACCCCAGAACTTAAAAAATAGGAACAGGTGTAGGCTGTCCTGTCCTCAAGTCGACACCTCCATTTAATAGAATCATAGCTGATCTGACTTTGGTCTTGAGTTAACTTTCTTGCATATTCCCCATAACTTTTGAACCCCCAATAGTTCAAGAACGTGACATCTTAGCTTTAATATATTCAATGGCCAGCATCTATTGCTCTCCGGATGGTGAATTATAATGATTCGTATCCCTTGGAAAAGGAATTCCTTCTCTTTTGTCTTAAATGGGCAATCCCTTTGAAATTATTGCTCTGTAGTTCTAGATTCCCAACAGGGGAAGCATCCTCCCATCCTGTACTCTTATCAAGCACCCTCAGAATTATATATGTTTAGATAAGATCTCTCATTTTTATAAATTCCAGTGAGTCCTGACTCAACCTTTTTGTCCCACGGATCAACCTAATGAATCTTCTCTGAATGTCACCAATGCAAGCAAATTCCTCCATTAAATGAGACTAAAACAGTATGTAGTCATCATGCTGTGGCCTCTACAGTTGCAACAAGATTTCCCTACTTTTACACACATCATCCCCTTGCAGTAAAAGCCAAAATTTAATTTGCCTTCCTAACTACTTGATATGCCTGCATGCTAACTTCATGTTTCCTTATTGAAGGCAGCTATTGTGACTACAATATTCTGTAATCTCTCTTTGTTTTTATATTTTTCCTATCAAAATGGATAACCTCAGATTTTTCCTGTTTTTTAAAATCCATCTGCAAATTTCCACCCTCCCCCTTGATCTTTGAAGGCTGTCTTTCTCAGAATTTGGTTTCCACTGTATCGTAGCAAATTTGACCACAAAGCAATTTCCCTTCATCCAAGCCATTAATATAGATTATAAATAGTTGAGTCCCTGGAAATCAGATACACATCATCTACTTGTTCGCCTTTCTCTACCCTGCTCGCCATATCCTCAAAAATATTTTTCAAGGATAGTTTCCCTTCCATAAAGTTTCATTAACTCTTATGATTTAGCTACTATGTCTTTAGCTACTAATTCCTAAATAATGAACTCCACCGTTTTTCAAAGACGAATGTTGGCGTATGTTGGCCTGCTTTATGTCTCCCTTCTTTTTGGATTAGACATATTTGTGCCAATATTGTGTCTTTAAGAAATGCATTTATGTCATGTGTTTTAAAACTGATTATGGTGCAGATTGTCTGCAGCTTGCAGCGCACATGCTGAGCCTGCAGAAGAGTAATTGTTTCTAATCATTGGAGTGTTTTAATCTGAATTAACAACTTTGTTATTTTTAAGATTTCAGAGTAGGGTTTAATTAGAGATGAAGTGTATATGCTAATAGTAGGAGCTAGGCTTTCAGCGAGAGACAAGCAGGTAGTTGCTGTTTGAATTTGAAAGCAGTTACTCTTTCTCTAGAAAATGAAGTCTGGGAGCAGCTAGAAAGTAAGTAGCAGAACACCAGAGAGGTGTGTGAAAACGGTCTTTCTTTGGAGATTGTTGTCTGAGAGTCAGAAAACAGGTCTTACTCACCTCTCTGCCTCCAGAAGTGTTGAAAGCCTGGAAGACTAACAACACACAGACATCAAGTTTTTTTACAAAGAAGACTAACAACCCATATAAGCCTGTGTGTTTTTGCTAATGGGTTCTAAAGAGGAGTTTACATCTATGAAGAATATTGCTTAAATTGGAACTAATAAAGATAGCCAACAGTTAATAATTATACCTAGTCATGTTTAAATATTTCAGTTGGTAAACATTATGTCAACTATTTTGTTATGGTTAAACTATATTGCTAAATAAACTTTGTTTTGATAAGTTTCCTGGTGGATCAATAGAATCACACCTGGAGTGAAACACCTTAGGCTCACACTAATCCCAGTATCAAAAGTGTGGCATTTAGGCTAACTTCATAATATACCCTGGTGTTTCTCATCTGGCATCTAACATATTACATTTGCTGAACAATCTGTAGACTTTAGGGAATTTTAGATTACATCCAATATGTGCACTATCTGTGCAGTTGCTTCTTCACAAGATCCTAGGATGCAGGCTGTTAGGCCCAGGAGAATTGACAGCCGTTAGTCCCATTAATTTACCTAGTACCTTTTTCTCTGGCAATAAATGCTCCTCCATCTCTTTTGCCCTTTATTTTCTACTGCTATTGGAATGATCATGATGCGTTCTTCTATGGGAACAGCAATAAATTTCTTGTTAAATTCTCTGCCATTTCCCATGTTTTCCATGTTAATTTCCTAGTCTCATCCTCTAAAAGACCAATTTTTCTTTTTTTGTATACAAGCTCTCACTGCTTTGTCAATTTACTTGAGTAATTTATTTTTACTCTTGTTAGTCATGCCAAACTGGTTTTTAATGTTTTTGCTGTCTTCTGGTCTGCTACTAATCTTAAGTCTTTTTGTATTTCATTTCTTTCATTTTATATAATCTTTAACTCCTTTAGTTATCAATGAATACTTCATCTTTCTTGTGGAGATTTACTTTTACCACAGAATGCATTTTCATTAATAGTAACAAAATATTTTTCCTAATTCCTGTTTTAACTTTTAATTTTCCCAGCCTATTTTGGTAGAATATTTTCTACTTTTGGGGGTCATGATGAACATGATTTATCATGAACAATTACAATGTTAAGTAACTGGCAAAAATGCAGTGTTGAAGAATGTAGTTAATCTGTGGGTTATGTATGCAAAAAGACTGGATTATTTCAGTTGTTTACTTTGCTACATGTTTTGTAAAATAAAGCTCTATTCATCATTGTTGCTTCATAGCTCTAATAATCTGGTATTCCTATGCTATCCTAGATTTGATGTAGTTTTCAAGCTCCAACTGTTGACTTGGTTGGAAGGAATCTTGCATTGATGTACGTAATTAGCCTTAAGCTGGGAATTGGCTGGAAGATGTAGCATAAGCCAGCTGAAACTTGCTTGAAACCATGCTGTTCATCTTGGCAGCTGCTGAACTCCGGGCAACTCCCAGTGGTTGATTGTTTTAATGATAATCTAAATTAGTTGGGCATTGATCTTAAAAAAAAGCAAAGTGATCGTTCTAGCAATTTTTAAAAAAAAAGCTTCATGAGATTTAGACTCGCTGGCAAAGTTGACCAGCTCTAGTTTCCCTTGAGAAGATAATGATGAACCACCTTCTGGAAACACTTCTGTCCATCTGGTGCAGGTACACTTACACAGCTGTTAGGATGAGAGTCCAAGATTTTAATCTAGTGGCAGTGAAGTAAAAGCAATATAGTTCTAAGTTAAGAACGTTTGTGGCTTGGAGGGAAATATGCACATGATGGTGTTCCTATACATCAGCTGTCCCTTACCACCTAGATGGTAGAGATCCTGGTTTTAGAAGGTGCTGTTGCAGGAACGTTGGTGAGTTGCAGCAGTGCATCTTGTAGCTGATGTGCACTGTTGCCGTTGTGGAAGTAAATTTGAAGATAGTGGATGGGATGCTATGCCAATTAAGCATGCTGCTTTGACCTGGATGGTGTTGAGAATGTTGGAGTTGCACTTCTCCAGACAAATTGAGAGTATTCCTTCATGTTCTTGCTTTGTGCCTTTTATAGAGGTGGACAAGCTTTGAAGAGTCAGTAGGTGAATTACATGCTGAAGAATTTTCTGCTTTTGATCTCTTGTGCCCACAATATTTGTATAGCTGGTTCAGTTTCTCTTCAGTGATATCCTCCAGTACCTTGGAGAGGGATTCAGCAATTGTAATGCCATTGAGTGTCGAGGAGAAATGGAAT
Organism: Sphyrna mokarran; assembly: GCA_024679065.1. Lineage (NCBI taxonomy): Eukaryota > Metazoa > Chordata > Chondrichthyes > Carcharhiniformes > Carcharhinidae > Sphyrna > Sphyrna mokarran. The sequence continues at coordinate 21,762,135 of JAGIQG010000024.1, read as the reverse complement.
CAAACTGTCATGTACGTTATTTGTCACTTATCGTACAAGCCTAAATATCGTTCAGGCTTTGCTGCATCTGAACGTGATCTGCAGTATCCTGGGACTTGGTGAATAGTATGAACATTATGCAATCTTTAGTAAACATCTCCATTTCTGACTTTGATGGAAGGACTTTGAAGCGGATAAAATGGGAGACTTTCAAAAATGTGTTAACCAGGATTTAGGGTCAGCATATTCCTTTTTACAGTGAAGGGCAAGGCTGGTAGAGGAAGGGAACATGGATGACTTGGGCTATTGAGGCCCTTTGATGAAGAAGAAGAAGAAGACGTATGACATACCTAGGCAGCTGGAATTAGACGATTCCTTTGAAAAGTATAGAGGGTTTTGGAGTAGAGTTTAGAGAGAAATCAGAAGGCAAAAAGTGGATACGAGATTGCTTTGGTAGATAAGGCAAAGAAGAATCCAGAGAGCTTCTACAAATACATAAAGGGCAAAAGAGTAACTAAGGAGAAAGTGAGGCTTCTTAAGAATCAACAAGATCATCCATATGCAGATTCACAAGAGATGGGTGAGATTCTAAATTAATATTTCTCATCGGTATTTCCTGGTTTTGTGAACGGTAGGTCGTGCCTTACTAACCTTATTGAGTTTTTTGAAAAGGTGACCAAAGAGGTGGATAAGCGTAAGGCAGTTGACGTGGTATATATGGACTTTAGTAAGGCGTTCGATAAGGTGTGCCCCATGGAAGGCTTCTGCAGAAAATGCAAATGTATGGGATTGAGGGTGATTTAGCTAATTGGATTAGGAATTGGCTAGCTGACAGAAGACAGAGGGTGGTGGTTGATGGAAATTATTCATCGTGGACTTCGGTTACAAGTGGTGTACGTCAGGGATCTGTTTTGGGGCCCCTGCTGTTGGTAATTTTTATAAATGATCTGGATGAGGGTATAGAAGGATGGATTACTAAATTTGTGGATGACACCAAAGTTGGAGGAGTGTTATAGCTTGCAGAGAGACTTGGACAAGTTGCAGAGCTGGGCCGAGAGATGGCAAATGGAATTTAATGTGGAAAAGTGTGAGGTAATTCACTTTGGCAGGAGTAACAAATGTGTAGAGTATAGGGCTAATGGTAGGACTCTTAATAGTGTTGAAGAACAGAGGGATCTTGGTGTATATGTGCATAGATCCCTGAAAGTTGGCAATCAAGTCGATAATGTTGTTAAGAAGGCATACGGAGTCTTAGCTTTTATTGGTAGGGGGATTGAATTTCGGAGCCGCAACGTCATGTTCCAAATGTACAAAACTCTGGTGCGGCCGCACTTGGAGTATTGTGTACAGTTTCGGTCGCCACATTATAAGAAAGATGTGGAGACATTGGAGAGGGTACAAAGGAGGTTTACCAGGATATTGCCTGGTATGGAGGGAAAGTCTTATGAGGAGAGGCTGAGGGATTTGAGGTTGTTTTCATTAGAAAGAAGGCAGCTAAGAGGAGACCTTATTGAAACATATAAGATGATTAGAGGTTTAGATAAGGTGGACAGTGATAGCCTTTTTCCTCAGATGGAGAAAGGTAGCACGAGGGGACATAGCTTTAAATTATGGGGTAGTAGTTATAGGATAGATGTCAGAGGAAGGTTCTTTACCCAGAGGGTGGTACGGGTACATGGAATGCCCTGCCTGCTGCATAGAACATAGAACATTACAGCGCAGAACAGGCCCTTCGGCCTTCGATGTTGCGCCGACCAATTAACAAAAAGCAATGACCCTCTAACCTAAACCATTCCCTTTTCATCCATAAACTTATCTACTAATCTCTTAAACGCCACCAAACTTGACGCATCTACAACTGCAGCAGGCAGGGCATTCCATACCCTTATCACCCTCTGGGTAAAGAACCTACCTCTGACATCCGTCCTATGACTACCACCCCTTAATTTAAAGCTATGTCCCCTCGTGCTAGCTTTCTCCATCCTAGGAAAAAGGCTATCACTGTCCACCCTATCTAAACCTCATCATCTTATATGTTTCAATAAGGTCTCCTCTTAGCCGCCTTCTTTCTAACGAAAACAACCTCAAATCCCTCAGCCTCTCTTCATAAGACCTGCCCTCCATTCCAGGCAACATCCTGGTAAACCTCCTCTGCACCCTCTCCAATGCCTCCACATCCCTGCTATAATGCGGGGATCAGAACTGTACACAATACTCCAAGTGCGGCCGCACTAGAGTTTTGTACAGTTGCAACATGATGTTGCAGCTCCGAAATTCAATCCCCCTACCAATAAAAGCTAAGACTCCGTATGCCTTCTTAACAACATTATTGACTTGATTGCCAACTTTCAGGGATCTATGCACATATACACCAAGATCCCTCTGTTCTTCAACACTATTAAGAGTCCTACTATTAGCCCTATGCTCTATACATTTTGTTATTCCTGCCAAAGTGAATTACCTCACACTTTTCCACATTAAACTCCATTTGCCACCTCTCGGCCCAGCTCTGCAATTTGTCCAAGTCTCTCTGCAAACTATAACACCCCACTTCACTATCTACCACTCCTCCGACTTTAGTGTCATCTGCAAATTTACTAATCCATCCTTCAATACCCTCATCCAGATCATTTATAAAAATTACAAATAGCAGGGGCCCCAAAACAGATCCCTGAGGTACACCACTTGTCACCGAACTCCATGATGAATAATTTCCATCAACCACCACCCTCTGTCTTCTATCAGCTAGCCAATTCCTAATCCAATTAGCTAAATCACCCTCAATCCCATACAATTGCACTTTCTGCAGAAATTCCATGGGGAACCTTATCGAACGCCTTACTAAAGTCCATATATACCACATCAACTGCCTTACCCCCATCCACCTCTTTGGTCACTTTTTCAAAAAACTGGATTAGTAAGCCACGACCTACCCTTCACAAAACCGTGCTGATTATCCCCAATCAATTTGTTTCTCTCTAAATAACTATAAATCTTATCCCTATTAATTCTTTCCAATACTTTGCCCACAACAGAAGTAAGACTTACCGGTCTATAATTCCCCGGAAAGTCTCTATTCCCCTTCTTGAACAATGGGACCACATTCGCTATCCTCCAGTCTTCCGGCACTATACCTGTAACCAACGACGACCTGAAGATCAGAGCCATAGGCTCTGCAATCGCCTCTCTCGCCTCCCAGAGAATCCTAGGATAAATCCCGTCCGGCCCAGGGGAGTTATCTAACTTCAAACCCTCAAGAATATCTAGCACGTCCTCCTTATCTACTTCAACACTTTCCAGTTTACAACCCTGTATCCCAGTGTTCTCCACAACTACATTTACATCTCCCTGCGTGAATACTGAAGAGAAATATTTGTTCAGTGCCTCTCCAATCTCTTCAGCCTCCACGCACAACTTTCCACTGCTGTCTCTGACTGGCCCTAATCTTGCCGTAACCAAAGTCTTCTCGTGTCCTCTTTTAGCTCTTCTCCACTCACTCTTTAGTTCCCTCCTGGCTAATCTATAGCTACCCAGTGAACTAACTGAGCCTTCAAGCCTCATCCTGACATAAGCCTCCTTTTTCCTTTTAACCAGCAAATTAACTTTTTTAGTACATCATGGCTCCCTTACTCGACCATTTCCTCCTTGCCTGACAGGGACATACTTATCAAGGACTCGCAGTAGCTGCTCCTTGAATATTCCAGAATCCCAGAGGACTGGAGGATAGCAAATGTAATACCGTTGTTTAAAAAAGGTCAGAGGGATAACCCAGGGAACTATAGGCCGGTGAGCTTGACTTCAGTTATAGGTAAGCTAATGGAGAGGATCCTCAGGGACAGGATGTATGAGCATCTGGAGCGCTGCGATCTGATCAGGGATACGCAGCATGGCTTCGTCAAGGGGAAGTCTTGTCTTACGAATCTAGTGGAATTTTTTGAAGAGGTGACAAAAACGGTTGATGAAGGACAAGCTGTTGATGTCGTCTACATGGATTTCAGTAAGGCGTTTGACAAGGTTCCTCATGGTAGGCTGATAGAAAAGGTGAAGGCGCATGGGATACAGGGCCGGGTATGTAGATGGGTCGAGAACTGGCTCGGGAGGAGTAGACAGAGGGTAGTAGTGGAAGGCTCTTTTTCCGGCTGGAAGCCTGTCACTAGTGGAGTGCCACAAGGCTCAGTACTAGGTCCTCTTCTATTTGTGGTCTACATAAATGACTTGGAAGTAGGGGTAGGTGGTGAGATCAGCAAATTTGCTGATGACACTAAGATGCTTGGATTGGCAGGTACAGAGGAGCAGTGCCCGGCAATACAACAGGACATAGATAGATTGGTAGACTGGGCAGATAGATGGCAAATGGAATTTAATCCGGATAAATGTGAGGTGATGCATTTTGGCCGGAAAAATGTAGAATAGAGTTATAGGATAAAAGGTAAAACTATTCGGAGTATAGAGACGCAGAGAGACTTGGGGGTGCAGGTTCACAAGTCTCTGAAGGTGCCTTCACAGGTGGAGAAGGTGATAAAGAAAGCGTATAGTATGTTAGCTTTCATAGAAAAGGGTATAGAATACAAGAGTAGGAGTTTGATGTTGCAATTGTATAGAAAGTTGGTTAGGCCTCACTTGGAATACTGCGTCCAGTTCTGGTTGCCGTACTATAGGAAGGATGTGGAGTCCTTGGAGAGAATGCAGAGGAGGTTTACCAGGATGCTGCCTGGTATGGAAGGACTGTCTTATGAGGAACGATTGAATAGACTGGGGTTGTTTTCCCTTGAAAGACGTCGGCTTAGAGGGGATCTAATAGAGGTGTATAATATTATAAGGGGTATAGATAGAGTAAATGGTGGTAAACTTTTTCCACCCTCAGAAATGGATAGGACGAGGGGTCATGGCCTTAGGGTGAGGGGGGCTATGTATAAGACGAATATTAGAGGGCAGTTTTCCACACAAAGGGTAGTGGGGGTGTGGAATGCACTGCCGAGTAAGGTGGTGGGAGCAGGAACGCTAGGGCTGTTTAAGGGTCTCTTGGACAGCCACATGAGCGGTATGCAGATAGAGGGATATAGTAGGACTGTTTAACTATGACTTTTTTTTCCCACAGGTAATTCGGTCCAACTTGACCAACAAGGAGCATGCATTCGGCAGGTGGTGCGAGGACAGCTCTTGGATGTTGATTCATGGGTTGCCTGGTGCTTCATGTCGTAAATGAGTGCTTTATCTGGACCATCCATCTGAAGGGCACCATGACAGCTCAGTGACTATTGCTGTAGCTGTGCAGACACTTGGAATTGGGCCGGTGTCTGCGGGAGTTTGTGCGTCCTCCCCATGGTTGCGTGGATTTTCTCCGGGTGCTCCGGTTTCCTCCCACATCCCAAAAATTCGCTCTTAGGCTGATTGGGAAACAAATTGTCCCTACATTGAGATTCTTCCATATTAGGAATAACATAAAATTAGAATAGGATAATGGAATTGTTACTATATAGTTATGACGGCGGCGCGGGCTCGTTGGGCCGAAGGGCCTGTTTCCCGTGCTGTGTTGCTCTAAAAAAAAAATAAGCTCCGCATTTCAGATGTTCCCAGTCCCTGTAGTTTCCTAGTCCAACCTATGCACCCTAATTCCCTCCTAATGGCCTCATAATTACCATTCCCCCAGCTATAACTGCTGCCCCCAGGTTCGTGCCTATCCCTATCCATCGCTAAGGTGAACGTAACCGAATTGTGGTCACTATCACCAAAATGTTCACCAACTTCCAAGTCTAACACCTGGTCTGGCTCATTGCCCAGCACAAAATCCAATGTAGCCTCACCTCTAGTTGGCCTATCTACATACTGAGTCAAAAAACCTTCCTGCACACTTTGTACAAAAACTGACCCCTCTAACGAGCTAGAGCTATAGCTATTCCAATCAATATTAGTAAAGTTAAAGTCCCCCATAACAATTACCCTATTGCTTTCACTCCTGTCCAGGATCGACTTTGCAATCCTTTCCTCTACCTCTCTAGAACTTTTAAGAGGTCTATAAAAGACTCCCAACAGCGTGACCTCTCTCCTGTTTCTAATCTCAGCCCATACTACCTCAACAGACAAGTCCTCATCAAACTTCCTTGCAGTTGTACATGTGCCAAGTTTGGGGGCACTTAAGAAGTTAGTGGATAGGTTTATGGATGAAAAGGGAATGGTTTAGGTTAGAGGGTCATTGCTTTTTCTTAATTGGTTGGCACAACATTGAGGGCCAAATGGCCTGTTCTGAGCTGTAATAGAACATAGTTCTATGTTTTATGTTCTTAAGGCAGGGATGGTGGAAAACTTGAGTAGCAACATATTACAGAGGAGCTGGTGCTGGAAGTTTTAAAGTGGCATCAAGGTAGATAAATCTGTTGCTCTGGACCTTCTAAATGGTAGAGACTCGGTAACCTGATGGAAGTGTGTCCCAGGACGTTGTGGGAGGCTACAAAAGAAATTGCAAGACTCCCAGCAGAGATATTTGAATTATCGACAAGTGAAGATTAGAGGGTAGCAAATGTTTTGCCTTTGTTTAAGAAGGGTTGCAGAGAAGAGCCTGGGAAACGCAGGCCACTGAGCCTAACGTCTGTAGTGGATAAGTTGTTAGACGATATTCTGAGAAATAGGATCTACAGGCATTTAGAGGAGCAAGGACTGATTAGGGACAGTCAGCATGGCTTTGAGTGCCAAATCATGTTTCATGAATTTAATTTGAATTTTTTTTTGAAGGAGTAACCAAGGTGTGCTTCAGGGAGTAGTGCTGGGTCCACTGTTATTTGTCATTTAATGATTTGGATCAGAATTTCGGAAACATGGTAAGTAAATTTGCAGATGACATCAAAATTGATGGCAGAATGGACAGTGGTGGAGGTTATCTAGGATTACAAAGGGAACTTGATCAATTGGCCGGTGGGCTGACGAATGGCAGATGGAGTTTAATTTGATAAATGCGAGGTGATACATTTTGGTAGATCAAACCAGGGCAGGATTTGCTCAGTTAATGGTAGGGCATTGGGGAAAGTTATAGAACAGAAATCTGGGGTTCAGGTTCATGACTCCTTGACGGTGGAATCACAGATGGACAAGGTGGTGAAGAAGGCATTCAGCATGCTTGGTTTCATTGGTCAAAACGTTGAATACAGGGGTTGGGTCTTGTTGAATTTTTACAAGACACTGGTAAAGCCATATTTTGAATATAGTGTACAATTCTGCTCACCCTATTATAGAAAGGATATTATTAAACTAGAAAGAGTGCAGGAAAGGGGGGAGATCCTGAATGAATACTTTACGTTGGTATTCACGAAGGAGAGGGGCTTGTTGATTGGTCCTGTCTCTGAGGGAGCTGTGGACCAGTTGAGGGAAATATCCATACTGAGAGAGGAAGTGTTAGAGCTTCTAGGTAGCATTAAAAGTGATAAATCTCCGGGGCCTGATGGCATTTATCCCAGGCTGCTTAGGGAGGTGCGAGGTGAAATTGCTGGGCCTCTGAAGCAAGTCTTTGTCTCTTTTTTGGACACAGGTGAGGTCCTAGAGGACTGGAGAATAGCTAATATTGTACCGTTGTTTAAAAAGGGTAGTAGAGATAACCCTGGAAATTATAGGCCGGTGAGTTTGACATCAGTGGTAGGGAAGCTGTTGGAGGGGATTCTTAGAGATAGGATGTATAGGCACTTAGAGCGTTGCAATCTGATTAGGGATACACAGCATGGCTTTGTTAAGGGGAGGTCTGCCTTACGAATCTGGTGGAATTTTTTGAGGAGGTGACAAAACGGTGGACAAAGGGCGAGCCATTGATGTCGTCTATATGGATTTCAGTAAGGCATTTGACAAAGTCCCTCATGGGAGGTTAGTTGAAAAGGTCAAGGCTCATGGGATGCAAGGACAGGTAGCTAGATGGATAAGTAACTGGCTTGGTAATAGGAGACAGTAATAGTGGAAGGGTGTTTTTCTAGCTGGAGGTCGGTCACTAGTGGTGTGCCGCAGGGCTCGGTACTGGGACCTCTTCTATTTGTAATATATATGAATGACTTGGAAGAGGGAGTAAGTGGAGTGATCAGCATGTTTGCAGACAATACAAAGATGGCTGGACTTGTGGATAGTGAGGAGCATTGTCAGGCGATGCAGCAGGACGTAGGCTGGTAGCTTGGGCAGATAGATGGCAGATGGAATTCAATCCTGATAAATGCGAAGTGATGCATTTTGGGAGAAAGAATGTAGGGGGGAAGTATATGATAAAGGATAGACCTATTAAGAGTATAGAAATGCAGAGAAACCTGGGGGTGCAGGTGCACAAGTCTCTGAAGGTGGCAGAGCAAGTGGAGAAAATTGTGAAGAAAGCATATGGTATGGTAGCCTTTATAGGAAGGGGTATAGGGTACAAAAGCTGGCCTTTAATGTAGCAATTGTGTAAAACGTTAGTTAGACCTCATTTGGAATACTACGTCCAGTTCTGGTTGCCGTACTACTGGAAGGACGTGGAGACTCTGGAGAGAGTGTAGAGGAGGTTTACCAGGATGCTGCCTGGTATGGAAGGTCTGAGTTACAAGGAGAGGTTAGGCAAATTGGGGCTGTTTTCCTTAGAAAGATGTAGACTTAGAGGAGATCTAATAGAAGTGTACAAGATTATGAGGGGTATAGATAGAGTAAACAGGGTTAAGCTTTTTCCTAGGGTGGACTCGAATAGCACGAGGGGTCATAGACTTAGGGTGGGGGGGTAAGGTATAATTTGGATGCTAGAGGGAGTTTTTTCTCACGGAGGGTGGTAGGGGTATGGAACGCGCTGCCAAGTAAAGTAATGGAGGCAGGCACTCTGGAGTTATTTAAGAGATACTGAGGCACATGAACAAAATGGGAATAGAAGGATATAGAAAACTGATTTAAAATAGGGATCATGAGCTTGGGAGTCCCTGGAAGTGTGTAAATAGACGATGATATTGATGTACTTATTTTTTATCCTACAGGTGCTTTGGTTCACCTTGTTGTCTAACAAGAGGCATACACACAATGGGTCACGAGAGGGCTGTTCTTGGATTTTTTGAGAGTACCCTAGTGCTTCACGCCATTAGTGTATGCTTGACTTGGACCATTTGATGGGCAACACAACAGCCCAGTGACTATCGCTGTGCTGTGCAGATACATGGATTTGGGCCTGTGTCTGTGGGAGTTTGCGCATTCTCCCCGTGCTTGCGTGGGTTTTCTCCGGGTGCTCCGGTTTCCTCCCACATCCCAAAGATGTGCTCTTGGGCTAATTGGCAAAACAAATTCTCCCTAAATTGTCTCAAATTTGGTTTTTAATCCATAGATCTATAAACATAGACAGGGATCCCGGGTAGAGGTGGGAACATCGGGGTGGCGGCATGGGCTCATTGGGCCGAAGGGCCTGTTTTCCGTGTTGTTTTGCTCTTTGTTCATTGGTCTTTGAAAGATTTACTAGAATGCGACTGGGACTTAATAGTTTGAGTTATAAGGAGAAGGTGGATTGACTGGGACTTTTTTCCTGATGCATAGGAGGGTTAGGGGTGGTCTTATAGAGGTCTACACAATAATGAGGGGCAAAGTATAGATAAGGCAGATAGCCAACACCTTTTCCCAAAGGTAGAGGAGTTTATAACTAGAGGCATAGGTTTAAGGTGAAAAGGGGGAGATGCAAAAGGATCTAGAGGGGCAATGTTTTCAGAGGACTGAGTGTTTGGAATGAGCTGTCAGAGTTGGTTGTACAGAAGGGTGCAATTTTGTTTTTTTAGAAAGCATTTAGACAGTTACATTGGTAAGATTGATATAGGGGAATATATGTCAAATTTGGGCAGTTGGGACTAGCTTAATGGTAAAAACTGGACAGCATGAACAAGTTAGGCTGAAAGGCCTGTTTCCATGCTGTAAACCTTTATGACTATAAAGAGAGCTGTGCCTAGAACATTACTTTGAGGAAGTCCTGCAACCTGGGACTGAGGTGATTGGCCTCCAATAACCACAACTATGTTCATTGTTCTAAGTGTTATTCTAACTAGTGGAGAGTTTTCCAATTGATTCTCATTGATTTCAATTTTGTCAAGCTTTATTGAGGTCAGAAACTGAGTGGTCCTGGCAAAACTCAAACTGAGCATTATTGCTGTGTAAATGCTGCGTGTTAGGATATCGAAGATAGTCAGAGGTGGGTGAGCGCTGATGGAGCCATACTTGGCTAAATTGAATTTGTCCTGCTTGTTTACAGGATATAGCTGGGCAATTTTCCACATGTTGGGTAGATGCCAGTGTAGTAGCTGTACTGGAAAGGAGCAAAAGTCTTCGGTACTGCTACTGGAATGTTGCCAAGCCCATAACCTTTATAGTTTGTTGCGCCTTAAGCTGTTTCTTGGTACCATGTGGGATGAATTAAATTGGCTGGAGACTGACATCTGTGATGCTAAGGACCTCTGGAGACAGCTGAGAATGATCTCCATTTGACTGAAAATGGCTGTAAAATGCTTTGGCCTTATCTTTTGATGTGTTGTGCTCCCTCATCAGTGAGAATGAAGATATTTGTGGAGCTTCCTCTGCTGCTGAGATGTTTAATTGCCCATCCCCATTCATGTGGCAAGGCTGTGGTGCTTGTTCTGAGCCATTGATTTTGGGGTCACTTAGTTCTGTCTATAACCATGCTGCTTCCATCATTTGGCATGTAAGTAGACATGTTTTGTGACTTCAGCAATTTGATTCTTCATTTTTAGGTATGTCTGGCACACTTCCCTGCACTCTTCATTGAACCATTGTATGATGTATTCATTAATCCAGTTAACTATAACATTTAAATCAATATTATTGGAGCTATGATTCCGAAAGTAAGGACTTCTTCAGATCTCTGAAACTTATTTTCCTGTTTAATTGTTACTTTGACCATTGCAACTTAAGAGTTTTCTGCCTGAAGAAATAATTTGCATTTAAATAGTTCCTGTCATAAGCATATGATATTGCAAACTTAAAATCTGATGGACTACTTTTGAAATTCCATCTTTGCTGTCATAGTGCAGCAACTAGTTTGAGCATTGGATGATTGATGATTGGAGCTTTGGATTGTTTTCCTCAAAAAATGAATAGGTTGTTCATATTGATGACTTTGAACTTTATCCAGCTGTAAAGTAATCTTTCGTGCAGACAGCTGAATTGGAAATTTTACTTCTGTGTAAATCAAGCCAAAATAATGAGATTTAATTTTCCCATTAAATCTTTTTATGCCCTGGCAGTGAAGATGAACCTTTTTCTGCTCTGGCAGCAAAGATGAACAAATGCTGGTCAGATTTTCCAGTGTTATGTGCAGTATATATTTTGTCAGCTGTTATCCATTAATTACTCTCTGATGCTTGTGCTTTTGAATACATCTTATTGAAAGTAATCTATTAATCAAGCAAGTTTACTGCATCAATAAATTTAATTAAATAAAATTAAATATATTTAAACTGAGTTTTATGAGCTAGATATTTGACTCAGAGATGCAGTACTTTCAGTTTATTAGTCATAATAAACCCTAATATAAATGACCAGTTCAGTACCCTGAAAATACTGCAGCAGTTCTAGTATTAAATGAGCCACTATCTTCTCTGCAGAGCACTTAAATGCAATTTGCACAAGATTCAACTCTTGACCATTGTTATTGTTTGTTGCTTGAACTTATTACAGGCAACAGTCTTGTCCCCCAACACTATTGGACTGGAAAATGATTGCATTTACAAATTAGAGCTTTTAATTGCACTTCAATTGCACCAAATAATGCTAAATATATAAATAGTTTGCATTAACTTTTAGCTAGAATTCAAAATTGAATTCTGTAGCCTTGAAGCCTATGACATTGCCAATGTTTAAGTATTGGCTATAAACCACATCACGAAAGTACAATTCTTATCATGATTTGCAAAATTAATCTAACGTGAAAAGAAGTTTAAGTTCCTGTAGCTAGAGTACACATTAATCATGATTGATCAGTTGATGAGATGACATACTGGAGATGCATGTGGTGCATAATCTCACTGTTGACCTATTAGCATAGACGTAGGCTATGTGTTTTATATATATCTCTGTGTACATTTTAATCACGTTCTTAGGAAGAGAATATAAATTTTAAAACTGATGAATTCAATGTCAAACAATGTACAAACTTCCTTAACTGACATTGATTTGAATAATAAAAAATTCTCTAATACAGTTTGTAAATAAGATTTATAAATTTGAAATCAAGTCAGTACTTCAAGTTTAAATGTTTGTTAATGTCACAAGTAGGCTTACATTAACACTGCAATGAAAATCTCCTAGTTGACATATTCCGGTGCCTGCTCAGGTACACAGAGGGAGAATTTAGTATGACCAAAGCACCTAACCAGCATGTCTTTCAGACTGTAGGAGGAAATTGGAGCACCTGGAGAAAACGCACATAGGCACTGGGAGAATGCGCAGACTCCGCGCAGTGATCCAAGCTAGGAATCAAACCTGTGTCCCTCGTATTTTGAATCAGCAGTACTAACCATGATGCCACCCATATTTATTTAATGGAATTTTTGTTCTTTTTTACGTACAACTTACAATATATGGTTGTGCTAAGTCAATTTGGCTAATTAAAACTACTTCCTGGATATAATCAAAGAAGAATCCAGGATGTTGAACTAATGTGACTAATCTATTAATTAGTCCTATTCACTGCTAATATTTTGTTGATCCCAAGACTGGAACCACTGTTTCATCATATATAACAGGATCATTTATGTCTGAACTTAAAACCCATTGCTTGTTATTTTGCCAGATATACATCTAACTCTTCTTTAGAACAAGTTGGTTAAAACAGTTTTAACCTCTTTCTTGGGAATCTTCTTTGTATATATTTGCTTATTTCTAAACATGGCTTTGGATTGCAGGAAACTGCTCTCTACTCTTGTTGCAGCAAGATACAATCAGCAAAGTGGTTGCATCAGTATATAAATATATCTGTGTCTTTGTTCAACAGTCTTGTGGACTTGAGATCACAAGAGCTTGGCTTCGAGAGAGGTCATTGCTGTAATTGTTTTACTCCAGCATTGTTTGTGAATATTTCATTTCCTTACGTAGCTAATGATCCCTGTGTACAGATGCAGCATAGAAAGCATTCTTTTCTGACTGTATCATAGCTTGGTACGGCTCCTGCTCTGCCCAAGGCCACAAGAAACTTTAAAAGGTCATAAATGTAGTCCAATCCGTCACGCAAACCAGTCTCCCATCCATTAACTGTCTATGTTTCCTGCTGTCTCAGCAAAACAGCCCATTTAATTAAGGACCCCACACACTCAGGACATTCTCTCTTCTATCTTCTTCCGTGTGGAAAAAGATTCAAAAGTCTGCAGTCGCATATCAACCAACTCAAGAACAGCTTCTTCCCTGCTGCTGTCAGACTTTGAATGGACCTACCTTGCTCTAAGTTGATCTTTCTCTACACTCTAACTAACTAACATTACATTCTGCGCACTCTCATCTCCTTCTCTATGAACGGTATGCTCTGTATAGTATGTAAGAAGATGCTTTTCACTGTATGCTAACATATGACAATAATAAATATTTCAAATTGTTCCCATTGCCTCAGATAACTGTGCATTTTCAAAGTGGAAATATTGCAGACATTGTGTTTGTGCCATAATGATTTTGCCATTGGCTGTTTCACTTGTATGACTATGAGGATAAGTATATAAAATGACTGATATTAGAGTACCAGAGTAGAAACCCCGGAGTATCCCATGAAGCCTGACTAACTGCAACAATTTTTCTTCTTTAGCATTAGTGTGAAGATAAGCTATTTCATTCCTGAGTGTGATTCTGTTGACATACTAGAAAGCTTTTTATCAAAACAAACTTTCTTTAGCAATACAGTTTATAATGAATGAATTAGCTTAACTTTACCAAATTGAACAATACATAAACATAACACAATATAATTTTTAAATACTAACCTATCTTTATTAGTTCCAATTTAAGCGATATTCCTCTAACTGCTCTTCAAAAACCGTTCACAACACGTAGGCTTCTTTGCTGGTGTGCAGGCTTCTAGTCCTTGAATCTCCGATTTCTCTTAGTCCCAAACGATAGCCTCCAAAAAGAGTTTTCAGGACCTGGAAGAAACTGTAAGCTTAGCTCCACCCATTAACACATGGCCATCTGTGTCAATCTAATCAAAACCCTACTCTAAAACACCTAGGGGAAAAACCAAAATAAACAAAAATGCTTTCACTTAGATTAAAGCAAACGCCTCATTAGCTAAGATCAGTTATTAGTTTGTATTCTCAGCATGTGAATTGTCTAGTGCAGACAAATCTGCACTGTAAAACAGCAGAATTTTAAATTTCTCTTATAAGAAACATGACATAAATATATTTCTTAAAGGCACAGTATCATCACGTGCATCCAGTATCCACCGAGTCAACTAATCCTAGTGTAGATGGAACTGAAAAAAGATCTGCAATTTATCAATCAAAAACAGTCCAACAAAACAAGGAATACTGTGCTGATGGAATAAGAGACAAAAGCTTTTTTCTCTAGCTTTTTTGTTATTGAATATAATCAAAATAAGGTGGTGTTACCCTTGTGCAAAATAAGAATGCCTCTTTGTTAAATTGATCTCCTGCTGTGATTTGCTGTCCAGGTTGATTGCATGAAAACGATTGCTCAAGAAGGTTTTAGAGAGTGTATGGTGGTAGTTAAATCGTACCCACTGAGGAGCGTGTACCTTTTGAGAAAGCGAGAGGATGGGAGAAATTTAACAAAGGGGTTTCATTTGACAACTGGGGAAGAATATTGACATAAGCGGATGTTCTACTTGTTCGCTTTCAAGCTTAGCTGACGTTCAAGAAGATGACACGTTTGGCAGGTTAACTGTTTGTCTCTTCAGATACCGCCAAACCTGCTAAGCATTTTCAATGTTTTTTACTTGTATTTCAGATTTCCAACACACACACACATGTAGTAGTTTGATTTTGTTGATATATATTTTAAAAGTGAGTTCATGTTTCAAATTTTAATTGAAGCCTTATTCGTATCTAGTAGTTAGCTCAGTGTAGTCTTCAAGTGTACATTTCGTTACACGTTGACAATTTAAAGATAAGTTTATTTTCTTGTGTTTTAGCTCAAAAAATTGAAAGTGCCCCAAAGCATAAGAACATAATGGTCAGAGTGATTGTTCTTTTTAACAGAAAGGATCGAATACTTGGTTTTATGGCAAGAAGTGTAGAACTTCAGTCGAGATTTAATGATAAACATGTATTAAATGTTAGTAATACCGCTAATACAAGAGTGAAGTACTGTGGATACTAGAAATCTGAAATAAAAATAGAAAATGCTGGAAATACTCAGCAAATTGGACTTTCTGGAGAGACAAAAATACGTTTTAAGTGACCCTTTGTTAGAACTTGGCCATTTTCTGTTTTTATTATGTTAATAATAGACAATGGTTGGAATATTATGTAATTTTGTGTTCCACAGTTGTAAGGAATAGGTTGAGACAACAATTGTACAAATAGGTTGAAAGAGTGTTGTTGAAAAAAGGTGCATTTGAAGCTTTTTATCTTGTGTTCATCAGGACAAATGCAGAAGTACCAAATTTCAAAGGGAGTGATTTATATTGTATGAAAAAAGGATGCTGACTGACAAGCGGACCCTGTTGGAAGTGTGTCCATGCATTCCCTGGTACACTTTCAGTGGAAATTCCCTGACTGGTCAACATCCATTTGCCAATAAGCGCCCTTTTCTAATCTAGGATAACTTGTTGTTCCTTTTAAAATTTAGTAGCCTTTGGTCTGTACCAAAACAAAAAGCTCTGACAGCATATCTTGTTTTCAGAAATGCTGAAGAAATAATAATGTATAGATCCATTAGGATGCTGCCTGGTATTTCGAATTGCAGGAAAATAAAGGGTTCCTTTCGTTGCAGACATTATGGGGTGATGTGATGATAGTGTTTAAAGTTACAAAGAATCAGGACAAAATATGGAGAAATAGACTGTTTCCAGAGATTGTGTGGTCTGGAACAAAATGATATTGATAAAAATTAAGTTTCATAATTTTAAATGGAGAGTTGACGAAACTTGATTTTACACAGACCCTGCTCTACCAAAGCATTTTCTTGAAATAGACAGTAATGCGGACATTTTAAGAATAGGTTAGATGGATTTAATTATTTCCATTTTGTAATTTCTATATTAATTTATATGGTTGTTTGATAAATGACTGACTTTTGAAACACTGTGCACTTGATGACAAAATTAAATAATTGAAAACTGTAGGTTCAATGTCTGAAGTAACTTTTTTTTCCAATTGCAGCACTTTCTTGTACCTTAAATTCCTTGTTGTGTGGGCACTGGTGTTGCTGGCAGATTTTGTCCTTGAATTCCGCTTTGAATACCTTTGGCCTTTCTGGCTCTTCATCAGGAGTGTTTATGATTCCTTCAGGTACCAGGGTCTGGTAAGTTAGTTAAAGACTTCTGTTTGTGAAATGTATCAGTTCTGTTTGTTGCGATATGTTTAATACACATTACTATAATAGTTAAAAACGATGCTTGATTTAGAAGTTTTTATTTTAAAAAGCTGAAGTATTCTGGCCAGTTTTAGGATCACACTTTTTGAAAGTGAAAAAGATTCATTAGTACATTTTAAAAGGAAATTAGCTAAATACTTGAGAAAGAAGGATTTGCAAGGCTGAGGTGAAAGAGCAGAGGAAAATGACGTGCATTTTAAAGAGGAAACATTGGTGTAAAGCACCAAGAGCGTTCTTTGTGTCATATTATTAAGTTGAAATACAAATGCATTTTTCTTGAACAAAATGGAACAAGATTTCTTTGAGGGATAAATAATAATCTTTTAAAAATTCTTACTTGCCAGAATTCTTTGTAGCTTAATATTTTCATTTTTGGCTTTTATAACCCTATCTCAATAACCTAAAATACATGCACTACCAAAAAGGAATCAAAATGTTCCCCATTGGCATTCTACCTCTTACAAACAGAAGGGCAGCTAGTTTAAACAGCACTAACTTCCCCTCTCACATTGTTCTATAAACAGAAAGGTGTTTTTGTTTGTTTCCATCTTTACAAGTGGTGGAGTATTTCCAAACCCCTCAGTTTTAGTGTGGTCAAATTTTCTGTTAATAATTCCATAGCAAACTAGAGATTGGATGAGCTGAAAGGGTTGGTTTATTTGCACAAGCTCAAAATATGGCAAGAGGGTTGTCTTATCACAGCTATACTCAGACAGTATAGAAAGAGATTAAAAAAAAATTACAACACAGATCACAGAAAATGGATATTGGCTCATGTGAATTCCAGAGTACGGAATCAACATCCTATGAGATATTACTTCACAGAGGTCAGTGAACTGAAAATCAAGGCTGTATAATTCTCTTTCTAATAAGGCTTAGAAGCAGAATTAGGCCACTCGGCTCACTGAGTCTGCTCTGTCATTCAATCATGGCTGATGTTTTTCTTATCCCCACTCTTTTGCCTTTTTTCCCCATAATCCCTGATTCCCTTATTAATCAAGAACCTATCAATCTCTGTCTTAAAGACACTCAATGACCTGGCCTCCATAGCCTTCTGTGGCAAAAAGTTCCACAGACTCACCAGTCTCTGGCTGAAGGAATATCCCCTCATCTCTGTTTTAAAGGATGGTCCCTTTAGTCTGAGGTTGTGCCCCCGGTTCTAATTTTTTCTACTAAGGGGAAACGTCCTTTCCACGTCCACTTTATTCACGCTTCACAGTTTCCTGTAAGTTTCAATAAGATCCTCCCCTCATCCTTCTAAACTCCAAGTACAGACCCAGTGTCCTCAACCGTTGCTTATACAGACTCTTCATTCCAGGCATCATTCTTGTGAACCTCCTCTGGATCCTTTCCAAGGCAAGCATATCCTTCCTTAGATATGGGCCCTAAACTGCTCACAGTACTCCAAATAGGGTGTGACCAGACGTTTAGACGGCCTCAGAAGTATATATTGTTTTTAGAGCAACACAGCACGGGAAACAGGCCCTTCGGCCCAACGAGCCCACGCCACCGTCATAACTATATAGTAACAATTCCATTATCCTATTCTAATTTTAGGTTATTCCTAATATGGAAGAGTCTCAATGTAGGGACAATTTGTTTCCCAATCAGCCTAAGAGCGAATTTCTGGGATGTGGGAGGAAACCGGAGCGCCCGGAGAAAACCCACGCAACCACGGGGAGAACGCGCAAACTCCCGCAGAAACCGGCCCAATTCCAAGTGTCTGCACAGCTACAGCGATAGTCACTGAGCTGTCATGGTGCCCTTCAGATGGTCCAGATAAAGCACTCATTTACAACATGAAGCACCAGGCAACCCATGAATCAACATCCAAGAGCTGTCCTCGCACCACCTGCCAAATGCATGCTCCTTGTTGGTCAAGTTGGACCGAATTACCTGTGGGGAAAAAAAAAAGGTCATAGTTAAACAGTCCTACTATATCCCTCTATCTGCACACCGCTCATGTGGCTATCCAAGAGACCCTTAAACAGCCCTAGCGTGCCTGCTCCCACCACCTTACTCGGCAGTGCATTCCACACCCCCACTACCCTTTGTGTGAAAAACCGCCCTCTAATATTCGTCTTATACGTAGCCCCCCTCACCCTAAGGCCATGACCCCTCGTCCTATCCATTTCTGAAGGTGGAAAAAGTTTACCACCATTTACTCTATCTATACCCCTTATAATCTTATACACTTCTATTAGATCCCCTCTAAGCCGTCGTCTTTCAAGGGAAAACAACCCCAGTCTATTTAATCGTTCCTCATAAGACAGTCCTTCCATACCAGGCAGCATCCTGGTAAACCTCCTCTGCATTCTCTCCAAGGACTCCACATCCTTCCGATAGTACGGCGACCAGAACTGGACGCAGTATTCCAAGTGAGGCCTAACCAACGTTCTATACAATTGCAACATCAAACTCCTATTCTTGTATTCTATACCCTTTTCTATGAAAGTTAACATACTATACGCTTTCTTTATCACCTTCTCCACCTGTGAAGACACCTTCAGAGACTTGTGAACCTGCACCCCCAAGTCTCTCTGCGTCTCTATACTCCGAATAGTTTTATCTTTTATCCTATAACTCTATTCTACATTTTTCCGGCCAAAATGCATCACCTCACATTTATCCGGATTAAATTCCATTTGCCATCTATCTGCCCAGTCTACCAACCTATCTATGTCCTGTTGTATTGCCTGGCACTGCTCCTCTGTACCCGCCAATCCAAGCATCTTAGTGTCATCAGCAAATTTGCTGATCTCACCACCTCCCCCAACTTCCAAGTCGTTTATGTAGACCACAAATAGAAGAGGACCTAGTACTGAGCCTTGTGGCACTCCACTAGTGACAGGCTTCCAGTCGGAAAAAGAGCCTTCCACTACTACCCTCTGTCTCCTTCTCCCGAGCCAGTTCTCGACCCATCTACATACCCGGCCCTGTACCCCATGCGCCTTCACCTTCTCTATCAGTCTACCATGAGGAACCTTGTCAAACGCCTTACTGAAATCCATGTAGACGACATCAACAGCCTGTCCTTCATCAACTGTTTTTGTTACTTCTTCAAAAAATTCCACTAGATTTGTAAGACAAGACTTCCCCTTGACGAAGCCATGCTGCGTATCCCTGATCAGATCGCAGCGCTCCAGATGCTCATACATCCTGTCCCTGAGGATCCTCTCCATTAGCTTACCTATAACTGAAGTCAAGCTCACCGGCCTATAGTTCCCTGGGTTATCCCTCTGACCTATATCTCTGCTCTTATATTCTAGTCCTCTCGCCATGAATGCTATCGTTGCATTTGCCTTCCTAACTGCCAATTGAACCTGCACATTAACCTTAAGAGAATTTTGAACAGTGACTCCCAAGTCCCTTTGTGGTTCTGATTTCCTAAGCATTTTTCCATTTAGAAAATAGTCTATACCCTCCGTTCCTCCTTCCAAAGTGCATAACCTCACACTTTTCCACATTGTATTCCATCTGCCATTTCTTTGCCCATTCTTCTAGCCTGTCGAAGTCTTTCTGCAGGCCCCCCACTTCTTCAGTACTACCCGTTCCTCTACTTTTATCATCTGCAAACTTAGCAGCAGTGCCTTCAGTTTCTTCTTCCAAATCGTTACACAATGAAATAGGCATCAGAGATGAACTAGCCTTATAGGTGATGCTGCAGAACTTCCAGCAGATGCAGGGTAGACAGGGCCAGGTGTCCAACAATCTGGGCCAGTGTTCCTTTTCTGAGAGGTTTCTAATTAAATAGTGAACGGCAGACTGAGTTTTGTGGTTCAGTAAGGCAATATTACTGCTTCCATAAGTCAGCGACCCGTGTGTCATGTGGTTTTGAGAAATGTATCTCCTGCCTGTGTCCTGAGATTATGAAGAATTGAAAATAAGATTGTGTGGTCCTCTGTCTACGCAGACGAGCAAACTACCACCCTGAGTTATGAAATGCAAGTGGCCTTTCTTTGTCACTTAGAATGTCTACAGTGCACAAGGAGACTTTTCAGCTCACCAAGTCTGCACTGATGCTCCAGTGGAGCATCCCACCCAGCCATTAGGGGATTTACCCTGCTAAGTCCCCTAATGGATACGTCTGGGGGCATTAACGGACAACTTTAGCATGACTGATCCACTTAACCTGCACAAACTGACGCTGCATCTTGGTTTCCAGAACTAAGGTCACCTCTCTCTGTGCTACCTGTTTTGATCAGGCCATATGTTTTTTGTAAGGTTCTGGACCAATACTTTATTTAAAGTAGGCAAAACTTCAACTTCAAGACAGCTGTAAAGAGAATGAAGCTTCGATGAGATTGAGACAACTAAAGACAGATGAAGCATTTGAAGAATACAGGGAAAGTAGAAAAGAGCTCAAACAAGGAGTTTGGAGGGCAAAAGGGTTATGGAATGTCCTTGGCAGTAGTATTGAGAAGAATCGCAAGGCATTTTATACATATATTAGGAACAAGAGAGGAGCGAGAGAAAGTGTCGGTCCACTTCAAGGCATAGAAGGAGAATTGTGTGTGGAATCAAAGGAAGTGGGTGAGATCCTTAATGAGTACTTTGCATCGCTATTCACAAAAGAGAGGGACGTCAATTGATTGTGTTTTGGAGGAGTGTTTAAACCCTTTAGACCAAGTCATCATTACAAGGGAGGAAGTGTCAAGTGAATTAGAAAGCATTAAGGTAGACCAGTCCCCAGGGCCAGATGGCATCTATCCCAGATTACCGAAGAAGACAAGATGAAATTGCTGGGCCTCGAACAGAAATCTTCGTTTCTTCATTGGCCGCTGGTGAGGTTTTGGATAGTCAATGTCTTCCTGCTATTTAAGAAGGGTAGCAAGATAACCTGAGTAATTATAGGCCAGTGAGCTTGACATCAGTGATAGTGAAATTGTTGAGAAGATTCTTAGGAATAGGATAGAAAATAGAACATAGATAAACTACAGCACAAACAGGCCCTTCAGCCCACAAGTTGCACCGATGATATCCATACCTAACAGGCTTACCTATAACCCTCAATTCTATTAAGTTCCATGTACTCATCCAGAAGTCTCTTGAAAGACCCTATTTGAATTTGCTGATTCCATTCACCCACCACGCTCGAGTGCAAAACTAACCCCTGATATTTCCTCTGTACCTACTCCTCAGCACCTTAAACCTTGTCCTCTTGTAGCAACCATTCCAGCCCTTGGAAAAAGCCTCTGAGGATCCACCCGATCTATACCTCTCAATATCTTTATACAGTTCTATCAGGTCAGCTCTCATCCTTTGTCTTTCTGAGGAGAAAAGACCAAGCTCCCTCAACCTATGCTCATAAGGCATGCCACCCAATCCAGGAAACATCCTTGTAAATCTTCTCTGCACCCTTTCAATAGCTTCTTGACACATTTGGAACTGAATACTCTTGTTAGTGACAGTATGGTTTTGTACGTGGAGGTCATATCTCACTAATTTAATTGAGTTTTTTGAGGAGGTGATAAAAATGATTGACGAGGGAAAGACCGTGAATGTTGTCTATGTAGACTTTAGTAAAGCATTTGTCAAGATCCATCATGATGGGGAAAAGATTAAATCTCATGGGATCAGAAGAGAACTAGCTAGATGGATTCGGAACTGGCTTGGCCGTAGAAGACACAGGGTGTTTTTCTGAATGGAGCCTGTGACTAGTGGTGTTCTGGAGGGACCAATGCTGGGACTGCTGCTGTTTGTAATACATATAAATGACTTTGAAGAAAATGTGGCTGATGTGGTTAGCAAGTTTGCAGATGATATTAAGGTTGGCGGTGTTGCAGATTGGGATGAAGATCATTGGGAATATAGGAGAATATAGACTGGAAAATTGAGCGGAGAAATGGCAGATGCAGTTTAATCTAGATGTATGTGAGGTGATGCAGTTTGATGGATCCATTTCAGGGGGAGGCAAAAAAATTTGGCAGAACCATCAGGAGCATAGAGACACAGATCTAGGAGTACAGATACACATCCTTAAAAGTGGCAGTACAGATGGAAAAGGTAGTGAAGAAAGCATATAGCATGCTTGCCTTCATCAGACAGAACGTAGAGTATAAAAGTTGGGGGGTGGTGGTGAGAGAGAGGCTCAGTGGAGAAATGCGGGGGAAATTTTTTATATACAGGGTGGTGGGGGCCTGGAATGCACTGCCAAGTGATATGGTTGAGGGAATTATGTTAGCAGCGTTCAAAACTTAACTTAATAGATGTAGGAACAATTTAGGAGTAGAGAAATATAAGCAGTTGATCTAAATAAGTAAACATGATCAGTGCAGGCTTGGAGGGCCAAGGGGCCTGTTCCTGTGCTGTACTTTGTCCTGTGCTTTGTTTTCAAGATTCCATGGGTTTTGAACAAAAAAATAAATTTTCCTAAAGAAGGTCAGAAAGATAAAACAATTTACAACATCTGTCTTGTACTCTGATATTCACGTGTAAGGTTCATGTGAATTAACAGACAAACAGTGTTCGAACACTGCTCAATAAGTGACATATGTGACCAAAACAAAATCAATGATAATCTCAGCAGCCCACCCAAACATCAGTAAAAAGTATTGAGCCAGTTTTTTTCTCTCTCTCTTTCTCTTCCCACCAGTTCTCTCTCTCTCTAACCCCCACTCCCCACCTGCAAGGACCACCTTCACAACATTAGCAAACCATAGCTGTTTTCCTGTTTTGGAGCCTCTTTCTGAGGTCCTCTTTGTTTTAATTCCTCTTCTTGCCCCTGTCTGAGACTCATCTGGGCTCTCTTTAGCCCCAGTTGAGGGCATGCTTTCAATGGCACTTCTCATATTCTCTCAGCACAAGCTTCTACTATTTTTATTATTATTATTATTATTCATTCATTCATTCATTCATTCATGAGACATGGGCATCACTGGCTGACCAGCTTTTAGCGCCCAAGCTACTTATCTCACTTCGGAGGGTAGTTGAGTGTCAGCCACATTGCTGAGGTTTTGGAGTTTCATGTAGGCCAGACAAGGACATTAGCGAACCAAATGGGTTTTTTCAACAATAATTTCATGGTTATCAGTAGATTCTAATTCCAGATTGATTTTTTTTTACTGAATCCAAATTCCTCAATCTGTTGTGGTGATATTTGAACTTGGGTCCAAGAAAAGTAGCTTAGTTTCTGGATTAATTGTATAGCAATAATACACTAGGCCATTGCCTCTTTTTTCACTGCCTGTTCCTTCCAGTCTAAGGCAGATGCCCTTAAACCTGGCACAGGACAAACAACACAACCATCTAAAGTCTTTTTCTTGGCTGCACTGAACTGTCCATCCCTATGACTATGTTGTTCCCTATCACATCTACATTATTCTTTTTAGTTGTATGTCCTCCTGTAATGAGGTGTCAAGGTCAACTCATCCATCTTGCAGCTCCTAATTTCAGCTATACAAGTTGTAAGAATCTCAGACTTGTTGCTATAAATGCAAAGGCTAAGCTCTTCCATTTCTATCTTTTCGATCCCCTTAACTGCCTCACTTGCAGTCATATCTTTCTATCCCCTAAACTTTACATGTGCAGAGTGATGAGGAAACCTACTATAACAAACCTGTCTATTTATCATAACATTTTGTGGGACTGACCACTGCAGTCTTTTTGAAAGCAGGCTTTATTTTTACAGTATACCTTCCATCTATGATTTAACATTGCTATAGTGTTAAATGGGATAGGTTAGGCAGTCTGTTAAGAGTTTTGTGGGCTATCAACAGCAGTACAATTATATGCCACCGTTCTGTCGTTTCCATCATTATAGATGTCAATACCCAGACAAATTAACCCATTTCACATGGCATTTAAGAAGCAGCTGAGTGGATTTGCCGCAACACGTATAGTTAACCATTTGCTCAAGACCTGAGCATCAGAAATAGTCGTCCTATTACTAGTGAAGTTGCTTCAGTGTAGATACGAAAGCTAACAATATTGAAAATTGCCTTTGCACATAAATAAAGACCGATGTGGATGGCCCGACTAGAGATGGGGCTATACTGGATTTGGTTCTGGGGAATGAGCCAGGCCAGGTGGTTGACGTCGAGGTAGGAGAGCAGGTGTCAAATAGTGATCACAACTCTGTCTGCTTTAGGATATTAATGGAAAAGGACGAGACCGGCCCAAAAGGGAAGGTATTTAACTGGGGGAGGGCTAGATACAGCCAGATTAGGCAAGATCTTAAAGATACCGACTGGGATAAGCTTTTTGAGGGCAGGTCGACGAGGTGCATGTGGGAGTCTTTCAAGGGAAAACTAAACTCTGTGCAGGAAAGATACGTGCCGGCAAGGAGGAAGGATGGGAAAGGTAGGATTAGAGAACCGTGGCTTACCAGGGAGATTGAGGACTTGATCAGGAAGAAGCGAGAGGCTTACATTAGATCTAGGCAACTGGGGACAGAGACAGCGCTGGAAGCTTATAGAGAGTGTAGACGGGATCTTAAAAGGGGTATTAGAAAGGCAAAAAGGGGCCACGAGGTGGCTCTGGCAGGTAGGATTAAGGAAAATCCAAAGGCATTTTACACCTATGTAAGGAGCAAAAGGATGGTTAGAGGCAAGATTGGACCTCTCAGGGACAGAGGAGGGGATCTATGCTTAGAGCCTGAGGGAATGGGGGAGATCCTGAATGAATACTTTGCGTCGGTATTCACGCAGGAGACTGGACAGATGTCTGTGCCTGATGTTGACAAAGTTGAGGATCGGTTGAGGGAAATAAGGATTACGAGGAAAGAGGTGTTGGGGCTGTTAGGCAGCTTAAAGACATATAAAGCTCCGGGGCCTGATGGCATTTACCCCAGGCTGCTAAGGGAGTTGAGGGAAGACTTGGCTGGGCCTCTGACGCAAATCTTTGTCTCTTCCTTGGACACAGGTGAGGTCCCAGAGGACTGGAGGA
This sequence comes from Sphyrna mokarran, assembly GCA_024679065.1. Lineage (NCBI taxonomy): Eukaryota > Metazoa > Chordata > Chondrichthyes > Carcharhiniformes > Carcharhinidae > Sphyrna > Sphyrna mokarran. Next base: position 21,736,755 of record JAGIQG010000024.1, on the reverse strand, counting down.
TAGCAAACGTAGTACCGTTGTTTAAAAAAGGTCAGAGGGATCACCCAGGGAACTATAGGCCGGTGAGCTTGACTTCAGTTATAGGTAAGCTAATGGAGAGGATCCTTAGGGACAGGATGTATGAGCATCTGGAGCGCTGCGATCTGATCAGGGATACGCAGCATGGCTTCGTCAAGGGGAAGTCTTGTCTTACAAATCTAGTGGAATTTTTTGAAGAAGTGACAAAAACAGTTGATGAAGGACAGGCTGTTGATGTCGTCTACATGGATTTCAGTAAGGCGTTTGACAAGGTTCCTCATGGTAGACTGATAGAGAAGGTGAAGGCGCATGGGATACAGGGTCGGGTATGTAGATGGGTCGAGAACTGGCTCGGGAGGAGAAGACAGAGGGTAGTAGTGGAAGGCTCTTTTTCTGGCTGGAAGCCTGTCACTAGTGGAGTGCCACAAGGCTCAGTACTAGGTCCTCTTCTATTTGTGGTCTACATAAATGACTTGGAAGTGGGGGTAGGTGGTGAGATCAGCAGATTTGCTGATGACACCAAGATGCTTGGATTGGCCGGTACAGAAGAGCAGTGTCAGGCAATACAACAGGACATAGATAGGTTGGTAGACTGGGCAGATAGATGGCAAATGGAATTTAATCCGGATAAATGTGAGGTGATGCATTTTGGCCGGAAAAATGTAGAAGAGAGTTATAGGATAAAAGGTAAAACTATACGGAGCATAGAGACGCAGAGAGACTTGGGGGTGCAGGTTCACAAGTCTCTGAAGGTGTCCTCACAGGTGGAGAAGGTGATAAAGAAGGCGTATAGTATGTTAGCTTTCATAGAAAAGGGTATAGAATACAAGAGTAGGAGTTTGATGTTGCAGTTGTATAGAACTTTGGTTAGGCCTCACTTGGAATACTGCGCCCAGTTCTGGTCGCCGTACTATCGGAAGGATGTGGAGTCCTTGGAGAGAGTGCAGAGGAGGTTTACCAGGATGCTGCCTGGTATGGAAGGACTGTCTTATGAGGAACGATTAGATAGACTGGGGTTGTTTTCCCTTGAAAGACGTCGGCTTAGAGGGGATCTCATAGAGGTGTATAAGATTATAAGGGGTATAGATAGAGTAAATGGAGGTAAACTTTTTCCACCTTTAGAAATGGATAGGACGAGGGGTCATGGCCATAGGGTGAGGGGGGCTATGTATAGGACGAATATTAGAGGGCAGTTTTTCACACAAAGGGTAGTGGGGGTGTGGAATGCACTGCCGAGTAAGGTGGTGGGAGCAGGCACGCTGGGGCTGTTTAAGGGTCTCTTGGACAGCCACATGAGCGATATGCAGATAGAGGGATATAGTAGGACTGTTTAACTACGGCTTTTTCCACAGGTAATTCGGTCCATACTTGACCAACATTGAGCGTGCATTCGGCAGGTGGTGCGGGTACAGCTCTTGGATGTTGATTCATGGGTTGCCTGGTACCTCATGTCGTAAATGAGTGCTTTATGTGGACCATCTGAAGGGCACCATGACAGCTCAGAGACTATCGATGTGGCTGTGCAGACACTTGGAATTGGGCCGGTGTCTGCGGGAGTTTGCGCGTTCTCCCCGTGGTTGCGTGGGTTTTCTCCGGGCACTCCGGTTTCCTCCCACAACCCAAAAATTCGCTCTTAGGCTGATTGGGAAACAAATTGTCCCTATAGTTAGAATTTTCCATATTAGGAATAATATATATATTATTATATAGGAATAATATAATAGGATAATGGGTTTGCTACTATATAGTTATGACGGCGGCGCGGGCTCGTTGGGCCGAAGGGCCTGTTTCCCGTGCTGTGTTGCTCTTAATCTCTTAATCTTAATCTTAAAAAATTTGTCCAGCCACTCAAATGCAGATCTATTAGTCTCTTTTTAATCATTAACAAAGAAAGTGAAGAAGTGAGATGAGATTGTCTCAACAAATCTGCTCACCAGCACACGATTACTGTCCTCCTGCACTTCACACAATCTTGATCTGGGCATATGCATATGCTGAATGTCAATCTTTGGTTGAGTCATGTAAGGATGATTTGACGTAATATTTAATGTATCCTAACAGGCTTATTTTGCAGGTGGTAATAACCTGTATTTGAATACATTTCCCTTCAAATAATACATGCACTAGTATTTATTGCGATAAATTAATGTACTAGTTCAGGCTGACCATATTTGATCCACTTAGCATTCGTAATTAGCATCTTCAGTTGAAAGAAACCAGTTAGGATTATTTAAAAAAAAATTAATTGGCTTTCTTTCAATATATTTAATACCCTATTTACAATTTGAAAGAGAAATTGTACGAGCATTCTTCCTCATGTGAACTAACAACATTTATCCCAGTAATTAATTTATGATTAGTTGTTTTAGTTCCAAATATATAACTTGGAAACAATGAGAATGCTCATATTTCATGTCATGTATAGAATATGCTTCAGATGTTGTTATAATACCCCCTCATATATTGGCAAAATGCTACCTGTGTGGCTTGCTAGAAGTTGCAGTGGCAAGTTGGCAATGTTTACGTACGTATGCACACATTAAGCAATGTAGATAGCATTATTATTAAAGCAGGAAAGGTAATTGCCTTTGACATCAAAGCAACATTCAATTGAGTAAAGCAACAAGGAGCACTAACAAAAGAGCAAAGAGCAACACAGCACGGGAAACAGGCCCTTCGGCCCAACGAGCCCGCGCCGCCGTCATAACTTTATAGTAACAATTCCATTTTCTTATTCTAATTTTAGGTTATTCCTAATGTGGAAGAATCTCAATATAGGGTCAATTTGTTTCCCAATCAGCCTAAGAGCGAATTTTTGGGATGTGGGAGGAAACCGGAGCGCCCGGAGAAAACCCACGCAACCACGGGGAGAACGCGCAAACTCCCGCAGACACCGGCCCAATTCCAAGTGTCTGCACAGCTACAGCGATAGTCACTGAGCTGTCATGGTGCCCTTCAGATGGTCCAGATAAAGCACTCATTTACGACATGAAGCACCAGGCAACCCATAAATCAACATCCAAGAGCTGTACTTGCACCACCTGCCGAATGCATGCTCCTTGTTGGTCAAGTTGGACCGAATTACCTGTGGGGGGAAAAAAAAAGTCATAGTTAAACAGTCCTACTATATCCCTCTATCTGCATATCGCTCATGTGGCTGTCTAAGAGACCCTTAAACAGCCCTAGCGTGCCTGCTCCCACCACCTTACTCAGCAGTGCATTCCACACCCCCACTACCCTTTGTGTGAAAAACCGCCCTCTAATATTCGTCTTATACGTAGCCCCCTCACCCTAAGGCCGTGACCCCTCGTCCTATCCATTTCTGAAGGTGGAAAAAGTTTACCACCATTTACTCTATCTATACCCCTTATAATCTTATACACCTCTATTAGATCCCCTCTAAGCCGACATCTTTCAAGGGAAAACAACCCCAGTCTATTTAATCGTTCCTCATAAGACAGTCCTTCCATACCAGGCAGCATCCTGGTAAACCTCCTCTGCACTCTCTCCAAGGACTCCACATCCTTCCGATAGTACGGCGACCAGAACTGGACGCAGTATTCCAAGTGAGGCCTAATCAACGTTGTATACAATTGCAACATCAAACTCCTACTCTTGTATTCTATACCCTTTTCTATGAAAGCTAACATACTATACACTTTCTTTATCACCTTCTCCACCTGTGGAGACACCTTTACAGTTAAAAACTATGGTCAATCCAGGTTATTGGAAACTACTTCCACTTTCTGGAGTCATACTTGACCAACGGAGATGGTCAGAATCAAAAGTCTGAGTGCTGAACTTTATGCAGTATGTATGTCCTTAGAATGCACTGAAACATTCACCAAACCTATGTTAGCAGTATCTGAGTTTTGTGAATCCTACCACCAAGGAGAATGAACAAGATGATGGGTATGTGACCACTTCCAAATTTTCTGCCAAGTTGCACATTATTCTACTTGGAAAATATGTTGCTTGGCCCTTCTTTGTCAGTACATTAAAATCATAACATTCTCTACCTAAATGTTGTGGAGGTAGTATCAATATGGAACCTAAAGCAGTTGAACATTGCCTGTGACCACTGAGTAGAAATGAATAAAAATGAGGCATTGCTCACATATTAAACATTTTTTTACAAAAGTGGTTGATTTGTAATAGTCAAAATAAAAATCAAATTCTAAAGCATATTGGAAATTACTAATCGTAACCATAATTGTTAGAGGTCCTAAAATTTACTTCCCTTTCCTTTTTATTAATTGATTCAGAAACTGGACTGAAGGAGTGTGCTTTAATAAATGGCTGGTTCTAAAGCTCCTTGAATGTATGTTTGTAGTGAAAAACGTCTCTTGCCACAGACCTGTAGCTGTGATCACATTACTTGTGTGGGTTTTATGCCATTTGTGCTAATATGACTCCATCTTTCCTCCTTGTTCCTCTTGCTCATTCATATGCAAGTAATTGCAGAATTTGAAACTAACTTTATTACTGTCCTGGACAAAATGAAGAAAATAGATTTTAGATTTTTAAATGTGCCTGAAATTAATGTGCCACATATCTTGTTCTGTGGAAAAGTATAATGAAATAATGCATTTATTTGTAGAATTGGTGAATAATTGGTGCTGCAAAATCTGGTTTACAAATTGCATACTTTCATGTAAAAATACAGAGGAGTGATTTGCATGAGGTTTGCTGAGAAATCAGCCATTTGCTAACTGCACTGTATATTCTAACCTTGCTGTCTAGTGTAATCTTGCAAATAAAATATGCATGTAGACTTTCTTAAACAAAATGTTAACATTGCTTTATGCACCTAAATTGTTGCAATGCCACAGTCAAAATGCTATTTCCCCTGGACGCGTAACCGACCAGTTGCAAGTGATGGTGGTTAGCTGCGGCAGGCTGGGGGCGTGTTTGAGAGTGCACGTGTTCTATCATAGCATACACCAACGAACTTACCTGAACCACATCTATCAAAATAGTCATCGCATGTAACATCTTGGATGACATCCTACTGCTTATGATGTCAGTTGAGTCCTTTGGTGAATTAAAGCCTTGCAGTCCTCAGGACAGCAGTCACCAAGCCAATCTTGAAAGAATTGGAAGGAATAATTTTCTTCTGCACTTTCCCCTGTTTGTTTGAGAGTTTTCCCTCCTGTCCTTATCACAGGATGGTAAACAGTTCAGGACTGAGCTCTCTGTGGCTCAGTTAAAAAAAATCACGAGTTGATAGCTTTCCCAAATAAAATCAACTGCATTCCTTGTGAAAATCCACTTAGTGGTTGTGGAAGGAAAAAAGCCACTGTGTATAAAGTGCATTGTAACTGCTCAATCATTTAGAGCACAAAGTGTGTAGTTCGGTAATGGGGATGAGCAGAGGTGGATGGGTTTGTAGTATTATGGGCATTGTGATGTATGTATCAAATAGTTTGCGTTCTGTTAACTTTCTGGTGTCAGTTAAATTTAAGAATTACATTTCTCCATGCAAAATATAAATCTGCATGAAAGTTCATCCGTCATGTCCTTGACATCCTGTTTGAATCCATAGTTTAGTTTTGTGCAGACCTAAATGTGTATTTTACAATTGCTTGCTAATAGCAAGAGTAACCAGTGACATCAGTGAATTAATTTGTCTGTTTCAAGGATTTCTTGAAATTGCAGAGTCAGGTCTATGATAGCTATCAGCTTTTTGGAACTGACCTATTCTGAGGAGTGTAGAGGTGGCTGTCAGCTGTGCTGGGAATCTCTTCTCCGGAATTAGCTGTACTGGAGTGATTCCAGGTACAGTACTGCTGTAAACAAAATTTGAGTGGCGCTAAAAGTTTTCTCCAAGACAGATTTATGGACAAGTCAGTCTTCGACTTGATCAAATAATTGCTTGACTAATGCTGTATCAATTCTTCTTTTAGTTTCACTTCAAGAGTTGTCAGTTTTGATCTTTGTGGCTGTTGCAAATGTTGGGAAACTCCTAGATTGCATGAAGCTTGTGGCTGCTTCACTTTTGTTCCTTGATCTCTGGGTCTGTTCCATCTCCCAATTTAGTTTGTGCTTTTGGAGCTGGAACCCAAGCTGCAGTGGGGTAAACACCTTCAGTTGGGCAAACGTATTTTTTTAGTAAGGCTACTCATCTGCTGTAAGCTTTGGATGAAATCTCTTAAAGTTAAGGTAGTAATGCTGCTTACTTTCTGCCCAACACATTCTTCTGTAAAAGGAATTAAAGCTTAACTTTAGAAACCTTTTTTATTCTGAAACTAGGCAATGCACCTGTCTACAAAAGGCACATTTCCGAACAATGGATTCATGTGATCAAAAATATAAAAATGAAACCCACAACCTTTTTGTCACAAATTAATGATGGCTTTGTCATGCTCACAAGCTTATCATGTTACAGACTTGAGGATGATTGTACACAGAGAGAAATCATTGTAGACCAAACCCTATCTATAGAGTTTCCATTGAAAAACCTGTTTACTGCTGCTAAGGTGTCTTTTGTTCGTTTTTATATTCTGCCATCCTAGTGATTTCAGTTTTTTAATTTGTAATTGTCTAAGTTAAAGAACTTTATAAAGTCCAACATATTATACTAGGCACCAAAACAAATTGCTGACTATTGCAAAGTTGTTTGGTTTTAACATCAACTGAGCCCTCATTTCTTTCAAATCTACCTGTGCATTTCTTTTTTTCTCCTCCGACCTATCACCAAGAAGTGCTGCTTTTTTTTCCTTTAAAGGTGTGAGATTTCCTGTGAGATTAACTGAAAAAGCAGTAGTTTGTTTACTGAAAGTGCTTCATGAAGGTTTTCTTGCCTTATGTCTACAGACCATGCCAGATTCCATGAAATGCTCTTTAGACACAGTTTTGCCATGTTGCATAGAGAATTTGTTTTGGAAGTGATATGACCGTTTTTACAAATAGAAAAACGGCAAGAGGGGAAGGGGAAATGAATACTACCCTCTTAAACATGCAGTATTGTATTTTCAACTATCTCTTTACCACCTATCTCAGTAATGATCTCCTTTAACATGAAATCCTGCTTAACTATGTTTTTTGTCCCTAGGAAATTAGAATTGATCTTCAAGAAGCTCAACCATATTAGTTTGAACAGCTGTAAGGATTGAGCTTGTAATGCATTCCTTTGCTCTGTTTCTCTTGCAGGCTTTTTCAGTATTTTTTGTTTGTGTAGCATTCACATCAGATATAATATGCCTACTCTTCATACCAGTGCAGTGGCTTTTCTTTGCTGCCAGTACATATGTATGGGTTCAGTACGTCTGGCACACAGGTATGTTCAATTTTTTAATTCAAATTGTATCTTTTGTAGAAAAAAAGGAATAAACATTAGAATTGTGAATCTTGTGAAGAAAGGCATGACTTGAATCATGATTGGACAGTGTTTGAAAGTCAAACTTCTAGTTGGTCTCACTGCCAAACCTAGGCCATGTTGCTGCAACAGCATAGAAGGGAAGAAAGACATATTCCTTCCTAAAGCAGACTGTCTCCATGGGATGCTTAAAATATGTTATCTCAATAATTAACTAGTGATGGACAGAATGATTTTTGTATGTGACAGTTATTAAATATGCGTAGTTCCTGTAAAATTGTACTGAATAAGTTTTGCTTTGCAACCTTATGTCTTTAACAACAGAGTAATAACTTAATGAATTAGCTTTTCTGTCCCTGTTTTTGGTTATGTTGTTTTTGAAGTACTGAATAAGCATAATGCTTTGTTTTTTGTTATTAAAGATGTGCTTAAAAGCCCAGATATTGCATGAAATCAATATCCATTAATAGTGTGGTATTTCATGCAAAATGGGGTAAAACTAATGTGCCTTTGGTGCACTATTTCTGAGATCTATCCTTGACCAAATTGTAATGAATTTTGCCTAGTTTTGAGATCTGTATATCAAGCATCCAACTAAGGAATAGCTTATTTACGATTTATTTTTGTGCAATGAGACATAGATAATTAATAACCTGGTAATAAAAGAGCTTTGGAGAGGAGTGACTGTATGGTAATTTAAAGTCTTAAATCTAAACAAATTGAATGATGTACATATGCAGTGTGAGCTGGCTTAAATTGTTTAAAAAGTCATATCAAGAGGTTTGATTGTAGACAGGCAGTGGTAAAGATCTCAGGAATTAATTCATAATTTCCAAGAATTATGCATTTACTTATGGACTAAATAGCATAATAGGAAAAGTGGTCTAACTATGGCTACTTGGGGAAGTTAAAGAGGGCACTAAATTAAAGGAGAGTATTATAATGCCAATAAGGTCAGTAAACCTGAGGATTGGGAGGGTTTTAAAATCTAGCAAAGGGTGACACAAACTAAAAATAGGGTGAGAATAAACAAGCTGGAGATGTGAAGATTGTTAAAAAAAACCTCTAAGTATATCAATAGGGAAGAGATTTGTGAGAATAAATGGGAGTTCTTTCATGACAGATTACAGAATCGTAATGGGAATGAGGAATGGTAGAAGTGCTAAATAAAAACTTTGTATTGCCTCTTTCATCAAAACAAAATGAGGGATTGGTGATATTCGCTTAATAAGAAAAATATAAGTGGACAAATGAATGAGATTAAAAACCAACAAACCCCTTGAACTCAATCAGCACTCTAGGGTTTTTAAAAAAGTTGGTTTTGGAAATGCATTTAGTAATTCTTTCTAACCTTGCAGAATTCTCTAGATTATGGATTAGCAGGTAGCAAAAATGATTTCTTATTCAGAAAAGATGGAAAGAGAGAAAAAAGTGACTGTGGGCCAGTGAGCTTGACATGAGCACTGGAGGATCTGCTAGAATTTCTTATTAGAGACATGATAATAGCAGACTTAGAGATGTATATGATTGAGCAGAGGCAGTGTGGTTTTATGAAAGGAAAATTGTTCTTCAAAATCAGTCGAAGTTTTTTGTAGTTTTAACAGGCTGGGTGGGTAAGGGGAAGGAAGTGAATATAACACATCTGGATTTTCAAAACATTTGACAAATGTTAGGACTCATGAGGTTGGTAATATATTAATGTTGATTTAAGATTGGTGAATGCTCAGAAAACAATAAGAACAAGCAGGTCATTTTTGGTTTAGCAAGCTGTAACTAACGTTACTACTTTGGCAACCAGTGATTGGCCTCAGCTATCACTGTCTACATCAAGAACTTAAATGAAAAGACTGAGCGTAATGTGTATAAGTATACTGACAAGAGTGTATTAGGAGGCAAAGTAAGCTGTTTGGAAGGCTAAAAAATGTTGCAAAAGCATTTAGAAAGGTTAAGTGAACAACTGTGGCAAAAATGTAAAGTTATTTACTTTGGAAAAATAGAACAGCAATTTTTTTTCCAATAACAAGGAACTGTGAAATTTTGCTAGTCAAGGAACTGTTATCCTTCTACACAAATTGTAGAAAGTTAGCAAGTAAGTATCACAAGGAATTAGGAAAGCACATGTTACGTTAGCTTTTATTACAAAGGGATTTGAGTAAAGACTTCTTTCTGCAATTGTTCAAGCCTTGTAAAGCTTTGGTGAGACCATGCTTGGTATACTGTATATCACTTTTATTGCTTTACCTAAGGAAGGATATACTTAGTGTGCAGCAAAGGTTTACTAGTCTAATCCCTGGAATCAATGAGAAGAGTTGGAGTAGAGTATATTTCTTAGCGTTTAGAAACATAAGACATGATTTCATTAAAACATATAAAATATTTAAGGGGATTAATGGGGTAGAAGATGGAAAGATGTTCTCCCTGGCTGGGGAATCTAGAGCCATGAGTTATAACATTAGAATAACTGGCCAGCCATTTCGGTTTGAAATGAAGGAGACATTTTGTTCATTCAGAAATTTGCAAATCTTTGAATTTCTGTAACCCAGGCAACTGTGACTGCTGAGTTGTTGAGTGCAAGTCAGATCAGCAGAGTTTTGAGAAATGAAGAGATATGGGGGTAGTTGATGAATATGTTGCTAAGATTGATAATTAGCCAATATCTTTTTAAAATAATAGAGCATGCTCAAGGAGCCAAATAGCCCTCTCCTGCTCCTAATACCACTGTCAATAAATGATGTTGCATTGGTTTCAATTGCCAAAGCTATTTTGGATCTAGTTGCTCAGGGCTGCGGGTCCTGATTGACTTGTCCAGCATCATCTCCTTCCACTGGGGAAGAATTTAGCTCGGCTTGATTCCTTTTTCCAAGTATAGCTGATAATGTTTTTATTTTATGGACTGCTGCTATTAGCAGCCTTAAATTTGGTGAAAATATTTTAAAATAAATAGTGCCTCTGATGACAGATACACTAGAAAAAGAGCCGGCATCTTTTCCAGCCAATGTGGATTCAGTGGTCAGCTCATTCATACAGGTCAGTGATGTGGTATGCATAGTTGTTTTCTCCTCTAGACTGTGGAATCTATGTCATGGTATAAAAGCAGCAAATTCCACAATGCTAGAAGTCTTCAGACCTATTGCCAAATTAATTTGTGAAGGATATTGGATTTATTGAATATGACGGGACAAATGGTCCGGGATCCGGGATGTTTCTGGATTGCTTCATAGAAATCCTGAAGTGGGAGGGAGATGAGCCAAATGTCGTGGTACATATTGGTACCGCTGAATAGGTAGAAAGAGAGAAGGGGTCATCGAAAGAGAATATAGCAAGTTGGGTAGATAGTTGAGAAGGAGAAACATAAAGGTAGTAATCTTGGGATTGCTGCCTGTGCCACAGGAAAGTGAGAGTAGGAATAGAATGAGATGGAGGATGAATGTGTGGCTGAGGGACTGGAGCAGGGGACAGGGATTCAGGTTTCTAGATCTTTGGGACCTCTAGGGGCAGGTATGACCTGTCCAAAAAAGACAGGTGGCACTTGAATCTCAGGGGGAGCAATATCCCAGCGGGAAGGTTGGCTAAGGCTTCTGGAGAGACTTTAAACTAGAAAGGTTGGGAAGAGGGAATCAAAATGAGATGACTGAGAGCGAGGAATTTAGCTCACAAATAGTGCAAAAGGGAGGATAGACAGGTGATGGAGAAGGGTCTCAGACCAAAGGTTTGAAATGTGTCTGTTTTAATGCCAGGAGTGTGGTGAATCAAGTGGATGAGCTTAGAGTGTGGATCGCTGCTTGGAATTGTGATGTGATGGCCATTACAGAGACTTGGATGTCTCAGGGACAGGATTGGATACTTCAGGTGCCGGGTTTCAGACGGGACAGGGAGAGAAGCAAAAGAGGCGGGGTGGAATGGCACTGTTGATTGGGGGTAGTGTTACAGCTGTGGAGAAGATGGACACTGTGGAGGGATTGTCTGTGTCTTTGTGGGTGGAAGTTCGGAACAGGAAGGGGTCGATAACTTTGGGTGTTTTCTATAGCCCAATAGTAACAGGGATGTTGAGGGGCAGGTAGGGAAACAAATCCTGGAGAGATGTAGTAATAGCAGAGTTGTCATGATGGGAGACTTTAATTTCCCAAACATCGATTGAAATACCTCTAGGATAAGAGGTTTGGATGGGGAGGAGTTTGTTAGGTGTGTTCAGGAGGGTTTCCTGACACTATGTGGATTAGCCTCCAACTGAGAGGCTGTATGCGATCTGGTACTGGCTAATGAACCTGGACAGGTGTGGAATCTCTCAGTGGGAGAGCATCTTGGGGATAGTGATCATAACTCTGTCTCCTTTACGCTAGCATTGGAAAGAGAGAGTTTCATATTTCCCCTTACTCCAGATAAACACTTTCCTATCCTGCCTGATCCTATCGAGGGGAGGGGGGGGGAGTATTGAAGTAAAGTAGCAGATTTTCAAGGAATGTTTGTCTGGAGTTCTGCACGACAACGTTCTGATGAGACGGAAGTTTTGATAGGTTACGGGAACAGTAGTGTACGAAAGTTGTAATGAACCTAGTCAAAAGGAAAGCGTACAAAAGGTTCAGAAAGCTAGGCGATCTAGAGGAGTATATGGCTTGTAGGAAGGAACTTAAGGAGGAAATTAGGAGAGCCAGAAGGAGTTATGAGAAGGCCTTGCAGGTAAGATTAAGGAGAACCCTAAGGCGTTCTACAAATACGTGAAGAGTAAAAGGATGAGATGTGAAGGAATAGGACTTATAAAATGTGAAGATGGCAAAGTTTGTGCAGAACTGGTAGAAATAGCAGAGGTGCTTAATAAATACTTTACCTTGGTATTCACGGTGGAAGAAGATCTGCATGGTTGTATTGTAGGCTTGTAGCAGACTGAAAAGATTGAATGTGTGGATATTAAGAAAGTGTTGGAAATTTTGAATAGCATCAAGTTAGATAAGTTGCCGGGACCGAATGGGCTGTACCCCAGGTTACTGTGGGAGGCAAGGGAAGAGATTGCAGAGCCTCTGGTGATGGAGATGCAAGGTTCCGGAGGATTGGAGAATTGCAGATGTGGTTCCTACGTTCGAGAAAGGGAATAGGGATAGCCCAAGAAATTACTCACCGTTGAGTCTAATCTCAGTTGGTAAGCTGATGGAGAAGATCCTGACAGACAGGATTTGTGAACATTTAGAGAAGTTTAGTATGCTAAAAGTAGTCAGCACGGCTTTGTCAAAGGCAGATCGTGCCTTATGACCCTGATTGACTACTTTGAAAATGTGACTAAACACATTACACATTGACGAAGGAAGAGTGGTACATTTGGTTTATGTGGACTTCAGCAAGGCATTCGATAAGGTCCCCCATGCAAGACTTCTTGAGAAAGTGAGGGGGCATGGATCCAAGAGGCTGTTGCCTTGTGGATCCAGAACTGGCTTGCCCGGAGAAGGCAGAGAGTGTTTGTAGCTGGGTCTTTTTCTGCATGCAGGTCGGTCACCAGTGCAGTGCCCCAGGGATCTGTTCTGAAACCCTTGCTGTTTGTAATTTTCGTAAATGACCTGGATGAGGAAGTGCAGGAATTGGTTGGTAAGTTTGCCTATGGCACAAATGATGGTGGTGTTGTGGATAGCTTGAAGGGATGTCAGAAGTTGCGGCATGACATAGGATGCAAGACTAAGCGGAGAAGTGGCATATGGACTTCATCCCGGATAAATGTGTAGTGGTTCATTTTGGTAGATCAAATGGGATGAAAGAATATAGTATGAGAGGAAGACTCTTAGCAGTGTAGAGGATCAGAAGACTTTGGTGTGGGTACATAGGACTCTTAAATCGGCCTCGCAGTTAGAGGATATGGTTAAGAAGGCGTATAGTGTACTGGCCTTCATCAGTCAAGGGATTGAGTTTAGGAGTTGGGAGATAATGCTGCAGCTTTATAAGACTCTAGTCAGACCGCAGTTGGAGTACTGTGCTCAGTTCTGGTTGCCTCATTACTGGAGGGATGTGGAAGCTATTGAAAGGGTGCAGAGAAGATTTATAAGGATGTTGCCTGGATTGGGTGGCATGCCTTATGAGGATAGGTTGAGGGACCTCGGTCTTTTCTCCTTGGAGAGACAAAGGATGAGAGGTGACCTGATAGAGGTGTATAAGATGTTGAGAGATATAGATTGGGTGGATTCTCAGAGGCTTTTTCCCAGGGCTGAAATGGTTGCTACAAGAGGACACAGGTTTAAGATGCTGGGGAGTAGGTGCAGAGGAGATGTCAGGGCAAGTTTTTCACTCGGAGGGTGGTGGGTAAGTGGAATCGGCTGCCATCGGTGGTGGAGGAGGCAAATTCTTTTAGAGACTTCTGGATGAGTACATGGGACTTAATAAGATTGAGGATTATAGGTAAGCCTATTAGGTAGGGACTTGATTGGCGCAACTTGTGGGCCAAAGGGCCTGTTTGTGCTGTATTTTTCTATGTTCTAAATGCTACAGAATGAGGTGGGACAGTAGCTGATATTTCATTATCCTGGTTAATGTCTAGTAATTTGCCCAATGTATTATGTGTGTCGCCTCTGCTAACTTCATGGTTTTGCCAGTCCTATTTTAAAATTCGATTCACCATGAGTCTAACCTACGAGGCATCAAAATTATGTCCTTAAATAATAGAAACTGAATTTGTTCTTGCTGCTAAAACATTTAAACGAATGATTTAAGAGTTTGGATCTTCAGCTCAGTATATTGTATACAAGGTTGAAGGATGAAAGGTGGGTATTTTGAGAGTGAATTGTATTATCTTAAAGTAATAATTTTCTATTTGTCTTCACCACTGAGGCAATTACTTGACTCAATTGATAAAATGTGTTCTTACCTTCAGGCAAATGCAGTGTTAAAATGCAATGAATAAAAATCTACTAGCCTGAATTTTTTCTTCCAACCCATTCCCTGATTGACATGTGGATCTTTTTCAGCTTATTAAATGATCCGCCTAGCTCTAGCTAGTATATAGAATGCTAAGAATATTGATGACATAATGTTAATAAAATGTATGAATGTTACTGCAGAGGAAATCTCTGCTATTTTGACTGCATAGTTTGAATCTGATATAGTTTTGGGTGACTCTTGCCATATGAAAGGGATTTTAATATCCTCCAGTCTGCGTGTTGTTTCAAAAATGCCAAAATGATGATGAATTATGATGGGTAGTTCCTTGTGGAAAACTCGCTATTTAATTTACAAGTTGTGTTCAAGCTTATTGAAAGGAGAGAAAAATAAAAGACAAACTCTCGGCTTGTAAATGGCACAGCTCCCTTGCTGAGGAATCCAATTAATTTATTTTAAGCAGTTTTCAATATTTTCATAAATCCGTGAAATTACAAAATAGGGATAATTCCTAGTTTATACTAATACTCGTATTTCCCTATACCAACAACCTTTACAGCCTCCTGTATGTGTGTATGTTTATTTCTAGTGGACGACTGGCTGTTTAGTTAAATTGGGATTGGGTTGGGTTTCAGAAAGGGTAGACTTCTCTATCAGAAGCCAAATCCTGGACCTGCGTTGATTATATGTTAATCCATTGCATTATCCTTTCCCCATATTTGATTTTTAGCATCTATTTGTCAGTGCCTTATAATGAAGAAAGGTGGTGGGAGAGAAATGAATTGCTTCTTTACCCTGACTTTTGCATTGCAATGTCATTTCCTACATTTCAGTTGCTATAGTGTGGATGACACTTGGGAATCTGAGGTTAGTGAAATTTGCCGTAATAAACAGTTCGCTATAGTAAATGGAAAGCCGATTTGATTCCTTTGTGATGTCCCAATTTCTGAATTTTTAGATCCAAATTTAAATTTGTTGCTGTTTTTGCAGCTAATGAAAATTAGAGTGCAGCAGTTTGCGGAGCCTTATCTTTGTCAAGAGACATTTGACAAACTTGAATCAGAATATGTAGCTAGTGTGTGATGCAAGAAAATGACATCTATCTTTCAGCTTTTCATGAGAAAAGCAGCACCATTTTAAATGATGTTTTGTTGGAGTATTATCTCACTTAAAAATTTCAATCACAGGAATCTTTTTATTTTTTTTCAGAAAGAGGAGTGTGTTTACCAACAGTATCACTATGGATATTATTTGTTTATATAGAAGCAGCAATCAGATTTAAAGATTTAAAAAATTTTCATGTAGACCTGTGTCGTCCTTTTGCTGCACACTGGTAAGTTACTTCGGTTTTCTTGACATTTTATTTGTACAGCTCTATACAAATTCATGTTATTTATGAATATAATTGTCTTTTCAGGGTCTATTTCCCAAACGGTAAAGCGAATCCAGTATCCTTGCGTAACAAATCTTTGATTTGTTGTCATTCATTACTGTCTGTCCAAAACTGAAAGCTACAAAATAAAAGTTTTAAAATATTCTACAGAATGACTTACTGAGAGATTCTGAAGTAACTCCCATCTTTCAAATTCTGACACCTTTCACAGCTTCAGCTTGGATTTGCCACTTGAGATATCGAAACATCTGCATTACACCCTTAAACAGATATCTGTTCCAATCATTTTGATTAATTTGTAATTCCACATCTGATTTACACGTAGGCTTTTTAAACCAATGTGATTCCTTATTAATGCACTGTGTAACATATTATACTGTATTTATATTGTCCCAAATGACATGAGAACCAGTTTATTTGGAATTTGAATAATTGGGATGATTAAAACACTAATGAGAACTGTGAAAGAGTACTGTATATTTCCACGCAACTTGAAATACAATTTTTGCCATTGCCAATTATTACCACAAGGGAAACAATTCTAACTCCTTATTTTGGTATAATTTCAGAAATGGTTATGAATAGTGTAATGCCTAAATGGAATGGCATGCAAGCAAAAATAACATTGTGTTGATTAACTGCATCAACATGTGGATGGGTAAATATGTGGTTAGAAATTGAATTGAGATCAAGACTGAGGAGGGTTGGGTACAGTAAGGGTTAAATAATGGTAATTTGAGGATGGGCAGTACTTGAGTTTCTTTCTTTTGTAATTGTTGAAGACTTGAAAATACCTTTATTCTACAAGAGTATCAAGTGTGACAGAGTCCATGATGCAGCTTGCTGAATGTGGTAGAGGTGGGCTTTGTGGACCAGATGACTGTCATAGAGAATTAGTTTATTGCCTTAATGCATTGTCCCTTGCTTTTCTTCAAAGGTTTGAAGAGAGTTAGGGTGAATTTAGACTTTAATAAAAACAGAAAGTGCTGGGTAAACTCAGCAAGTCTGGCAGCATTTGTGGTAAGAGAAACAGGAAATAATTTTTCAAGTCTGTGTAACTCTTTAGAGCTAGAGAGGGAGAAATGTGATGAATTTTATACTGTTAAATAGAGTGTGGAGCAAAATAGGGCAATGATGGGTATGAGCTGGAAGGGATTGCAAAGAGATGTTGGAACGCAAAACAAGTGAAGTATTGATGGCAGTGTTGAGGACTACAGGAGGTGCTCGTTAAAAGGTGTGTTGTGCCCTAAGCTTCTTTGTGCAACCTGTCACTGACCATGTATTTTGCTTCACTCCACTCTTTAAACAGCATCAAGTCCATCACGTTTCTGTTTTCAACTCTGAAGAAGAGTAATACAGACTCGAAACAATTAACTATTTCTTTCTCCATGAATACTGCCAGACCTGCTGACTTCTTCCAGCAATGCTTTTATTTTAGATTTCCAGCATCTACAGTATTCTATTTTGTTTTGGTGAATGTAGACTAGCTGCCTAAGTCACTATCTTTTGTAATTTCGTAATGTTGTAGTTTGTGGGTATTGAGTGATGATAAATATAATTTCTCTGCTTTAGTTTTTGCATAAGTATAATTGTTTCAGAGCTATTCAAATTTCTGATGCTCTGCCTTAATTTCTTTATCATTAACTTTTGAATAAATAAGTTAAAGTTCATGTTATAAAATTCATCTCATATATTAATGAATAAACATGCAGTGCAATGCTGTAGTGAGCCATGAATTCAAATAAGTTTCATGTTCAGCATTCATTGTCAGGGCATTGCTGTTGACTTTCATATCTTCAGACTGGAGAAGCAAAATTGGGCATGTTCTCTTTTTAATCATAATCTATTGAGTTATACAAGACAGTACATTTGAGAATGACTGACAGTGATGGCTCATAAGGGCATGGATCTAAATCCCAACAAAAGTTGGCACATTTAGATAGTGAGCAGTTAAAAAAGAAATGGGATAATTGCAAAAAAAACTCCTAGGATCCAAGGTTTTCTTATCCAATTATGTTTCAGCGATTGGAGAAAACAACATTTCTAAGTTAGAGGTGTAATTTATATATGAAGTTTTGATTTTGATGAATACTTTTTTAAAACCTCATTTGAAAAGTCGTGAAAGTTTAATTTAGTGCCATTGCAAATTGTTTTCCTTAATTTGGCTTTTAAAAGTTGGATTTTTTAGTTGCTTGATAACTGTAGTTTAAGATACCTATTAAACATGACTCTTGATTTTCTCCCTTTCGTAACTAAAGCATTGGCTATCCTGTGGTGACACTGGGATTTGGCTTCAAAAGTTATGTAAGCTATAAAATGCGATTAAGAAAGCAGAAGGAAGTCCAGAAGGAGAATGAATTCTACATGCAGCTCCTACAGCAGGCCTTACCGCCAGAGCAACAAATGCTACAGAGGCAAGAGAGGGAAGCTGAAGAAGGTAAGAACTAATTTAGGTAGTGCCTAAAACAACTACTGTTTGGAATAGTGTGTGTTTTGCACCAGGATGCAAGTAATGAAGCTTGATGGCCGGTGAGAGGGCAAATACGAAGATTCCTTGTTCCACCACTAGCTATAGTTTTTATTAGTACATGGGAAGTGGATATCACTGGCTGGGCCAACATTTATTGCCTATCCCTGAAGACATTTTAAATATCAACCACATTTCTGTGGGTCTGGAGTCACATGTAAGCCAGACCAGATAAGAGTAGCAGATTTCCTTCCTAAAGGACATCAGTGGATTGGATGAGTTTTTACAACAATTGGCAATGAGTTCATGTTTGTCATTAGTCTTTTAATTCCAGATTTTTTGATTATTGAGTTCAAACTTCACCATCTGCCGTGTTGGGATTTGAACCTGAGTCCCCAGAGTGTTAACCTTAGGTTTCTGGATTATTAATCCATTCCACTGTATGTTTGGACAGGCTGAGTGAGTGGTGCATATGCATGATAGATGCAGTAAAATGTTGATAAATGTGAAGTTATACATTTTGGCAATAATAGGCAAATTATTATTTGAATAAATGCAAATTGAGTAAGGTGGATCCTGAGAGAGACCTTGATGTCCTTGCACGTCAGTCACTGAAAGTAAGCATGCAGGTGCAGCAGGCAAGTGGTATGTTGGCCTTCATAGCGAGAGGATTGAAATGTAGCAATAGGGATGTTTTACTACAATTATTATAGAGCTTTGGTAAGGCTTCGCCTGGAGTATTGTGTGCAGTTTTGGTGACCTTATCTGAGGAAGAATGCTCTTACCATAGGGGGAATGCAGCAAAGGTTTACCAGACAATGGCAGGGCTGTCATGTGAGGAGAGATCAAGTTGGTTGGACTTGTATTCATTGGAGTTTAGAAAAGTGAGAGAGGATCTCTCAGAAACTTAAAATTGTAACAGGATTAGACAGATAGATTTATAATGGGAGAGTCCAGGACCAAGGGACATCATTTGAGGATAAGGGATAAACATTTTAGAGGAGAAATTTCTTCACCCAGAATATGGTGAATCTATGGAATTCA
This sequence comes from Sphyrna mokarran, assembly GCA_024679065.1. Taxonomy (NCBI): domain Eukaryota; kingdom Metazoa; phylum Chordata; class Chondrichthyes; order Carcharhiniformes; family Carcharhinidae; genus Sphyrna; species Sphyrna mokarran. Next base: position 21,717,663 of record JAGIQG010000024.1, on the reverse strand, counting down.
CAGAAAGTAATGGTCAAAATGTTATGTTACTTCAAGAAGGGATTGGATGTAACTCTTGGGGTATTGAATTTGATGATCAACCATGATAATGAATGGCCTACTTTGCTTCTGTTTTCTGCATACGTTTCTATGTATTTATAATCCTTCTCAGTATGTTGAAGACGTGGTTTGCTAATACAATTTAGTGGTTTGAAGTGGCACTTCATCTCCAAATGATACTTGCCTTTGGAGAGGACCATCCAAAAGTTTCCAAATCTTATATTGTGAAGGCTTGAAATATTTATTGAAAGAGTTTTCTCCTCAGTATTGAGACTGGAACAGTAAATCCCTAGAATTTTGATAATTATTTGTAAAGACCACTAAACCAGGAGCTGTTTCTCAGTTGCTCGATGTTTGTGCATTGCTCATTTTGATACTACCTTAGCTGAGCATTTAGAGCACCCTATGATGTGCTCATTTGTGAGAAAACTGCAGTCAAGAGTAGGTTTGAGTATTAAACTGTTACTGTGCCACCAGTTATCTTAGTATAAAAAGTAATGTTCTGTGAGATTTGTTTGAATTGGGCATAAACTAGTTGTTATATCTATCATTTATTTTTGTCAGTCATATCTATTTCACTTAATGTATGGTTGCAGAGTTTTATCAGCAACGTTGAAAGTACCATTCTGCTATTCATAAGAGCATTCATATAATCATACATGCAGAAGAAGACCATTTAGCCCATCGAGTCTGTGCTGACCATAAGTCCATCCAGGTCCTATCCCCATAACCCCACATATTTACCCTAGCTGGTCCTGCTGATATTAAGAGGTAATTTAGCATGGCCAATCCACCTAACCGTGCACATTCCTGACTGTGGGAGGAAACTGGAGCATCCAGAGGAGACCCATGAAGACAGAAAGAGAATGTGAAACTCCTCACAGATAGTGACCCAAACTGGAATCAACCCATATTTTACAGTAAGGAATGAAGGATGGCTTGGAATTTCTTTCTTTTGAAGCAAACTGTTAAACCCATTTATAAGCAAATGTTGGAGAATTGACTTCCAACCATGTGCTCTGTGTATGAGTTACAGTACAGATTCACCAGAATTATGCCATTGTTTAGGGTTTTAAATTATGAGGGTGGGTTACATAAATTTGGCTTGTTATTTTCTTGACTCTAGAATATGGAAAGATGATTTTGATTGAGATGATATTTTAAACATTAAAGAGTTGTAAGAATAGATACAGAAAAATTATTTTCTTTTGTGGGGGAGTCTAGAAGAAGAGGACACAAAGGGAACACAAAGTTAGAACTAACGCAATTCATTCAGGATCAAGATCATCTACTAATTTTTCACACCCAGTATGTTCGAAATCAGGAATCCTTTTCCCAAAAAGTTATGGAGACTAGTGCTTTGAAGATAGAAATATAAATACTTTTGCTGGTTGAAGGTATCAAACAGTCTGAAGCAAAAATGGCTGAATGGCGATTAGATGCAGATCATTACAATGCTTAGACCAGATGCTGAATGACCTACTCCTGTCCTTATGTTCCGAACCTTGTTTTTTTTTTATTAACATGGGTTAATAAAAAGTCTGGCCAGCATTTATTGTCCATCTCTAGTTGCCCTTGAACTGAGTGGCTTGTTGGGCCATTTCAGAGGATAGTTGAGAGTCAGCCACTTTGTTGTGACTCTGGAGTCACATATAGACCAGACCAGGTAAGGATAGTACTTTTCCTTCCCTAAAGGACAGTAGTGATCAAGATGGGTTTTTGCCAGCAATTGACAATGGTTTCATGTCATCAGTAGATTCGTAATTTCAATTTAAAAAAAAATCTGTATTTACTTTCCACCATCTTTACAAGGATGTTGCCTGAATTGGGTGGCATGCCTTATGAGGATAGGTTGAGGGAGCTAGGTCTTTTCTCCCTGGAGAGATGAAGAATGAGAGGCAACCTGATAGAGGTTTATAAGATGTTGAGAGGCACAGAGAGGGTGGATTCTTGGAGGCTATTTCCCAGGGCTGAAATGGTTGCTACGAGAGACAGAGGTTTAAGGTGCTGGGGAGTAGATAGAGAGGAGATGTCAGGGGTAAATTTTTCACTTAGAGAGTGGTGAGTGAGTGGAATTAGCTGCCATCAGTGATGGTGGAGGTGAACTCGTTGGGGTCTTTTAAGAGACTTCTGTTTGAGTACATGAGATTTAATGGGATTGAGGGTTATAGATAGGCTTGGTAGGTAGGGTTGTGATCAGCGCAACTTATGGGCCGAAGGGCCTGTTTGTGCTGTAGTGTTCTATGTTCTATCTGCTGTGGTGGGATTCAAACCTGGGTCCCCAGAACACTAACTGAATGAATTAATGGTGTGCACAGTAAGAAGTCATTCAACACCAGGTTAATGTGCAACCGATTTATTTGGTAGTAAGCACCTCTAGCTTTCAGAGCACTGCTCCTTTGTCAGGTGAGTGGGGAGTTCTGATCACAACAGAGCATATAAAGGCGCATACAGTTTACAGAATACTGATTAGAATGCAAGTCTTTACAGCTAATCAAGACTCGCATTCTAATCAGTATTCTGTAAACTCTGTGTACCTTGATATGCCCTGTTTATGATCAGAGTTCCCTACTCACCTGACAAAGGAGCAGTGCTCTGTGATAGCTAGTGACGTTTACTACCAAATAAACCTGTTGGACTTCATCCTGGTGTTGTGAGACTTCTTATTGTGTTTACCCCAGTCCAACGCTGGCATCTCCACGTCATGAGTTGATGGTGCCATTTTTGCTTCCGAGCCAAAAGATTATAGATTCAAGCCCCAGCTTCTGACTTGGACATCTAACTTAGGCTGGCATTTCAGCAGTTTTGAGATTGTTGTCTTTCGGATGAGACATTAAACAGGGACTGGTAAAGAGGATAAATCAGCAAAATACAGGATTTTGCAGTGGGAAATGGAGCATATTTTTGACTATTTATTCAAAGTGTTAACCTTTATTTAAAATAATTTCAAGTGACCAATTACATTATGGTGAGATGCAAGGTTCAGGCTCTTCTACATGATGACCTTATTCAAATGTTACAGAAGTTCCACTTAATTTTAATTGCACAAAATACTTAGGTCTGGCAGCATCTGTGCAAAAAGGTACAGTTAACATTTCAGGTTGATAGTTCTGATGATGCATTTTACACCCTTATTTCAGATTTCCAGCATTTATAATATTTTTGCTTTTGTACTTCTAAGAGTAATTGCTTACCTTTTAATCTGGTCATGCTCTTAGAGGTATATTGCTAAGAATGATGAAAAGTAAATCTCCTTAAATTATGAAAGTACGTTTGATATCTGTTATGGTCCTGCTTGTATGCATGAAGCAAAATACTTTTCCTAAGGTTCTCTTAGGACAGCTGGATTGAAACTGCATAATTCTTAATGTATTGCATTAACAGTTCCGGTCTTGTATTCTGCTCTCTGTACAGTAACTATTTTTCCATTTTATCCCAGCTGCTACAGCCAAAGGGATCACAGATATGGATTCTACACAGCTCCCACAACACAATGGAGGAATTCCAGCAAGTAGAAAATTGACAACAGCTTTACCAGAACTAGAATACAAAGAAAAAGGGAAAGAGAAGGACAAAGATGCCAAAAAACCGAACCTTGGGATTAACAATAATATTTTACAGCCAGTAGACTCAAAAATACAGGAAATTGAGTATATGGAAAATCATATCACTAAAAGATTGAATAATGAGCTTGTAGGGAGCACAGAAAACCTATTAAAAGAAGACTCATTTACAGCTGCTTCAAAGAATTACAAGAATGCTACTGGGGGGATCAATTCTTCACCCAGAAGTCACTGCACGTCCAATGGCAGCATCCCTTCATCATCATCATCATCATCTGCTAAGAATGAAAAGAAGCAAAAATGCTCTAGCAAGAGCATGAGTACGCACAAGGAAATAATGGAAAACTGTATACCTAACAACCAGCTCAGCAAGCCAGACACATTATTAAGGTATTGTATTTTTACAATATTTGTTTTTTCTTTGTCTTGCGTGATTGAGAGAAAACAAGTTTTAACTGTCCAGGGACTAGTTGTGCCATGTACAGTTGTATATAAGCTGAGAGAATTACCCAAGTTTTGCTGTGAAGTAACTCAAAATAAATCCATTTTATTTTGGAGTGAGCAAAAGAGTTTTATATTTAAACTTTTGACATCAGCTATCAATTGACGGAGTGGTTTTGTAGTCATTTTTAGTCAGTGTCTATTATAAAAGAGTTATGTACTGTTTCAAGAACTCGTTTCATTGCTGTGTAACTTTGAGCTAAATCTTGTATATGTTTTGTTAAATGTAAGCTTCTGGTCATTGTGCACTTTGTAATGGATATGATTCAAGTACTTTAACAGTATTTTCAACATTGCGGAAACATCTTGGTGAGAAGGTATTGTGTAAACTGGTCAAAACCAGCTGTATTTTTTCTGGGTCTAGTTCCCTTTAGCAAAAGACAGTTTTGAGCTAATAACCATTTTCACAATTACGTATAATTTGACATTTTTGACGCTACTTATCTTTGCAATCTCCCCAGGTCTACAACTCTCCGAGATATCTACACATTTGAAACATCTCAAATTTTAATCGCATCACTACTGGTGACTGTGCCTTTGGTTGCCTCAGCCTTGCACTCTGGATTTCCCTCCCAGTAGCCCTCTGCCTCTCCACCTCACTTTCTTTCTTCCTTTAGGACACAGTCCTTTAAAAGTTGCTTCTCTGAACAAATTTTTAGTCATCTTACCTAATACCTCCTTGTGTGTCATATTTTGATTTATAATACTCCTGTAAAGTGCCTGGGAATGTTTTTTTACTTAAAAATTATTAGTGTAAAATTGTGTTAGTCATCTGTTTTATGTTTTAATATAGGCAATATAAATGGGGAGGGGACATACAATTTTGTGTTGATCCCAGAGCAAGTGAATTTTTTCAGTATTTGCCTCTTAATTTGAAATAGCTGCATGGTGTGAAATCAAAAGAATAGTTGTTGTGTGAACACAGAAACAAGAGTAGGCCATTTCACCCATCAAGCCTGCTCTGCCATTCAATTAGATCATAGTTAATCATCTACCTCAACAACATTTTCCCCTGCTATATCCATATCCCTTGAAATCAGTCAATTTTTGTCAAACAATGATTGAACTTCCACAGACCTCTGGTGTCCAGAATTCCAAAGATTCTCTACCCTCTTAGTGAAGAAATTTCTCTTCATCTGTGTCCTAAATGGACTGCCCCTTATTCTGAGACTCTGTCCCCTGATTCCAGACTCACCACTCAGGAGAAACTAACTATCTGCATCTACCCCCGTTTTCCATCCTGTAAGAACTTTTTAAGTTTCAGTGAGATTAGCTTCTATTTGAAACGCTATAGAATATCAACCTAACTTCCTCAGTGTCTTCTCCGAAGACAATCCTGTCATTCCAGGGTTTAGTCTAGTGAACCTCTTTTACATGCTCTCATTTGCTCCCTCTTGTACGTTCTCTCTCTTTCATTCTGCACTAAGACAGAAGGAAGCTGTTTGGCCCATAGAGTCTGCATTGACTCTCTGATAGGACATCTTACCCAAGTCCATCCCTGCCACATCCCTGTAACCCCATACATGTACTGCACTAATCCCCTAACAAGTACATTTGAGAGCAATTTATACACTAAGGGGCAATTCAGCATGGTGAATCTACCTAACCTATACTTTGGATTGTGGGAAGAAATCAGAGCAGCTGGAGGAAACCCACACAAACACTGGGAAAACATACAGGTTCCACACAGACTGTTACCAAAGGCTAGAATCTAACCCAGGTTCCTGGTACTGAGGCAGCAGTGCTAACTACTGTGCTATCATGCCACCAGATAAGGAAACCAAAACTCTAAGATACTCCAGGTGTAATCTCACCAAGTTTCTGTATAATTTCAGCAAGGCATCTTTACTACTGTAATCAAATACCATTGTGATGAAGGCCGACATACCATTTGCCTTTTTAAGTGAAGTGCCCCAGGGTTCGGTGCTGGGGCTTCAACTATTTACCATTTACATAGATGATCTGGAGGAAAGGCTGAGTGCAGGGTGACAAAATTTGCTGATGACACGAAGATGAGTGGAAAAGCAAATTGTGTGGAAGGTGAGGAAAGCCTGCAGAGGGATCTGGATAGGTTGAGTGAGTGGGCGAGGACCTGGCAGATGGATTATAATGTTAGCAAGTGTGAGGTTATCCACTTTGGTAAGAATAATGGTAGGAAGGGTTACTATTTAAATGGAGAAAAGCTGCAGCATGCGACGGTGCAGAGGGATCTGGGGGTCCTTGTGCACGAATTGCAAAAATACAATATGCAGGTACAGCAGGTGATTAAGAAGGCAAATGCAATGTTGGCCTTTATAGCAAGGGGGATAAAGTATAAAAGTAGGGAGGTTCTGTTGCAGCTGTATAGGGTGCTGGTGAGGCCGCAGCTAGAGTACTGTGTGCAGTTTTGGTCACTGCATTCGAGGAAGGATATATTAGTCTTGGAGGGGATGCAGAGAAGGTTTACTAGGCGGTCACCTCAGCACCTCCCTGTACCACAAGCCGACAGACAACCTCACAATCCTCCACTTCTCCAGCTTCCACCCTAGACACGTTAAAGAAGCCATTCCCTATGGACAAGCCCTCCGTATACACAGAATTTGCTCAGATGAGGAGGATCGTGACAGACATCTCCAGACACTGAAAGATGTCCTCGTGAGAACAGGATATGGCGCTTGACTGATCGATTTGACAGTTCCGACGTGCCACAGCGATAAACCGCACTGACCTCCTCAGAAGACGAACACGGGACACAGTGGACAGAGTACCCTTTGTTGTCCAGTACTTCCCCGGAGCGGAGAAGCTACGACATCTTCACTGGAGTCTTCAACATATCATTGATGGCGATGAACATCTCGCTAGGGCCATCCCCGCCCCCCCACTTCTTACTTTCAGACAACCGCGCAACCTCAAACAGATCATTGTTCGCAGCAAACTACCCAACCTTCAGGAGAACAGGGACCACAATACCACACAACCCTGCTACAGCAATCTCTGCAAGACGTGCTGTATCATTGACATGGACGACATCGTCAAACGTGAGAATACCATTCACCAGGTACACAGTACATACTCTTGCAACTCGGCCAACGTTGTTTACCTAATACGTTGCAAGAAAGGATGTCCCGAAGCATGGTACATTGGGGAGACCATGCAGACACTACGACAGCGGATGAACGAACATTGCTCAACAATCACCAGGCAAAACAGTTCCCTTCCTGTGGGCGAACACTTCAGCAGTCATGGGCATTCGGCCTCCAACCTTCGGGTAAATGTTCTTTAAGGGGGCCTTCACGACACACGACAGTGCAGAGTCGCTGAGCAGAGACTGATAGCCAAGTTCCACACACATGAGGACGGTCTTAACAGGGATCTTGGCTTCATGTCACACTATCTGTAACCCCCGTGACTTGCCTGGGTTAGCAAAAAAACCTCACTTACTGTGCTGTCTGGAGACAATACACATCTCTCTAACCTCTGCTGTTAGCTACTTTAAGACTTGAATAGCAGGTTAGGTGTAAGGATTCGCATTCTAGTCAGCAATCTGTAGACTGTCTGTGCTGATATGTGTGCTTTTGGAGACCAGAACACCTCATTCGCCTGACGAAGGCCACAAAGGTTGAAAGCTCGTGGATTTACTATCAAATAAATCGTTTGGATTTAAAATTGGTGTTGTTGAACTTTACTGAGTTTACCCCAGTCCAATGCCGGCATCTCTACATCATGATTACTAGGCTGTTACCAGAGATGAGGGTGTTGGATTATGAGGAGAGACTGAATAGGCTAGGTTTGTAATCTTTGGAGTTTAGAAGGTTGAGAGGGGATCTTATAGAGATGTATAAGATAATGAAGGGGATGGATAGGGTAGAGATTGAGAGACTCTTCCCGCTTAGCAAAGATAGCAGGACTAGAGGGCACAGCTTCAAGATTGAGGGAGGGAGAGCGGTTCAGATCGGAGTTGCGGAGGGGTTCCTTCATGCGAAGGATGGTGAATCTTTGGAATTCTTTGCCTGATGAGGTGGTGGAGGCTTCCTCACTGAATATGTTCAAGTCAAGAGTGGGTAGGTTTTTGATTGACAAGGTAATTAATGATTATGGGGAGAAAGCGGGAAAGTGGTACTGAACCACTACAGATCAGCCATGATCTTATTGAATGGCAGGGCAGGCTCAAGGAGCTGGATGGCCTATTCCTGCTCCTATTTCTTATGTTCTAATGTTCTAATTGCTTGCGGCACCTGCATGCTAGCTTTTGAATGTGGACAGCCAGATTCCTTCGCACGTTAATACTTCCCAACCCCTCTCCATTTAAGGTATTCTCTTGTCTTTCTGTTTATTGATACTTATCACATTATATTCTATCTACCATGTATTGCCCACTTAAATGGCCAGTCCAAATCCCCTTAAAGCCTCTTGTATCCTCCTCACGTCTTGCATTCTCCTCGCATCTTGCATTCGTACTTAATTTGTGTTATCAGCAAATTTAAAAATATTACATTTGGTCCTCATATCCAAGTAATTCATATGGATTGTAAACAGTTGTGGTCCCAGCAGAGGTCTTGCAGTATCCCACTAGTAATAGCTTGTCATCCTGAGAATGGTCTGTTTATTCCTGTTTTCTGTTTTCTGTCAAACAATTCTCAATCTCTATCAGTATATTATCTGCAATCCCATGTGCTCTAATTTTGTTTCCTAATATGTGTAGGACCTTATCAAAAGCTCTCTGAAAATCCAAATACATCACCTGCACAGCTTCCATAACATCCTCAAAAAGTTCCCAATAGGTTTGTTGAATAATTTCAACAGCTCGTAAGCTGATATTGATGCAGAGATCTTTGAAGGTCCAGTGCTAGGGGATCTGTTGAGCAGTTTCATATTTTATGTTACTCTGTCTCTCGAGTTTAAAATTTATGTTCTGCGGGCTTTGTTTTTGGGGATTATAATTTGGTACTGTTAAAGAAGTGCTTGCCAACTTCTTTATTGTCCATAGTATGCCAAGAGATTACAAGAAAGAAATTAGAGAGGGCAATTGACTCGTGGTTTCTTTTTGAACAGATCAAGAAAAGAGCAGGTTGCAGATTTGTTTTTGAGATAAACTATGTCACAAGAATTATGTAACAAGATATTTTAAGAAATGTAAAATACTGCTGCTTGTTAAAATGCATTAGATTTCTACCTTTTGAAACAGGTGTTTTAAAGACTTTGTAAAGATTTGTTTAGTTATGAATGAGTAACTCCTAACTAGTGGGTGATGAAATGCAGTTCTTTTTTCTTCATTTATTTATGCTTGGAGATTAAAAATTGAGTTTAAAACTACTGACCATTACTGTTGAAAATTTATCCAATACTTTGAGTTTGGAATTAACTGGCTATTCTTTGTAATTATGCTTATCTCGAATGAGCCATATAAAATGAATTATAAAGGAAATGGATTGCCAGCCATGTAAAATTTCAGTATCTGTTCATCCTTGGGCATTTGATGTAAACTTTTCAAAATTAAAATTTACATGAAATAACCAGTCAAAGTGGCAAAGTAACAAACAACAGTAGTAAAGGGGAAGCACTTCTCATATGCAATAGTGTAGGCATGAGAGAGTACAAGTAATTGGCGATTTGAAGAGGTTAAAAATTTCCTGTATCAAATGAATAAAATTTCTCAAAGTTCTTAAGAATGGATTAAGCCAAATAATAACCAGTTCATGAACTGTGATTGGTACATGTGAGGGTTTGTGAGGCTTTTTCAAAAATATGTAGAATCAGGTCATATATTTGGCTACTGGCTTTTTAAAGAGCTAAGCTATGTTGCATTTTGCATAGCTAATTTACCTTGTAATTTCAGAAAGATGAAATCATCCCTGACTGAATTTTTTAAGGAAGTGATATCCCAAGTAGATATTGGAAAGCTGTATCAGGAGCACTTTTTGCACGTGTTTAAGCCGTTGGTTAAGATGTTGACTTGACACAACTTACAATAATGTTTGGGTTGAATAATTTTAGGTTTATGCAGTACTGAATTAACTGCAAGTTTTTTTTCTAGCTTAGCTATTATTTATCAACACTTCCCTCTGTAAAGCATGCTTCTGTCGATCCAGTAAATGATGAAGATACATAAATTCCAGTAAACTGGATTCCTGACTTATAATGAGAACAGATTGTAAGTTTTTTAAATTTGATATTGAAAGGTATTTCAAGTAAAACATTCTAAGAAAAATATGATTATCCCATAGGATTCAAAATATAACTAGGATTAGTTTCATTATCTATTAATTGGGCTGTGTAGCAGTTCCTTGCACAAAATCTTAGAACACAGAAATAGCATTAAACAATGTTTTGGTTTATTTATCAAATAAATAATATTTATTTAATATATAAAATATTGTGTAATATTTCTTGGTGTTTCACTTGAGTGAAGTGGGGATTGGGTGTGGGGTGGGATAATTCCTCTGTAGATGCAGCCATTTCTCTTTCAAAGCCACTGGGTGCCTTTTTCAGACACGAATGGGTGAGAGTAATCAAGTGTCAGATTACTTTTGGGGGTGAAAACTAGACTTGGGTAAAGAATTGGGGTGATGGGAAGAAAAGCTTTTGATGCAGCGAGTGGTTAGGATTTGGAATGCACTGCCTGAGAATGTGTTGGAAATAGATTCAAATGTGGCTTTCAGTAGAAATTGAATAATTACCTGAAGCAAAAAAGACTGTAGGGCTAAGAAGAGAAGATGGGGAAATGAGATTAGCTAAGTAGCTTTTACGTAGGACAGACATGATTTATCTTCCTGAGCTGTTGCTATTCTGTGATTCAGTTTCTGATCTGTCTCCATCAAGGTAATTGTTCAGGTGTTAGATGAAAATTCCATCCTGCCACTGACCAGAAAGGCACTGGGAACAATTACACATACTGATGACTATAGTGGGGACCAAGCTGTTGCTGATGCATTTCTGGTCAACAACAGGAATTGGCATCTAGACTTCCAGAAAATCTTTGATTAAGCTTCACATGATAGGCTACAGCACCTGATATGATAAAATTTAAAACCTTGCTGAAAGAAAAAACCCTTTAATCTTAGTGGTTACATTGTATGTCAGTGCTGGAACCTGTACTATTGCTACTCTACGTTATAAATAAAGTCTACATTAAAAATGTTATACAACTTTGTCAGATTTGCAGATGGAACTAAGCTTTGGGGGAGGAAACAGCCATCCAAGCCAAAGGAGTAGAAAGGCATAGACAAAATTTGCAAACGTATAAAATTGAACAAAATACATACATGTGTTGCGTTTGGAAGATAAAAACATTTTTTAGTGCAGGGTTTAGAAGTAGCTAGGTATGCCAATCTTTGACCCTGAAGCAGTAAAGACGTTTTGTAATTCCTTTAACATGTCTGTACAATCTGTAATTGGTTTTAAGAAGTTTGAATTGACTTTTAAGAGTTTGATTCAGTTACAAAGCTGATCCATATGAGCTGGCGACTATGGGCCTGAAAGCTCTGGTGACTATGGGCCTGAAAGCTGTACCGACTGGAAGAAGGTTAAGAAAGAAGCTGAGTGGCTGGTGGGCACAAAGGAGAGCTACAAGCAAAGAAGCTGGCAGGTGAAGTTGCTTAGTGCAGTCACAAAGAGAAAGCAAACATGATAGAAGGGGAAAGGCAGAATTATTGAAAATAAGCAAATCTTATTCTATTTGTCTCCAAGAGCTCATGTTTCCTTTTCTAGCAGTATGCAAACTGTATTATTGGTTGATTGAAAACGAAGCCTGGAAAACTGCAGCACCAGGACTGTTGTAACCCACAGGAAAGGTTTGTAGAAGTGTGCATGCTGAAGATTATAGTGCCTTTGAAATGGAAAGGTGAAACAGTTATTGGATAAGACTCTTGATTTACCCTGGATGAGTAAAGAAAATATTTGTGGAATTGTTCCTCTGTAGTGTCACATCTGTGCAAGGAATGATGCAAATGTTTATAGTTGGGTAAGGTGTATCTTTGTTGTATTGACATGTAAAAGTGAAATTTGCCGCCTTATTTGAAGTATCATTTGCCTGTTAATTCATGTTTAGTTTATGTTGTTCCAATTTGTGTTTTGAATTGTTGCATCATTGATTTGGTTGACTTTTTTTTCTCCTTTGTTGCTGACTCACCCTGCTAAGTATTTCCAGCATTTTTTTTGTTTTATATTTAATTGTAGTTCTAGCGATGAATTTGAATTAAGAGAAATGGACCGTGTAAACGCAACATCCAAAGATGTTCAGGTTAGGTTTATTGGCCATGCTCAATTAACCGTAGTGTCAGGGAGATTAGCAAGGTAAATATGAGGGCTTACAGGAATAGGACCTGGCTGGGAGTGTGATCAGCGCAGATTTGATGGGCCAAATGGCCGCCTTCGGTACTGCAAGGATTCTATGATTTGGTTTCATGAATATAAGAAGCATCAAGTCTAATCAAGTTCAGCTCTCTTCAGTCCTGGTATTGTGGCTGAAACCAACCTGTTATTGCTGTTTAGAAGTGACATACATACTAATGGAATGTAGTGCAAGGAATGCATGCTGCTATGGTCATCCTCAACATGAATGATAAGAAAAGCTGCGATAGGAAAGTCTCAGAAGCCCCATTGCTTCATGAATGTCAAGACACCACCCACACAATACAAGACTGACATGATCCCCTGGATTTTTGAGGTATGGATCAGAAAAGTTGGCAAAGTATAACAAAAGAAAAAGAAGATTGTTGTCATTGCATACAATTGTCACAGCTACCCGAATATCACTGTCTTCAAGGGTGTCCTGTTGACATTCTTATCATTCAACACCCCTGCTAAGCTCCAGCCATTGGATCAGGGGTGGTTAGTAACTTGAAAACCCATTACTGACAATAGCTGATCTCTCAAGTTATTGAGGCTGTTGCTAACAAACAGGACTACAGTCCAACTGTAGTAAAGGCCATGTTCATGATGAAAAGGCACAGAAGATGGTGAAAGAAGTGCCAGTCCAGCTGTTTCCATCCCACTAGATTTCAAATGTTATGACAGAATATTGGGGACAGGCAGGATGGGGCCAACCAACCCGATTTTCACTCCAACATGAAAATTTTAGCAGAGAGCACCATGGAAACATAAGTGGAGAAGTTGGAGAAATACTTGCATGATGGAATTAACAGATTATGTCTTCATAGATGCAGTGTATTCTTCAATGAAGAGGCTGATCTTGAAGAGTCCAATGAATGTCCATCCGTTCACCTGCAAATTTTCTGAGCCCACTGCTGCCAAGGCCTTAAAGATGCTCTGGCATTTTGCACTATGAAATAACGATAAAAATGTTTGTCTGCAATGATGACTTAGAAGACCATGTCACACGTCCAGAAATGGTGCAAAGCAGGAAGATTAGAGATTTTCCAGACCTAATACCTGATGTTTTTTGCCAGGTCAAGACATTGTGTAGTGTGTGAACAAATTGAATAAAAACTTGATCTTTGGGGAGGGATTGTCACTGGACTAGTAATTCAGCAACCCAAGGTAATGCTCTGGGGACCAAGGTTTGAATCTCGCCACCATGAAACCATTATTGATTGTCATAAAAACCCATGGTTCACTCATGCCCTGTAGTGAAGGAAATCTGCCGTCATTACCTGGTCCAGCCTACGTATGATTCCAGATGTATAGCAGTGTGGTTGACTCATAAATGCCCACTCAAGGGCAATTAGGAATGAACAATAAACACTGGCCTCCAGCCAGTGATGTCCACATCCCATGAAAAAATAAATAAAAACATTGACTGCTTTATTGTGGTTTCAAAAGAAACAAATTAAACATGAGAAACTTTTTCACACAGCAAGTGGTTCTGGTCTGGAATGCATTTCATGGAAGTGTAGTAGAGGCAGGTTCAATCAAGGCATTCTTGAGGGCATTAGATGATTGTTTCTGTTCAAATAATGTGTGAGGCTATGGGGAAAAGTAGGAGAATGGTATTTAATCATCATTCTCCTTTGAAGAACTGGTGCAGATACAATGGACTGAATGGCCTCTCTCCACACCATAATGATTCTTTGAATCATTTGGCATGCAAATCAGTACTAAAAATAGACCACCTATATATTGATTTATATAGAGATGCATTCATGTGGAATGTCCACTTAACACTAATTTGGAGGGATATGTCCTGGAATTCGACTCATTTTGTTATAATCCGAGTTACACAATTTTGAATGAAGTGGAATAAATCATCTTGCAAGAATTAATAAAGTCTGAATCTACATTCAGACCTGGTCAGGTCACACCTTGAGTACTGAGAGACACAAAGCATTAATGTGAAGTAAGGACAGTTAATTGATCTATTGTACTAAGGACTTACTCTTCACCCTTAAAAGGAGGCAACTCACTTGTAGTGAATTGTAATTGCTTGAGTATATATACTGCACAGTGTTGCATAATAAGAGGTGCTATCTTGTGGCTGAACAAGCAGAAACAAGTTTTCGTTTAAGTGAATGTGAAGGATTTCACAGCATTTGGGTAAGTTTGCCCATCTTCTGATTTCCTGCAGCCATCATCACAAAAACACAACTTTTTTTGCTATTTGAAACCTTGCTGTGTACAGGTTGACTGCTGTGTCTATTTGCAAAGTAGTGACTATTCTTCAAAACTGTTGTCTATGAAATACTTGGGGATATCCTGAGTACATTGTTACAATCCCAGTCGATATTATAACTGGACAGGAAGATCCCAAAATTAAACCTTGGCTTAAAAGACTAATTTTTGCCTTTTGTTGTTACAACATGGCGAAACAGAATCACAGGATCTTAATTACAAGAAGAAAATTATTAAATATGAAAGATTGGATTAAATGACAATATTACCTTACTCCACCCCGGCTTAACAAATTCACACAGATTTTAAGATTAACATGGACTATATAATATACTTAAAGCTATAGTGGTCTCAGTAATGCACAATTCCTTTAAACACACAGATTGGCTGTTGCTCAAATAAAGTCTGCACTCTGAATCCAAGTCAACGTCTGTGGATTTCTCCTCAAAATCCCCCCAGATGATTGTCATGTGACAGTTTTCTCCACTTCAAAAAAAGTGTGCTTCAAGATCATCTTTCGCAACAATGCTTTCCAAAGGTTTGCAGTTCGACATCCAGTCCAGGTTTCCAAATGACTCTCTCAAACAAATCTTCTGCTTCACTTTTAACAAAGCTTCCAGCATTTTCCCTTCAGAATTTCTTTGTCTTGACTGTTGTACAAACTATTCACAATTGCTTAAACTATTGATTCCCAGACTCTATTAAAAATGGCATCAAACATTTGATTTGTCTTTGAAGTTTGCTTTCCCACTTTAACTCTGGTTACTGCAACTGTGTCTCTCTCAACACTATCTGCTTTCCCTGGAATTCTCATCTGAACAGTATCTTGTTCTCTGTTCTTTTAACTTCAGTCTTGAGACATTTTTTCAGTCCTGATCCCATAGTTTTCTCGACCGTATATTGTTCTTTGATAAGTCTGTCTTTCTACAGCTCCCCTGTACTGTCCAGCCTCTCCTGGCAGAGCTGAGAAATTTTCACTCTTTAATGTCTTTCTTCAACTTCAAACTAATTCAGCAAAAAAAAAACTTGCAAAGCCCCCAGTTACTAAGCAACAGCTGCCACTTCTGCCAGCCTCTCTTTATAGAATCATAGAATCATAGAACATTACAGCACAGAACAGGCCCTTCGGCCTTCGATGTTGCGCCGACCAATATAAAAAGCAATGCCCCTCCATACTAAACCGTTCCCTTCTCTTCCATATACTTATCAACTAACCTCTTAAATGCCACCAAACTTGGCGCATCTACAACTGCTGCAGGCAGGGCATTCCACTCCCGAACCACCCTTTGGGTAAAGATATCTTATGTTTATCTTTCACACTGTCACCTCCCAAACACAATTGGAAAAGAACCAGCCCTACACATACAAATGCCTTTGACCAATGTGAATCTAATTAAGTTTTACTCTTCCTTACAAGTCGCTGAGAAAGCAGTTGGGTGGTGGGATGATAAATGTCTGTGGAAGGAGACCAATTCCTGCACTGATGTTTGTGATGTGTAAAATGTTTCTATTTGTTCAAATGGTTAAGAGTTTATGCAGGTATTCTTAACTGATTCTATAAATGACTTACGCTTGATTTTTACAATTGCTTAGTTACGTATATTTACGAAAAGATGAGTATTGTCTTCAGGAAGATCAGATAACAGGGTTTAACTAAAAGCACAAGTTGTTAGAAAGTTACAATTAAATTCTCATAGAAAATAAAAATAATTTGATACCTTGGGACGCGGTGTCTATAAGATGCCACAGGGGATGATAGGGTCAACATAAAGAGAATGCACACAAAATACTGTGGTTGTTGTAACCTGATTCAAAGACAGAAAAATGCTGGAAAATCTCACGTTCAACAGCATACGTGAGTAGGGAATAGAGTTAACACTTCAAATTTAAATGACTCTTTGTCACAGTTCTCGAACAAAGCTCTGATGAAGGTCATCTAGACTCTGAAGTGTTGGCTCTTATTTTCTCCACAGATTCTGTCAAGCCTGAATTTCCCCGTATTTTTCTGTTTTTGTTGTAGAGGGGATGTTTCTTCATGGGGGCAATCTAGAATGAGAGGTCATAGTTTTAGGATGAGGTAATAGATTTAAAACAGATGAGGAGGAATTACTTCTCAAAGGGTTGTGATTATGTGGAATTCATTATCTCAGTGCACTAGATGCCAGGACTTTGAGTAAATCTAAGGAGGTGATGGACAGATTTTTAATTAGTAATGTGTTGAAAGGTTATGGAGAACTGGCAGTAAAGTGAAATTGAGGCTGAGACAAGATCAACTACGATTGTATTGAATGATGGAGCAGGCTCGAAGGACTGAATTCCCTGCTCCTGGTTTTTATACTGTTGCTCAAATGCTCTACCAAAGGAAACTAGCACCACTGTCCTCAAAACTCTGGTGAATTAGTGAGCAAAGGAAAGAGTCATGAGGCTGATCTCTAATGCCAAATCCTGAAATTATGGGCTTTGGCTACTGAACAATGTTGGACATTGTAGCCTTAGAACATATGTATCCAAGCTGTCATCTTATAAAGATTTACAAACTTTAAGATCTTTCTGATGGCTTTAGCAATTTGAGCCGATTTGCCTTCCCCGCCCTTAACTATCTTGTTAATAATCAGTTTTGTAACTGTTGAAAGAAACTTAGTAGGCGGCTTACTCCAACCAAGATCCTTGTCAGTGAAAGCAGTCTAGGATACATTGCCCATACTTCAGTGTCTATATGAGAATCAGTAGTTACAGATCTCCCTAGATCACTAAGTAGCTGTCCTCAGTAAATGAAAATATGACCTTTTGTTTATGCAAGATAAAATATATCAAATAGATTTTGAGGTGTATCGAGTCTATTAATAAAAATAGCTTGTGTTTGCCTAGAGTAATCTGCACATATATACGGATAAACTTTGAAACCAAAAAAATGATGAAATGAAAGGATGTCCGAAGTGTTGGATTTTAAAATGGCTCTTCTGGACAGAAACTGGAGCGACATTGCAGCTTGAGAGGAATTCCAGAATGTGGGACTCGAAAACTGAAGACACTGCTGCCAATAGAAGGGTGAAGTGCAAACATGCAAATTGCTAGTCAGAGGAAGAGTGCTGCTCTTGGTGGGTGGAATGATGGTGGTGCTTGGCAGTGATCGGTGCTAACACTGGAGAGGGTTATCAAAATGGGAAGGAATGCTCTGGAGGAATTTAAACAAGGGTTAAACCTTTAAATTTGTGGTGATGGAGGAACTGGGAACCAGGTAAACAAAACGCAGCTTAGAATAATTTTTGGACAATTAGCACAATTTTTGGAAGCTGTGGTGTTTATGGACAGCTGGTTGTTCAGGGATTCTTTGGAACAGTCGAGTCTGCAATCAAAAAGATTGTCTCTATGTGCTTCCCTCTTTTATCTTTAAAGTCTAAGGATTGACTATATTTCCAAGTTTTTCAGAGTTTACAAGCGCAAAGATCACAAATTGGGAGAATGACTTGCTTTTGGATCAGTTCTCTTTGTTTTGGAATGGGATGCACCTGGCACATAGCATAACGATTTGTGTACCAGGGTTTTGCATATGAGAGTGTGTACTTGTGTCTGTAATTTCCTATATGTGAAGCTCTTGATTGTAATGTCATTGTTGTATAATAATAGAAAATGGAAGTCAAATACTTCAATAAGAGGATTATTTTACTACTTTCAAATAACCAATATGTATAAGATAAAATCATAGAATCCCTACAGTGCAGAAGAAGGCCATTCAGCTCTTTGAATCTGCAGTGATCTCTAACAGACTCCCCCTTTCCCCAATCCTCTCTGTTTGCCTTGCTAATCCCCTGAACCTACACACCTTGGGAAACTAAGGAACAATTTAGCATAGCCAATCCAGCTAACCCACACATCTCTGGACTGTGGGAGGAAATTGGAACACCTGATGAAAAATGAAAGGAAGTTGTGATTTGTGTAAAGGATGCTGAGAATTGTACGTGTTGAAATGTTGTGTAAAATCCAACTGCAACATGAGTAAGGTTGTAGTTTCAATTCTTGACTTGCTGTATCATTGATTCTGTCTGCTTCAACGTTTCTGCAATGTCAACTGAACTTCAGGGATTAACTGATCAATGCCAGCTGATTACTCAAAACTAAATGTTATTTTATGGAAAAGAAAAATTACTGTAATCTGTCCATCAGGTGAATTTTCTGACATCCAATGTTGGAGAAGACAAATCTCTCAAACTTGCACGTGAAACCATATTTGGTACAGAATTGTGAAACATGAAATGCAATCATTAGCTTGGCAACAACTTGCTTAGCAACACAATACTAAAGCTTAATTTGTGTTGAAGGTAATTTGCATTTGGCCCAAATAATATGGAAGAGAAATTCCTTTAAACACAATTACAGGTTTTGCTAGTGATTAAGCAGAAGAGGTGTTCCCTGATCATTGAGGATTGTTATCACAACAAGCTTCTACATTCCTATTGCGTTCTAACAAGCAGTGTGTAATTATTCTACAACAGAAAAGCTGCTGAAGATCTCTGCAGAAAGTAGTCATTGCTTCTCGTGCATCCATTTGTCACGTACAAACTTTTCCAAGGAATGCCTATACAATTATTGTTTCTCACTCCTGTTGGCAAAAGTGCTTTATTTTATTTGGGTGAATTATCAATAAATGGAACGGGTCACTCCAGCTGCTTCTCATCTGGTGGAGAACATAATTGTTGGCTATTTGAATGCTCATCAGATGTTTCATGTTTCAGGTTCAATCGTATCTTCAAGAACCGCCTTTGGATGCTGGCGGATCCAATCTATGTGTTCACAATTTTACATCTATGTTCAACATAGTTTGGAATTTAGTAACAAGATTTAGAATGTGATTTGGTGGTCAAGCGCACCATCTTTATGTGAATATAGTATTAAATTTTTTAAAAATCCCAATTAAACGGTTTTGTTGCTAATTATGGATAAAATCTGGAATTAAAAATCTAATGATGACTGCAAAATCATTATCAATTAAAAATTCACCAGGCTCCCTCATGAATTTAGGCAAGGAAATCTGTCATCCGTAACTGGTCTGATTTACTTTTGACTCTCTACGGAGCCACAGCAATATGGTTGACTCTCAATTGGCCCATGTGAAGGGCAGTTAGGGATGGGCAATAAAATGCTGAGTAAGAATTTCGCAACACCAATTTTAAATCCAACCGATTTATTTGATAGTAAATTTGCGAGCTTTCGACACTCCGTGTCTTTGTCAGGCAAATGCAGTGTTCTGGTCTGCAATAGTACACATCAGCACAGACAGTCACAGATTGCTGATTAGAATGCGAATCCTTACATTTAACCTGCTATTCAAGTGTTAAAGTGGCTAACAATGTG
The DNA here is from genome assembly GCA_024679065.1 of Sphyrna mokarran. Lineage (NCBI taxonomy): Eukaryota > Metazoa > Chordata > Chondrichthyes > Carcharhiniformes > Carcharhinidae > Sphyrna > Sphyrna mokarran. The sequence continues at coordinate 21,697,663 of JAGIQG010000024.1, read as the reverse complement.
TGTGAAGGGAATCCTGAGCATTGGTTAGAGAATTGTGTATTTTCTCCAGACAGCACAGTAAGTGAGGTTTTTTGCTAACCCAGGAAAGTTACGGGGGTTACAGATAATGTGTCATGAAGCCAAGTGAAACACTACAGACAGTTACCAGCAGATCCGACCAAAGAACACACTCGTCAACTCAACACTCTGATCAAAACCTTTGATCCGGACCTTCAGAACACCCTCCGGACTCTCATTCCACGTACTCCCTGCATTGGAGATCTCTACTGCCTCCCAAAGATACACAAGGCAAACATACCCGGCCGTCCCATCGTATCGGGCAATGGGACCCTGTGTGAGAACCTCGCCGGCTATATCGAGGGCATCCTGAAACCCATTGTACAAAGAACCCCCAGCTTTTGTCTTGACACTACGGACTTCCTACAGAAACTCAGCACACATGGAGCAGTTGAACCAGGGACACGCCTTGTCACAATGGATGTCTCGGCGCTCTACACCAACATCCCCCACGACGATGGTATTGCTGCAACTGCCTCAGTACTCAATGCCAACAACTGCCAGTTTCCGGATGCAATTTTACAACTCATCCGCTTCATCTTGGACCACAATGTCTTCACCTTCAACAATCAGCTTTTCATCCAGATACATGGAACAGCCATGGGGACCAAATTTGCACCTCAGTATGCCAACGTCTTCATGCACAGGTTCGAACAAGACTTCTTCACCACACGAGATCTTCAACCAAGGTTATATACTAGATACATTGATGACATCTTTTTCCTTTGGACTCATGGTGAACAATCATTGAAACAACTGTATGATGATATCAACAAGTTCCATCCCACCATCAGACTCACCATGGACTATTCTCCAGAATCAGTTGCATTCTTGGACACACGCATCTCCATCAAGGACGGTCACCTCAGCATCTCACTGTACCGCAAACCGACAGACAACCTCACAATGCTCCACTTCTCCAGCTTCCACCCTAGACACGTTAAAGAAGCCATTCCCTATGGACAAGCCCTCCATATACACAGAATTTGCTCAGATGAGGAGGATCGTGACAGACACCTCCAGATGCTGAAGGATGCCCTCGTGAGAACAGGATATGGCGCTTGACTCATCGATCGACAGTTCTGACATGCCACAGCGATAAACCGCACTGACCTCCTCAGAAGACGAACACGGGACACGGTGGACAGAGTACCCTTTGTTGTCCAGTACTTCCCCGGAGCGGAGAAGCTACGACATCTTCTCTGGAGTCTTCAACATATCATTGATGACGATGAACATCTCGCTAGGGCCATCCCCACCCCCCCACTTCTTGCTTTCAGACAACCGCACAACCTCAAACAGATCATTGTTCGCAGCAAACTACCCAACCTTCAGGAGAACAGTGACCACAATACCACACAACCCTGCCACAGCAACCTCTGCAAGACATGCCAGATCATAGACATGGACGACATCATCAAACGTGAGGATATCATTCACCAGGTACACGGTACATACTCTTGCAACTCGGCCAACGTTGTTTACCTAATATGTTGCAAGAAAGGATGTCCCGAAGCATGGTACATTGGGGAGACCATGCAGACACCACGACAGCGGATGAATGAGCATCGCTCAACAATCACCAGGCAAAACAGTTCCCTTCCTGTGGGCGAACACTTAAGCAGTCATGGGTATTCGGCCTCCGACCTGCGGGTAAATGTTCTTCAAGGGGACCTTCGTGACACACGACAGCGCAGAGTTGCTGAGCAGAGACTGATAGCCAAGTTCCGCACACGAGGACAGTCTTAACAGGGATCTTGGCTTCATGACACACTCTGTAACCCCCGTAACTTTCCTGGGTTAGCAAAAAACCTCACTTACTGTGCTGTCTGGAGAAAATACACAATTCTCTAACCAATGCTCAGGATTCCCTTCACACACATTGTTAGCCACTTTTTACACTTGAATAGCAGGTTAGATGTAAGGATTCACATTCTAATCAGCAATCTGTGACTGTCTGTGCTGATGTGTGCTATTGCAGACCAGAACACTGCATTTGCCTGACACAGACACGGAGTGTCGAAAGCTCGCAAATTTACTATCAAATAAATCGGTTGGATTTAAAATTGGTGTTGCTAAATTCTTACTGAGTTCTTACTATCCCAGTCCAACGCCGGCATCTCTATATCAATAAAATGCTGGCCAGCCACTGATCCCACATCCTATGGGTCAATTTTAAAAAGCAGAAAGCACATAATCCACAATAATTAAATAATGGTTGGTACTTGGCAAGTGGAAAGCATTTCACTTTTTAAATTAGGATAGACTTCTTGAAATGCTCATACTTAAGTTTTAGTACACTTTTTTTTGTTGGAATATTAAACATCTAACAAGAACAACTTGGATTTATAATACCTTTTTATGTAATAAAATGTAAAAATATTTTGTCATGTAGCTTCTGTTGACAAATCATTATTGCAAATTTGTGATTTTTCTTGATTTTTTTTTTGGTTTGTGAATATATGCACATTTAAAATTCTGCCTGTAAAAGAGTTTTTGTTGTAAAGTGTTTCCAAGATTTTGATTGTTCCATGCTAATTATGTGATTAAGACCGCCAGTTAGATTTCAAAGACTGATATCAATCAAGCCAAAATCCTATCACTTTTCCTTCTATTTTGAGAGTTGGTGCCAGAAACCTGTGTAAATAGGTGCTATAAAATGATGTGAAGGGCCCATTTTATGTTTGTCTTGACTAGTGGAGCATTCTATGTCTGTGCAGCTGGGATAATTTGTGGGCAGAAGTGGAGACTTGAAGTGTCCACACTTGCTCTGTGTGGGGATGTAAGTCAACTGTTTTCACAGAAAGCTGTTCCTTCCACTTTTTAAACTCAAAAGAGCAGAAACAGCCCTCCACAGGGTAGGCACCCCACCCCCACCCATTTAGGAGCAGCAGTGCAGAGGTTTTGTACTGATGCTTTTCCTTTCTTCAGGCTGGAGCAGGATATCAAGAAGCTGAAGGCAGACTTGCAGTCAAGCAGACAGTGTGAACAAGAACTGCGCAGTCAGATCAACTCGCTGACCAGTACCGAACGAAGTATTCGTTCAGAAGTAGGACAGCTCCGACAGGAGAATGAACTGCTACAGAACAAGTAAGATACTCGTGATATTTTGTGATTTATATTATATATTAGAAATATTCAAATTAATTAGCATGCCTTAACCTTGTTAAAATTTTGCAAATTGTGATGCAGAAGACAGCAAAGATCATAGAATCCCTACAGTGCAGAAGGGGCCATTTGGCCCATTGAGCCTTCACCAACAACAATACCATGCAAGCTCTATTGCTGTAACCCCACATAAGCCTTGCTTATTCCCCTGACACTAAGGGGCAACTTACCATGGCCCAGTCCACCTAATCTGCACATCTTTGGAGTGTGGGAGGAAATCAGAGCATGCAGAGGAAACCCATGTAGACATGGGGAGAATATGCAAACTCCATGCTGACAGTCATCTAAGACCAAAATTGAACCCAGGTCCCTGGCGCTGTGAGGCAACAGTGCTAACCACTGTGCCACCATGTTGCCCCAAAGATATTTATCAGAAAGCCAAAAGAATTAGAATCAGTCAGCTTAATCTTTGCAGATTTCTTTTTCAGTTTCCAACATGTCCATTTTGCATGTGACAAGTTTTAGACATGCCTGTAAAAGTGAACTATTTTCATAAATTGTGGTAACTCTGTTGAACATATTTATGAAAGAAGACAATGTGTAGATGTTGGAATAATAAACTGTTGAATAATTGAAAATCAAAGTTTGACTGTTTAGCTCTAGGTGGTTGGGTGACAAATATTTGACGATTTTGTTTTCAGTGTAAAACCTAAACAGAATTTGATTGGAACCCTGTTGACTTTTTAAATTGGATCCTATTATGATTGGTTCCGGATTTCTCTCCAGCTTGAACTCAATCTAGTTTTTATTTTTATCCAGATTACACACTGCTGTGCAAGCCAAACAGAAGGACAAGCAAACTATAAGTCAGCTAGAGAAGAAACTCAAAGCAGAACAAGAAGCAAAGACCTATCTTGAAAAACAGTTGATGGACGAGAAAAAGAGAAAGAAACTGGAGGAGGCAACTGCAGCTCGAGCTGTGGCACTTGCTGCAGCCACAAGGTAATAACTCAGATTGCACAACATATACCAATTACTGTAAAATAAATATGCAGAATCTTTAGACTGGATTACATTATTAAACATGCAAACTGTTCTTTGCATGAATGTTTTACAACAATGTGATTGTTCATTTTTATGCTACTTAACATTATGCAGTGCTTCGATATTAATTTTGTACTTCAATTGTTTTGAGTAGAAGCACGTGAATTTTTTTAATGACTGGATATTTTGGTGATCCTATGCCATTTTTCAAATGTCATTCAGCAAAGTTGAAAGGAGACAGAAAATGAACCATTCTCGTACTCCTATATGTTGAAATTCTTGCCAGTGGTTCACCACTCTGTTGACTTCGTGCAATGGGGAGATGATGAGCAGAAGTCAATCATTTCTCTTGAGTGGAGCCAAGAATGAAATAAAACTATGCTTGCATACTACTTGGTGGCTGATTCACAGTGCAGGAATGCTTTAATCTCAATACTGATTCTACTAGGCAAGAGTGAACAATGAGCCCAACACCTCATTTGGATTCTATATGGATGATTGGTGTCCAAAATTGTCATACCCATTCATTAGGATAGTTAATTGCCTTTGGGTTGACAAAGATAACGAAGTAGAATGAAACCTTTGACTTGCTGGATTGGGTATCTCTACTGTCTACTCAAAAGAATAGAAACAAAT